>ML661346.1:5664135-5706190 GCA_007570785.1 Antilocapra americana | reverse complement strand
ATTGAAACATGTTAATTATCATATGTGAAATCAATCGCCAGCCCAGGGTTGATGCTCAGGGCTGGTGCACTGGGATGACCCAGAGAGAGGGAATCGGGAGGGAGGAGGGAAGGGGGTTCTGGAAGGGGAACATATGTATACCCATGGTGAATTCATGTCAATGTATGGCAAAACCAACATGATAATGTAAAGAAAATTAAAATAAATAAATAAAAATTTAAAAAAAGAAAAAAAGAAAAGTTATTTGATAAAATTCATTACCTATTTAGGATTAAAAAAAAACAAAAACAATTCATACATTCATACCAAAATTGGGATAAGAGTAATTTTACTTAAATTGATTAAAATGCTGCTGTTGTTGATTAGTTGCTAAGTCATGTCTTACTCTTCCCAACCCCATGGACTGTAGCCCTCTAGGCTCCTCTTTCCATGGGATTTTCCAGGCAAGAATAATGGAGTGAGTTGCCATTTCCTTCTCCAGGCAATCTTCCTGACTCAGGGATCGAACCCAAGTCTCCTGCACTGGCAGGTGGATTCTTTATCACTAAGCCACCTCAGAAACCTTTGATATACAATATCAACCCCAAATTTATAGCAATGTAATTCTTATTGGGGAAACACTAGAAACTCCTTTTAAACACCTTGTAAATGATGTTTAGTATCACCACTTAATTTTAATATTGTACTGGAGATTTTAGCCAGTGTAGTAAGACACTTTAATTACTGAAAAAAATTATAATAAAATTCATAAAAAGAAAAAATAGTTATTATTACTAATGATATAATTGTATACATGGGAAAATATAAGAAAATCTGCAAACTATTAACAGCAATAATAGTTTATCCCAATTCGTGGATGCAAAACCAATGTGTAAAATCAGTAGTGTCTCTTCACAGCCTCCATACAATGTAGTAAATGTACCAAAGGCAAATCTAATGAAAGGAGTGCAATATGTTTATGAAGACTATTTCAAAATTCTCCTGAATGATCTAAAATAAGAGTTAAATACATAGAAGACATATGGAAGGACTGGAAGATTTAATCTTAGAAGGATTACAGTTCTCTAATTGATTTATAAAGTAAATTTAGTTTCATAGACTTTATAAGATAACCCTTAATGTCATACAAAGGTAGAAAGCACCAAGAGTAGCCTAAAATAATTTTATAGAAAGAGATGGAGGCGAAGGTGAGGAAAAGAGGAGGATAAAAAGAAGAGATCTTACCAGGAGTAAAACTTACTCTATATTGTACTAAATTAAGCAGTGTTATTGACATGGGAAGAAACACAGAGATCAACAGAAGAGACTAGTTTCGTAGAAACAGACTCATCTCTAGGCAGACAGCTAGCATTGTTGTTTAGTTGCTAAGGCATGTCCTACTTTTTGTGATCCCTTGGACTCTAGCCTGCCAGGCTCCTCTGTCCATGGGATTCTCCAGGCAAGAATACTGGAGTGGGTTTTTATTTTCTTCTCCTGGGGATCTTCCCGACCCAGGGATCGACCCCTGCCTCACACTGATAGTTATATTCTTTGCCACTGAGCCTTGAACATCCATGGAGGAAAGTTGGGCTCAATATAGCGTATGGTGTTATGACAATGGGCTATCCTGCATGACAAGTAGATGGAGAAAAAGTGGATATAGTGTCAGATTTTATTTTCTTGGGCTCCAAAATCACTGCAGATGGTGACTATAGCCATGAAATTAAAGTAAGCCACTGTGCTTACTCCTTGGAAGAAAAGCTATGACAAACCTAGACAGAGACATATTGAAAAGCAGAAACAGCAGTTTGCTGACGAAGCTACCAAAGTACAATCATAGTTATGGTAAAGGTCCATACAGTCAAAACTATGGTTTTTCCAGTAGTCATATATGAATGTGAGAGTTGGACTATAAAGAAGGCTAAGTGCCAAAGAATTGATGCTTTCAAATTGTGGTGCTGGAGAAGATTCTTGAGCATCCCTTGGATAGAAAGGAGCTCAAATCAGTCAATCCTATAGGAAATCAACACTAAATATTCATTGGAAGGACTGATGCTGAAACTCCAATACTTTGACCACCTGATGTAAAGAGCAGACTCATTGGAAAAGACCCTGATGCTGGGAAAGATTGTGGGCAGGAGAAGTGGGTGACAGAGGATGAGTTGGTTGGATGGCATCACCAACTCAATAAATATGAGTTTGAGCAAACTCCTGGAGATAGTCAAAGACAGTGAAGCCTGGCGTGCTGAAGTTCATGGGTTAGCAAAGAGTCAGAAGTCGCCTAGTGACTGAACAACAACCATCCTTAGAGAAAAGGTTGTTACACTCCTACTTAATACTGTATATGAAAATAAATTGCAGACAGTGGCAAACAGATGGGGAAACAAAGGAAACAGTGACAGATTTTATTTTCTTGAGCTCCAAAATCACTGCAGATGGTGATTGCAGCCATGAAATTTAAAGGTGATTTTTCCTTGGAAGAAAAGCTATGGCCAACCTAAACAGAATATTAAAAAGCAGAGACATTACTTTGCCAACAAAAGGTCTGTCTAGTCAAAGCTATGGTTTTCCAGGAGTCATGTATGGATGTTAGAGTTGGACTATAAAGAAAGCTGAGCATCAAAGAATTGGTGCTTTTGAACTGTGGTGTTGGAGAAGACTCTTGAGAGTCCCTTGGACGGCAAGGAGATCCAACCAGTCCATTCTAAAGGAGATCAGTCCTGGCTGTTCATCGAAGGGCTGATGCTGAAGCTGAAACTCCAATACTTTGGCCACCTGATGTGAAGAACTGACTCGTTGGAAAAGACCCTGATGCTGGAAAAGATTGAGGGCAGGAGGAGAAAGTGATGACAGAGGATGAGATGGTTGGATGGCATCACCCACTCGATGGATATGAATTTGAGCAAGCTCCAGGAGTTGGTGATAGACAGGAAAGCCTGGCATGCTGCAGTCCATGAGGTGCAAACAGTTGGACACAACTGAGCAACTGAACTGAACTGAACTGAGATTAAAATCTAAATATAAAAAGAAAACCTTTCAAACTCAAAAAATAATAAAGAATAATATTTTATAATGTCAGGTAAGAGATATTTCTTAAACAACAAATAAAAATAGCAAAACAAAATGGTGATAAATTTGAATTCATTAAATTAAAATCCTGCACATGGTAAAATATATCATAAACAGAGCAAAAAAGCAACCCATACTGAGAAAAGGTATTTTCCATCTATATAACTGACAAAGGAATAGTATTTAGAATACATAAAGACTGCTATAAATCAATGAGAAAAATGATCCATTAGAAATGGAAAAAGCATATGAAAAGGCAGTTCACTTAAGGAGAAATGGGGTATTGCATACCTATATGAAAATATGCTCAATTTCACTGTTACATAGGGAATAGAAATTAAAATAATATTAATCACTGGTGATATCATTTCATCACCAAGAGATAAGAAAGACACATCTGATGTCACTAAATGTTGGTATGAGTTCATGTAATGCGAGGAGAAGGATAAATTGGCACCACTACTTTGGAAAAGATTGTTTCACTGTTAGAATGCGTGGAAATGCAGGTATTCCTTGAATTCTAAAATTCCATTTCCAGTTATATAGCTTAGAGAAACTTTCACACAGATGTACTAAGGGTCATGTACTAAAATTTCATTGCCGCACTGGAATGAAAACAATGTACTGTGACTTAGTGGAGCACTGGAAAGATAAACTGGATTTATTACACAATGAATGCTGTACAGCGATAAACACCTTTGAAGTTTAATGTATGATATTTTAAAGTTAAAATGAATTAGCTAGATCTCATACATCAATATGAAAAAGGTCTCATGAGTAGCATGTTTAATGAAAAAACAAGCTGTAAAAAGATAAATGCAATAGTATCATCCTTTATACATGCTTTAAAACTACCTCAAAGAATAACACGTCATTTATTCATATAGGTATATGTTGTAAAATAGAATAAATTAAAAGACAAAGATATTTACACACTTTATCAGGGTGCTTGTCAGTTGAGGGAGAGGGGCAGGAATGCACATTGCTGATGGAGCTTTATCCGAGCCTGGATGTTTTGTATCTTAAAAAAAATTATATAACAAAGGGGAATATTAAGCAAATGTGATCAAACCGTATTTTCAATATGATGAGTGAATATAGGATGGTTATATTTTTTAAAATTTTCTGTTCTTTGGAAATATTTCATAATTAGGACCAAAATTTTAAAAAGCTACCAGAAGTATTTTATACATCTCAGATAAAGCTAACAGCCTCCTTCTTCCTGTGAGGTTTGGATGTGCCTCTAGTTCCCTCATCAGTCTTTGCAAATCATTGATATGCACAGGATGAAATTGTTCCCAGTGAGTATTTTGTTACAATTTACTACCTGTAGTTTTTTTTAATCAAAGCAGTAGCTTTTCCATTTCCCCAATTTGGAAGAATATTCTAATATTAATTATGCTTTTTTAATCTGAGTATGGTTTTTGGAGATGCTGTAGACACTCTGCTCTCTGCAATCCCATTTCACCTTGCCCTGTTGTGAATGACAGATAAAAAGAATTAGGAGTGCGTGCCTATTTTCCACAAAGCTCATTAACAGTGAGTCTGGGTGATAAGGAAACAAGTGTCAGAACTGGAGTCAGGAGTCCTGGCTTCTCTCTGCACAGTAACTGTAAGACAGTCTTCTGTGCTGGTGTTTTTTTAAATTATTATTTTGGTTTTTATCATTAAATTGGAAGTGTGGATTTATCTATACATCCTTTCCAGTTCTTGGTTTTATAACTTTATGAAATATGTGCGTGAAGTCAATCATAAAACTAAGTGCTGACTGGAATACATGAATCGGGGAGGTCGTTTGTCTCACAGTCCTTCTCTGTCTCTGCCAGAGTGTCACTGTTTCTGATGAAGGTATTGGAGGCTGAAATTTGAAAACAAATATTTCTCTGAAGAAGTCATGCCGTTGTTCATTAACTGGATTTTAGATAAGCAAGTAAAGTTGCTGACTTCCTGACAGGTTCTGGGACAGAAGGCAAGTAATTGTGATCCATAGGTGAGCTAGGAAGAGATCCTTGCCATTTTGAAGGATACACAGGGCACTCGTTTAATTGCTCAGTCGTGTCCAGCTCTCGTGGCTGCATGGACCGTAGCCCTCCAGGCTCCTCTGTCCATGGGATTTCTCGGGCAAGAATACTGGAGGGAGTTGCCATTTCCTTCTCCAGGAGATCTTCCTGACTCAGGAATTGAACCTGAGTCTCCTGCTTGGCAAGCAGGTTCTTGACTGCTGAGCCCCTGGCACGGGAACACTGCGGGCTTGGACACAGTGGATGCGGAATAGCAGGGACCTGGAAGGCTGGAGAGAGGGGGATGGCGCAGAACCGAGGTCAGCATCGCTGCAGTGCGTGAGAGCAGCTCCCAGACTCCTGTCTCGAATTCCAGTTCACGAGGAACTGCTGTGGGAGGCAGAAGGAGTTCAGACGATTTTTGTAATCAGAAAGCCTGTTTTGAAATCTCTGAGTCTGGGATGGGGTGGAATTCCTGTCTTAGGTGAAGTCGAAGAGGAGCCACTGGTTAAATTGCCGAAGAAAATACCACAGCAAATGTGCCCCTTCACCAGGTCAGCGATCCTGGAACTGAGCCTAGTGCTCTGTTAGGAGTTATCTTAAGGCTACATTAGATTTCAATTAAAAACGTAGAGAAAATGGTGGTTCAGAAACTTTCACAACGAGCCACCTACTCTTTTATTATATAGGAACTTCTGAATTGGTTTAGAATTTTTCAAGGATTCTATGGGAGTGATTTAAATGTAATTTCCTGGAGTTTTAATTGGTAATTATTTTAACTAAGAGCTCTAAATTAGACAATCTCTATTTTGAAGGCTTTAAGGAATTTAAAGCAATTGCTATCATTGGAAATGTGTTTAGTGTCTGTTCTCAAAAGTGGAATCTAATCAGCCAGGTAAGGACAATGACCTCAGGAAGACAGAATCAGCAGCCTTAACTGTGTTGAGAACTCACTGTCCACTTAAGTGCCGTGCTACCTTTGACTGCTGGAAAAGTTTTGGAACTTAAAGTTGAGTGGATTCAAAGATGACTTTACATTTTATTTCCTGACAGGCTGACCTTCTCTGTTAAGCAAAATCAACTCTTAATTAAAAAAAAAAATGAGATTGCTGGTTTGGGGCTTAAATGGCCACTCATCATTTTTTTTTTTTTTTCTGCGTTATCATACCCTAAATGCCATTCTTAGAGTTAGTTATGCTTTTCACAGCTCCCCTGATGGCTCAGCGGTTAAAAAATGCATTTGCAATGCAGAAAACACGGGTTTGATTCCCGGGACAGGGAAGATCCCCTGGAGAAGGAAGTGGTGACCCACTCCAGTACTCTTGCCTGGAGAATTTTAAGGACAGAGGAGCCTGGCGGGCTACAGTGCATGAGATGTCAGAGTCGAATGTGACTGAGTGAATAACACTTTGCACTTTCTTTCCATTTCTTTGTCAGTCCTATCAAGGAAGCTACATATATATTGGCAAAAACTTACAGTAGTCACTCCCTACCAAGTGACTAGACTATATACTTGAAAGTATAGTATTTCAATACGCAAGAATGTATAGTTCAATCAAATGCTTTAAGAATATAGGCAGCTAACCCATCCTGCCATTTAAAAAATGTCCTACTAAAATTTTCATTCCCATATTTCGGTACCCTAAATAATTTTAGGAAGGAATGTTTGACTTACTTTAGTAAGAAGTCACACAGGATTTTTAACTTGTGTTCTGACTGATCAGACTTGCTGTGTGCCCTCCATATTGTTGGAAAGAAGGAAAAGGCACTTCAGTAGAGAGCTGACAAAACGTCCAGGTTAAGAGGATGGCTGAGACAGAGACACTCATCCTAGTTGTCCACAATCCAGTGTTTCCTGCTTCCAAGAGTTATTTGGAAAAGATAGATGAGATGGGGACTGTAGACTTGCCAGATCTGCTGTGCCACCAGAGGTGAGAGGCAATGGTTATGGACAGTCCATTGCGCAACTGCCAAACCTTGTGGAGTTCCCATTCGAATTTCATGGGACGCGGTCACTGCCTGGGGAAGTTTCTTAGGAGTTCACTGATCTTCAGCAGTGGGTCATGTTGGAGCTCTCTGGTGGCCTCATAGCACCTGGGAAACAAGCAAGAATGGTAGTGTTGGCCCGACTAGTGTGAAATGCAACCTCCCCAGTCAAGTGATGTGGCGTTCTCTTCCAGACTTAGTGCTCTCTCTTTCCCATGGCCCTTATTGTATGCAGTTCAATCTGTCTCTCTCTCATCATGCCAACAGATTTCTTAGTGATATCTGTGCATCTAGACTCCAGACAGCTACTAGAATGATCTTCTGAGTGTGGGTATGTGCTCAGTCATGTCCAACTCTTTTTGACCCCATGGACTATAGCCTACCAGGCTCCTCTGTCCATGGAATTTTCCAGGCAGGAATACTGGAGTGGGTTGCCATTTCTTCCTCCAGAGGCTCTTCCCAACCCAGGGATCGAACCTGCATCTCCTGAATCCCTGCATTGACAGGCAGATTCTTTACCATTAGCCCAGAGTGATCCTAAGGAGGGCAAATCTAATCATGCCACTTCCTAAATTACACCTCTCCCATGACTTCACCATTAGGATAATTCAAACTCCTCCATCTACCCTTCCTGGTCTCTCTAGCCTCATCTCTGGGTCATGATGACCTTTTCTCAGTGTCCCAACTTGCCAAAGTACTCCCTTTCATTTCTAGGTTTTCACAGTACCGTCTATTCTGCCAGGAACACTCCTCCTCTCAGACATTGTACCCTGCTTTGGACCTGCTAATTCTCCCTTGATTTGCACTTAGGAGGTGAAATGCTACACATTACACTTAACCATTAATTCCTGTATCATTTGCTGCTTTCTCTGATGTGGGGTTGAAAACCTGTCGGTCTTATCCACCATTCTGTCCTGTCCCTGAGTATATATATGCAATACCTATTTGATGAAAGAATAAGGGTTAATTAGGGACCATTTAATCCTTGGGCACTAAAAAGATGAAGTTAGTTACTGTAATCAGATCAAAACTGGGCCTTCGGCCCATGCTGTATTAACTTCTGACTCAGAGCAGATGCTAACATTATATCGAGGAATCAACTGGAGAATAGTGAATATAATCCATCATTTTTAGACACCAAGCAGAAGCAAAAAACTTAGTGCGTTTAGCAGAGAAATTATCCTGACAATTGTGCATCATACATTTTTTTCTCAGACTCAAACTGTTCACATTGTGTGATTATTCATCCCCAGCCTTTTCTTTATCTGCTCACTGCAAAAGCATCTGCTTTTATTTATTTTTCCTATGGATTCAAGGAAAACATAGGCATTTCATGAAGTACTTATATCCATATTTATGGACCAGCCTATTAACTTTCCATGTGAATTTCCCAGTTTAGCAACTCATCTCCCCAGGCTGCTCAAGTCTCTCCTAATCAATAGCTTCAGCCCCCCCAGGAATATGAAATTCATCCTTCCTTAAAAAGGAAAATTAGGCTGAGTGTTTAGGTGATCACCTTTGTTTGCTAAATCTACTGTAAAAGTAGCAAAGACTGAATGACTTAAGCCACTAGAACATATTGTCTCTCAGTTCTGGAGGTGGGAAGTCAGAGATCAGGGTGTCAGCAGATTTGGTTCCTTCTGAGGCTATGGGAAGAATCTGTTCCATGCCTCTTGCCTAACTTCTGGTACTTTTCAGTCAATTTGATGTTCTTTGTCCTGTAGAAACAGCACCCTGATCTCTGCCCTTATCTTCTCGCGGTGATCTCTGTATTGTTGTTCAGTCGCTAAGTTGGGTCTGACTCTTAGAAACCCCATGGACTACAGCATTCCAGGCTCCCCTGTCCTTCACTATCTCCTGCAGTTTGCTCAAACTCATGTCCATTGAGTCGATGATGCCATCCAACCATCTCATCCTTTTTCATCCTCTTTTCCTCTTGTATGGATGTCAAGGTCCAGATGTCTCCATTTGTAAGGCTACTGGTCATATTGTGTTAGGGGCTTATTCTACTCCAGTCTGACCTTACCTTATCTACCAAGATCATGTTTCCAGATAAGGGCACATCCTGACGTCCTGGGGATCAGGATTTCAACATATGAATTTTGGAGGGACATAATTCAACCCATAATAGTTATGACTAACAGAAACTTTCACATAAGTGAAAAATAGACTTCATCGCAAACGTATAGGAAATTTTGGAAGGTTTTAGCGATTGGGACTGTTCAAGAGCCTGTCCCAGACCCTGTAGCTGGGAAGACAGCCTCTGTTTCTTCCATCCTTGAACAGTTCAAGTCAAGGTTCATGATTCTAGAGAACATTCCATTGGCCAAGCTTGGGTCACATGCCCATTCCTTGGCAGCATATGGTTAGATGGTATGATGATGGTAGGATATTTTGGCAGAAGGAATCTCTAGTTTCCCTACTGCTTCCCTGAGGGTAAGCACTAGATCTATTGTCCTGCAAAGTCTGCCCACAAGGAACTGGTGAAGGTGTTTCCATTAAAGAAATCTGGAATCTGGGAGTGTTAGGGGAAATGGATGCTGAACCAAGTTGAGAAACACACTTCCTCTGAACCTCAGGACCTTTCTTGGTGAGGTGGCAATGATAGTCGATGCAGATAATCCAAGATGTGTATGAGATGAAGGTCAAACGTGTTTGTCAAGCGCGATTCAAACTACTTGAGAATGTGTGCATTTGTGGTGACAAGGTTGCATTAATATTTATAACCAGATTTTTCCAGCCAGTTACTTCCATCTTCAAAACCATGGTACTTTACACCTTGCTTTCTACACTCCAGAAATCCATCCAAGTAGTTCTAGAATTCCCAGGCAACCTGTCATGTGAAGACAGCTGTACCAACTTCCTTTGCAAGGACCTCTTGTTGATGGCATTTGTCTGTCAGTTCCTTAAAGGAGGCACTTCCCTTCTGCCTCAGTTGCTCATGCTTGCTGTGAAGAAGCTATGTCTACTCTTTACATACACACTGGCAGTCTGATCCCTGGGTCTTCTGGACTTCTTCTGTCTAGCTCAAAGTACTAAAAATTCCCCAGGGGACATTAGATTTGGGAAGTGAAATCAAATGTGTGCGTCATAGCCTCTTCCGTCACCTTGTTGACCATGCAGTGAACACTTGGGATTGCTTGAGAGGTCACTGGAGTAGACCCTGTCAGCATCTAAAATGTGACTTGGCAGGATTGGAAGGTATTATTGGATTAACTCAAGGATCAGTAAATTAGAAAATTTACTTCGGAGATTAAACAATCTTTTATTGTGACTGCTCTTACCATTTCACTCAAGTCTTATCTAATAAAATTTGTACGGTAGCCAATGAAAGAAGTGAGGAAGATAACAATTTTGAGAGTTTTGGAAATTTGTTCATGTCAGAAATTCACCATACACATCAAAGCTCAAGACTCTGTAAATAATTGTGAGGGATATCATGAGGCTATCGATTTTTTCCCCAAACTGGAAAAAATCTCTCCTGGTCTTGTGCTTTCCCCTACAAGTGTCCGATGTGCCCAGATGTGGTCTTTTTGGCTCCTTCCCCTCACACCACATGCGACTTAGTAGCTACCACTCTGGAACAAGCAGACCTGGAATACGAGGTGTTGCTAAATTATCTCTCAAGTTTCTTCCAGGCCTAAAATTTTTTTAAAAATGGAATCTATAGGGTCTCCATAAATAGGAATATCTAGATAGCATAGTCAGAAGAAGAGAAGGGTATTGGAACTAAAACTTTTGGTCAGGAGGGACTTGGTCAATATGGCTAGTAAATAGGCCAGTACTTGGTACAAAATTTAAAATTCTCAAGGGTGGGAGCTGTCATTACTCTTAAAGATGGTGCTTTTAGTTATACAAATGTAAAATTTAAGTGACCTTAATTAATTAAAGCTGGAGTTTTTCCAGTCACCTTATCACAATTTATCTAGGACTCATTGCACACAAAGCAGTTTATTAGAAAGGGATGTGTGTGTGTGTGTTCAGTAGTTCAGTCGTGTCCCACTCTTTGCCCCGTGGACTGTAGCCTGCCAGGCTCCTCTGTCCATGGGATTTCCCAGGCAAGAATACTGGACTGAGTTGCCATTTCCTCCTTTAGTTGGATCTTCCTGACCCTAGGATCGAACCCATGTCTCCTGCATCGGCAGATGGATTCTTTACTATTGAGTCAGAAAGGGATAACAGATGCCAAAAGCATGTACTGCTTTGTATGTGGTCAGGGCCTAGTGGTCAGGGCCACCCTGTAATGCAAGTTGCTGTTCACGCAACCAGAAAACTTTCTAACCCAGTTCTTTCTCCAGCTTACTTTCAACTTAAACAAACACACGAGTGCTTGTAGAGAGAAATTCTCCTTGCAAGTGCTCTCTTCCGGTGATGACCAGCAGTTCCACCGACAGCAGCAGGCCTGAGTGTCTGAATCAGACTGGCTGATTACCTTAATCACCTTAATCATAGAATCTACTCTCTCTGGGAACGGTCGCAGCAGAGAGAATGGCAGAATAGCCTTTCTAAGCTGGAAACTTCTCGTTAGAATGTATTCTGAGGCATTTAATGAAGAGCTTACAATTTATATTAGGGACAAGAAAATTTTAAGGCTTTGCCAATCCTTTGATAGCTCTTTTGTTGGCGATCTCTTTTGTTTCCAAGGATCTCTTCCTCAGAGTACTCTTGAGATGGGCTCCTGACATCAAAGAGGAGCGTTTGCCCTGACGGCTCGTTAACTGTTTAGAGGTAAAAGCTGGAACTTTTCTTTGAGGAACTGACAGACAAATGCCATCTTCAAAACCATGGTACTTTACACCTTGCTTTCTACACTCCAGAAATCCATCCAAGTAGTTCTAGAATTCCCAGACAACCTGTCATGTGCTCAAGACAGCTGTGCCAACTTTCTTTGTGAGGACCTCTTGTTCATGGCATTGTAAAAACCAATTTGGGGGAAATCATATGCTATTGTAATATCAAAAAATGTGAGGACTATGAGGTAAATATTCCTGAAGTAATTAGACCTTGTGGGTAACTATATTTTAAAATATACAATTAGGATCATAAATGTATTATTTCACATCACTTATTGCCTGTGATAGCATTTTAGTCAACTGCTGAATCAACAATTCTACATCTCTAGGCATATTACAAACAATTTTTCACAAAAGTTAGACCCATCTATACTTTTACTAGATGTGAAGTAGATTGTCTATATTACCACACCTTCACCAGTCTTGAATTAAATTATTGTATTTTTAAGTTTGTTTTTATTTCATTAAATAATTATATTATTTAATTTGCAAATTATTATAAAGTTGAATAGGTCCTTGGACTCATTCATAGGTAGTTTTCTTCTCAGTATGATCTGCCTATGCTGATATTTCAATGTTAATAATGTTTCTTAGTGATTTGTATCAACTCTTTCTATAATAATGACATGAGCTTCCCTGGTGATTCAGATGGTAAAGAATCCACCTGCAGTGCAGGAGACGTGGGTTCAATTCCTGGGTAAGGAAGATCCCCTGGAGAAGGGAATGGTAACCCATTCCAGTATTCTTGCCTGGAGAATCCCATGGACAGAGCCTGGTGGGCTACAGTCCATGGGGTTGCAAAGGGTCAGACACAAGTGAGCAAATTTCACTTTCACTTTTTCTATAATAATGCTATACATGTTTTAATTTTTGTGAATATTCTACCATGTTTTCCATTTGCAATTTAAATTTGCTTATAACATTTTTTCATAAGTATGTTTTAAAATGAAGCCACTACAATATTGTAAAGTAATTAGCCTCCAATTAAATAAATTAATTTAAAAAAATAGAAAAGAAAATGAAGCTATATAGTGACTTATTCATAAATATCATAACCAAATCTTCCATTTGCTTTAATAAGGCAAATATTAATATGCTTTCATGTTATATTTGCTTTAATAGTTTGTTTAATAAGTTAAATTTAACTTAACATTTAACAATCACAGCCATCCAACTGAAGCTTTCCTGGTAGCTCAGATAGTAAAGAATCTGACTGCAATGCAGGAGACCTGGGTTCAACCCCTGGGTCAGGAAGATCCCCTGGAGAAGGGAATGGCTACCCACTCCAGTATTCTTGCCTGGAGAATCCCATGGACAGAGGAGCCTGGTGGGTTACAGTCCATGGAGTCACAAAGAGTCGGACACGACTGAGTGACTAACACTAATCACAGTAATAAGGGGAGAGGCATAGCAAAGTCTGTCATCTAGACTAGCATCAGCAGCTATTGGCATCAATGTACTGAGGAAAGGGCATATGAAATGCTTAAAAGTGGTCAAAGATTATTCTTGTGGTAAGTCAGCATATATGTAAAGGACATACACACTTTTCTCCCCTTCACTATTCTTACTAATACCTTAATATTTCCTTCTTTTTCTGTTACATCCATGTTCAAACTGCCTTAGAAATCCTTTGCAAGTACATTGGAATATAATTCAGCCGTCAAAAAAAGAAATCCTGCTATTTGTGATAACAGAGATAGACCTTGAGGGCATTATGCTAAGTGAGATAAATCAGACAGAGAAAGACAAATACTGCATGGTATCAGTATTGTGTGGAATCGAAAAAAAAAAAAGACAGGCTTGTAGAAACAAGGACTAGAATGCTGATTAGCAGGGGTTAGGAAACGGAGACAATGGGACAGATTGGTACACACTTTTAGGTATAAAAAGAATGTGATCTGAGGGGATTGAACTACCTAAATTGAAATTTGCTGAGAGGGTAGAACTTAAATGTTCTCACCAGGAAAGAAAAGGAAAAGAAAAAAGAAAACAAGATAAGTGAGGTGATGGATGTGTTAATTAACTAAATGAGGGGAGTTCTTTCACAAATGTGTATGTCTATCAAATTACCACAATGCACACTTTAAATACATTACAATTTTATATGCCAATTTAAACCTCATAAAGCCTAAAGTAAAAAGATGAGTAACTTCTGGGAATCTAATATATAGCATGGTGATTATAGTTAACATTACTCTATGATATCCTTGAAAGTTGCTGAGAAAGTGGATCTTATATATTCTTACCACGAAACAAACTATAATTAGGGAAAGATTGAAGGCAGGAGGAGAAGGGGACAACAGAGAATGAGATGCCTAGACGGCATCACTGACTCAATGGACATGAGTTTGGGTAAACTCTGGGAGTTGGTGATGGACAGGGAAGCCTGGTGTGCTGCAGTCCATGGGGTCACAGAGTCAGACACGACTGAGCAACTGAACTGAACTGAGGTGATGGAGGTGCTAGCTAGTCCTTCTGTGGTCATCGTTTTGTGATATGCAATATATCAAATATACCTTAAACCCATATGCCTTAAACTTATGTAATGTTATATGCTAATTAATTTCAATAAATCTGGAAAAAATCTTTTCTAGAATGTATCTATATTAGATTGTAGTATTGGAGTGTCAATATCCTGCCTTCTCTGTCTCTTCATTTCTTCTGCACTATTTTTGTGTTCTACCTATAATAGATTTTCTTTTTTTGTCTTTTCAGACCAATATTTGAAAAGCGAGTTAAATATCCCAAGGGCTCTTCTTCGGGGGACAGAATGGGGCTCTTTTTCTAGCAGTGCATGTCACTCTGCACATGAACCTTGCATGCATCATTTTCCCGTGTTCTTAGAGAATAAGAACTCTTGACACAGAAAGCGCTGCAGAGACTGCTCATTATTTTGTTTCTGTTTGAAACTTAGGTGAGGGTCCTGACCAAAAGAAGACTGTGCTTTGAAAAAAAATCACCCCATTTCATCAGGACAATATCTGGATCAGCTCGAGAGGCAGGCTGGTAGTCTTGACAAATAGGATCTATGGGCAATCAGATGAGCACTGGGTCCCGCCAGAGCTTGCCAGAAAGTGACAGATGTTGGTGAGAATTGGTATCATCCTGGTCTCCTCTTGTCCAAATTTCGAATCCCAAATCAAGCTCTGCTCAGCTACCAGTGGTGCACCATGGCCCAGGTGAAGCTGGGTGGTCAGCCTGTTAGTGCAAAAGTACAAACGACACGAGGCCATTATTTTGGGCTTGCTGGGTCTTCGTTGCTGCATAGCCTTTTCTCTAGCTGCAGCGAGTCGGGGCTACTCTCTAGTTTTAGCGTGCAGGCTTCTCGTTGCCGTGGCTTCTCTGTGGTGCACGGGCTCTGGAGCACGGGCTCAGAAGTTGCGGCGCACGGGCTTAGCTGGCCTCAGCGTGTGGGATCTCCCCATGTCTCCTTCACCGGCAGGCAGATCCTTTACCACTGAGCCACCAGGGAGGCCCTGGCCTCTGGTATCATGCGTGACTCCAAGTGCTTCTTCCTGCTTTCGCTTCAGATTCCTTCCACTTGTTTTCATGAAGGCCTCAGGTAGGAATTCTTGTGGCCCTTCCTTAAGAGGAAAACTGGGCTGATTCAAATAATCCTGCAGGTTAAATTTTGTTCCTTCAGGACACTTTGTTTCCTACTTGTTCAGCATTTTAAAGGAGCATTTCTGTGTTGATTTACTTGGTGCACAGCTGCCTATACCTGGCAGCATCAGTACGGTGTAGGGATCATTTCCTCATCCAGATGTTTTTCTACTCACTTCTCCCATACTGGGATAGAGCTAAAGAGACACAAAAGTTCAGCTTACATACAATACTTCAGTGGCAGTATGACCAGGGCCTCATTCATGAGAGTTCAGCTTCCAGCTCACCCCTAACCTGGTGGCATTGCCTGTAGAATCTTCTTCATGTGTCTACAGATTCCTCTTATTTTATTACCCTCATTCCCTCAGGCCAGTATTTGGCAGAAACATACTTCTAGTGGGTTTTACGAGTTTTCCAGGTGGCATCATATATTAAGCATCGCCATTAGCCTAACATATTGTTGCCACCAGGAACTGAAACGGAGAGGAAAAGGGTTTGAAGAATTAACTTGTTAAAAACTCACTTCGATAAAGCCTCTCTTATTACCAGCTACAGGCTATTCCTTGACACATTTCCCAAACTGCGGGAGTGTAACTGTCATTTAGGGCCCTGTCTTTGAAAAACAGGGAAGCCTTGGTGGCTCAGTGGTAGAGAATCCACCTGCCAATTCGGGAGATGCAAGAGATGCGGATTCCATCCTTGGGTCAGGGGATGCCTTGGAGGAGAAAATGGCAATCTGCTCCAGTATTCTTGCTTGGAAAATCCCATGGACAGTCCTGGAGGGGTGCAGTCATGGGGTCTCAAAGAGCTGGACACAACTGAGCACTCACACATGTGATACTTTGGAAAACACACCGCTATACCCCTCCCTTGACAGCACTGTCTCAGTGGATTTGGATTGGGGCCCAGAAATGTGTCTTTTAAGAAGACCCCACATCTATTAGATGTATTGTATTAAAAAAAAAAATTCCAGACTGAGTTTCATGATCAGGCAAACTTAAGAAAACCATCTTAATTATTGCTTTGCATCTTCTGTCTGAAGGATCTGATAATTTAATTACATCTTAAATCTCATGATTGAAGTGTGCCTTGTAGAAGTATCTCAACAAAACAAGAAGGGCAGTTGGATTTTCAAAAAGATGGTTGTAGAGACTGGTGTGTGAAAAGATAATTAAGGAGAGAGACAGGAAAAGTGCTTCACAGAAGACAAAGGAACAGGGAGGGAGTGGGACAGATGACAGAGCACTCTAGCTGCCCAGGCGGTGTGATAATGACCACCTTCTTGGCCTTCCTGTGTCAGCCTCTGCACGCTCAAATCCCTCACAGCTGTCAACGGCCCTCCTACCGGGGCTCTCTCTAACTGCTTCACTCCCGCTCTCGGAGTCCTGTGCCCAGGCCCAGTCACCGCTCAAGCCAAACTTACACTCTCAATCACGGATGTCCAGGCACTTACCCTCTGGTTTCCTGTGACTGGTGAGCATCAGCAGCCCAGGTCAGGCTTTTCGCTCTGGGCCCCGAGGCTCTGTTTACCAGTCCCTGAGATGAAACTCTTCGGCTTGTTTTTGGCACAACCCCACCTTAGCCTTGGACCACTTCCCCTTCCTTTTGATGCAGCCTTTCTTCTTTTAAAACACTGTTCAAAAGTGACTTTTGCAATGTTAGCTTTTCCTTTCTCTTGTTACTGCCCAGGATGGCCTTATTCTTCCCTGCTACTTGACTTAGATTCAGAGTCTTCTTGATTCTAGGCCCCTGACCTCCCTTTTCATAAAACATTGACTTAAGAAAACTTGTAAATTCTCTCTCTGCCTCTTTGGAATGGTACAAACCTTCTCCCAGCCTCTTGCCAGTGTCAAAACGCAGGAAATGTCTTTCTTAAGGATCAGGTTACCATGTTTTTGGCATGTAAACATACAAGGAGATAACCCTCTATGTGCCCATCTCTGTGGGCAGGGACAAGCCTGACTGACAGCACCAACCAGCAGACCCAGAAGGCTAATCCCAGAGAAAATCATCTGCAAAGTCAGGAACAACTTCGTGTTCTCCACCCATCACACTGATTGAATTTCTACTACTGTCCTCTCATATTTCCTACTAGCTCACCACCAGCTTTTAAAAACGCTTCTAATTGTTCTTTCTGCAGAATTGAGTTCCATCTCTTTCCCCCATTGCAATAACTTGAATAGTTTTCCTGGCCTGTCTAACTTTGTCCAGTGGAATTTTTGCTTGACATTACCTAATACTACAGAAATGTAAGTGGTTGCATAAATATACAACCATACATTTCAGAAAAAATAATGTATGTATGTGTGTGTGTATACATATGTATATATATATATATATATATATATATATATAAAATATTTGCATCTTCAAAGTATAGAGCTTTTGAAATTGATGACCAGTCTTAGTACCAAAGTTTTTTGAATAGGAATCTCTGTTAAACCAAAAAAAGAAAGATTAATGGAGTCTCCATATATTACTGGGTCATTACATGAAAATAAGTTTTAAAAAACCCTGAAGACATATTAGAACACTTTTCTAATATAAGAAAAAAAGCTGCTATCTTTTTTCAAGATCTGGGTAACAGTTCCTAGGTTGGAAAATGCACATTGCTGTGACTTTAAAAGCAGGGAAATTTGCCTGGTATATGTACAGATATGTGGGGGTACCTAGCTGCCTGATTTATGGAGCACTAAATCCAGATGACTTATTAGTAAAAAGTATTAAACAGAAACAGAATAAAATAAAACTTAAAAAAATCAATAAAATATGCATGAACATTTAATATGCAACATACATATATAAAATATAACTGTAGGGTTCTATTGATTTTACTTATTCAGCAAAATTAAAAATCAAATGCTTCTTTGGCCCACAGATTTTTCAAATAAATTTGGGGAAATAATATTACATCATGTGTGAAAAATACTTGATAGAAGGAATATGTGTTTTCTAAGACTTTTTAAAGACTTTTGTCAAGTTTTTTTTAAAATTTTCATCTTATACCTTATTAAAATAGTTTTTCTGTCAGGTAAGTGGGAAAGGAGGCTTAGTCATTAGATAATTTAAGGAACAGTGAAGACTTTCAGCCTTTCTTTTCTGCTATGCAGTTCCCCCTGAACCACTCACTGTTTTCTCCCAGGAAATGCAAGAGGATATATTTGCTATTGAGTGTTAGTGTGCATGCGTGCTCAATCACGCCTGACTCTTTGGAGTCAGCCGTCATGTCCTACGCTTCGTCACCCCATGGACTGTAGCCTACCAAGCTCCACTGTCCATGGAATTTTCTCAGGCAAGAATATTGAAGTGGGTTGTCATTCCCTCCTCCAGGGGATCTTCCCGACCCAGGGATCAAACCCACATCTCTTGCATCTCCTGCATTGGCAGGCAGATTCTTCAGCGCTGTGCCACCTGGGAAGCCCCAGTTGAGTTGTCACTGGGGGCTCATCTGTTTGTGGGGGAACCAAGATTTTTCCTGGCAGTGCTGAATAGGTTTGGGAATCACAATTTCTCTCTATGGCCAGCAGTGGGAGGAACCTGTTCTCTAAAAATTCCAAAGGGATTCCTGTTCCTAGCCTCCCTTTCTTGGAAATGTGAAGAACCAAACTCCACAACAAGTGCATGGTGCAGACTAAGTTGCTTCAGTCGTGGCTGACTCTGTGTGACGCTATGGACTATAGTCTGCCAGGTTCCCCTGTCCGTGGGATTCGCCAGGCAAGAATACTGGAGTGGGTTGCCATTTCCTCCTCCAGGGGATCTTTCTGAATCAGGGATTGAACTCCAGTCTCTTATGTGTACCTACACTGACAGGCGGGTTCTTTACCACTAGTGACACCTAGGAAGCCCAACAACCAGTTAATTTGTTTTTAACCTGACAGCCTCTTTCTTCTTCTTTGTCCCCTCTTCCTCCTCCTTTTTTTTTTTTTGAATGCAACATTCCTAGGGTTTTCATAATACTCTTTTGCCTTCCAGGTATTGAAATAAAAATATTGTCACTTGAGTGGAAGAGAACCCTGGGATATTGAGGTAGTATTTAATTTTCAGGATTCTGGGAAATCTCCAGGCCTTATTCTTAGGCTAAAGAAAGAATAAATTACAACAACAAAAAGAAAACTGTTGATGACACTTCACATTTATTTGCATATGGATGAGAATCACTTCTAAAACTAGGAAGTACAGATGGCAAATCTGAACCAATTTGCTAATCTCTTGCATTGGGCCAAGATTATATAATTATTTTTTTATGTAAAACTGTCCCTTATAATTTGTAGATACAGTTCTATGGCCAAGTTTATTAAACATTTTTTTAAAAAAAACAAATGACCTTCAGTTAAATCTAATTCTAGTCTTTTCATTTCTCACCTAGAAAAGCAGATGGGAAATTGATTTTGTGGATGCATATCATACTTTAAAGCTTAGTAAAAATTGAGTGAACTGAGCTATTCATGAATAAGCTTAATATTAGAGATTGCAATTTATCACTTTTGGGGCTTTAAAAGTTTCTTTTTTCCTTAAGTTAAAACACCATTTATATGAGTGGCTAGACTTTTATTGAGCCCATTTTTTATCTAGACATTTTAGGCCCCATGAAGGGCTGAATTGTACAAGTGATAGTCTAAGTGGTTAATGCCATCAACTGCCTCTAGTCCTGCAACTTTATTTCCTTCCATGCCAACCTCTCAATTCTTGCATCTCCTCTCCCTTTTCTACTCTATATTCAGTGCACTGTTTCTAAGTTGATCTTGTCTTAGAGATGAAGTGTCAGGATTTGAACCAGGTCTGTAAGAAATGTTATATTTAATTCCAAAGGAAAGGAACAGGGTGTTCACATGAGATTTCAGTCATAAAAACAAACCTAACCCCAGGGAATTAATGTGACCTGGATATACCTGAATCCTCTGCCTACTACCCCTCATTCTTAACTATGAAAAACTTTCTATAGCAGCATAGTTCAGTTGGACTTCCCAGGTGGCTCAGATGGTAAAGAATCTGCCTGCAATGCAGGAAACCTGGGTTCAATCCCTGGGTCGGGAAGATCCTCTGGTGGAGAATGGCAACCCACTCCAGTATTCTTGCCTGGAGAATCCCATGGACAGAGGAGCATGGCAGGCTACAGTCCATGGGGTTGCAAAGAATTGGACACGACTGAGTGACTAACACACACAGTTCAGTTAATATTCATAAAACTTTGTAGACAGCTAGTTTAAAGGAATGCAATGGGAGTGCAAATTATTCCACTTGAAGAAATCTTAAGAATTTCTCGAACAGAGAAAATACAGGATTTCTAGAGCCTGAATGTTTTTGCACTATTGTTTTCCTTGGAGAGAAGCTATTGATTTAAGGATTTAGAAAGTTTCTGGAGAAGAGTCATGGAAGATTTGTAAGAGAAATATTTCTGGGATAAATGTAGCAAGACATCAATTTCTTCTTTTAGGGACTGGGGATTATGAGTTATGAAACCTTTTTGGGGAGTGAACCCAGCTGGTCCAGAGTCCCAGGGGTAGGGATGTGCAATTAGCAGAGAAAAAAGGAATTGCTTTACTTTTCTATTGTTGCTATGATAAATTACCATAGACTTAGTGGTTTAAAAACAACACAATTTTATTATTTTACAATATTTTGAGCCCCAAGTCCCACGTAAGTCTTATTGGTCTCCTATTACAGTGTAGGGCTATATTCGTTTATGGAGATTTATATACCTTTTACACCTTCTCAAGACCTCCTATACTCCTTGGCCCATGGCCTCCTTTTTCCATCTTGAAAGCCTGTGATGGCACACTGAATCCCTGTCACATTGCCATCTCTCTGGTTCTCTGCAGCTATTAACAGAAAGAGCTCTCTGCTTTGGAGGACTGTGTAATTAGATTGGGCTCACCTGGATAATCTGAGATAATCTCCCCATGTTGAGGTCTTTGATATTAATTGGCAAAATGCTTTTTGTAAGTAGGGATTAGGGTGTGGACATCTTTAGGGGCCATTACTCCACCTACAAATAGAATCATGGGCTGCAGTGGATTGTTGTTGGGCTGCTGAAGCTCTTAGTCTCTAACAGGATAATCTCCAGAGTGAAGTACTCTCTTCCAGTGCAAAATCGAGGTGAATGTCTAAACTCAGTAATCAAAATGAGTAATATTTTAAAGCAGTGTTTTTAAAAAATCAAAATCGTTGAGATAGGCAGTTTCATGCTTATAGTCTTTTGTCCTTCATTTGGCTGCATACAAATGGGCCTCAGGCCTTGAACAGTTTCTTCCCAAACAAAAAGGAAAGAACCCACACAACTTTTGCTGGGGTTATTGCCTTGTGTAGGAGTATCCTTTCTAGTTATAGGTTCATTGTATGCTCCTTTGCTCTGCATGCCAACGGGCTTCAGGTAGGCTCCAGGTTCCAGGATGTTAGACTTCATGATAGAGGAGATGGTGTCTTTCCACTGTCATATGGGGCTTCCCTGGTGGCTCAGATGTAAAGAATATCTGCCTGCTATGCAAGAGACCTTCCTTGTGCTGGGAAGATCCCCTGGAGAAGGGAATGGTTACCCGCTCCAGTTTTCTTGCCTGGAGAATCCCATGGACAGAGGAGCCTGGCTAGCTACTGTGATATGAGATGCACATATACTGGCCACTTGCCTTGCATAGGCTGCCAGCCATGAAGGACTGATGCCCACTATTGGCGCCGATCTTGCTCTGTCTTTTCTCTATGTGAGTAAAGCATTGTTCCACCCAGGGCTTGACTTTTGTGCGTTTTCCTTGTCAACTCCCAAACCAAGTTGCAGCTGAAGTGTTTGAAGTCCTTCTCTGGGACTGGTTTGTCTTCGGCTCTTTTGAGATTGATTCCGTGCTCAGTGTTTGGTTTGACAGAAATAAATGCAGAAAATCCTTGACGATAAAAGTATCAGAATTTTAACTTTAGGATAGGCTGTTGTTTGCTTGCGTTATGGTCTATTACTATTATGCAATAGAACAGTCATTTCCAAATGGCCTGCGGCTGGTGGTTTACAATAGTGTGTGAAGGGAGTGGGCAATGCAAGGCTTTGGGTGTCATTTTGCTTTGATTTCAGATATTATTTATTTTTCACTTTGTTTAGAATATAGAAAGATATCTTGATAAAGGTTTTAAGGGCACATATTTTCCTCAGTTTACAATAAGGCTTTGTATGGTATTTGCTACTGTTGTTTACTGGCTAAATCCTGTCTGACTCTTTGTGACTCCATGGACGGTAGCCTGCCAGGACTTTTCAGGCAAGCACACTGGAGCGGGTTGCCATTTCCTTCTCCAGGGCATCTTCTTGACCCAGGAATCAAACTCATGTCTCTGGCATTGGCTGATGGGTTCTTTACCTCTGAGCCACCAGGGAAGCCTTGTATGGTGCATTGTGAAGGCAAGTTACAAGGCAGAAAAACTGGAGTACAGCTCTGTTCAATGAGATATACTTGAATGAATGAGATAACACCTTGAAAACTGCTGTGTCCTGGTAAGAATCTGTGTCGATGTCAACATAATTAACTATAGGAGGATCATCCCTATACCTGAAGACTACATGTTCCATCACTAACAGCTATAGTGGGTTTCCTATTAACACCACATCAAATTTCTGGCTTCTTATTTTATGTATTGTTTGGGAATATTTTTCAGGCCCAAGAGATCCTATATTATGTATATCTCTACAGGCAACGGGATCGCAAAGAGTTGCACACGACTGAACGACTGAATTGAACTGAACTGAGTAGCAAGGAGGGAAACTATAAAGAGGACCCTTTTTAAAAATATTTACTTTTATTTTATCATTGTTATTTATTTGGCTGTGCCAGGTTTTATTTGTGGCATGTGGATCTTTAGTGGTGGTGTGAGAGCTCTTAGTGCAGCATGCAAACTCTTTAGTGGTGACATGCCAACTCTTAGTTGTGGCATATGGGATCTAGTTGCCTGACCAGGGATAGAACCTGGGCTCCTGTTGGGAATGGGGGGTCTTAGCCAATGGACCAGCAGGGAAGTCCCAGAATGACTCAAAAAAATAGTCTCTGTCCCAAAGAGTTCCTGGATAGATCACAGCAGGTGATAGAGATTAAAGTTATTAATCTTGTGTGATATGAGTTGAGAATGTTGCTGTAGAGTGCTGTTTGCTCTTCAGGTTGGGATATATAGACACCAATTTCAAGCGTGTAAAAATCAGTATCCAATTACATAAAGAGAAGAAGCGATATTTGGGGACCTCAGCCTGTAAACCAGTTCACCACTGAGAATTTTATAGATTTTCCCTAAGTAAGGATATAAAATGTATATGTTCCTGGAATTCTGATGCATGCCCTAAACTTGCAATTCAGTAGGAGTCAAATCTAATGTTGGCTTTTTCTAAGATACTCTTCCTTTTCATACTATTATCTCCCTGTCAAATTCACTTAGTTTTTCAACAATTTGACTATGATATGCTTAGGGATGATTTAGGATATGACCCTTTCTTTAAGGCATGGCCTTTCCAAGGTCCCACGTGAAAGGCTGAGTTGCTCAGTGAGATTTGTTTACCCTTGTTGGACCGCAATTCCAGCATCTCTGGGAATGGCATGACGTCCAAAAGCCCCACTCAGCTTTCAGTCTGATTGCAGCCATTTTCCGGCTGGCTTCTTGGTAGTTCTCACTGTGCGTGTCATTTCAGTCCCCAGCTGTCAACCTAAGCAGAAACCCCCTGCAGACTTTAGCTGTTTTTGCTGTCTGTGAATCTTCCTCTTCCTTTATATCCTGTCCGGCAAATTCAAGCCAGTTCAGCAGCCCTGGACTCCTATTTCTGTCTCCCCACCTCAGCAAGACCAGTGCTCTCTAGTTGAGCTCCAGTCGTCTGCACTGAGGCCAGGAAACTGCCCCAAGACGGAAAGCCCAACTGTCATGGAACTCATCTCATGCACAGACTGATAAGTGATGGGCTTTATAGTTGATTCTGATGTGAGGGCAAGACCTAAACCAACTGATCAGTCGCAGCCCCAAGCAGATCCTTGTGTTATATTTGAATGTTCCTTCACAAACTTTGGGAGTTGGGAGCCTAGTCTTACCTTTTGACTATGTAGTCTACATGTAGCAAATGCATAACATGGGAAAAGTTAAGGGTGGTGGGAACCATCTTTGTAGTCAGAATGAGGAGAAGTAGAGAATCAGACGAGAGTATAGAAATGATTGATTATTTTCATTTGTGGTCACCATCTTTTTTTTTTCTCCTGTCCTCTGTAGAAAATCCAGCCTTCTTCATCATATTTGTTAATGATGATCCAGTCATCATTATCAGCTGTTGATCTCTCTGCTTTTCTACAATAACTGCATTAGAATGTTATTCCCCAGAACTTGATTTGGACTAACTTTCTAGTACTTACCTTGACATCTTACAGTTTTATTATTTTGGCATTTAATCTATGACCAGGTTACCCCTGATTTTCTTGCACAGTTAAGCTTAAGCCATCCTTCAGTGCTCAGTAATGTTGTCCTGGGGGTGATTCTACTCCCCTCTTCGGTCTCCTGCAGGCCTGGTCCCTGACGCTCTCCCAGAGTCTTTATTGGTATCAGTTCTCTTTCTTGGCCATACTTGCCTATAAGGACCACCTAACATGATATTGTCTAATTTCTGAAATACAATTAAACTTATCACATCACATATATATATATATATATATATATTTTTTTTTTTTTTTTCCCCTGGGGGCGGTCTGTGTGGCTGGAATAGAGGGAAGAAAAACAAGCCCTTCAGATATTTCTAGTATATGTCTGAGGGCTGCTGTGGTAGGCAGACGCATACAAGGCACGGCCTTCCTCTCCTGTCTAGGAGTCCTGTCCCCCGCCCCCATGCTGAATAGAATGTTAGTTTGTTTCTTCCAGATCACGGCTGGCTTGTTTCCTGACATTTCCCTATTGCTTCCTACAGATCGCTCAGATTACTTCAAACTAGAAAACTGTGTGTGGGGTGGGGGGGGGTGCGGTGGATGGGGTGGTGTGGGGTGGGTTTGGAGTATAAGTTTAGCCTAGCATATGCAACCGTGTTTATATAAAGTGATTATCTCAATGTATACAGAATTTTTGAGAAGTGTGGTACTCTAACGATCTTGAATATCCAGAACATTAGCACATGATTTACTAATGGTTTCTCACTATCAGCTGTAGCATAGTTAAGACTAACTTGAGAATGTGAACGAGTTGGTATCATTGTAGCTACATTTCTAGATATTTCTCTTGAATTTAAAGAAATAGATCAGAATATACATAGATAGTTAAGGAGTTTCGGCTTGACATGTACACATTGCTATATTTAAAATGGACAGCCAACAAGGACCTGCTGTATAGCACTGGGAACTCCACTCAGTGATATATGACAACCTGGATGGGAAGGGAGTTTGAGGGAGAATGAATACATGTATATATATGGCTGAGTCCCTTCACAGTCTACTGGAAACTATCACAACATTGTTAATTGGTTATGCTGCTGCTGCTAAGTCACTTCAGTCGTGTCCAACTCTGTGCGGCCCCATAGACGGCAGCCCACCAGGCTCCCCCATCCCTGGGATTCTCCAGGCAAGCACCCTGGAGTGGGTTGCCATTTCCTTCTCCAATGCATGAAAGTGAAAAGTGAAAGTGAAGTTGCTCAGTCGTGTCCGACTCCTAGCAACCCCATGGACTGCAGCCCACCAGGCTCCTCCATCCATGGGATTTTCCAGGCAAGAGTACTGGAGTGGCGTGCCATCACCTTCTCCGGTTAATTGGCTATACTCCAGTATAAAATGAAAAAATAAAAAATAAAAGAATATGCATGGTTGAGTAGGACATTACTATAAGGATATCTTTAAGCTTAGTTCTATTTACATAATGTTAATGAGTCATAAAATTCACTATTTTATACTAGTAACAAATTTCTTACCTCACAAATAATGGAAGGCTAGTCTAACTCGACATCAAGGTTAGGAACCAGTCCTTCAAAGAATCTCTGTAGAGAATCATATCATGGTCATCACTGGATCTTGCAACCTGTGATCCTTGACTTCTCATCTCCTTTCTAAGAGATTTTATAGCTTGCCATTGGTCTAGGGAGATGGGAAGAGGAAGATCATATCTTTCGTGTCTAAACTTTGGTCTAGAGTAGTAGCTCTCAAACTTTAGAATTGTCTAAATCTAAATTGTCTGAGATAGGGTCAGAGAATTTGCATTTCTACCAGCGTTCCCAGGTAACACTGTGAACCACCTTTCTGAGATATATCCGTCTGTTAAGCCTGAAAATCCTCTGAAACGGATTCTCCTTTTAGATACTTCTGAGATATATTGCTAGTGACTCAACTTTGGTTTGACCTTCTGTGGAATTGCCAAAGTCACTTAATGCTTCTGTGTTTCTGTATCACTGTCTGCAAGATGGAATATGTCATTTAAGGCTTAATGATGCTTAGGCTCACATGAATAGTGCTGTGGATTTGCAAGTATTTATTTTGAAGCATTATTTTGCAGACTTGGAAAATTCCCCAGAGAAGTTATGGTTAAGACTCCATATAGAAATTGAAATCTTTCTTTGGCTCCAAAATCATTTACTCTGAAGCACTGATTTATTCAGAGGAAAAAAATGTCAGCTTTTTTGTTAGCTCAGTCTTCATGAAGTTACAGCAAAACATAATTTTTTTAAAGTTAAGCTGTGACTAAATCCTAACGTCTATCGATGCATTTGGTCAAACGCTATAACATTTGAGGCATTTAAATAGTAAGTTAGAAAACTTTTAAATACTTTTCAAAAGTTTCAAGTATAGAAATGAAAAAAAATCACAAAACAGATTATTAGTTGGGATAAAGTTTGTTTCATCTGAACAAAATATTGGTTAAATAAGATTATCACATTGCATTGAAATAATTTTGGGGTCAGAATTCTACAATGCCTTAATTCTATTTTATCTCCAAAGTACTAGCTTTGACAAATGTTTACTCTTGGCTTTCTCTTTCCTCAAAGTAATAACTCACTTGAGACTCAACTTTCTTACCTGATATTGGTGATGATAGAATAGCATCCTCAAAATTATTTTAAAGCCTTAATAAGATTGTGTACTAAAAATATTTTGGGACAATGTGGGTCATTAGATATTTTATGTAAGTCTTACCCATTAAAATATGTTAAGGTCCTACAATAATTACAGAAACAGAATTTTTAATAGATTATTGCTCTTCTCGGGGTGTAAGGGAAATCTCTATGGCATATCAACGAAACAAAATAACACTTAAAATTAACAAAAGAGCAGTGAGCTAAATACAAAATTGGGAACAAACCCCAGAGGTGAAATTTAAGGTTATCCTACAAAATTCTGTACTAGTTTCATTAGTGGAAAATAAGTCTTGGGTGAGTATCAAGATATAAAGAATGAATCCAAGATTCTCATATTAATTTCAGACCCTCTAAGTCGGATAATGTATCCTAGGTTAGCAGTAACTTCTGATGGTCAGCAGAAATAAATATAAACCTTCTTTGGATATAAATCTAAAAGAAATAAACCCTGAATATTCATTGGAAGGATGGATATGGTAGCTTCAATACTTTGGCCACTTGATGCGAAGAGCCAACTCATTGGTGAAGATCCTGATACTGGGAAAGACTGAAGGTAGGAGGAGAAGGTGACAGCAGAGGATGAGATGGTTGGATGGCATCACTGTGGTCATGAGTTTGGGCAGACTTCCAGAGATAGTGAATGACAGGGAAGCCTCTCATGCTGTAGTCTTTGGTATCACAAAGAGTAGGACACACCTTAGCAACTGAACAGCAACAACAAATGTCCATATTAGAAATTTAGGATTCCCACAGAATGAGTCCAACACGTTAAATTCATAGTAAAAATGGTCAAGGAAACTAGCTACCATGAGCGAAAGCTGGAAGGACAGCAAACAACAGAGACATGTCCCCACAACCCCTCTAATGACTTCAAATATTTGAATTTGCTGATATAGGATATATAAACATTTTAAATGTAAAACATGGAATAAAAATATAATTAAGCTGGTATATTTGGAAAACATCAAAATAAAACCTTTGGACATAAACAATATAAATGCTGAAATTGAAAGCTCAATGGATAGATATTTTAATCACAGAGTTCATGCCAACGAAGAGAGAATGACCGAATAAAATGTAAATCTAAATAAGCTCCCTAGAAAGCAGCACAGGAAAAGTGGGAGATGAAAAAGTTTAGAAGTTAGAGTGAAAAGACTAACATGCATCTAATTTGATCAGTTACAAACCTAATGGCTAAAAATATTTCAGACTTAACAAAATACAGAAATTCACCAATATGAGAATTTGCTTATATATCAAGCAAGAGAAGTAAAAATAAATCCATATAGCATAAATTTTTAGCAGACTTGTAGACTATCAGTGACAAAAAAAGATCTTAAGAATAGCCAGAGAATGCATGTACACAATAAGTCACTTCAATTATGCTTGACTCTTTTCGACCCTATGGACTGGAGCCCAACTCTGTCCATGGGATTCTCCAGGCAAGAATACTGGAGTGGATTGCCATGCCCTCCTCCAGGGGATCTTCCTGACCCAGGGGTTGAACCCTTTCTCTTATGTCTCCTGCTTTGGCAGGTGGGTTCTTTACCACCAGCTGGAAGCCCAACCAGAGAATGAATACATATGAGTCATAAAGGAGTAACAATTAGACTAACAGTAGACTTTTTCATATCAATAATAGATGTCAAAGGACCAAATGATATCTTAAATATGCTGGGAAAATTCATTATGTACTTTTCAAAACTAGGTTTTAAAAACAAGAGTAAAATACAGAGATGCAAGATCAACAAAATGTGGCAGAATATACAATTAAAAGTACAAAAGGTGTATTTTAGAAAAGATAAGATGTCTGAGTTACAAGAAAGAATGAAAAAAACAGGCAAAAATAAGCTGCATAAAATACTAATTTTAATAACACCTCATTTCAGAGTTAAAAAGATAACTGATCTATTAGGAAGCAATAGCATGTATGTTGGGAAGAAATAGTTGAGATCAATTTATTCTGAAATTCTTTTTATTTTTTAGGAGAAAAATTAAGATACTAACTTTAGACTTTTTTTATGATGTCTGATAAAATTTCAAGAGTATGTATCAAAAGATAGAAGGATGAATTATGGTGAGAGAGCAAATAGTGTAACAAATAAGAAACACAAAATCAAAATACCACTTTACACCAGTCAGAATGGCTGCCATCCAAAAGTCTGCAAGCAATAAATGCTGGAGAGGATGTGGAGAAAAGGGAACCCTCTTACACTGTTGGTGGGAATGCAAGCTAGTACAGCCACTATGGAGAACAGTGTGGAGATTCCTTAAAAAACTGAAAATAGAACTGCCATATGACCCAGCAATACCACTTCTGGGCATACACACTGAGGAAACCAGAATTGAAAGAGACACGTGTACCCCAGTGTTCATCGCTGCATTATTTACAATAGCCAGGACTTGGAAGCAACCTAGATGCCCATCAACTGATGAATGGATAAGAAAGCTGTGGTACATATACACAATGGAATATTACTCAGCCATTAAAAAGAATTCATTTGAATCAGTTCTACTCAGGTGGATGGAACTGGAGCCTATTATCCAGAGTGAAGTAAGCCAGAAGGGAAAACAACAATACAGTATACTAACACATATATATGGAATTTAGAAAAATGGTAACAAGAACCCTGCATGTGAGACAGCAAAAGGAACACAGATGTATAGAACAGTCTCGTGGACTCTGTGGAAGAGGGCAAGGGTGGGATGATATGGGAGAATGGCATTGAAACATGTTAATTATCATATGTGAAATCAATCGCCAGCCCAGGGTTGATGCTCGGGGCTGGTGCATCGAGATGACCCAGGGGGAGGGAATCGGGAGGGAGGAGGGAGGGGGGGTCTGGAAGGGGAACATATGTATACCCATGGCAGAGTCATGTCAATGTATGGCAAAACCAACACAATAAAGTTAAAAAAAATAGTAGAAACAAAGAAGTATATCAATAAGAATGTGTCATTTATCTATCATCACAAAATTGCTTAGTAACAGTCATTCTACAGCTCAGTGTAGATTAACATCTAAACATCCATGTTCATGGGTTGTTAGATTGACTGTTGGTGATCAAGGTTTGGCTGAGCTAAAATGGTTTGAATTTGCTCCACATTCCTCTTACCCTTTTCCTAGACCCAGCTGGCTAAACTAGGCTAAGCTAGGGATGTTTTCCTCATGGCTACCACAGAGACACATACAAGCATTATTCTGGGCTACACTGCATTACGCCTGCTACCATCCTATTTGCCAAAGCAAGTCCTATGGCTTATTCCAAGACTGATGGAATGGACAAATATTCACCTTTCATGATGGGAGGGTAAAGACATAAGTATGTATAAGCAAAAATCTGATGTGAAGAGTGATAAATATAGTAAATTCACAAGTTATTTATATTATAAATAAATATAATTGTAATGACTTTTTCTACTTATTGGGAAATTGAAAAACTAATAATTAAAATATAGAGACTATCAGACTGAATTTGATAGAACCATAGAGACCCAGAGAGATTGGTGATAAGAGAATGGGAAGAAAAAAGATAACCAGGAACATGGTAAACAAAATGAAACAGGAAGTTTTCAGTGTTGACTTGGTAGGGGACAGCAAGGAGCTCCTGGGGAACCAGGAATAGTCTATTGCTCAGTTTGCTCAATGGAAATAGAAAAAGGAAAAAAGAAAGAAAGAAGCAAGGAAGCAAGCAAGTTGTGGTAGAATAACTGTATTAAAATGGAATAAAATGACATTTAAAACACAAAGCATTATTAAGAACGTGCTGTCGCTTAAGTTGTGTCTGAAACTGCAACCGTATGGACTGTAGCCCCCCCAGGCTCCTCTGTCCCTGGGATTCTCCAGGCATGAATACTGGAGTGGGTTGCCATGCCCTCCTCCAGAGGATCTTTCCTACCTAGAGATCAAACCCGTGTCTCTTGTATCTCCTGCACTGCAGGTGGATACTTTACTGCTGAGCCACCAGGGAAGCCCCATTATTAAGGAAAAATCTTGTAAAACTGTGAATGAGAAGTGCAACTCACCAAAATGCATAACAATTCTAAACTTGTATGGATGTGGCAAAATAGCACTAAAATACATAAAACCTAATATGATAGAACTATAAAGGAATTCACAAATCACCAATTCCTGTTATCTTTGGTTATTTTTAGGACAAGCAGAAGAAAATGTGTAACAATAAGGAGGACTTGAACAATGTATTATCAAATTTGATTTAATGGGTGTGCATAGATCCATATTCCCAACACCTGGAGAACACATTTTCTTTTCTATTACACATGAAGTTTTATACATTAAAGCTTTATGTATTTCAAAAAAATGGATTCTATTTATTTAACACTAGTAAGATAAAAAATGATATGTTAAAGGATCAAGTTTACAACCACCATTCATGTGGAAAATATCAACTACCTACAGCAGAATAATAATAAACTACTTATAATAATGGCAACCCACTCCAGTATTCTTGCCTGGAGAATCCCATAGACAGAGGGGTCTGGCAGGCTACAGTCCATGGGGTCACAAAGAGACTAAGTGACTAACAAACACACACACACACACACACACACACACACACACACACACTTACAATAAAACACAGAATACTGAATATTTTAAAGGTAATATGTGTGTATATGTTTATATGGATCTTGATGCTTATAATAGAAAAGAAGAAAGGTTGAAAATTTATTTGCTGATTACTAAGTTTTTTTTTTTTTTTTAAATAGGCTTCCCTGGTGGCTCAGATGGTAAAAAATCCATATTTGATCCCTGGGTGGGAAGCATCCTCTGGATAAGGGAATGTCTATCCACTTCAGAAAATTTATTTGCTGATTATTAAATAAGATTTTATTTAAAAAAATCAACAAAATAAATCCAAAGAAAACAGGAGAAAATAGATAACACATAAGAAAAATTAATCAAATAGAAGGATATAATGAAGACAACTGACAACAACAAAATGTTAGTCACTTTAAAAACCTGTGGCAGGATTTATTAAGTCAAAGAGACAAAGCACAAGTAATAGTAAGAAATTTTTTATCAAAAATTTGAAAAAAGTAGATGGAATAAATAGACTGTAGAAAACTATAATTTTTTGAAAATGACTCAAAAAGAAATGGAAATTCAGGGACTTCCCAGGCAGTCCAGTGGTTAAGACTCTGCACTTCCACTGCAGGGACACAGGTTCAATCCCTGGTAGGCACAGCCTAAAAAACTAAGAAAAAGAAAAGAAATGGAAATCCAGATGACTAGTTAAAACTTTCCCCACATTAAAAATATCATGCCCAGTTTTATCAATGAATTCTTTAAATTTTTAAGGAAAACATTTGATTCTAATCTTATACAGAGTCTCTTTCAAGTAATAGACAAAGAGGAAACTTTTCACAATTTAATTTCTAATACAAGCTTCTATGCCAAAATACAGATAAGGACAGTATGTGGAAGGAAAACTGTAGACCATTAATGCCAAAATGAAAAACAATATTATCAAAACAAACCCAGCAGTGTATAAAAATGATAATACATAGTGATCAAACTGAGCTTATTCCAGGAATGTAAAGGTATTTTAACATTATAAAGCCAATTAACATGTTTCACCGCATTTGCAGATTAAAGGAGAAATCCATTTGATCATCTCACTTGAAGCAGAAAATCATTTAAGATAATTGAACATCCATTTACAATTATCATCCTTTCCAGCATAGCAATATATGTATTTATCAAAACTTTACAATAAAACATCCGTAATGATGAATTTTAAAATTAGGAACAAGACAAGAATTGCTATTATTGCTCTTTTTCTCGACATTGCACTAGTTTCTGACCAATGAAATATAAGAAAAAGAAATGAATACAACTTTTGGAAAGAAACAAAACCATTACCTACAAATAGCAGAACCGTATGGAAAATCTAAACAAATATCGAGTAGTTTATTGGAGTTGGGTAATTAGGAAAGTGACTAGATAGGAGATAAAATGCAAAACTCAACTTCGTTTTTAAACACCAGCAACAAATAAAGTGTTCTCAATATAAACAAAAATTATGAAGTTCCTAGGAGTAAATGTAACACTGTAGATGGTGACTGCAGCCATGAAATTAAAAGACGATTACTCCTTGGAAGGAAAGTTATGACCAACCTAGACAGCATATTAAAAAACAGAGAAATTACTTTGTCAACAAAGGTCTGCCTAGTCAAGGCTATGGTTTTTCCAGTAGTCAGATATAGATGTGAGAGTTGGGCTATAAAGAAAGCTGAGCGCCTAAGAATTGATGCTTTTGAACTGTGGTGTTGAAGAAGACTCTTGTGAATCCCTTGGACTGCAAGGAGATCCCACCAGTCCATCCTAAAGGAGATCAGTCCTGAATATTCATTAGAAGGACTGATGCTGAAGGTGAAAGTCCAATACTTTGGCCAGCTGATGTGAAGAACTGACTCACTGCAAAAGACCCTGATGCTGGGAAAGATTGAGGGCAGGAGGAGAAGGGGACGACAGAGTATGAGATGGTTGGATGACATCACCGACTCAATGGACATGGTTTTGGGTGGACTCTGGAAGTCGGTGATGGACAGAGAGGCCTGGCGTGCTGCGGTTCATGGGGTTGCAAAGAATCAGACATGACTGAGTGGCAGAACTGAATTGAACTGATTGAAAGACATTGCAAAATAAGGAAATGCAGAGATATCCCCATATTCAGAGTAAGGAAGAATCAATATTGCTAAGATGTCAATTTTCTCTAAATTAAATGAGAGCTTCAGGGCAAATCTCATCTAACTCTCAAAGGGGCTTTTGAGGAACCTGACTAGCTTATGATAATATTTGAATAGAAAATCAAGGGGTCAAGAAGAATCAGGATACTCTGATGAATAAGAATAAGGTTAAGAGAGTTGCCCTACTGGCTACCAGATTTATTAAGCTAAGTTAATTAAGAGAGTGTGGTATTTGTGCCAGGTAAAAATCAGTGGAATAGCAAGCCCAGAAATAGACCTCTCATATATGGAAGTAAAATGCATAACTAATATGGATAGTTATTAAATATGGATAATTATTTATTCATAGAGGAAAAAAGAAGGAATTAAGATCCTTTCTGTTAACATATAGAAAAGCATGGGCTGTGCTTAGTCGCTTAGTCATGTCTGATTCTTGTGACCCAATAAACTATAACCTGCCGGACTCCTCTGTCCATGGGATTCTCCAGGCAAAAATACTGGAGTGGACTGCCATTTCCTTCTCCAGGGATAGAAAAGTATATTTCCAGATAAATTAAATATATTAGGAAAGGTGAAAATTTATAAAAAAGAGAAAACATTTTAAAAATTAGAAAGTAATTACCCTCCAATTAAAATACATTAAAAATATCTTTTAATTCCAGAGTAGAAATGATTTCTTAAACAAAATACAAAAGAGATTAACTAGATGAGAAAAATTTAGTACATTTTAGTGCAAATATAGGCTCTTTTAACTGCATTTGTGATACCTGTAAGTCCATGAAATATGAAAGTTTATGGTGGCTTAGACAGTAAAGAATCTGCCTGCAATGCAGGAGACCTGGGGTCGATCCCTGGGCTGGGAAGATCTCCTGGAGGAGGGCATGGCAACCCACTCCAGTATTCTTTCCTGGAGAATCCCCACAGACAAAAGAGCCTGGTGGGCTACAGTCCATGGGGTTGCAAAGAGTTGGACTTAACTGAACTGCTAAGCACACACACATTTTCCTATGCAACCTCATTTGATGGCAAAAACAGAGATGAGGCTATTCATGGTGTTTCTCTGTAATAGGTGTGACTATTCACTTATTTTTGCCTTGGGTGTATTAACAAGTTTGACTATAGAATTCTTTTCAGACTGTTGATCTGCTAAGAGTGTTCATAATACAGAGGATATGACCTATATCATCTTTCTAGGGAAAAAAAAATCCAAATCTGAAACATGTCTGATTGTAAGAGTTTCCATAAGGGGATTGTAGTCCTGAACATTAATACTAAGAATGAGAAAGATAATTCATGATAATAGTTACTTCTGTGTGGCTATGGGAAGGCAAAAGATGGCAAAGGAAAGAACGTAGGGATGGATAGTATTTAAGCAAAAGGGCTTGAGGGGGTCATGATTTTATTTGCTTCATAGCTTACATGACATATGTTGTTATTTTGTTGCTATGTCCTGTTTGACTCTGCAGCCACATGGACTGCAGCTCGCCAGGCTCCCCTGTCCACGGAATTCTCCAGGCAAGAATACTGGAGTGGGTTCCCATTTCCTTCTCCAGGGAATCTTCCAGACCCAGAGATGGAACTCACATCTCCTGCACTGGCAGGTGGATTCTTTACCACTGAATCACCAGGGAAGCCCTGGTGGGCTGTATGTCACCTATGCTTAATCTGTTGTAGTAAATGAGAAATTTAAAATTTGGGTTTGTGGGTGTTTTAATTCTTCTCTCATCCTTTTCGGTTTTTAAAACGTGACTTCCCTTCATGAAACTGACTTCACGGCTCACTTAGAAGTGGTGAGCTACTTTTTAAAAGCCGCCCTTGAGGAACCCTCACCCATGTGCACTGGGAACAAGGCTCTCAGCTGTCATTCCTAAGCCTTCAAGCAGATGATACTTGATGGATGCGTTGTCTTCATGTTGTATTAATAAAACGACTTGTATTGCACGTATCGGAAATGAAAACATTCCTCCTTGTTGCTCCGAAGGTTTTAATATATTTCTTCTATTTTTAATGATATGGACTAATGATCCCCAAAATAACCTCACGTTTTTCCTAGCCAGGACCTGGCTATTAAGTCTGTGGTTCTGTGAATTTAACGCCTTCGTAAAGAACAGGCGCTGCGAAGATGGAGGAAAGCCCTCGAGGTGCTGGAATTTGAGAACCTTGATTGCAGCTTCAGGAACTCAGCTCACCGACACTCAGTCTTCCTGTTGGTAAGCCAAAGAAATCGGGACAGGCAGGAGCTAAGACTTCAAAGGAGGACTGGCGCCACCCAAACCACTCTAGGTCTCCCTGGTTGAGACGCTTTGGGGCGCAGACGCGAGGCGCCTCCCCTTAGGAGTTGTAGGTTGTGGCCCAGGTCATCAGGGATTGTACTCATCAGCAGGATCTTCAGCCTCCCGGCTGAAAGGCAGGTGGGAGTCTCCACATGACGGGCCCTCCGGAGTCGCAGACTCCACAAGATGGGGATATTCTCAAAGGAAAGTAGAGTAGACCTCATCAAGGGAAACTAGTCCTTCCCTCTAGGCAACTAGTATCATTTCCTTTTCTGTAGAGGAAGATCACACAGCGGAGGCTCTTGAGTTTATTTATAGCCTTACTGTAGGAAAGAAAACATTATTCATATGAAATCTAACACTTTATCCAATTTTTCTTAGAGTCAAAATGCTTTTTATGATTTGCAATAATCTGCTTTGTTGAATTTCATATTTTCTGTTTCTTTTTAAAAATTACTTTGTAATTTACAGCTAAAAAACTGAATGGTGGAAATGAGATAGGAATAAATGTTAAATATTATGAATGAAAAACTAAAAAAAAAACTTAAATATCAACTAAGTACTCTTCCCTCTAAGGAGCTTAGTATATTTTATTTGTACATGACTTTATTTCATGCATATGTCAATGAGATTCTTTTTATGTTTATCAAAATCAAATAAGATCTTTGAAATATTTTTCAGGCCTCATTAGTTGAGTTTTAGACTGTCTAGGTTTAAATCTCAGGAGTTCTACAAACTATATGACTTCAATCAAGTTACTTAATATTGTTGAAATTTTCTGATTTGTAAAACAGGACATTATAAAAGACATTTGATTCTATAGCATTGTCATGGGAATTGAATGGACTAATCCATATAAAATGCTTAGAACTGTCTCCTTGATACATAATTAGATCTTCAGTATTTATTAATAGGAGCTATCTATTATTATTTCTTCATAATTGCAACACTTAAAAATGCTAGATCTTGTTCCACAATGCCAGCTTTTCATTTGTTGATGAAATATGGCTTCGTGAAAGAGTTTTGCAATAGGAAATTCAAGTTTAAAACCTAGTTTGAAATAACCCGTGGAAGGAAACCAGTAAGCAAATAATACTATTAAAATTTTCTTCTTGATTTATCACTTCATTTACCAGCAGTTGCCTTGATCTGTGCCTGTATATTTTTTGAACAATATTGGGTTTCTATTTAGTGCTGTGCTATGCTAAGTTGCTTCAGTTTTGTCTGACTCTTTGCAACCCTATGGACTATTGCCCACCAGGGTCCTCTGTTTGTGGGATTCTGTAGGCAAGAATACTGGAGTGGGTTGCTATGACTTCTTCTTATATTTAGAATCATATACTATTCACAGAAGTAAGGCGGTAGGTAAGTTCTGCTCAAAATCCAACCTCAACTTTAAATAGAGCAGCTTCAGTTTTATCTATTTTTAATAGTTGAGCTTCTGGGAAATTTTGAATGAACAGTATGTCGTCAACTTAAAAAAAACCAAATATTTAAAAATTTTAGTTTATTCATCTGATTTAATGGATAAGAAAGCTGAGATGCTGAGAGGTAACATGGAGGAGATGACCCCTCCCTAGAAGAAGGTATAGAGCAACAACAAAAATCTCTAAAAATCATTTGTAGGTGGTTTTTGTTGTCTGAAATATACATCACATTCCAAGCTATAAGCACCAGAGAAACAGAAATATTCACATTTTTAATGGAATTGTTTTTCTGTATGTAATAATATTTAATACTTATTTGTACATGTTATGTCATGATGTGGATTATTTTGTTTAATCTTTTTTTTTTAATTTATTTATTTATTTTAATTGTTTTTGCCATACATTGTCATGATATCACCATGGGTTTATATATGCTTCCCCTCTGGAACCCCCCTCCCTCTTCCCTCCCCGCCCCGGGAAATCTCGCTGCACCAGCCCCGAGCATCAGTCCTGGGCTGGCGATTGATTAGACATATGAAAATTAACATGCTTCAATGCCCTTCTCCCATATCATCCCACCCTTACCCTCATCCACAAAGTCCACGAGTCTATTCTATACATCTGTGTTCCTTTTGCTGTCTCGTATGTTGGGTTCTCGTTACCGTCTTTCTAAATTCCATATATATGCGTTAATATACTGTATTGTTGTTTTTGCTTCTGGCTTACTTCACTCTGGATAATGGGCTCCAGTTTCGTCCATCTGAGTAGAATTGCTTCAAATGAATTTTTTTTTAATGCTGAGTAATATTCCATTGTGTAAATGTACCACAGGTTTCTTATCCATTCGTCAGTTGATGGGCATCTAGGTTGCTTCCATGTCTTGGCTATTGTAAACAATGCAGCGATGAACATTGGGGTACACGTGGCTCTTTCAATTCTGGTTTCCTCGGTGTATATGCCCAGCAGTGGGATTGCTGGGTCATATGGCAGGTCTATTTGCAGCTTTTTAAGGAACCTCCACACTGTTTTCCATAGTGGTTGTACTAGTTTGCATTCCCACCAACAGTGTAAGAGGGTTCCCTTTTCTCCACATCCTCTCCAGCATTTATTGCTTGTAGACTTTTGGATGGCAGCCATTCTGACTGGTGTAAAGTGGTACCTCATTGTAGTTTTGATTTGCATTTCTCTGATAATGAGTGATGTTGAGCATCTTTTCATGTGTTTGTTAGCCATTTTTATATCTTCTTTGGAGAAATGTCTGTTAAGTTCTTTGGCCCACTTTTTAATTGGGTTGTTTATTTTTCTAGAATGGAGCTGCAGGAGTTGTTTGTATATTTTTGAGATTAATTGTTTGTCTGTTGTTTCATTGGCTATTATTTTCTCCCATTCTGAAGGCTGTCTTTTCACCTTGCTTATAGTTTACTTTGTTGTGCAAAAGCTTTTAATTTTAATTAGGTCCCATTTGTTTATTCGTGTTTTTATTTCCAATATTCTGGGAGGTGGGTCATGGAGTATCCCGCTTTGGGTTATGGCAGAGAGTGTTTTGCCTATGTTATCCTCTAGGAGTTTTATAGTTTCTGGTCTTATGCTTAGATCTTTGATCCATTTTGAATTTATATTTGTGTATGGTGTTAGAAAGTGATCTAGTTTCATTCTTTTACAAGTGGCTGTCCAGTTTTCCCAGCACCACTTGTTAAAGAGGTTGTCTTTTCTCCATTGTATATTCTTGCCTCCTTTGTCAAAGATAAGGTGTCCATAGATGCGTGGATTTATCTCTGGGCTTTCTATTCTGTTCCATTGATCTATATTTCTGTCTTTGTGCCAGTACCATATTGTCTTAATGACTGTGGATTTGTAGTATAGCCTAAAGTCAGGTAGGTTGATTCCGCCAGTTCCATTCTTCTTTCTCAAGATTGCTTTGGCTATACGAGGTTTTTTGTATTTCCATACAAATTGAGAAATTATTTGTTCTAATTCTTTGAAGAAGACCTCTGGTAGCTTGATAGGAATTGCATTGAATCTATAGATTGCTTTAGGTAGTATACTCATTTTCACTATATTGATTCTTCCAATCCACGAACACGGTACATTTCTCCATCTGTTTGTGTCCTCCTTGATTTCTTTCATCAGTGTTCTATAGTTTTCTATATACAAGTCTTTTGATTCTTTAGGTAGAAATACTCCTAAGTATTTTATTCTTTTTGTTTCGATGGTGAATGGAATTGTTTCCTTAATTTTTCTTTCTGATTTCTCACTGTTAGTATATAGGAATGCCAGGGATTTCTGTGTGTTGATTTTGTATCCTGAAACTTTGCTATATTCACTGATTAGCTCTAGTAATTTTCTCGTAGAGTCTTTAGGGTTTTCAATATAGAGGATCATGTCATCTGCAAACAGAGAGAGTTTTACTTCTTCTTTTCCAATCTGGATTCCTTTGATTTCTTTATCTGCTCTGATTGCTGTGGCCAAGACTTCCAAGACTATGTTGAAAAGTAGTGGTGAGAGTGGGCACCCTTGTCTTGTTCCTGACTTCAGGGGGAATGCTTCCAGCTTTTCACCATTGAGGATAATGTTTGCTGTGGGTTTGTCATATATAGCTTTTATTATGTTGAGGTATGTTCCTTCTATTCCTACTTTTTGGAGGGTTTTTATCATAAATGGATGTTGAATTTTGTCAAAGGCTTTCTCTGCATCTATTGAGATAATCATGTGATTTTTATTTTTCAGTTTGTTAATGTGGTGTATTACATTGATTGATTTGTGAATATTGAAGAATCCTTGCATCCCTGGGATAAAGCCTACTTGATCATGATGCATGATTTTTTTGATGTGTTGTTGGATTCTATTTGCTAGAATTTTGTTGAGGATTTTTGCATCTAAGTTCATCAGTGATATTGGCCTGTAGTTTTCTTTTTTTGTGGCATCTTTGTCGGGTTTTGGAATTAGGGTGATGGTGGCCTCATAGAATGAGTTTGGAAGTTTACCTTCGTCTGCAATTTTCTGGAAGAGTTTGAGTAGAATAGGTGTTAGCTCTTCTCTAAAGTTTTGGTAGAATTCAGCTGTGAAGCCATCTGGTCCTGGGCTTTTGTTTTTTGGAAGATTTCTGATTACGGTTTCGATTTCCGTGCTTGTGATGGGTCTATTAATATTATCTATCTCTTCCTGGTTTAGTCTTGGAAAGTTGTACCTTTCTAGGAATTTGTCCATTTCATCCAGGTTGTCCAGTTTATTTGCATATAGTTGCTGATAATAGTCTCTTATGATCCTTTGTATTTCTGTGTTTTCTGTTGTGATCTCTCCGTTTTCATTTCTAATTCTGTTGATTTGGTTCTTCTCCCTTTGTTTCTTGATGAGTCTGGCTAATGGTTTGTCAATTTTATTTATCTTCTCAAAGAACCAGCTTTTGGCTTGGTTGATTTTTGCTATGGTCACTTTTGTTTCCTTTGCATTTATTTCTGCCCTGATCTTTAAGATTTCTTTCCTTCTACTAGACCTGGGCTTCTGCATCTCTTCCTTTTCTAGTTGCTTTAGGTGTAAAGTCAGGTCATTTATTTGATTTTTTTCTTGTTTCCTGAGGTGAGCTTGTATTGCTATGAACTTTCCCCTTAGCATTGCTTTCACAGTGTCCCATAGGTTTTGGGCTGTTGTGTTTTCATTTTCATGCATAACTGAATTTCAGTTTTGATTTCTTCTGTGATTTGTTGGTTATTCAGCAGTGTGTTGTTGAGCCTCCATATGTTGGAAGTTTTGAAAGGTTTTCTCCTATAATTGATATCTAATCTCACTGCATTGTGGTCAGAAAAGATGCTTGGGATGATTTCAATATTTTTGAATTTATCAAGGTTAGATTTATGGCCCAGGATGTGATCTATCTTGGAGAAGGTCCCGTGTGCACTTGAGAAAAAGGTGAAATTCCTTGTTTTGGGGTGGAATGACCTATAGATATCAATTAGGTCTAGTTGGTCTATTGTATCATTTAAAGTTTGAATTTCCTTGTTACTTTTCTGTCTAGTTGATCTATCCATTGGTGTGAGTGGTGTATTAAAGTCTCCCACTATTATTGTGTTGTTGTTGATTTCCCCTTTCATACTTGTTAGCATTTGCCTTACATATTGTGGAGCTCCTATGTTAGGTGCATAAATATTTATAATTGTTATTTCTTCTTCCT
>ML661346.1:5593771-5663735 GCA_007570785.1 Antilocapra americana | reverse complement strand
TTGTCCAGTTTATTTGCATATAGTTGCTGATAATAGTCTCTTATGATCCTTTGTATTTCTGTGTTTTCTGTTGTGATCTCTCCGTTTTCATTTCTAATTCTGTTGATTTGGTTCTTCTCCCTTTGTTTCTTGATGAGTCTGGCTAATGGTTTGTCAATTTTATTTATCTTCTCAAAGAACCAGCTTTTGGCTTGGTTGATTTTTGCTATGGTCACTTTTGATTCCTTTGCATTAATTTCTGCCCTGATCTTTAAGATTTCTTTCCTTCTACTAGACCTGGGCTTCTGCATCTCTTCCCTTTCTAGTTGCTTTAGGTGTATAGTAAGGTCATTTATTTGATTTTTCTCTTGTTTCCTGAGGTGAGCTTGTATTGCTATGAACTTTCCCCTTAGCATTGCTTTCACAGTGTCCCATAGGTTTTGAGCTGTTGTGTTTTCATTTTCATTCGTTTCCATGCATAACTGAATTTCATTTTTAATTTCTTCTGCGATTTGTTGGTTATTCAGCAGTGTGTTGTTGAGCCTCCATATGTTGGAAGTTTTGAGAGGTTTTCTCCTGTAGTTGATATCTAATCTCACTGCATTGTGGTCAGAAAAGATGCTTGGGATGATTTCAATATTTTTGAATTTATCAAGGTTAGATTTATGGCCCAGGATGTGATCTATCCTGGAGAAGGTCCCGTGTGCACTTGAGAAAAAGGTGAAATTCCTTGTTTTGGGGTGGAATGACCTATAGATATCAATTAGGTCTAGTTGATCTATTGTATCATTTAAAGTTTGAATTTCCTTGTTACTTTTCTGTCTAGTTGATCTATCCATTGGTGTGAGTGGTGTATTAAATTCTCCCACTATTATTGTGTTGTTGTTGATTTCCCCTTTCATACTTGTTAGCATTTGCCTTACATATTGTGGAGCTCCTATGTTAGGTGCATAAATATTTATAATTGTTATTTCTTCTTCCTGGATTGATCCTTTGATCATTATGTAATGTCCATCTTTATCTCTTTTCACGGCCTTTATTTTAAAGTCTACTTTATCTGATAGTAGTATTGCCACTCCTGCTTTCTTTTGGTCTTTATTCGCATGGAATATCTTTTTCCAGTCTTTAACTTTCAGTCTATATGTGTCCCTAGGTGTGAGGTGGGTCTCTTGTAGACAACATATATAGGGATCTTGTTTCTGTATCCAGTCGGCCAATCTTTGTCTTTTGGTTGGGGCATTCAGCCCGTTTACATTTAAGGTAATTATTGATAAGTATGGTCCCGTTGCCATTTATTTTATTGTTTTGGGTTCCAGATTATCTATCCCATCCATGTTTCCTATCTAGGCAAGTTCCTTTAGCATTCGTTTCAGGGCTGGTTTGGTGTTACTGAATTCTCTCAGTTTCTGCTTGTCTGAGAAAATTTTGAATTCTCCTTCAAATTTGAATGAGATCCTTGCTGGGTACAGTAATCGGGGTTGTAGATTGTTTTCTTCCATGACTTTAAGAATGCTCTGCCATTCCCTTCTGGCCTGAAGCGTTTCTATTGAGAGATCAGCTGTTATCCTTATGGGATTCCCCTTGTGAGTTATTTTTTGCTTCTCCCTTGCTGCTTTTAATATTTGGTCTTTGTATTTGATATTTGTTAATTTGATTAATATGTGTCTTGGGGTGTTCCATTTGGGGTTCATTCTATTTGGGACTCTCTGTGTTTCTTGGACCTGAGTGGCTATTTGCTTCCCCAATTTAGGGAAATTTTCAACAATTATCTCTTCAAGGATTTTCTGATGGTCTTTCTTTTTGTCTTCTTCTTCTGGGACTCCTATGATTCGAATATTGGTGCGTTTAATATTGTCCCAGAGGTCTCTAATATTGTCCTCATTTCTTTTAATTCTTTTTTCATTTTTCCTTTCTGTTTCATTTATTTCTGCCATTCTGTCTTCTACCTCACTTATCCTGTCTTCTATCTCTGTTATTCTACTGTTGGTTCCCTCCAGGGTGTTTTTGATCTCATTTATTGCATTATTTATTGTATTTTGACTCTTTTTCATTTCTTCTAAGTCCTTGTTAAAGCTTACCTGCATCTTCTCAATCCTTGCCTGCAGGTTATTGAACTGCAGCTCCAACTTATTTTCCAGGTTTTGGATCATATTCACTATCCTTATTCGGAATTCTTTGTCAGGTAGACATCCTATCTCTTCGTCTTTTGTTTGGTCTAGGGGGTATTTATCCTGTTCTTTTACTTGCTGGGTATTTCTCTGCTTTTTCATCTTGTTTATCTTGCTGTGTTGCCCCTTTATTGTGGGGGTTCCTCACTATGGGAGGGGTTAGATGTGTGGTTTGTAGAAGTTTCCTGGATGGGAAAGCTTGTGTGGTGTTCTGGTGGGTGGATCTGGGTTTCCTCACTGTAACTAACAATGGAGTGTCCAGTAAAGAGATTTGAGGTGTCAGTGGACTTGGTGTGACCTTGGGCAACCTGTGTATTGAAGCTCCTGGCAGTGTTCCTACGTTGCTGGAGAATTTGCTTGGTATATCTTACTCTGGAGCTTGTTGGCCCTTGGGGGTTGATTAATTTCAGTTTTGGTATGGAGGAGGTTGATGAGTTCCTATCGATTAATTAACTCTTGGATCCAGGAGTTTTCTGGAATTCTCAGGGTCTGGGCTTAGTCTCCTGTCTTCCAGTAGCCTCAGGGCTCTTTTATCTCTGCACTGATGGTGGCAGAACCTCTAGTTTAGTGATGAGAAGTTTCTTCACAGTGAGGGACACCCTGTCAGGTACACAGAGTTACATGGCATGGACCAGAAGGAGAAGAGAGGAATCCGATGGTGAGGGAGTGAAGTGGCCAGTGATTGCTCCTCTGTGTGCCCTCCACAGCCTGGATCCCTTGGAGATGTTCACAGAGCTATATCGAAATGTGAAGAGTGTGGAAGGAGACAGAATTGACCAGAGAGAGAAAGGAGAGAGTCAGATGGATAGAGACAGATCCAGCCAGTGGTCAGTTATTTCAGTGTTCTTCACAGCTGGTAACTCTCAAGCAGAGTCCCAGAGTTGGGTAGAGAATATACAGAGGAAGAGGACGTTTAAGGTGTCTTGGTAGGAGAAGAAAAGAGAAAAGAAAAAGAAAAAAAAAAAAGAAAAAAGGAGAGACAAGAATGGGGAGAGAGCAGTCAAGCCACTGATCTCACTCCAAGGTAACGATGAGTATTGGAGCTTGGGTCCTTAAAGGTACAAAGTTGATACCCAATACTAATAGGCAAAGATTAAAAATCTAGAGTAAAGACGGGATTCTCAAAATACTATTACAAAGAAAAAGATAGAAAGAAAGATAAGGAAGAGAAAGAAAAACAAAAACAAAAACAAAAAAAAAAAAAAAGAGGAGAAATAAGAATGGGGAGAGAGCAGTCAAGGCAATGATCTCACTCCCAGGTAGCAATGGGTACTGGAGCTTGGATCCTTAAAGGTACAAAGTTGATACCAAATACTAATAAGCAAAGATTAAAAATCTAGAGTAAAGACTGGATTCTCAAAAGTACTATTATGAAAAAAAGAAAGAAAGAATGATAAAGAAGAAAATACAACAACAACACCACCACCACCAACAACAAAAATCAGTAAAAAAAAAAATTTTTAAAAAGGGGAATAAAGTGGAGATATAAAAGGTAAGAAAGGATAGGACGGAGAATGCAATAAGGGAGAAAGAGGAGATTAAAAAAAAAGGGAAATAAAAATAAAGGAAAAGAAAGGCAAAAAAAAGAAAATAACAAGGTTATAGGGGACTTAAAAATTCTAAAAAAAAAAAAATTTCTAAAAAAAAAAGGGAAAATAAAAATAAAGGAAATGAAAGAAAGAAAAGAAAAAGAAAATAACAAGGTTATAGGGGACTTAAAAATTCTAAAAAAAAAATTTCTAAAAAAAAAGGGAAAATAAAAATAAAGGAAAACAAAGAAAGAAAAAAAAGAAAATAACAAGGTTATAGGGGACTTAAAAATTCTAAAAAAAAAAAGGGTATAAAAAAGTTTTAAAAATTTAAAAGATGTTCCTAGTACAGTTATAACTAAGGCTTTCTCTGGTGCTGATGCGTACTGGGAGGGGTCAGTTTATTTTTCAGACAATTCCTTGGGTCCGGCTTGCACTTCTCATGCTCTATAGACTCCAAACCTGTTGCCTCTGCTAGCTTAAGCCTCTTCTGTTTGCTGGTCTTTTATGTGTCTATTCAGCGCTCTGGAGTTTGCCCTGCTCCTGCTGAGTGCGCTTCCCCCGCCCCTTCTGCTCGGCTCTCTGTCAACCGCCCGGCGCAGTTGGGGAGTGCGGCTTCTCCCCTCCCCCGGCCCAACCGCTCGGCTTTCCCGACGTGCAGCTAAGCACGTCTTCTTAGGTGTGCAGAGCTCCGATCCGTCCAGAATCCCCAGTAGTCTTGGTTAGCACCTAGCTCTGTGCGCAATTTGGCCGAGGAAGCCTCGCCGGGGCTGGGCTATGCCCGCTGGTCTCGGGCAGGGGTTGGGTCTGTCCGCAGCCCGAAGGCGCCCAGCTCCGCCCAGCCGGCAGCCTCCCTGCCGGCTCCGCCTCACCCTTTGGTCTCGCTGAGGCTGGGTTATGCCCGCTGCACTCGGGCGGGGGCTGGGCCGGTCCGCAGCCCACAGGCGCCCAGATCTCCTCGGCCGGCCGCCTCCCTGCCGACTCCGCACGTCCTTTGTTCTGTGCCACCCGGCCGGCCGCCTCTCTGCCGACTCCACACCTCTCCTTGTTCTGCGTGGGCCTGGCAGGGGGGCTCTTCCTGGGGAAGGCTACTTCTCAGTCTATCTCCAGTTAGCCCCCTGGGTTGGGTCGCTCAGGCTGCTCCGTTCCCTGAGCGCGCGGCCCGCCCCTCCCTGAGCAGTCCGCTTTGGCTAGTGGGGGGTGGGGTGTCCGCCTCCGCCGCTTCCCTGTGCCTTCCAGCCAGAAATGTAGCTTGCAGGGCTTAATTATTAATCTGCTTTTACTCCCAGCTATCTTGCTCTCCAAGATTCACCACAAATCCGCCCGAGAGAATGCTCCCTGGTATTCGGAAACCTTTCTCCTCTTTTTTTTTCCTCTTTATTCCAGACTCCCCTTCCGGGACGGATCCCCACCCCCAACTCTGTCTCTCCCTTTACTTTTTTCTCTCACTTTTTTCTTTTGTCCTACCTCCTCTCGTCAGCAATGGGCCGTCCCTTCAGATGCCCGATGTCCTCTGCCAGCATTTAGATCCTGTTTTATGGAGTTTGCGCGGTCTTTAAAAGTTCTTTTGGTGTATTTATTGGGGAGAGAGTGGTTTCCCCGTCCTATTCCTCCGCCATCTTAGTTCCCCTCCCCTTTGTTTAATCTTTGAACGGCCTTCTAAGTAGGTTTTTTTTTAAATTCTTAATTACCAGTGAATTTTTTTTTAAATGTTTTATTTATAGATGAGGGATGTGAGGTCCTAGATCAAATGTTAGAGGTGAGACAATGATTCAACCCAGCTTGACAGGTGCAAATTACATGCTTTTTTATCAGGCCTATTAACTTTCCATGGAGAAGAAAATGGCAACCCACTCCAGTCTTCTTGCCTGGAAAATCCCATGAGCGGAGAAGCCTGGCGGGCCTCAGTCCATGGGGTCACAGGGAGTGGGACACAATTGAAGTGACTTAGCACGCATGCAGGCACATACTAAGAGGAAGGGCTTCCCAGGTGGCTCAGTGGTAAAGAATCCACCTGCCAAAGCAGGAGATGCAGCATGCACAGGCTGCCTGAGCAACTAACACACTCAGAGGAAAATCACCTGGGTCTTAGCACCTATCATCTGTGATGAAATTATGACTTGCATCTTCTGATGGTCCATTAATTATAATGCAAACTTATTAGGATTATAATGATTATAAACACATGCAGTGGGAAATAAATAATTGAAAATATAATGTGTATATATATATATATATGTATATATATGACACAAAGCATTTAAATCATAGGAACGATTAGTGATGGGAATTTTAGGCACTATATTGTCCTATTGGGAAAAACTCTTTTTTGTCCTCTTCACATCCTATCACATAAGCTATTGCTTACTTCACTCCACTTCCCAGGGCACAACCAGCCAAATACTGTCTAAAACAGATGTTTTCAGGAAAGCTTTGGTAAAATGCTCCTTCACAGGGCTCACGTTCCTAACAGTTCCTATCCCATTAATGATTTTTTTCCCTTCTCTGGAAACAAATGGAATTAACCAATGGTGATTTCCTCTGTGACTCTAACATTAGTCACACTAAGATTACTGTGCATATTTCCCAGAAGATATATTTTACACCGTGTAACGAATGAACCATTTAATTCTTAAGATTTTCCAGTGAAAAGTTTCTCTCTCAAGTTGTAGCTTGCTGTTTAATCATGTTAGAGAAAAGAGGCAGGTAACTATTGCCTCCATCTCATGAAGGATAACCTTTTGAGGTTAACTGAGTGATTCATGTCTTACCTAGGAAAAAAAAAAGATTATAAAATTATATTAGAAACCCCACCCTTTTGAAGCAGTCAAAAGGTGTATGCAAAAGATATTATCTTCAACCACTTGCCCCACCTCCCCCACCTCCAAAAAAGAAAACATGGGTGGGGAAGTTTAGATCTAGACAAGTCTTTATCATCTTGAGATGTTGGTAATAGTGAAAACCTCTAACAACTCCTTTCCTCTTCAGCACTTCATTACAATTACCCTCCTCCCCATCACCTTAGCAGGTAGAAAAGATACCTTCTTTTGCACAAATATGTCTTCAAATTTTAAAAGTTAGTTTGCTGCTGCTGCTGCTAAGTCACTTCAGTCGTGTCTGACTCTGTTTGACCCCATAGACGGCAGCCCACCAGGCTCCGCCGTCCCTGGGATTCTCCAGGCAAGAACACTAGAGTGGGTTGCCGTTTCCTTCTCCAATGCGTGAAAGTGGAAGTGAAGTCACTTAGTCATGTCCAACTCTTAGCAACCCCGTGGACTGCAGCCTACCAGGCTCCTCCATCCATGGGATTTTCCAGGCAAGAGTACTGGAGTGGGGTGCCACTGCCTTCTTGACTGGGTATTAGAGTTAATATACTTGTTATCTGTTATATATATATATATATATCTTTATCTATCTGTTATAATGTAGTACTTTCATGAAAGGAAAGGGAAAACATTTTCATTACACAAACAGGTAATGAATACTCAATTGCACATAGAGAGAATTAGCAGACTAAATGATCCAATGATCAGTAAATACAACCCGACTTAGGAGGCCTTGAAGATGTGGAGTGCAGTCCTGCTGTTTTGTGTTGGACCGTCTAACGAAGGGATTAGTAACTCCTTACAGTTAATTTTTGAAGTGAGACAGGAGGTTTGTAGAATATAAAGAACTCAGAACACTTGTTTCTGGATTTTGTGTCTTAGTGCATGAGTGCTCAGTCGTGTCTGACTCTTTTCAACCCCACGGACTGTAGCCCACCAGGCTCCTCTGTACATGGGATTCTCCAGGCAAGAATACTGAAGTGGATTGCCGTTTCCTCCTCCAGGGGATCTTCCTGAGCCAAGGATGAAACCCACGTCTCTTCTGTCTCCTGCATTGGCAGGTGGGTTCTTTACCGTTGAGCCACCTAGGAAGTTCTGAATTGTTTCTTAGAATTTCGCTCAATTCCCCCAAATCTCTTCTGAGTCTCCTGTTTGTCCAAAATTCCAAAGCCCATGGGCTGCACCCATTACACAAATTTCATTTGATTTGGCCCTTGGGTCCCTGCCTCCTGTTAGGACTAGCTATAGTCAGTGACATAGTTTTTTCCAGAGTTGACAGCATTTCTGCGGTGTATTTATTAAGCAGTTCAACCTGCCAGTTGTGTTAAGTATTCAGACTTTGTTTAGAGAAAGGTGATTGTGATTTTCATTACTACTAACCATTGCTGGTCTTTAGGAAATGGTTAATTTTTCTAGGAAATGCATGTAGTTGTTAATTTTAATATTTATGTTTGGAAAGATAAATATAGTGTCAGTTTGCAAAGTTCAGAAATTGCCTTATTTTAGGGGTTCTCAAAAGATTGTCAAACTCAATTACCTCTAGGGAACAGTGCCATAACTTTAGCCAGTATCTAAACAGTAAGCAGATTTAAGGAAAAAAGCAGATTTAAAATCTTTTTATCATAGCATGCAATTGCTGTTATATTTGGCACAACCAGAGGGAAACTGCCATTCAGTAAGTAAGAAGTGCAGTTTATCTTGTTGACTTATTTTAGGCGCTGGAATCATCACTACAGTGATGATTAAAATCAGCTGTTTGACTTCTAGCTCTACTAGGATCAAAGGGGCCTCCTAAAATGAGCTTCATCAAGATAACTAGACCGGACTGGCTGAACTAAGAGTGAACAGGAACTCTATACAAAGTTGCATGCCTTTAATATGCAACACAATGGCGACTAATAAACAGTGGAGTTGTGATAGTAACTTCCAGTCATTCATCAATAAAAGTTCATGAAATCATACAGATAAGGCCAGGGGACATATTGTCCTCATTTTGTTTTCGGTCTAATATATCTACTCTTTCTTTCCCTACTCATATACCTCACCATCCTGTATTGGGCAGTAGAATTGGACTTCCGTGATACACTTGTCCATTTCGTTTGGCTACTATACCCACAGCAACTAGCACAGAATCTGTCACTTTAACTTCAACACGTGAGTCTGAATGAACAAGTGGAGTCTCTTCCTTGACTTAGGACTCTCTTATTTATTTATTTTTTTTCTGCTGGTATATTCCCACTGCTCTAACCTAGGTTCCTCTCTTGCTACCCTGCAGGTTTCTTAGCTGATTCTATGATTTGCTAGGGTGGTAGAAAGATATTCAGAAGTTAATTTTTCCTGTTCATTTAAAACACAATTATCTTTGACAGTAGGACTGTTCTATTGAAGAAAGTTTTGAAAAAACACCAAAATGAATGTAAGAAAATAAATAGCCCCATGACTTCACTGCCCACAAATAACCATTTAATACTGGAGTCGGGGGGAAGTTTCTGATATCTTGTTGAGTAGAATGGTGACTCAGAGGGTAAAGAAATCTGTCTGCAAAGTGGGACATTTGGGTTTGACCCCTGAGTCTGGAAGATCCCCGGTGAAAGGAATGGCAACCCACTCCAGTATTCGTGCTTGGAGAATCCCATGGACAGAGGCGCTTGGTGGGCTACATATAGTCCATGGGGTCACAAAGAGTCAGACACAACTGAGCAACTAACACTTTCTGATACCTTATGTGCTTATATATCTTTAAGCAAATATCATAATTATAATTTTAACATGATTTTTAAATTCAATATTTTATGATATTTTCCTAGGCTGCTAAATATTCTAAATTTCCTAGTTTATTAAATTAGTGAATTTTAAATAACTATCTTTGGCATTTTCTATTTATTTTATCACATGCATTTTCATAACTATTTTATCAACTCTATATTTGTTCCAATTGTTTTTCTTGTTGTTATAAATCATACTTTAACTAGAATCTCTGTACTTTTGCTACCATAGTCTTCTTACAGTTTCCTACAATGTTTCCTTAGGATGGAAATTCTGAGTTGAAGCATAAGATTTTCAAATCTCTAGTTGTGTTCTGCTAAATTTCTTCCCAGAAAGGCAGTGCCAGTTTACACTGGTTGGGGCTTTCCTTTCATGTGAAGATTAGCTGGTAGCTGAAAGTTAGATTGAAAAGGATCGAGCATAGCACAGAAGTCAGGCTGCAGCACACACCTCTGTCACATGCCACCTCTGTTGCAGTACCCTGGCGTTGTGCCAGTTCACCAATTTATACCCACTGTTACTAAGGTTTTGCCTCATTTTCTTTTAAAATTAGAGATCTTATCTATGAGGTTTATTCTAAAAATGGCTGCTTCCAAGACTAGAGTGTTATAGTTTAAGAATTTTGCCTCTTTTTGGTTACTGGAGACTTAACTGCTTTACCCAAGTGCACAAGAGCCGTATAATCAAATTCAGAGATAAGGTCATGGTTAAATTACCAGAGTCAGCACTGGTGCCTAAAAAATTATTGGGACTATAACCCATCATGTGTGCCTTTGGAATGTCATCCAATAGAATGTGCTAAATAGACTAACACAGACCATACCCTTCATAGCAGAGTGAAGTAGAAGTGATCATTGGCAAAGCTGAAATTCATGCCATGTGAGTTTGCAAATATGTTAGATAAACAATTAAAGCCGAGGGTTCCACACTGTATCATAAGGACAAATAGTGCTGAGTTGTTTCAAGCTTATTGTTTCCTAAAATACTAGATGAAGCTATGCCATGCATGGGTTTTCATTAAATTGTTCCTCCCTAGGATGGAAGAGCAACTTGTCTATAGTCACTAATGTCCTTTCACTTGAACACATTTAAGGAGATGACATTGAACCAGCAGAATTAACTTTTGTAATTTTAATAGAAAAATAAGGGGCATATCTTCTCTTGATGTTTTCAATCCTTTCCTTACTTCTTCCCTATCAATGACGTTTCTCAGATGGATGGGCAAAGAGAAGTGCTTACTTCTGAGAGGAGACATAGAATCACAGGGAATAGAGTCATGGAACTGAGGACTGACCCTGGGCGCTGCTTGGTTCATAAGATAATTCTCCGGGATAAAATAATGTCACACTAGAGTTGGGAGGGTTTCCATCCTCTTCAGGCAGCTCACCAATTCAACCAATATTTACTGACTGCTGGCTGTGTGCTTAAAAAACTGTTCTAAATCCAGGGATAAATCAATGAGCAGAAAACAGATTTGTCCTTGTCCTTAGATCAGTTGCCATTGAACATGGGGAGGCAGACATTAATCACACAGGGTAGAGAATAGAGTTCACTGACTTTGCGGAGAAGATCAGAGAACACATTCCCTGAGAAAAGCAGTGCCTGAGTTATGATCTGAGGCAGTAACTAGGTGAGAAGAGGGTGGATGAGGAATCAGGATGGAGAGACTGTGTGTTCAGGCTAGAGAGCTGGTGGTGTAGATGGAGAAAATGGACAATGTTAAGGGATAGTTAGGACATGATCCTTTGATGAGGATTTGGAAGAAAGGGTAGAGGGAAAGTGAGGTGTCAATACCAGCAGGTAGGTTTCTGGTTTGAGTAATTGTGTGGGTGGTGGTGCCACATCCTAAGCTTAGAAATAATGAAAAATGATCCGGTTTGGAGGAATATTTGATGACTGGTTTTGAATATTTGTTGAGATGTTTTTGAAATTTCCTAAATGAGATGTGTAGATAGCTGACTATGGTATTCTGAACTCAGAGGGAACACATGGGTTGGAGGTACAAGTTTTCTCCTCACGTAAGTATTGGCTATTGATGCTGTGGATACAGGTAACATTACCAAGATGAAAATTTTAGTGGGTGAAAAGATGCCAAGGTATAGGCCTAGTCTGCTATATTCAGGAGGCCACTTTTCTCTCCCAGGACTTTTTTTAAATTAAAATTTTTTTAGATGGACTATCTGTAAAGTCTTTATTGAATTTGTTACAATATTGCTTCTGTTTTACCTTTCAGATTTTTGGCTGTGAGACATGTGTGATCTTAGTTCCCTGACCAGGGATCAAACACTCATCCCCTGCATTGGAAGGTGAAGTCTTAACCACTGGGTCTCCAGGGAAGTCCCAAGGATGAGGCTTCTTGAGTCTAATTCCCCCTCCCCTAATCTATCAAGATAAGTAGAGTGAGCACTGGGCTTTCCAAGTGGTGCTAGTGGTAAAGAACTCACATGCCAGCACAGGAGATGTGAGAGACATAGGTTCAATCCCTGGCTTGGGGAGATCCCCTGGAGGAAGGCATGGCAACCCACTCGAGTATTCTTGCCTGGAGAATCCCATGGACAGAGGAGCCTGGTGGGCCACAGTCCATGGGGTCACAAAGAATTGGACATGACCGAAGTGACTTAGCACACACACACATACCCACATACACACACACACACACAGATGAGTGAGCATTAGGCTGGAGACCATGATGAAGTTAAAGGATTGTTGTAGCAGAAGTAACTGAGAAAACCAAACTGAAATAATAAGACGGTGTCAAAGGGTGGCATATATGTGAATTATTTCTTTGGATGTAGAGAAGTCCAAGGTGAGGTCATGCTCATTGAAGATGTAGAGACTGAAGAACTAAGAGGCTAAGGCACTAGGCCAGGTGATCCAAGGGAACTTGTACGTCACAGAAGCACGGTGTCTTGTGGATGAAGGGGACAAATGCAAGTCAGGAATTGAATTATCTGGTGATCTACAGGTAGTGTTACTGACTTTGGAAGATAACAGCCTTTAAAAGGTGGAGAGTTTGATGTGATTGAATGACATAAGCTTCAAAGAGTATTTCCCTTTCCTTCCCTTCCTTTGCCATTTCAGGATTATGAGATTAATGATCCAAAAGTAGCAAAGGAGAACAAGAGAACATTAGTCCTGCTTCCTAGGTTGAGGGTATACGGAGTGTGAGAAAATGTGTGTGTGTGTGCCTTCAGACTACTCCATTGTCTTTATTGAATATTTAGTATGGATATATTTATCGGTCTGTTCTTTTTAGGTCTGCTCATGGTGGAGCCTTCAAGATATGTATGCTGTCCACTCATTTGAGCTGGATTTATGAGTATCTGTGGCATGTGTGGAACAAAAATTGAAGCTCATTGAAAGACCATGTGGTATCAAGGAAAGTTTCAATTAAAACCTGAAGATAGATTATTAAGTCAAACCAGGGATGATGAAGAAGCCATATGGCTAGGCAGTGTAGGGCACCTCACATGTGCTCATGACAAGATGGCGCTTGGCGGAGATCAAGAGGGCGGGACTGAGGCTATTTACAAAAAAATGCAATTGGCCATGGCTAACTTCCTCTTAGCAATGCTGGGACGTGACCAGTGTACATTGGTGCCACCACCTGTATACATGACCCTTACAGTGATTGGCCAAGCTCCCGGAAAGCCCTGTTTGAAACCCCCGCGCTGTTTGCCTTCCCCCGCTGTTTGTCTATATAAGCTCTCCCTTCAGCTCAATAAAACGGAACTGCTTTGACAGAACCCCTGCCGTGTCTGAGTGTCTCTCTCTGGGTGAGGGAAGCTGTGGGGGCCGGAGGTCCGCTCACCCCCTCCTCGGGGCTGATCTTCCTGAGGCTCCCATCCTCGGAAGATAACTTCAGAGGGTCCTTCTGTCCGAGACCGAGGGCTCGCCCGGCTTTCTGACTCCCGCCCTGGAGCGCTACAGGGCAGGTTAGAGAGTCAGGAGAGAAAAGGAAAATAGAGAGGCCCCACAAGGCAGGAGTTTAGAGTTAGGCTGAGGAATCACGCATCTGTTTGCCTTCTCTTGGGGCCTCACATGGTTGAGGCATGAACCACAATGACCTGACAGGATATTGGCTCATGATGTAGGGGCTTCCCAGATGGCTCAGTGCAGTCATTTCCTGCCATAGAGAGGTCTGGGATGACCCTGCAGTTTTGATGCCCTCTTATTTCAGTGTATTTTATCACTGTTATTTCTTCTAAGAGTACTGAATATATTCGCTAGTATATTATATCACTGTTATGCACATAAATATATCTCATATATAACTCTGAAATGTGTCCATAATACATTGTTGAGTGAGAAGAGTGGATTTCCAAATTGATGTATGACTTATTTGACTGAGTCAAACTTTATGAGTTGGTATCATAATTTTGAAAAAGGGACAATGTTTTGGTCTTGCTTTGTAGATGACACACACAAACACACACAACCATACAGTTTCCTTAAGTTATCTTCTTAGAGAGTTTGGAGCAAAACAGTATTTCAGTGTTATTGGATTTATGAATATTTATCATGTCAATCCATTATTTCTTTAGTGAAAGGATGTGATGTCACTTATTAGTCAACTCTGAGCCAGTTTAAATGATAAATTATAAATGCTTAAAAATTACCTAACAACTGGTACAAAGCCATAAAAATGAGGAATATAGAAAATTGATAATTGTTAGGAAGGGAAAGGCAAAGAGTTCTAGGAATGAAAGAAAGTTAAAGTAATGAAGACCTTTTCCATACTCATGAATTGGAAAAGTAGCACCTTGAAACTTTGATCAGGAGGGTGGCTTTCAGTAGCATACTATGAACTCAGCAAGGAGGGGCAAAAAGAGGAGCATCTTCTTAAGTTTAGGGAACAGGAAATGGACCAGGGATAACTTAGAGAAGAGACTCGACATGAACTTGAAGGATGGATATGAGTTAGCCAGGCAAAAGATTCCAGTGTGAACAAACAGCACAAACAGTTGGGAAGTTTACCTTCAGTAAAGAATAATAAAGTGTTATTTTAAACAGAGATAAGCCACAAAAAGGGTTAGAAGCATTAGTGGATACCACCAATATTTTTAAAAATTAATATTCATTGGAGTATAGTCACTTTACAATGTTATGTTAGTTTCTGTTGTATGGCAGAGTGAATCAGCTATACATATATATGTATATTCCCTCTTTTTTTGATTTCCTTCCCATTTAGTTCACTACACAGAATTAAGTAGTTCCCTGTGCTATACAGTAGGTTCTCCTTAGTTATCTATTTTATACATAGTAGTGTATATATGCCAGTCACAACCTCCCAGTTCATCCCACCGCCCCTCTCCAATTAGTGGATACAATCAATATCAAACATCACCACTTTGGATGTGGGTTTTCCTTATGGTCAATACACTAGTCAAGCCCTGCCATCGGTTTAAATTAATATGAAGACACTATTCATCTCTCTTTTATTGAATATCTACACAAGTTACAATTTCTGGCATTCTTATTTTCTGTCTGGTGAAGCCACTCAACAGGAATTCCTCAACAGCAAAACCCAGCTTACATGTATCCCCTAACTGGAATCCAGTGCCTTTCAATATAGCATGCCAACTATATGGATATAGTAAAATGAGTAAGTGTTGGTGATTCTGTGTGTGTGTCTGTGTGTTTCCAGGGCAGTTATCAACTCCTTTGTTTTCCACTGAAAGACGTTACTGTAAACAGTAACATAAGCAGTGAACCTAAGCAGTAAATAGAGCCCTGGACCCAGATGCTTCCATACCCCTAATAGTGACATGCAGAAAAGAATGCCTAATCTTCAGGAATAGACCGTTGTCAGCCAAACAAACTCTGATGCAAGGTTTTGTGATAGGTGGATCACACAGAATTGAAATAAATATTTAGCTAGCTATTAGAAGGTAAGTACTGAAGTTCCTGACTTGTTCACTCTCCAAACTACAGCTCCTCACCACTGTAGTAAGTTCTACATTTCAGCAGTTCACGTAAACCTTAGAGGACAAAATAACCCTTGATTAAATTCTGGGAGTGAAAAGGAAATGATGCCTGCTTGTGGTCTAGTTCATGCTAGCTATAATACACTCGGGACCAGCACGTCTGAGGCTTGAGAGTAGAGTATAAACCTTATGGTTCTCAACAAGGGCTGTACACTAGAATTGTCTAGATAGCCTTTTCCAAATAGGTATGTTTGAGCCCACCTTCAACACTCAGATGGGTTCCAGGTATGTGAATCTTGAAGATGTTTCACTGAGGATGTTAATGCACAGCCTTGCTTAAGAAATACTGATAAAGTGTCTACAAACCACACGAAAAACAGTGGCGACAACAGCAGCAGCTGCTTTGCAGTCTTTGATGTCCTTTTGAGTGTGTTATTTTGCCTAATTTTCATGTTAATACAGCAAGGTAAGTAACATTAAACACATTTTATGAAAGGAGAAACTGTGGTTTGGAGAGATCCATTACATTTTCTATGCTTCTATTGCATAGAAACAGCAGTGCCAAATGCAAATCTCCTGACATCTCTAGTGTTAAATCTTCTTTGGCATGAAGTCCTTTACATCATCAGAGCACGTCTGAGCATTTCTTTTTCCCTTCCCTTTTACCACAGCTCCTTCTTAGTTTTCTTTTTTTTTTTTTTTTAAACTTATTTGGCTGATTGGGTCTCCGTTGCGGCGCAAGGGATCCTAGTTGCATCACGCAGGATCATTTATCGTGGCGCGTGGGCTCTAGTTGTGGCCCTCTGGCTTCGGGAGCTGTGGCAGGTACGCTCTCCAGCTGTGAGTGAGTGGGCTTGGTTGTCTGGTGGCATGTGGCATCTTAGTTCCCTGACCCAGGAGTAAACCCACGTCCCCTGCACTGCAAGGCAGACTCTTAACCACTGGGCCACAACGAAAGTTCCAACTCCTCCATTACATGCGTCCTACCCAGTGGAATATCATTCTTGAAAGCTCTGTTCCCACCATGTATTGCATATATTGGAAGGAATTTGGATTTCTTAGCTTTGGGATTATCAATCATATCACTTTGATAATCTCATAATAATTTCCTGACTTTTTCACAGTGCAAAAAAAAATATACAGAGGATTTCCAATGACATTTTTAGGGAATTCCAGACACCATATCAATGTTGCACCAGTATTGGAAAAAATTATTATTAAAGACCTAATTCATTCCATGCCTAGAAATTACACAGTATGTGTCTATGTGTTAAGTCACTCTAGTCGTGCCTGACTCTGCAACCCTATGCACTGTAGCTCACCAGGCTCCTCTGTCCACGGGATACTCCAGGCAAGCATACTGAAGTGGGTGGCCTTTCCATTCTCCGAGAGATCTTCCCGACCCAGGGACTTCGGTCTGATCTTGGGTCTCCTGCTTTGGCAGGTCTGTTCTTTACCATTAGTGCCACCTGGGAAGCCCACACAATATACTGACTAGCTATTAACTTCAAACTAGCTATTAACTCAAAGCGTAAGAACAGATGTCCTTTTGAGCAATTTCAATCTCTGGGGTAGTTTCTCAGAAAAAAATTATTTTACATTCTTACATTAAGAATCTTTAAATGTTAATGATTTAAGTATGTTTTCATTTATGATAAAAAAGAGGGTTTATAATAATTCTTTATGTGAAGAAACTCTCCACTCTTGTTTTCTAAATGTTCCTTCAGAATGCAAGTTTGCTTTCTGAAGAAGGTTCTCATTCACACACACACACCATTTTTAAAAAAAAACATTTTCTGCATTTCATAGTTCTTTCTCTAATCTTTTACGTTTTGACAACTCATTCCTTTATCCTTCTTTCCATGGGATTTATCTACATAGAATAATGTCTCTCAGTATAATCTGGACCTCAAAACAATCTTTCAGATGAGTCTCCAAGTTTTTAGAGGTCAAAGAGAACAAGTCCACAATTCAATCATCGTGACAACCTAGCACAAAAAAATTGTGAAGGCAGTACCTTGGAAGGAGACATACACTGAAGGATTGACTGCAGGACTTTATTTTTTGGCAAGGCATTATTCAGCGGCAGCTTAAACTTAGAACTCACATAGCTCCCAAGTGAAGTCTCAGATTAGCCTGATTTGTTTCTTCGTTCATCCATCTGAGAAATAGAAGAATTGAGTCTATTTATCAGCTTCCAACTACTCTTTATATATTTTTTCCCCCAACCTATTATTCAGGGTGGCTAAACTCAGGATTGTCACCACCTGACTTAAGCACTGAGAAGTGAATGATCCCATTTAGTTCAGGCTGCTGATGTGCCTTCGGGAAATAAAGCTTCGAAAAGCAAAAAAGAGAGCCAGCTCTGGTATCTATTTATCTCAGTGCCCTTTCTGATATCTATTTATCTGGATGCACTGTCTAAGGAATGACTTGTAATATAAATATATTTCCGAAGTCCTAGTAGAAATGAGAGAGAAGATGGATACTTCTCCTTTGTCACATGAAGGCTTTCTCAAAGACTTCTTTACTTACTAATTCAACTTATTTTTGACTGAACAGCTGACTTTTAAATTTTATATTCTACTATATTCTGTTCTCCTTCAACCTTCCTTTGGGTAAGTTTGAGGACAGTCACTGAAGCTGCCTGCAGGCCCTATAGACCTGCTGCATGTACCCACCTATAGCGCATAGTCTGAGCAAACTCCTGGAGACAGTGAAGCACAGGAAAGTTGGTATGCTACAGTTCAGGGGTCTCAAAGGGTCAGACTCAACTGAGCGACTGAACAACAATAGCACATAGCTTCTTTGAAAGTTAGATTTTAACTCAGAATTGAGCCAAGAAATTAGTAGTCTGCTTAAAAAGCAGAACGTTTGTGTGGAAATCAAAAGCTGTCTGAGTATTCAGCCAGACCATCATTTCTGTCCACTTAGTAAACAATAAATTGATCCACTGAAACAAGTTTCTGAAGATAAATAAATTAGGAGCCATATTCATCTTAGTGCCAATCATTGATAAAAATATTTGCCAGGACAACAACTCCATGAACTATATTCCTTTTTAATGTAACTCATATCTGGCTAGCAATAGACCGAGATGGTTATTATTCATTTCAGGACAAGTGATAATCACCTTGGAATAATAAGAGCCTTGAAACTCCTTCATGAGGAAAAACTGCTGTCTGTATTCTAACAGATGGTAGTAAAATATGACAAAGATTATCCTGTTATGAAATGTGTGTAAAGTGCCCTTGGATGATGCTTTTCATTATATCCCGATGTTGTACAAAAATTTTCAATGCATAGTCCAAAAACCTATAATGACAGAATAAGCATAGATTACAGGTCCTTGATTACAGTAAATACACTACAGGCACAAGTGTATTTAAATAACAACAAAAAGGTTTCTGTGAAAAATAATGACTATAAAGTGGCATGTTTCCCATATAGAAAGAACAATAGATATAGGAGCTGAAAATGCTTGAATACTTTCCAAAGGGCGGAGATGGAAAACAGTAGCAGGAGCAGCAATAACATCATGGTAATTATCTGATAAGAGATAAGAACACAAAGAAAACAGTAAAACGCATTAAAAATAAATACCCCCCCAAACCTCAGTACTGTTGACATTAAAGAATCTGTCTGCAGTGCAGGAGACACAGGAGATGCAAGTCTGATCCCTGAGTTGGGAAGATCTGGAGGAAATGGTGACCCACTCCATTGCCTGGAGAATTCCATGGATGGAGGAGCCTGGAGGGCTACAATATAAATGGCCGCAATGAGTCAGACAGGACTGAACAGCTAAGCCCATACACACAACTCTTTGTTGTGAGGATCTGAACTATGCATTGGGGGAAGTTCAGCAGCATCCAAGGTCTCTATTCCTTAGAAGCTGGTAGTCCCTTTCCATTTGTGTGAAGCAGAAAATGTCTTCAGACTGTCTGGAGTCTCCAGAGACTTCTCCTGGGGAGAAAAATGAGCTCTCTTTGAAAACCAGTAGGTTAGGAAAAATTTCTTAGATATGAAAATCAAAAGCATGACCCATAAAATAATAATTTGATAAATTATACATGAATAAAACTTAAAGTCTCTGTTTCTCAATGACACTGTAAAGAGAATGAAAAGACAGGCCACAGACTGGGAGAGAGTATTTGTAAATCATACAGCTGAAAAAGTTCTTGTATCCAGAATACTTAAAGAACTCTCAAAACTCAAATAATAAACAAACAATCCAAGACAAATATGAAAAAGATTTGAACAGACTCTTCACCAAAGAAGATATATGGATGGCAAATAAGTGCATGAAAAGATGTTCAATAGCATTAGAGAATAGGGAAATGCAATTTAAAATAAGATATGCCATTACATACTTATTAAAATAGCTATGAGACTTCCCTGGTGGTCAGTGGGTAAGATTTCTTGCTGCCGATGCAGGGGGGAGAGGTTCCAGTGCCTGGTCATGGAACTAAGATTCCACATGCCATGTATAGGGCCGAAAGATTAAAACATAATAATTATAAGTAAAAGGAGTGACCATAGCAAGCAAGTATCAGTGAAGATATGGAGGGGCTAGAATTTTCATACTCTATTGGTAGGAATATGAAATGACACTACATTGGAAAACATTTTGGCAGTTTCTTAAAGAGTTATGCATATACCTACCATATGACCCAGCCATGTTATTCCTTGGTGTTTATCAAAGAGAAATGAAAGCACATGCTCATACAAAGATGTGTATAAGAATGTTTATAGCAGCTTTATTTGTAATAGCCAAAATAGAAATCAATTCAAATGTCCATCAACAGAGAAATGGCTAAACATATATTCATATGATAGAAAGCTGCTTAGCAAAACATAAACAAAAAAAGAATGAAATGTTGTTGCACCTAAAAACATGGTTAAATCTGAAAATAATGATGCTGACTGGAATAAGCTAGGCAAAAAAGTTAAAGTATGTACTGTGTTACTCCATATATATATATAAAGTTGGAGAAAATGCAAAATTATTTGTGGTGAAAGAAAAAAGATAAGGTGAATGGTTGTGTGAGATGTGGGGCATAGGTGAAGAGGGTGGCAGTACAGAGGTATAAGAAAACTAGGGTGATGGGTGTGTTCACTGTATTGATTGTGGTGTTGGAGCCACATATATATATATATGGCAAAACTTAAAAATTTGTACACAAAGTACAGTTTATCGTATATAGAAGAAAAAAGTGCCATCTAGAATAACAACATGAAGTATAAACTACCTAGGAATAAATTTACCAAGAAATATCAGGGACAATTATGAAGAAACTTCAAGACTCTAATTGGGGATGGAAGTGTTTGGCTAGACCAGGACTCATCTTGCATCACTAATATTGGATAAAAGGACTCATTATTGCAAAATTGTCCATTTTTTAAAATTAATCTATGATTGTAATGCCATAAGAATTTCAATCCTACTGAAGTTTCATTTAGTTTTGAACCATGACAGTTTATTCCAATGTTCATATAGACAAAATATGAGAATAATCAGAAATTAAAAGAGAAAGCTCTCAAAAGTGACTTTTACCTACTACATTTTAGAACATGTTGTAAAGCTGGAGTAATTAGAACAGTGTCAATTTGATGCATAAATTGATAGAAGATCAATAATGTAGATACGAAATAGAGCTAGGTATATATAGGGCTTCCCAGGTTGGGCTAGTGTTAAACAATCTACCCTCCAATGCAGGAGATATAAGAACCACAGGTTTGATCTCTGGGTCAGAAAGATCCCCTGGAGGAGGAAATGGCAACCCACTTCAGTATTCTTACTTAAAGAATCCCATGGAGAGAGGGTTGCAGTCCATAACGTTTCAAAAAGTCAGTCACCAATGAAGTGACTTAGTTTGCTTGCTTAGGTGTAGAGGAGAAATAAGCATATGTAAAAGTGGCATTAAAATTTGTAAAAAAAAAAAGATTCTTTGATATCTTTAATAAACAATTTTGGGATAATTAATCAACTATTTGAAAAAAATAATAAAGCTAACTGCATTCCATAAAAAGACAAATTCCAGATTGAACAAAAATTAAGTACTAAGATAAAATTGGTAAAAAAAACTAGAAGACTATATAGTGATACTTTATAATATATAAATGGTAAAGATCTTTCTTAGCCTAAAATAAAAGCCAGAAAGATATCTAACTGAAGATTTAACATGTTGATTGCATAAAAATTGAAAACCTTTATACTTCAAAAAACACCAGAAACAAGGCTGATGAACATAAAATATCTGCAACTAATGTTTAAAATATTCAAAGCACTTTTAAAACTGAAAACAGAATAGATAGTATCTATTATGCGCCAAAAGACATAAACAAGCAATCACCAAAGACATATAAATGGTCAGTGAATTTTATGTATTTTTTTCAGCCTTTTTAGTAATCTAATGAATGCAAACACAATAATGAGATATTGCTTCTTTTCTGACTAGTAAATTTTAAAAGACTGATCAAACTTAGACTGGCAAGAGAATGGAAATTGACTTTTTCATGTATTGTTGGAGAGAGTATAAAAAAGGACACATTTTTCCAGAACACAAATTAGAAACGTATGTCAAAGCTTGAAATAATGCAATTACACTTCTAAGTAATTATTCTAAGTGGATAAATAAACATGAGCACAAGGATTCATGAACAATGATGTTCACTGCTTCTGTATTTCTCTTTTGTAAAAAAAAAAAGGCTCAGTTTCCTCTATGGAAAATTTTTAACCATACATGAGCAGAGAGAGAATGGTATAATTAACTAAATCACCCAGTTTCAACAATTATTAACATTTTGCTAAATCTGTCTGTCTCTTCTGTACTTTTATTTGGGAGAGCTTGCACTTTCATTTGAGTATGGAGATAGAGTTTATTAAAGTAAGCCCTAAACAATATAATATATTCCATAAAAACTCTGGTATGTGCACTTGAGAAATAAAGACTTTGAATAAAACATAACTTGAATAAGCTATTAATATTAGCTAATGCCTAGCCCATGTTTTAATTTCCCGAAGTTTCTCAAAAATATGTTTAGAATTGGCTTGCTTGAATTAAAATCTTAAGTTTCCTATATTACATTTGGTTCATTATGCCTTGGAGTTTCTTTTCTTTAAAAATCTGTGACAGTTCTTCCTCTCCCTTCTTTTAAATGCCATTTATTTATTGAAAAAACTTTCTCATTTATATTGCAGAATTTCCCACATGCTGAATTCAGCTGATTGCTTTCCAATATCTATTTAACTTTTTTCTCTTATATTTGCTATAAAATGATAGACTTGGTTAAAAGTTTATGACCACAGTGTTGCATAAAGGATGCCCTGCACTTCCTGTTGCAAAATGCTTTGTTCTGTTTAAATGATAAGATCCAGATGGGTTCAGATGATGTCAGTGTGATGCATGCATTATAGTGCCCCAGTAATTCCTCACTAATTGTTTTATTTCCATGTTGATAGTTGCATAGGTCCATTATTTCATTAAGGATTGCAAAATGTGATTTTTCTGCCATTCCCTTTGTGTTTATTAGCTGAAACTCTTTAAAGAACTTTCCCTTATCAACTAATTGATACGCTGAGATAGACTTTGTATGGCTGAATGGCTTGATTCTTTTCCTCTACTTGTTACTTTTTTAGAATAGTGAGTTGGTTTCCAAGAAGTGTAGTTGTCACTGAATGCTCATTTCATTTTAACTTGTGGATCTTCACATTCCTAATAGGTTTCAATGTACTGCAGTCATTATCCTTTTGTTCCACAAACTATCTGCAACAGCCTAGAGGAAACCCATTTGAATTGACTCCAATGTTCTTTTAGTATAACTCCAATGGTTTTCTGAAAAGTTTCTTGCCTTTTGGCACATCTCAATTCCTAGGCTCACTTTACACATTTCTAACCTTTGACCTGGATTCACCCTATTTCCCAAGGAGCTCATTTAAGCTGCAGTCATCCCCTACATTTGCATTAGATTCTACCCTCTTTAGCTTATTCATTCATCATTCTCACCCTGGGGGGCCATCAACTTCTCACTCACTATTGGATTATTCCTACCAGGTTAAGTATATATTGCTACTTTTCCCCTCTAAAAATATTCACTTAGGGGCTTCCCTGGCAGTCCAGTGGTTAAGATTCCATGCTTCCAATCATGGGTTCAATCCCTGGTCGGGGAAATAAGGTTCTATATGCTTTGGAGTGCAGCCAAAAAACCCAAAAAACAACCCCCTAAAAAAAAAAAAAACTATGAAAAATTTCTATTAAACCACCTTCTCTCTACATACCCTACCCCCATATGGTGCTCTCTTTTACAGCAAAACTCCTTGAAAGAGGAATCTCTGCTCACTATCGTTAATTTCTCTCCTTCCATACTTTCTTGAATATACTTGAATCTAGCTTTTATTCTATGACTAACCTAAAACTGTTCTTATCACAGCTATCAGGGCCAAAAATCATTCTCTGTCTTCATCTTAAAGGATAAAACAAGCATTTGGTCACGTTTTCCTTTTTGAAACATGATTCAGATTGAGTTTCTGATTATTTTCTCCCACAAGCCAACTCTTTTCAATGGTAACTTTACTCTTTGAGTTGCTCCAGTCAACTTTGGTGTCATCCTTAATTCCTCTTTTATATAACCCAGATCCAGTCTGACAGTAAACCTTGTCATTTCTGCCTCCAAAACACACTCAGCCTCCCACCACTTCTTACCACCCCAAGTGCTATTAGCCCGACTTAATCATTTCACACCCGTCTGATAATAATAGAATCCAAACTGGTCTCCCACTTCTGACCTGGGTGTATTGCAACCTATTCTCAATAAACAGCAAAATGTATGCAGTTAGAACACAGAGCGGATTATATCACTCCTTTCTAGGATGGCCTTCAATGGTTTCCCACCTCCCCCAAAATAAAGACACAAGCAGCTCCTCTGAGCTACAGGATCATTCGTGATTACTTTTCTGTCCTCATATTGTACCACCTTCTCTGTTATTTTCTCCATCCCATTTTCTTTTCCCCTCAAGGCCTTTACACTTGCTCTTCTCTTTGCCTGGAATACTCCTATTCCAGTATCTATAGTGGCTCAGTGGTAAAGAATCCACCTGCAATGCAGGAGACACGGGTTCAATTCCTGGGTCTGGAAGGTCCCCTGGAGAAGGACATGGGCAACCCACTCCAGTATTCTTGCCTGGAGAATCCCATGGACAGAGGAGCCTGGCGGGCTACAGCCCATAGCATCGAAAAAAGTCAGACATGATTGAAGCGACTTAGCATGCATGCCCTTCCTCACTTCCTTCACATTGTTTTACTTTGCTGGCTCCTCTACTTAAAACTTTGAATTTAGCCAGTATTAGTTGGCTCTGGTTGCTATAACCAAATGCCATCCATTGAGTGGCTTAAACAACAGAAATTTATTCCTCACAATTCTGGGGACTGAAAGTCCAAGATCAAGGTGCCAGCAGGACTGGTGTCTGGTGAGCCCCTCTTCCTGGCTTGTAGAAACCTGCTTTCTTGCTGAGGCTTCACATGGCCTTTCCTTGGTGGGTGTGCCTGGAGCAGGAGGGAGCTTTCCCCTTTCTTCTTCTTCTTATAAGAAGCTCATCCAAAATTCACCACTTTTCCGAAGTCCCACCTTACTCCTTAAGTGGTGGTATTAGGCTTTAGGGAGTTAGGGATTTCAATTATGAATTTTCAGCAGGGGACACAGACATTTAACCCCTAGTAGCTACCTCCACTGGTATTTCATATACCCACCTCTTTTTGTCCCCTAAGACACTCATCACATTCTAAAATACACTAAATTTTACTTACTTATTTTGTGGATTCTTTGCATTCACCATTAGAATTCTACCTCCATGAAAGCCTGATGCTCAGCCTTTTTAATTGCTTTTATTGATTCTTCAGCATCTCTAAAATTGTCCTGCAGCAGGAAGTAGCCAGAGAGATCCCGATGCCCCTATTCCCAAAGAATTGGGCCTCCTATCTCTCGAGGGGGAAATGTTGGGTAGTTAGAATAGGGAAAAGGAGTCCAGAATGGTGGAGGCTAAAAGACAAAGAAGGGAAAACCCCATGAAAATAGACCAAAGGAAGGCCCCAGGACCAGAGTGAGAGCCTCAGGTGAAAAAAAAAAAAAAAAACAGCCCTTCTGGCTAGCCCAATACATAGGCAGGCTCAGGGGGAGGAGAAAAAACATAAAAAGAGGAGCCAAAACTGGGCCTCTGACCTCTCTTCTCTCGGCATCTTTTGGGTCAGCCAGCCCTCACGCCTCAGGGATGTGTTTTCTTTTGCTTGCCGAATAAAGCTGAGCTGTAACACTGGTCCATCCATCATTTAAATTTTTGCTGCCACAAGACGGAACGGAGGGAATGACACACTCCCCTGACAAGATGCTCAGCAAATACATGTTGAGTAACCAGAAGGTCTTAGAGGTTCATGTGGGCTGTAACCATAAGGGAGAATGTAGCCTTTGTGAGAAACAATCTGCTCAACTCTGGGATAAGCTATATGTTATAAGAAATCATTATCCACAACAGTGAACATCTCAATATTTATTCAATGAACCTATCAACTAAAACTTCTCTTTTGAAAAATATCTACTTGATAAAGTTACAACAAATAAGCTAGGCTATCTGAAAAAGGAGTATCAAAGTTATTTAAATTCCAGCACTGATACAGCCATCTGTTTATTATAAAACAAAGACTTTTCCCCCCTTTACTTTAGAATAAACAACTGTGGTAAATTGGCTCAATATTTCCTTTAGCTATGCTCATAATATATTTTAAGCCACATAATAGGCTTACGTTACCCATCTTGTTGATATCCATATGGCAACATTATGTAAATGTTCCTTAAAAATAAATGATGCTATTTAGTATACAATGTATGTTATTTGCTGCTAAAACCATAATTATATGAAAGAAAAAAGCCATTGGATCATCCTAAAAAAAGGATTAAATTCTAGGACAATTATACACAGGAAATAGCCGATACAAGTAAACTAATGTCAGAAACACTTTACTTGAGTTGATCAAAACAGGAGTAATTTAGAAGAGATTTTGAGATGATCATGGAACACATTTTCTAAGTTTTCCAAGGAATACAGTTTATGAAACACTCTGAAAGCTAGCTGTTAGAAAACTGCAAGCATATGTGGTGGTGGTTTAGTCACTAAGTCGTGTTCGACTCTTGCGACCCAATGGACTGTAGTCTGCCAGGCTCCTCGGTCGATGGGATTTTCCAGGCAAGAATACTGGAGTGGATTGCCATTTCCTTCTCCAGGGAATCTTTGTGACCCAGGAATCGAACCCAGGTTTCCTTCATTGCAGGCGGATTCTTTACCGACTGAGCTATGAGGGAAGCCCCAATCATATGTAGGGAAATTATGACTGAGGTAACCCAGTATGTTACTTTGCTCCTCAAAAACCCAAATGAGTATAGTAAGGAAAGGAGCCCTCGTGTTATTAATGGCCATTATAGGTATTTCAGAAAATGTAACAACGAGATAGAATTTAGTAACAATGGTACCTTTCTCATTATTCTCCAAATATTTTTTCTTTTGTAGACTTCAAATTATAATATTTGTAGCCTACTAGAAAATATATAGAAAACTGAAAGTATAAAACATGAAGTTGAGCAGTTAGGGACCATATAATAGATAAACTTGCATCTCTGATAGATTTCTCTAAGAAGCCTTTCAAATACTCTAATTTGAGTTAATGGTGTTCTGTCATCTTCAGTTATAGACACATAGACTTTTAGCATTCATTTTAACTCCTCTCTTACCTATGAAAAAATGTGGATCCCACAGGCATCAGGAGCTTTCCCATGGTTGTGTAGGTCAGGATAGAGGAGACCAGGCTGAAACTCATCACGTCTTCCAGTTAGTCTTACTGTCAAAAGAGATTCAAAATCTTTTTTTGTTACAGATGAGATTGACCAAGTGAAAAAATGCCCCCCTTGTATGTGCATATATATACACGCTGTTCACATACACATACAGCTAGTTACACACACATACATATAATTTTACTTATGCATCATAATTTCATAAGAACCAGGTTTGTAAGTACCTAACAGTATGTTTGGTCATATGAACATTTTGTTAACATGTGATCTTGGCCTTTTTCTTAGGGCGCTACATTTTTGTTTTTAGCAGAACCCAGAGGCTGGAACTTAAGATGGTGATTAAGTGGTTTTTAAAGTGATGAAAATGTATACTTGTCCTGTTATTTCTCTTCTTTTATGATATTTTACATTTAGAAAAAAATCAGAAGCATATAGTGATTTTGGTTGCAAGCACAAGTACCTAAAATTGCCCTGTAGAGCTGGAAAACAGGAAATAGGCTACAGAAAAACAGCATATTTGCAGCCTCATTATCTTCTTACATAACAGCAGAGATAGGGTGTTAGGGGTACTCCAGGATATTTTCTTTAAATGACGCAAGTTTTTAAAAATCAGGAAAAAAAATCAACAGTTTAAATATATAAGAAGTGAAGCAGACATTGCTAAAAAGTGTACTGTCTATCAGCATTTTCAAGTGTTCTGCTTTTAATGATGATGTTCTTTCCAAGTTTTTGGGACCAGGTGTAAGCCTCCTTTCATTAACATTTCCTATAGAATATCTTTTTCTTTTAATTATTTTTGAAGATATGGGATTACAAATTTAGAAGTCTGGAATAAATTACAGTAGTTCATCAAGATTTGATTGGAGGGACCCTAGCTTTCTTTTGCATGCATTTTTGAAATATCAGTTCAGACCATCCATAAAGATGGACTGGTTTCACTAAGTGATACATGTACGTTTTGTACATTAGTATAGTTTTCTGCTTAACAGAGATGTGTATTTGTGTGTTGGGTCAAGAAAGTAAATTGTCAAAGGACAAGAATATGGGTTGATTAGTGAAGGATCTTAGTGATAGCCAAGGATCTCTAAGAGGGGGCACTACTGATGGAACTCATAACCCCAGAGACATCCAACATTGCAGTGGAGTCCTGAGGATGGATTAGGAAAGTAAAGGTCAGACCCTGGGAATGTCCTCCACAGAAAGGGAGCATAAGAAACCTGAAACTTTCTCTATTTGTTTCTCCCCAGACCTCATAAGCATCATAAACACGAGCATCGTAAAAACTCAGGCAGCTTGCTAGACTCAAATACAAATAACAGTTTTACAGACAAAACCAACAACTTGTGAGGGGTGAAAAAAAGAACATTAGAAAATGCTTACTCTTTCAAAAAATACTATAATTTTTGAATTAAATTTCAAGGATAAGCCACCAAATACATACTTTCATTTAAAATATTTCTTGCTTGTCAATTTATACATAGAAAAAAAAACAATGAAAATTGAAGTTGTAATGATGCTGCATGTTTAAAAAAGTGCATTTTGAATGCAAATTAAAATTATAATGAGGTATCAACTCACACCAGTCAGAATGGCTATCATCAAAAACTCTACAAACCATAAATGCTGGAGAGGGTGTGGAGAAAAGGGGACCCTTTTGCGCTGTTGATGAGAGTGTAAATTGATACAGCCACAACAGAGAACACTTGGAGATTCCTTAAAAAACTAGGAAAAAAACTACCATATGACCCAGCAATCCTACTATTGGGCACCTACCCTGAGAAAACCATAATTGGAACAGATGTATGTAACTCAGTGTTCATTGCAGCACTGTTTACAATAGCTAGGACATGGAAGCAACCTAGACGTCCATTGACAGATGAATGGATAAAGAAATTGTGGTACATATATACAATGGAGTATTACTTGGCCATGAAAAGGAACGCATTTGAGTCAATTCTAATAAGGTGGATGAACCTAGAGCCTGTTATGCAGACTGAAGTAAGTCAGAAAGAGAAAAACAAATATCATATATCAATGCATATATATGTAATATCAAAGCATGTATATATAATGTAATAACCTGGTATTTATGCACCTATTTGCAGGGCAGGAATGGAAACGCAGACATAGAGAACAGTCTTTGAACACAGTGGGTGAAGGAGAGGGGGAGATACCTCAAGAGTAGCATTGAAACATATATGCTACCATATGTAAAATAAGTAGCTAATGGGAAGTTGTTGTATAGCACAGGGAGCTCAAGGTGGTACTGTGACAACCTACAGTGATGGGGTGGGGGTCGGGAGGTGGGGAGGAGGTTCAAGAAGGATGGGATATATGTATGCTGATGTCTGATTCATGTCATTGTGTGACAGAAACCAACTCAATATTGTAAAGCAGTTATCTTCCAATTGAAAATAATTTTTTGAAAGGAAATGCATTTTGAAATGTGGAAAGACCCATCAAGAATGGTGGAGGAAACCACAAGGATTTTTTAAATATTGGAATGAAATGCCAATGAGGGCTGTGGGCTTGTCCAGGAATTCTTTCTTGGTTATGGTACATATGCTAGATTGGCTCTTTTATTAAACATCTGTTTCAACTTTCTTCTAATAGGCAGAGGCTGAAAATAAAAACTAAAAATCCCAGATGGGTTTGAAGTGAGAATTCCATATATGATTTAGATCCTGCCAATCAGAGGCCGTCAGATGATTCTCGTGTTCAGAACTGAGTTCATGGAGGTATGTGAGATGCTAATTTTGTGGGTGCAGATTCAGCAAAATTTGCATAGCTCTGGGGCTGACAGTGGCAAGGATTGGTCTCTTGGTCCCAGATCACAGCCAAGCCAAGGGTGATTTTGGAGTCAGAAATTTGCTCTTGAATTCTTTCCCAGAAGTTGTAATTCTCTTGGCAGGTCATATCTACTGTGTGGTTCTGGGAGTCATTCCTGAATGACCTGATCCTTCAGCTCTTAAAACAATTTTGTAAATACCTTAGTTCCTGTATTAATTTATTTTATTTCCTTTATTAAATTCTTTTCTGCTAAAAATATAGTAAATTATTTTCTGTTTCCCTGGTGGCTCAGATGGTAAAGAATCTGCCTGCAATGAGGGAGACCTGAGTTCAATCCCTGGGTTGGGAAGATCCCCTGGAGGAGGGAACAGCTACCCACTCCAGTATTCTGGCCTGGATAATTCCATGGACAGAGGAGTCCATGGGGTCGCAAAAAAGTCAGACATGACTGAGAAACTTTTATTTTCACTTTTTCTGCTAAAAACACCTAGCATATTTTCTATTACCAGCAGCTGAATTTTTACACAATAGTGGAATACAGCTTTATCATATGCTTCTAGCGTAGTCCTGCTGGAGGGCTTAGGAAAGAAAAGGACTAAATGTATTTAATGTTCAGCTTCCCGCCCCTTACTCCATATAATTTTTCTCTCTCTATTGCTTTTCCTCTGCAATCGGAACCTGACCATCTCCTCTTTGATCCTTGACAACTTACTGGACTTCTCTGACCCTGAAAATAATGATAGTGTTTGTCTCACAGAGTGATGGTGGTTTAGTTGCTCAGTTGTGTCCAACTCTTGCAAGCCCATGGACTGCATCCTACCAGGCTCCTCTGTCCAGGGAATTTTCCAGGCAAGAATACTGGAATGGGTTTCCATTTCCTTCTCCAGGGGACCTTCCCGAATCAGATCAAACCTGGGTCTCCCACCTTGCAGACTGATTCTTTAGTAAGTGAATCATCAAGGAAGCCCATAAGAATTAAAGAATTAAATTATGGTACATAGTAAATGATCAGTAAATGCGATCTACTGTCAGCATCATTACTTCTATGTAACTTCTATCACCTGTAATGATAGTTACAGGATAAATATTTTTGCATGCCCTTGAGGGAAAGAACTAGGTTTCATTCATCATCTTTCTGTCTCAAGAGTCTATCACAAAGCTTGGCACTTAGATACTTAAAGTTTCTAAATGAAGAGTCTATGAGATCAAAAACATTCCCCAAGTTCTTGAAGTATCTGTTCTTTTACTTTCTTTGAGAAAATTAGAATACTCTTAATCCTTCATAGAGCCTTCCTTATGAAGGAGGTTGAATAAATACTAATAAATTTTTTTTAGAATAAAAAAAATCTAAAAGAAGCTTTGTATGTTTTCTGTTTCCGATCCATAACTTTGTATATGCTTGTGTGCTAAGTCACTTCAGTAGTATCTGACTCTCTGAGACCCTATGGACTGTAGCTTTCCAGGCTCCTCTGTCCATGGGATTCTCCAGGCAAGAATACTGGAGTGGGTTGCCATACCCTTCTCTGGGGGTCTTCCTGACCCAGGGATAAAACCCATGTCTCCTGTGGCTCCTGCACTGCAGGGGGATTCTTTATCGCTGAGCCATCAGGGAAGCCCTCCCACAACTTCATGTATGATGAAAAAGTGAAAGACAGTGAAAGTGTTAGTAAAGACCCAAATACACTATTCTGTGCTCTTCACAAACCTGAAAGCCTACAACCACTTCTCCTGTAATTCCCCCTTTTAGATTTTTCTGTGGCATTACATTAAGAAGGTGGTGGTGGTGCTTAGTTGCTCAGTCGCATCTGACTCTTTGCAACCCCATGGACTGTAGCCCACCAGTCTCCTCTCATCATGGAGTTTTCCAGGCAAGAATACTGGAGTGGATTGCCCTTCCTTTCTCCTAGGGAATCTTCTGGACTCAGGGATCAAACCTGAGTCTCCTGCATTAGCAGGAGGATTCTTTACCACTAGTATCACCTGGGAAGCCCTAAGATGATCATGAAAGTCTGATTCAGCCCTAAAAGTCTATGATTTTAACAGATGAGGTTTCAAAAATCACATCATTTCAGATGTAACCCTTGAAAGTACTATTGAAACTTCCACATTTTTCTTAATGGTATAATTAAACCCCTTTTTAATTACTAAAAAGTAAGTATTAATAATTACATCATGATATTAATACAATACAGTGACATCTTAGAGTAATTACTTGTCTGTAAGGACTTCTTCCCTGAAATTAAATAGTTCTCACTGAGAATAGGTCTTCTTTTATGGTTGAGTGTTCAGTTTCTTTTCTCACTGTGAGGCATAGAGTTGTCTTTTCTTGCTGCCATTGATAATTTGGTCTCCAGAAACTCTCACCAATTTTCTATTGATAGGTTTCTTCTAATATTTATGAGTTCAGGAAATCAGGAAAAGAAGCTTTTAAAATGAGCCCAAATAAAAAATGAATTTACTAAAAGTGAGAGTTTATGGAATTTTTCTAGGGATCTTGTGCTCATGCTCACTTGTGTCTGACTCTTTGTGACCCTTTGGATTATAGCCCGCCAAGCTTCTCTGTCCATGGGATTCTCCAGGAGAGAATGCTGGAGCAGGTTGCCATTTCCTACTGCATAATATATGTTAGACTAAGTACCAGTTCAAAACACTGAAGCAACAGTTAATAACAGGGTCAAATTCTGATAAATTAAAGCTCCATGTAATCTAAGATTTTGTAGCCCCTTTGAAAAGTATTCTGGCTATTCCTCACAAACAACACTTATCATTTGATTCGGCAGTTTAGTTCCTAGCTATACAACCAAGAGAAATAAAAACATGTTCCCACAAAATGTTGTATAAGAATGTTTACTGCAGTCATTGTTAATAATAGTAAAAGGGTGGAAACAATCTAATGTCCATTAACTCCTGAATAGTTAAATAAAATGTGGAATACACATACAATGGAATCTTATTTGGCCATGAAAAGAATAAAGTACTGATGCATGTTATAACATGGATAAAACTTGAAAACATGCTAAGGAAAGAGGACAGTCACAAACTACCAGCCGTTACAATATTTGATTTATAGGAAATGCTCAAAATAGGCAAATTTATGGAGACAGAAAGTAGCTGAATGCTTGGCTAGGGCTGGGGTTTGGGTTTAGGGGATGTTGGGAAATGAATGTGAGGCTGGTAGAAAAAAGCTAAGACATTTCTTTTTGGGTAATGAAAATTAAAGCTTACTGTGGTTATTATTGGACAACCGTGAATATACCAAAACCATTTGAACTATACCCTTTAAACAGATGAATTGTATAATATGTGAATTATATCTCAGTAAAGCTATTACCCAAACAAGTCTCCATGAAGCAAAATGATGATCAATCTCCAGCTGAAATTACATCAACTTTGAACAATATTTTATCCAACAAACTGAGTTTTGAAAAGTTCATTGTAAACAGATTCTGTGCATAACAGGATTTTGGGGAAAACAAATGCTCTTCCCAAATTGCTTGTTTATATTACAGGGAATTTGACCAAATATCACCACATCAGATTTATCTTAACACATAGTATACTCAACGTGAGTGCCTTGTGTTCCCCGTAATTTTTTTTTGTTTCATTATGCAAGACACTGCTGTCTGGATCTCACTTTTGAATGATGCAGACAAGATTTCTTAAAGACAGGAAGGTTCAATAGCAGGATGATTCATCAACACAGAAGGATTTCTCCTGGTGGTTAACTCTCAGTGGAGTCAACTCGCTTTCCTATCTTTTCATCATTGCTCTGGAGATCAGGCAACTATCTCCACATGTGGTTTGGACGGGAAGCTTCTTCCACTTCATCGGCTACAAAACAGCAGAGGAGGGTGGGGGCAGGATGGTCCACCAGAGGCCGGCAGTGCTTCCATGGTCCAGTCTGGGATTTCTGAGGGACCAGGGGGACTCGTTTGTGTCTCTTAGGCTTACTTTCTCTGTTTGTTACAAGTTTTCTAATTGGGTCCTGGGAAGTGATGTATCAGTATATTGACCTGCCCTGTTTTTCTGAAACTCTCTGCAACAGGAGTCCCACCTTCCTTTGCTGTTATTAAAAAATTTTTTTAAAGATGAGACAGCAAAGTGACATTTCATTATCAAGTAAGTTTAAATAAAGAGGGAAAATTATTAATAATTCAATCTGAACTGGCTAGAAGCAAATGGTTATATTAAAAATAAATGTATTTTAGATGTGAGCTTAGATTGTTTACAAAAATTATGCCAGGGACTACAAAGAAAATCTCAAAATAATTACCGTCATGTCCTATGTTTATTTAAAATGGGATATTTTTCTCCATAAGGCAAACAGGGCTAAGAGAAATGCTATCACAAGAAGCTCTATGTGTGTGAACATGCACATGTGTGTACATGTCTTCATAATACAGACACAGAGTGTAAGAATTCAGTTACTGCAACAGGGCAAGAGATGAAATTATCACCACTATTAAGTTGTCTAAAGGTCTTTTGGATAACAGACTGTTCAGAATTTTAAAAATTAGAATAATTTTTGAAATGAAATGCATAGTTTGTCAATAAACTCTATATTCATACGATCATTTGTAAAAACTTATTTTTAAATGATTATTTATATACTTTACATTGTTTTAAAAAATTAGTTTTAAAAGGGACTTCCCTGGCAGTCCAGTGGTTAAGACTCTGCACTTCCACTGCAGAGGATGAGGGTCTGATCCCTGGTAGGGGAACTAAGATCTTGTATGCCATGAGGTATGGTCAAATTTTTTTTTTAATTAAAAGCTTTACATCGTAATGCATGCCATTTTCTAGCATTCTGCTCTGTAAGACTGGGTGTGAAGCTCTCGGAAGCATTCCAAGGTCCGGGGAAATGTTTTACACCCGCTTTTCCATGCAGTAGAGAGAAGCCATTTTCAGTTTTGATCCTAAGTATAAAGTCAGTAATTTCCAACACAATGGAACTCCCTCACTGGTAACAGCTCCAAGAATTCTGACCTAACAGGAAGCGGGCAGCCTCCCCTCCAGTCCAGGGTGTTGAGACACATCATGTGTTAAATGAATGTGCCAAAGTTTCCATCTATCTCTTTTGAGTATATACATAGAATGTTTTGGATGGAAGAGAGTTGCATCATCACACTGGAACATATCCGATTTAGGAAACAAATGCTGAGCACATGTTACATGTCCGGCTCAGATGACCTGGAACTTACAAAGAGGAGTCCATCCCATAAGTGACCCACAGCCAGAGGTGGCTATGGGCTGTGATAGTTGGTTTAGAGGAACTGATACTCGCTTATGGCTCAGTGTATATGAAACCCCTGTTGTAGGATTCTGTTCTGGCAAGTGGATTCAGCAATATAGTAGCAAATTCTTATAATGTCTTCAAGAATCCTAAATCCCTGAACATAGATATTAACTAGACTTTTATCTGATTAGGATTTGTGATAATAGCACCATTTGCTGTTATGCATATACTGTAAATGCTAAATGGGCTGAGACAGGAGGCTAACATTGACTAGACTAGACTACAGAAAAGTCTGACATTTCCTAGGAAGACATGCACTTTTCATGTTCAATCCCCTGTTATTTCATATGATCTGAACTAATTGTATCAGGAAAGCTCTATTTATTTAGGTAAATTCAAACCAGCTGGAGGGTTGATTAATCCCAAGGGCTAAGTAGCATAAATAAATCAATTTCTGGGCCAACTGGAAATGAGATTAGGGCAAGAACTATGCATGCATTAAAAGTGACCTAATGTAAATTGAAGTGTTTTGAAACTTGTAATGCATTTGCTAAAGGTAAAATATTATTCTAATAATTGAAGAATATTATGGGTTTTAACATCATTACTAACTCTGCAGGATTTAATTTTAGGTGCTTGCCAGTTAGAATTATGATAAATACCCATTTTTGATTATATGCAGCCTTTCCTAACAATTATGCAAATTTCCTTTGCCAGGAACTTTTCTTATATGATAGTAAAACTTATTTTTTTGTATCCACTTGAATACAATAAAGATATTCTTAACCAATAAATCCTAGGCCAGTGTCACTAATGAACAACTTATGTAATTCATTGCTTATGAACCAGCAATTTAAATCCTGCTGTCTGCTCTGCAGAACTAAAATTCTGAAAAACTGTGGAGAAACAGAATTTGGCGTTAGTCCTTGGACAGATCTGAAACTAGTAACATTCTTGCAGGTAATATTCTCTTTATGGACCTATCTTATTTCAAAAGCCAAGGATTCAAGAAGTCTGTTCCATAAGGGCCCCTGATTGAAATTGATTGGGAGATGTGGGTGGTAAGCAAGTTACTATAGAAAGAGAGAGACAAGAGCTGAGGACCCTGACTTCCATGGCAGAGTTTTTCTGAAAACTGAAATGACTTGGAGGGAGCAAAGCACTTGAGAACTGTGTGTGCGTGCTGTCACTCCAGTCGTGTCTGACTCTTTGTGATCCTATGAGCTGTAGCCCGCCAGGTTCCTCCGTCCATGGGACTCTCCAGGCAAGAATAGTGGAGTGGGTAGCCATGCCCTCCTCCAGGGAGGGCAGAGTTTGAACCCATAGCTCTTAAGTCCTCTGCGTTGGCAGGCAGGTTCTTTACCATTAGCACCACCTGCAAAGCCCATGAAAATTACTTTCCTGTTAGGTTAGAAAGATTTGGTAAAGCCTTGAGTCAGAGTCCCCGTGTCATCTTTGGGAGGCTAGGAGCATCATATTCAAAACACTAGAGTTAGATTATGTTATTTAAGTGAAGATGACCTTTTACAAAATTATCTTCTGAATCCAGGTAAGGTTAGCTAGCCTTCACTTGGCTTGACCCTCTGGAGATTCATCTGCTTGGTTCAGTCCTGTGGGCAGTAGGAACCAGCTCTCAGTGCCGGGGACTCTGCCCCATTGTGACTTTGGCCTTGAGGGAAAGGTTCTAATTAAGGAGAGATCATCGTCTGACTCATCCCCCTTCTTTAGCAGGACAAACAGCCCCTCAGTGATGAAGGGGTGGTCCTGTGGGTGGCAAGCAAGACTAGGAGTCAGATGGACAAGACTGGAGTGGCAGACAGGGATAAACTACTAATTAATTTGAGTTACATTTAATTTAAATTAAGCAGTTTAATGATCTAATTTTACCTACCCCTTAACAGCTTCATTCCCAGTCTCATCATAGCTGCCTCACACATGTACGACTCCTGTTAAACCCCCAAGCCACCCTCACTGTTATCAGGGAACTTTCCATCCTGTGGAAAAGAGAGAACTCTTATAATTTCCCTTAATTTTCCATTAAATGTACAGCTCTCTCCAAATCTCTTTTCTGTCCTCCATCTAATATTTCTTTCTCTCTTGGCTTCTTTGCCTCTGCCACATACACGCTCAAAGTTCCTACAACCAAACATTTCCCACTCGAGTCTGCCTCTCTCTGAGGACACCAAACTCCTTCAACAGTACAGTTGTTTAAAGAAATGTATCTTTTTGTGTTCTATTTTCCCACCCCATTTTTACTGCTTGTCCAACCAGATGGGCTTCCCTGGTGGCTCAGATGGTGAAGATTCTGCCTGTAATGCAGGAGACCCAGTTTCGATCCCTGGGCTGGGGAGATCCCCTAGAGAAGGGAATGGCTACCCAATCCCATAGAAAGTTAGCTTCAGTCCCCTTCTTTCTAATGAAACTCTTCTCACAGTGATAGTCTCCATCTACCTCCTAACTGACAGATCTGACTTTTTCATCTCCACTTTCATCGTATTTGACTTTGAAATAATTATTCAGGTACCATCTTGTCCCTGGTATTGTTTTAGGATTTGACACATATTCCCTTTAGTCCTCAACATAGTCATGTGTATTAGGTATTATATTCCACATATTTTTTTAGAAAAGGAAACAGCTTTGCTTGATAGCATTAACAGCTTCCTACACCTGGAGTACCTTCTTCTCAAAGTTTCTGTAAAATTACTCTGTCCTGATTCTCGACCTTGTCTGTAGACTGTTTTTGTCCTCTTTTCCTGTCACTGTTACCTTTTGTCCATTTATTTTTCCCTCCCTCTGGACCACATTCTTTCTCCGTGATGTAAGTTAATCCTGAATCCATACCTCTGGATTGGATGTAGAATGCATGCAATCCTGAATGCATCTCCTGATTTCTATTTTCAACTGTGTAATTAACATCTCTATGTTCATAGATAGTCAAGAAAGCAAATCCAACTCATCTTTTCATTCACATTTTTAGTAGATATCTGTAGAATCTACAGTGTATTCCAGGTCTTGTTGGCTGCCCTGGGGACATTCTGATCAGTAAAACACAACCCTGTCCTTGGGGATCAGGTGATGGACTTGTAAATAATTATAGTATAAAACATAGGGATTAGAAGTGCAGAAAGTAGATCAAGAAGCAAGAGAAAAGGGGCCTGAAGCTACCTGATGCCTCAAAGAAGTTTTCCCAGAAGAGACAAAAACTCACGTGATGACTTTGAAGGAGATTCCTAGGCAGATCAGGGAAGAAAGAGATGTTTAGTGAAAAGTTTGTGCAAATGCGCAGAGGTTTCAAAGAGAGAAAATAGCAACCCAGGATAGTCTGGGCTTTACAGTACCGCTATTTATTGAATTATTTACCTAAAAGACATTTGACTTTCCCCTCCTTAAATAAGTACTGTCCCTATCAATATTGTTGATTCCATTTTTTTTAGGGCTTTTGATCCTGTGGTATGCTCCCTTTCTTCCTGTGGTCACTGCCCTAGTTCTTATGAATCATTGTGAATGATTTGTTGCACAAGATTTGAGAAAGGAACTCATCCTGCTTACCAAAGCGCTTGGTAAACTCAAGCCCTTTACCCTGTTCAAAAAAAAAGTAGGCTTACAGATCTAGATGTCCCATTCTGCTTATATGAAATTGTGCTGGTTTTGAATTTCAAAATAGAACTAAGCAGTTTTAAAAATATCAGAATGATTTTTGTCAATGTGAAATCGGTTAAAAGAAAACTCCACCATTTTTTAAAAAGTCTTTCTTGAATTTGTTACAATATTGCTTCTGTATTATGTTTGACCACAAGCTCTTTTGACCACAAGGTGTCTGGGATCTTAGTTCCCTGAACAGGGAGCGAACTTGCACTGCCTACATTGCAAGGCAGTCTTAAACACCAGGGAAGTCCTCCCCCGCCCACTACCTGTTTTTGTTTTTTAAATTCATAGAAGCTATTTGTGTTCTCAAGTGTCAGAAAAATCTAAAGTGATCAACGAGAATTTAGGAGGATGTGTCAAAATGTCAGGGCAAGGGTTTGGAGCATGGCAATTGCCTAAGAAACTGTGGAAGAAGTCCAAAAAAGAGCTTTGTTTTACCAGGAAAGACAGGGAGAAAAGGAAATGGTAATGGGTGATTTATTTATGCCGTCAGGCTCCCGGCTATACCACACCCTGAAATGAGACAGCCTGAACTGATTCTTTCCTTACCTTAATGAAGGGTTTCTGTGCAATAATAATACTTGATATAATTGTAACTACTGCTTCAGTCGTGTCTAACTCTTTGTGACCCTATGGACTCTAGTCCACCAGGCTCCTCTGTCCATGGAATTCCCCAGGCAAGAATACTGGAGTGGGTTGCCATGTCCTTTTCCAGAGGATCTTCCCAGCCCAGGGATCAAACCTGCATCTCTCACATCTCCTATTTCCTGCATTGGCAGATGGGTTCTTTACCACTAGCACCATCTGGGAAGCCCTATATAAATATAGCTATAATTCATTTTCAAATCGTTTTTGTAGATTTTGATTCTCAATCTGACTTTCTAGATAGGAATCATTGTTGCTCATTTCACAAATGAAAGGAATTACAGCAGAGTATTTAAGAGGCTTGCTGAAGATGAGAAGAGCTAGTTAGTAATCAATAGGCATGGAATCAGGTCTGTTATTCTATAGCTCTTGCTATTATATGAGCCCTAGAAATTACAGAGAGAACTGAAGTTGTATTCTAAAATGTAGGTTTACTGAAGGCTGATCCTGAAAATTTTTGGATGTCAATGTGAAATTTGCAAATATGCTAAGATACGTTTTTGTAGAGAATTTCTGAAAATTGTCCTAATTTTTGATTGCATGGTTTTGTCTCTAGTGAATCTATTTGTTCAGGTACATTAGCATAAATATATTCATATTGATCAAAACACACCTCCTGATTTGGAGTTTGGTAAATCTGGCTATCATATAAATACTACAGGTATTGAAAGAATACCGTGTTGCTTGCTTACTTCCTGCCAGTAGGTCTCTTTTCCTCTTCTAAACACTTAAAATAATGTAATACTTTAAAAAAAAAATTCAGTTCGATTTAGTAGTAAAAGGAAGAAATATGTGTTTCTCATAGTGCTGGATCATTTTTCATACAGTGGACTCCTGGCTAGGGTCTCAAATATCTTGCTAGATTTTTTCAGACAATTTCAAAATGTCCAAAATGTATTAAAAGGGTAAGAAAAGGTTAACATCAATCATTTCCTTAAATGTGTCTAGTATAATTTATTATGACTTATGAATTAAGTGAATGTACTTGGTTCAGTCTCCTGTGGGTGCCTTTTTGAGACTGAGAACAATCATGACAGAACCTGACAGTCACGAGTCAATCTTGTTAACTCCTTCTTCCACTTGTGGTAGCTGCAGATGTGAGCTGCCTCACAGTGAGGACCATCTACTCAATGTCAGGTCATTCTTCAGTCATTAGGGGAAGAATTGCTATCCAAGGTCAAAGAGAGACCTTTTGAGACTTCTCTTCAGGTTCACTAAATGTTCTCTGCTGGGCAGGGAGGTGGAATTATTAAGGTAGTCACCAGACACAGTGGAATGCTCCAAAACTTCTTCCATCAAGTTTAGTTGTCTTGGGCAGTCTGCCTTCTAATGCCAGGGGGTGCAGGTTTGATCCCTGGTCCGGGAACTAAGATCCCACATGCTGCAGAGTGTAGCCAAAAATTAAGATAAATAGATAAATAATAGATAAAACTTGCTTAAAGTTTAGTTGTCTTTTTTAACAATGCATAATTTCAGATAAAATATGCATGATATTTAGAGGGTTTTTTTTGTGTGTGTGTGTATGGATTGTATTAGGGCTTCCCAGATGTCACTAGTATTAAAGAACACATCTGCTAATGCAGGAAACGTGAGAGACGTGGGTTCAGTCCCTGGGTGGGGAAGATCCCTTGGAGAAGGGAATGGCAACCCACCCCAGTATTGTTGCCTGGAGAATTCCATGGACAGAGGAGCCTGGTGGGCTACAGTCCATGGGGTCGCACAGAGTTGGACACCGCTGAAGTGATTTAGCATGCACACCTGCGAATTGCATTGTCAGTTTGACCTATTTTGGAGCCAGGCATTTAGAGGAGTTGCTACTCATTTCTCTCTTCTTGAGATTCTTAGAAAGCTCTGACCTAATTTTATCCATATTTGGGAGCCCTTGGAAACTGAGGAAAGGAAGATGTGTTGAACATCGAGGTGGTTCGTACCTCTCTCTGGGCTTCCCTGCTGGCTCAGATGGCTTGCCCTGCAGGAGACCTGAGTTCAATCCCTGGGTTGGGAAGATCCCCTGAAGATGGGAATAGCTCCCCACTCCAGCATCCTTGTCTGAAGAATCGCATGGACAGAGGGAGTAGACACAACTGAGTGACTTCCACTTTACCTCTCTCTACCATTCACTTTTCCTACTGTACATTTCTACTTTTAGAGAAAAATCAGTATATGTTTATTTCACAAATTTACTTGAAAGTGTTCATTCTTAATTCTGAGTCAGAGAATTTGATTAGTGTTTATTTTTTTCTAAGCTGTTACCCATTCTGATTCCTTGATAAAAAGTTTCTTCTCCTAAAATGATGGTACTTGACCACAGTGTGTAAAATTGTAATTAGTGATAAAATAATCCAATATTGGCTAAAATTAGTTTGCAAGCTCATCCCCAATCCCTGAGATACTAAGATAGAGAAAGGAACATCAAAATTCAATCAGTCACCAGGAATCACTAATATTGCTTCAGAAAATAATCCAAAGGTTTAAAAAATGTATAATGTTTGAAATATCTCTTGAGTTTGTCCCCACGAATATAACATACTCCCTCATTCACACACGAACACGGTCATATACTTAGCTAATTTTCTGTGTTCATTCTATGGAAATATATAGTAACATGATGATCACCTAGAACAGAATCCTTCCACAGTACTTTAATAACAATAGATATTACTGGTAGATATATTGGGGAAGGAGCATTGGATAAAAATTGAGAAAAGTAAATAACGTAAGCTTCCCTGGTAGCTCAGACGGTAAAGTGTCTGCCTACAATGTGGGAGACCCAGGTTGGATCCCTGGGTCGGAAAGATCCCCTGGAGAAGGAAATAGCAACCCACTCCAGTATTCATGCCTGGAAAATCCCATGGACTGAGGAGCTTGCGGGGCTACAGTCCATGGGGTTGCAAAGAGTCGGACATGACTGAGTGACTTCATTTTCACTTTCACTTGGGAAAATGAGTGAATTAATGTTTGGAGAAAACAGATAATCTGAAAATAATTTCACTTAACACTTCAGGTTTAGAAATACAATAGAAACTTCCTTTGAATTAATCACTTTATCAACTTTCCTGCCACTCTCCATTCCTTCTGTAAATCAAGCCCATTGACATTCAGTGTATATAAGGCACTCACGGTTATGAGGCTCCTCTGTGGCCAGCCTGCATGTTTCTGCTACTTCCAACTGAGTTATACATGTTCTAAGTGTAGCTGTGGTTGTTACCAAACCTGTGAACACCACATGTGCGTGACATTGAAATTATGATATTTCATTAGATATAAACAAATCAATGAAATATGTTTGAAGAGTTCTGGATTTTAGGGGACCTAAGTCACATACTTTGAAAATATTGGATAAAGTGAATTGTTCACATAGTTCTTGCCAATTAGATATGGCTAAGAATACTGTAAAATATGGGGTGTGTGTAGGAGAATTTTTTGCATTAAGATTGCTTTCCAATTATCTTTAGTTTCTTGCTCCATGTTAAAGAAAGTGAAATTGAAACTTGAGGATGATGTAATATTGGTTTGGTTGAAAATGATATGAAACTTTGATCTTCTGATCCATGCTTAATGAAAAGATTAGCAAATGGACACACATTTGTCTCTTTTATGTAGAAATGCTTAAGGTATATGTATTCCTTGTATGCTTACTCATTTTATTTATTTATTTATTTTTAAAAATTTTCTTTATTTTATTGTGTTGGTTTTGCCATCCATTGACATGAATCCGCCCTGGGTTTACATATGCTCCCCCTCCAGAACCCCCCTCCCTCCTCCCTCCCGATTCCCTCCCCCTGGGTCATCCCGGTGCACCAGCCCCGGAGCATCAACCCTGGGCTGGCAATTGATTTCACATATGATAATTAACATGTTTCAATGCCATTCTCCCATATCATCCCACCCTTGCTCTCTTCCACAGAGTCCACGAGTCTGTTCTATACATCTGCGCTCCTTTTGCTGTCTCGCATGCAGGGTTCTTGTTACCATCTTTCTAAATTCCATATATATGCGTTAGTATACTGTATTGTTGTTCGCCTACTCATTTTAAACTGGCTTTTTGATTAACTGACATGAGTCTGAGTAAACTCCAGGAGTTGGTGATGGATAGGAAGGCCTGGCGTACTGCAGTCCATGGGGTCGCAAAGAGTCGGACATGACTGAGCGACTGAACTGAACTGAACAACTACCACTTGTTAAGCACATCGACACAGCCAAATCTCTCAAATGCCTTTTTAAATGAAAGAAGCAGGTCAACAATGTGTACATCTAATATTATTCCATTTACATAAAGTTCAGAAGTAGATAAAACTAAGGAATATATCATTTAGGGATGCATCTATATATGGCAATATTAAGAGGCAGAGAACTGGTTATCATAAAAGTCAGGATTCTGGTTACACACAGCTATGTGTGTGTGTGTGTGTGTGTGTGTGTGTGTGTGCATATTTGTGTGAGTGAGTACTCAGTTGTGTCTGACTCTTTGCAACCCCATGGACTATAGCCTGTCAGGCTCCTCTGTCCATGGGATTTTCCCAGCAAGAATGCTGGAATGGGTTGCCATGCCCTACTCCAGGGAATCTTCCCAACACAGGGAGTGAATCTGCATCTCCTGCATTGGCAGGCAGTTGCTTTACTACTGAGCCACCTGGGAAGCCCATACATAGTTCTGTAGGTGGTTATGCATTGCCAAGTGGTTGAAACAAATGGCCACTTAATTCAGATTGGCACAAGAGATCAATTTGTACCTTTGGGGTTCTTCAGCTTAATAAAGATATACACTAACTGTGATAACTTCAGATTTTTCTGGTTCTTATGCTACACTTGAACCCAGCATTGGAGTGTACACAGTCTTCTGCACTTTCTAGAAATGATCTGACACTTTGATGGACAACTATTTCTGTGCCGTGATTTTTACCCTCTTTACTTATCTTATTTCTTTTTAGAAATTGACTTCCAGAGAAAGATATACTCTGACTTCAGAGTCATTTCAGTCATGTCCTACTCTGTGTGACCCTATGGACTGCAGCCTGTCAGGCTCCTCTGTCCATGGGATTCTCTGGGCAAGAATTCTGGAGTCAGTTGTCATGCCGTCCTCCAGGGAATCTTCCTGACCCAGGGATAGAACCCACATTTCTTGCATCTAACCTGCATTGGCAGGCTGATTCTTTACCACTAGTGCCACCTGAAAAGAATTGACTTCCTACCAGTCACTAAATAAATTGTCTCAGGCATAAATACCTTTGATTTGAATAAGAGTGTTTATGATTATTACAACAAAATTTTTCATTATGTAAATCTTAAGTACAGTCACTCAATCACGTCCAACTGTTTGCAACCAACGGACTGCAGCATGCCAGGCTTCCCTGTTCGTCACTGACTCCCAGGGCTTGCTCAGACTCATGGCCTTCGACTCAGTGATGCCATCCAGCCATCTCATTCTCTGTCATCCCCCTCTCCTTCTGCCTTCAATCTTTCCCGGCATCATGGTCTTTTCCAATGAGTCACTTCTTCGCATCAGGTGGCCAAAGTATTGGAGCTTCAGCTTTAGCATCAGTCCTTCCAATGAATATTCAGGGTTGATTTCCTTTAGGACTGACTAATTAGGTCTCTTTGCAGTCCAAGGGACTCTCAAGAGTCTTCTCCAACACCACAGTTCAAAAGCATCAATTCTGCAGTGTTCAGCTTTCTTTATAGTCTAACTCTCACATCCGTACATGACCACTGGAAAAACCATAGCCTTAACTAGACAGACCTTTGTTGGCAAAGTAATGTCTCTGCTTTTTAAAATGCCATCTAGGTTTGTCATAGCTTTTCTTTCAAGGAGCAAGGTCTTTTTATTTCATGGCTTCAGTCACCATCTGCAGTGATTTTGGAGCCAAAGAAAATAAAGTCTCTCATTGTTTTCATCGTTTCCCCATCTATTTGCCATGAAGTGATGGAACTGGATGCCATGATCTTAGCTTTTTTGAGTGTTGAGTTTTAAGACAGCTTTTTCACTCTCCTCTTTCACTTTCATCAAGAGGCTCTTTAGTTCCTCTTTGCTTTCTTCCATAAGAGTGGTGTCATCTGCATATCTGAGGTTATCGATATTTCTCCTGGCAATCTTGATGCCAGCTTGTGCTTCCTCCAGCCCAGCGCTTCTCATGATGTACTCTGCATATAAGTTAAATAAGCAAAGTGACAATATACTGCCTTGATATACTCTTTTCCCAATTTTTAACCAGTCTGTTGTTCCATGTCCGGTTCTAACTGTTGCTTCTTGACCTGCATTCAGGTTTCTCAGGAGGCAGGTAAGGTGGCCTGATATTCCCATCTCTTTAAGAATTTTCCAGTTTTGGGGTTTTTTTTTTTTTTTTGTGATCCACACAGTCAAAGGCTTTAGTGTAGTCAATGAAACAGAAGTAGATGTTTTCTGGAACTCTCTTGCTTTTCTCTATGGTCCAATGGATGTTGGCAATTTGTTTTCTGGTTCTTCTGTGTTTTCTAACCCAGCTTAGAAGTTCTCCGGTCACATACTGTTGAAGCCTCACTTGGAGAATTTTGAGCATTAATTGCTAGTGTGTGAGATGGGTGCAATTGTGTGGTAGTTTGAACATTCCTTGGCACTGCCTTTCTTTGGGATTAGAATGAAAACTGACCTTTTCCAGTCCTGTGGCCACTGCTGAGTTTTCCAAATTTGCTGGCATATTGAGTGCAGCACTTAACAGCATCATCTTTTAGGATTTGAAGTAACACAGCTGGAATTCCACCACCTCCACTAGCTTTGTTCATAGTGATGCTTTCTAAGGCCCACTTGACCTCACATTCCAGAATGTCTGGCTCTAGGTGAATGATCACACTATCGTGGTTATCTGGGTCATGAAAATCTTTTTGCACAGTTCTTCTGTGTATTCTTGCCTCCTTTTCTGAATATCTTCTGCCTCTGTTAGGTCCATACTGTTTTTGCTCTTTATTGAGCCCATCTCTGCATGAAATATTCCCTTGGTATCTCTAATTTTCTTGAAGACATCTCTAGTCTTTCCCATTCTATTGTTTTCCTCTGTTTCTTTGCATTGATCACTGAGGAAGTCTTTCTTGTTTCTCCTTGCTATTCTTTGGAACTCAGAATTCAGATGGATATATCTTTTTTCTTCTCCTTTGTCTTTTTCTTCTCTTCTATTTTCAGTTATTTATAAGGACTCCTCAGGCCACCATTTTGCCTTTTTTATTTCTTATTCTTGGGGATGGTTTTAATCACTGCCTCTGGTACAATATTACAAACATTCTTCAGGAACTCTATCAGATTTAATCCCTTGAGTCTATTTGTCACTTCTATTGTATAATCATAAGGGATTTGATTTAGGTCATACCTGAATGGTCTAGTGGTTTTGCCTACTTTTTTCAATTTAAGTCTGAATTTAGTAATAAAGAGTTCATGATCTGAGCCACAATCAGCTCCCAATGTTATTTTTGCTGACTGTATGTAGCTTCTCCATCTTTGGCTGCAAAGAATATAATAAATTTGATTTCACTGTTGACCATCTGATGATGTCCATGTGTAGGGTTATCTCTTGTGTTGTTGGAAGAGTGTGTTTGCTACGAGCAGTGCATTCTCTTGTCAAAACTCTGTTAACCTTTGCCCTGCTTCATTTTGTACTCCAAGGCCAAACTTGTCTGTTACTCCAGGTATCTGTTGACTTCCTGCTTTTGCATTCCAGTCCCCTTTGATGAAAAGGACATCTTTTTTGGGAGTTAGTTCTAGAAGGTCTTGTAGGTCTTCAAAGAACTGTTCAACTTCAGTTTCTTCAGCATTACTGGTCAGGGCATAGACTGGATTACTGTGATATTGAATGGTTTGCCTTGGAAATGAACTTAGATCATTCTGTCATTTTTGAGATTGCAGCCAAGTACTGCATTTTAGATTCTTTCGTTGACTATAGGAGTTACTTCATTTCTTCTAAGGGATTCGTGCCCACAGTAGTAGTTATAATGGTCATCTGAACTAAATTAGCCCATTCCAGTCCATTTTAGTTCACTGATTCCTAAAATGTTGATATTCACTCTTGCCATCTCCTGTTTGATCACTTCCAGTTTACCTTGATTCATGGACCTAAATCTTCAAACATACATAAAAATTGAGAGAATATATAACAAATCACCATGCACTCCTCACCTAGCTTCAACAATTATCACCAGTTTTAAAAACATTTCTTCTTTTAATGAAATTTAGATTTTAATAAACAGCATTGACCTTCTTGAGTGCTAGTTTGTATTTATGTATGTTAGAATGAGCATACTTTGAAATTTAATGGATTTGAAATATGTTTCAGTTCATTGCTTACATCACTTCTGTGATTTGGAGCATTTTTATTTATTTTTTTATTTGGTAGAATAAATTGGATTTTTAATAGTATCTCATATGGTTGCCTGAGGTAACACATCCTCACACTGAATTACAATTCAGTGAGGAAACATATTACTTTTTCCTGAAAACAAACACTAGTGTTTCTGGATGAAATTAGGATTTAAGGTCTAGAATTTGAAATTGTTATTTGGCTGATGGTCAACAACTTCTAACAGATAGTAGCTATAAGATATGACTACAACCATTAATGGAGAAAAAAATTAATATAATTTTTATCTAAGTTTAGATATTGTCACTTTTGTTATATTGCTTTTATACTTTTGGAAGATTAGATATCAGGTTTTATATTTCCACGTAGTTAAATCACCATGCCCCTTATTCCTCTCAGATTTTAACAGATTTTAAATATATGGTGAGGGGAAGAGAGATTCTCCCCTCTCCCTCTACAGATGGCTTTCCTACAGCATAATGAAGTGTACCAATTTCACTGGGAAATCCCATGAAGAGAGGAGCCTGGTGGGCTACAGTCCTGGGGCTTGAAAAAGAGTTGGTCATGACTGAAGACACCTAAACAACAAATGGGAACCAGAACAGAGGACTACACTGGACTTTAACCTTCACTCCTCTTGAAAGGCCCACGCTAATACTCACGTGACTATGATTCCATGTAGGACAATAATTCAGCACAATCATGGCCTGAAACTGTTCATGTTCCAAGCCCTGAAATCTTGCTGAACCATTCTAATGCAAGCTACTCTTTTCTCTATGTATGTTGGGGCTGTTTGTGTGCGTGTTAGTCATTCAATTGTGTCGACTCTTTCTGACCCCATGGACTGAATGAAGCCTGCCAGGCACCTCTGTCGTGGGATTTCCCAGGCAAGAATACTGGAGTGGGTTGCCATTCCCTTCTCCAGAGGAGCTTCCCGACCCAGGGACCACACCCAGGTCTTTTACACTGCAGGCAGATTCTTTAATCTGAGCCACCGGGGAAGCCCTATGCTGGGGTTACACACATTAATTAATTAAAGTAATGCTACCTGCTGTCACAAACTCCTTCCTGCATAATAGCTCAAACATGATAGAAGTTTAGTGCATATGTCACTTTCAGAATTGGTGCTCCTGATTGGTAGACAACTCTTGTCCACGTGGTAATCAGTGCTCCCAGTTAATTCTGTTTTGCAGCTTTTGTCTTTAGCACATGGCTTCTAAGGCCATCAGGCTTGCCTCATCAAGCTGGCAAATGGGAAAGGGCTTTAAAAAGTTTTTTTGTGGGCCAGGCCTGAAATTGATGCTCACCACTCTGTTTCTAGATTCGATTGGCTGTAAGTAAGTCAGGTGGCTACCTGCAGCTCTAGTGAGGGGCACAGTAGGAAGAGAAAAAGGGTTCTCTGGACAGTTGGCCATCTTCAACCACAGTTACACATTTTCGTTTTTTGTGTCTGTTGAGTCTTATGTCTATTTAGGGGCTTTTCATGAATCAGCTTGGCCAAGGCCTCCCACACAACAAAACTGAGGTATTCATTCAACTTTAGGTAATTAGTTCCCTGTGGCTTTCTGATATCAAGGACTAATAATATCTAATTCTTTTGGCAGGAATCGTTACATTTAAGAAAGAAACAGGAAGGGCACTGGTTTTGGAGAACTAAAGTAACAGCTTAATATTTGTTCATTAGAGTCCATCATTGCTAACAGATTTGTTCTTTGAAATAATTTTCGTAATTATTCGACTAAATTCCTCCATGAAAATAAATGATGACAATTAACTCAAATTTTGCTCTAGGATGTAGATAATTAGTGAGTCTGTGTTTTCCAAATGTCTCTGTCATGAGGGCAAAGATGAGGATTTTAAATTCTTTCCTTGCAAAAGGGCAAAAGTGAACTATGCACAGAGCCTGATGTTCATAATCATGAGATCTGAGTGTCACCTGGACACTCAATTTCCATGTGATTTTTTTCAACAGAACAGCTTCTCCTCTTCTATATATATACCAGTGATCCCATTTACAAAATATCTCTTACATATATGTTCTGAGGATCACATTGAGATGCTATCAATAAAAATAGTTTGGAAATTGAATATTGCTATCACCAACTCAATGGACATGAGTTTGAGCAAACTCCAGGAGATAGTGAAGGGTAGGGAAGCCTGGTGTGTTGCAGTCCATGGGGTCACAAAGAAATGGACACAGCTGAGCAACTGAACAACAATATGAGTTCCAGGTGATATTTCTTCAAACTTTTGAGTTACTAATACACATGGATAAAGGGAACAAAAATGATAACCTATGTAGACTGAGACTACTCAGCCTCCAGTAGACCTTATTTTTCCAAGGAGGATTGGTTACTTCTGGCTATTTTCTGAATGTGGCTTTTCAACACCTTGAAACTGCCTCTGTGTTGCATCAAAACCTCTTAGGGATGGTTTCGAGGTTCCTGTCCCACGGACTTGACATCTTCTGAAAGTCTGAGATTCTTTTATGATCTAGGCAAAGGACTTAGCTCTCCTGAGTGGATGTTCTTAACATTTCTCAATAAAGATGCTCAAAAACCAAGCCTCTGTTTTGTGTTTTGAGAGACAGTGGCCCACAAAAAACATGAGTATTTTACCGTAATCTTAGAGAAGAAGGGTTTGTCTGGAGTTATTAATAAGAAGTACCACTACTTCGTGCCTTACTGAGTAGAGCTCTATCTACCTCTGGGGAGAAGCATTTAATGATTTTCCTCTCTGAGAATCACTTTCTTATTGATCCTTTACATAAGCAAATATATCACTTTTTACTGCCTCACAAAAAAACAAAAATCAGATCAGAGAAATAAAATCTTAATGGGCTAATATTTGAAAAATGAATTTAAAAAGTTAGGGTGTATTTAGGTTGCTTCCATGTCCTGGCTATTGTAAACAATGCAGCGATGAACATTGGGGTACACGTGGCTCTTTCAGTTCTGGTTTCCTCAGTGTGTATGCCCAGCAGTGGGATTTCTGGGTCATATGGCCTGTCTATTTCCAGTTTTTTAAGGAATCTCCACACTGTTCTCCATAGTGGCTGTACTAGTTTGCATTCCCACCAACAGTGTAAGAGGGTTCCCTTTTCTCCACATCCTCTCCAGCATTTATTGCTTGTAGATTTTTGGATGGCAGCCATTCTGACTGGTGTAAAGTGGTACCTCATTGTGGTTTTGATTTGCATTTCTCTGATAATGAGTGATGTTGAGCATCTTTTCATGTGTTTGTTAGCCATTTTTATGTCTTCTTTGGAGAAATGTCTGTTAAGTTCTTTGGCCCACTTTTTGATTGGGTCGTTTATTTTTCTAGAATGGAGCTGCAGGAGTTGCTTGTATATTTGTGAGATTAATTGTTTGTCCGTTGCTTCATTGGCTATTATTTTCTCCCATTCTGAAGGCTGTCTTTTCACCTTGCTTATAGTTTCCTTTGTTGTGCAGAAGCTTTTAATTTTAATTAGGTCCCATTTGTTTATTCGTGCTTTTACTTCCGATATTCTGGGAGGTGGGTCAACTGACGAATGGATAAGAAAGCTGTGGTACATATACACAATGGAATACTACTCAGCATTAAAAAAAAATTCATTTGAATCAGTTCTACTCAGGTGGATGGAACTGGAGCCTATTATCCAGAGTGAAGTAAGCCAGAAGGAAAAACAACAATACAGTATACTAACACATATATATGGAATTTAGAAAGATGGTAACAAGAACCCTGCATGCGAGACAGCAAAAGAAACGCAGATGTATAGAACAGTCTCGTGGACTCTGTGGAAGAGGGCAAGGGTGGGATGATATGGGAGAATGGCATTGAAACATGTTAATTACCATATGTGAAATCAATTGCCAGCCCAGGACTGATGCTCGGGGCTGGTGCACCGGGATGACCCAGGGGGAGGGAATCGGGAGGGAGGAGGGAGGGGGGTTCTGGAGGGGGAGCATATGTAAACCCATGGTGGTTTCATGTCATTGTATGGCAAAACCAACACAATAAAGTAAAGAAAATTTAAAAAAAAAAGTTAGGGTGTAAGAAGTCCTTTTTTATGGTTCATAAAATCGCCAAGTATCCTTAAAATTATCTTTCGTTAATACCCTTAAAATCTCTGAGTTTTTATTATTTGTTTGGTGAAACTTAAATAACTCTGCTAACAAGATTTAGAGAAATCTGTGGTTTTTTTAATAAAATAAAATTGAATTTTCTCAAGGAATTAATAACTGGCTTGGCTTAGGAATTTTGGAGCTGTTTACAACATTATGAGCAGAAACTGTGAAAGGAATTGTAGAGCCAAAAAATTAATGAAATAAGAGGTATATTTTGTGTTGGTTTTTGCCTTTGGCTTTTCCTGCCTAATACTTGAATCACTATCAAGTCTCAAGTGGGATAAAGCACCTGCTCCAGTTATTATAACCCTTTCAGCAGCTGGATCTTGGGTACCTACTGAGTGCCAGGCACCTGGGGGATCACCTCAACCTGAAGTTTGAAAAATCTTCTTATCATGCTCTCAGGGAAGCATCACTCTTAAAGGCTCCTGCCTAGTATTGAATAAAAGAAAATAATGCTTCTTAGTGAAAGAAAATGTGATGATTCTAGAAATATTGCCTCAATTTTTACTCCAAAAAAAAAAAAAGAAAGAAAGGAAATATTCAGAATTTAAGAATTGTCGTAAGAATTATGTCCTTTATCCACTGGTGTTTTTGAAGCCAATATTACTAACCATTCACATCATTGTCCAAAAAGCTTTCATAAAAGCTAATAGTTTAGAAATAATAGCTGACAGCCAAATGTCATGATGTGAATTATAGAAACAATGTAGACTTCCAAATCATCTCTTTCTCAAGCTAGCTGAACTTTCCCTGTTGAAAAGAAAAGAGAAAAAGATACACTTTCAACAAGTACATTTTACCCCCTTTTGGCTAAATATCTAATAAATTGAGATTCATTGAAATGTGTACCTAGATTCTGGTGTCTCCATGAGCTATAAAGTCTTAATATTGTTGCCTCAAAAAGGAAAAAAAAGTTAATTCTGACTTTTTTTTAGCTGTGACTTTAATTTTCTATGATTTCTAATTTCATTATGGAGGATTATATTGAAAATCATGGCACTATCCATTATACATTTTAATATCCATAGATTATTTATTAACTCCAGATCAATTGCTAATGTACTTATCCTCTCCCTCTTGGCATCTCTAATCAATTGCCTTATGAGACATCAGCAATGCTAACAATGAGGCCATGTGCTATTAACCTCTGTCCCCGACTTCATTCTGTCCTGATTGAGACAGGAAATCTTTAGGAGACCTGAACCAGCTACCTTCCTCTTGGTAATTCCTACTTTTCTTCCCAAATTGGCTGTCCCCAGAAGTCTAGGAGTATGAATTCAGCCTCCTACTTGGGAAAATGATTGAGTTCTAGTATCTGTCACTCATTCTTCAAAAGATAAGGTTATGTATCTGAGAGTAGTGCCTTCAGGCCCAACACTTTAACAGTGTAGCATAGAGGTGGGTAAACATTTCCCTTTCTTGTTTTGGGGCAAAACTGCCCCAACTCTGAGTTAGGAGCATCTGTAGCCAGCATAAGTATACACAGTGCGTGCAGGTGTGCCTGCTAAGCCTCTTCAGTCATGCCCAACTCTTTGCAACCCCATGGACTTAGCCCACCAGGCTCCTCTGTCCATGGGATTCTCCAGGCAAGAATACTGGAGTGAGTTGCCATGCCTTCCTGACCCAGGGATTGAATTCCTGACCCAGGGATTGAACCCGTGTCTCTATGTCTCCTGCGTCGGCAGGTGGGTTCTTTACCACGGGCACCATCTGCAAGCCCTTTGTCTTTCTGCAGTCTCCATCATTCCACTAAAACTGCTTTTCCAAGTCATGAATGACTTCCACGTTCCCAAGCATTGTGGGCAGTTCTTTGTCCCCAGCTCACTTGGCTCCTCCTTGGAGCCCCCCAGGACTGGTATTGCAGGGCTCCATTCTTTTTTCCTCTTACTTATTGGCTGCTTCTTATCAGTCTCTCTTTGGTTTTTCCTTCTCTGCCTGTCATTCATCTGTTGCTGGAGAACCACAGACTCGGTCCTCAGCTGTCTTTTATTTCACGTACTTATTCCCAGGGTAATCGTGTTCTTTCCCTGTGGCCATAGATACCATCATATGCTTCCCTCCTAAATTCATATCTTCAGACTTTTTCTTGATTTATCTATTTGATCCCAGGAGACAGAGTCTAACAGACATCTCAGACTTAGCAAGTGCAAACTCTACACTGGGTTTCCTCTCCTCTCTTCCCTAAACTTGCTTTGCCCTCGGAATTCCCCATGTCATTAAATAGAACCAATATTTATGGGCCAAAGTTCTGTTAAAAAGACCAATAGGGGCAGAGAGATGGAATGGGGTTCATTTATTCATATTCTGTTAGGCACCAGCTTCTTAATTACCCTCCAGCCATATGTTATGCTAACTAATGGCTGCATCTGTAGAAGAAAACAAACTGTTTTCAACAAAGTGATAAACCCTAAACCCTTCTTGTTTTATATGCAATCAACAGTACATCATGGAGCTAATTCCCATTGATCACTGTTTTGTTCTCGTCTAGCATGTGGTCTGCCTAAAACACATGACCAGGTGATAAATTGCAGTCCAGATAATTAAGAGACAAGTAATTCAAATACTGAGCTATACCCAGGAATTATAAATGGCTCCATAGGCAAGTTTTGAACAGGTTTTTTTTTTTTTTTTTTTGAGGTTTGTTTTTCCTCTTGAATGTTTCCTTTTTAGTGCTCTCTCAATCCCCGTTTATTGAGGTTTTGGTATTCTATTTGAACTTTTCCATTTAGCATATATTTCAGAGTCGGAACCTAGGAGTCTTAGTTCCTCTCAGCCCTATAGGTTATTTCCAGAACAAATCAATTTGCCATTGTATTTAACAAGGTATGTATTTGTTTATCAATCATCTTGTTACTTAAAGGATTTGAGAGATGTCAGGCTTAAAGTTGATGAGGGTCATACTGATCATTAGGGCATTTTGTGTGTGTGTGTGTGTGTGTGTGTGTGTGTGTATTTTTTTTTTTTTTCTATTTTGCTCTGCTTTGTCTACTAACTTTTAGCATGTTAAATAGCTTTCTGGCCTCTTTATCTGCCACAGTGAAATGACAGACTCTTACAGCAATAAATAGAAAATTAAATGCTTGAAAAGCATCTGGAAAATATGTAACACTCCAGATATACAGATTTTAATCTTTTGATGTGACTGGAGGGAAATAGTACCTTAGGAATTCTTCCTGTTTATTTCATTTTTTTTTTCACTCTGTGAAATTGAAGAACTAGTCATACTTCATATGAAAACCAAAGTGAAAATCCTAACATATTTATGGATATTGAAACCTAGCTAATTTTCCTTTTACTTTGCTATGTTTATTAAGCAACATGTTAAATTCCACTTAACCAACTCAAGACAGCAAGTTTCTATGTAGAAGTAAGGATTCCAAAATGTAAAAAGAAGTGTAATTTCTTTCTTCAAAGATTAAACCAGAGAAAAGGATTCACATAAATATATTTATGTAATATATTTTTATTTAAAAACCTTCAGGCCTAAATATTTCTCCAATTGGACTCTGTATATTTTCAAGGGGTCTTCTGGTTTTCTATGAGATATTTTATATTTTGTGCTGTAATTTTAAAATTATTTGAGAGAATAGCATTGAAATATGTACATTACCATATGTAAAATAGATGACCAGTGCAATTTTGATGCACGAAGCAGAGCACCCAAAGCCAGTGCTCTGGGACAACCCAGAGGGATAGGGTGGGGATGGAGGTGGAAGGGGGTTCAGGATAAGGGGGACACCTGTGTACCTATGGTCGATTCATGTCGATGTATGACAAAAATCATCAAAATACTATAATTATCTTCCAACTAAAATAAATTAATTAATTAAAGAAACAACAAAAAAATCCTTTGGAAATAACAAAATCCTATTCAAGGACATTGAGATGACTTTCCTATAACCAAGAACCACTGTAGACTTAAAATGTGTCTGTATTTGAGTTTTTGATCAAACTGGAACCCTAAAGTGACAAGTTTTTTTTTTTTAATGCATTAATAAGCTTGCCTAGTTGTTGTTAATTTTCTCATGTCAGTGATAGCAAAAGCCCAGTCTGTCAAGTGCTCAGATTGAATTATTTTCCTAGTTACAAACATAAAATTTGTCTTCTAGAGTGATAATTCACAGTTGACAGATATATTCTAATTTGACTTCAGCATTTAAATATATTTTTAAACATCACTTTAGTTTGGCACCACAAAAATGACTGTGGCTGAGGGATGGTTTTTTAAAAGATATTGTGGTTTAATAATGCACTCATAGCCCATCACACTAATAAACACTAATGATGGGTCAGTACAAAATGTTGGATGCAGATGCTGTCATGGAACACTGTATACATGAAATGCCATGGTTATTAAAATATAAAAAAAAATAAGAACCAAGTTTACATCATTGTTTTAAGCATTTTCTATGAATTAGTTTATTTAATCTTGTGGTATAAGCAGAATAAAAGCCCTTCAAAGATTTCCACATCCTAATTCGCAGAGCATGTGAATATATTACATATGATTTTGTAGATATAAATATGATTATGGACCTTAATGGAGAAGGAAATGGCAACCCACAAATCCCATGGATGGAGGAGACTGGACCCCTACGGTCCATGGGGTTGCCCAAGAGCTGGATGCTATTTAGTAACTAAAGAACAACAACAAAAGGACCTTAAATTGGGGAGATTATCTTGGATTATCTTTACGGGGCCAGTTTTACCACATGAGCCCTTAGAAACGGAGACCTCTCTCTGGCTGGAGATGAGAGAGGTAGCAGGAGTGAGAAATGCACCCTAGCTGCAGAGAGCCACATGGAAAGCATGAGAAAAACATTGACAGCCTGTAAAATTAAAGACTGACCCCGAGCTGACAGGCCACAAGCATGAGCACCTTAGTCCCATGACTGCAAAGAACTGAGCTCAGCCAACAACCTGAGTGAGCTCAAAAGCAGATTCATCCCTAGAACCCCTGGAAAAGAATATAGTTCTGCTGGTTTTGCCTTTGTGAAACTCTTAAGTATAGGACTCAGCTGAGGTGTGTTCTACCTGGAATTCTGACCCAGAGAACCATGAAATATGGTAAATTGGTATTGTTTTAAGAAGCTAAATTTGTGATCATTAGTTACAGCAGCAATAGAAAATGAATATAGATTTGAACAGCAGCTCATGAGTTGGTACTGTCTAGCCTCATTTTACAGGTAAGAAAACTGAGTCACAGAGAAGTTAAGTGACATATCCCCAACTCTCTGGTAGTAAAGTTAGAATTTGACAGGAGAAATGAACCATCGTTTGAGAGTCTGTATTAAGGTTTGTCATACCCAAAAGAATATGTTGTGTCAGAGCTATATTTTTATTAAAAGAAGATATATATGAGTATATGAATCACCTTTTGCATTTGATCTGTAATAGCTATGAATGGTAGTATGCCAGTAATTGTTAGTAAATTTGCTAATAATATTAGTACATTTTCCGTCAGAGAATAGTTTCAACTTCATCACATTTATTTTAGAAGTATACAGTTAAACTGCTTGGCCCATAAAATAAAAAATTAATGGCTAATGAATAAGAGTTTCTTACTGATCCAAAGGCATAATAACCAGAAATAATGATTAAAATAATGGTTTGTCATGTTCAAAACCAGAAACTAAGTTGATACACAAAGCATAAAACATTCAAATAACAGAACAAATTCTTGTCATGAGAATTGTCATAAGATTTAAATGTAATTTGCCACAGCATGAGGTTCATTTGTGAAATGGTATGAAGTGAATGTTTAAATCTGCTTAAACTTCCTGGATTTCTGAAAAATCAACACAAATTACATTAAAATTGCCTTTCTACTTTAAAAAAGTGACTTGTGAGAATTATCTGGAAATATGAGCACCACAAAAAATAGATTTGTTCTCAGTGAACAAAACTGAGCACATGCTTCTTACAAAGAATCTTTATAAAATTTAAAACTATGTAAATTATATATCAACAGAAGAGACCACAAAAACCATGGTCATTAAAATTCTGCAAAGAACTAAATTAAATGAATATAATAATAACACATGAATCAATATTAAACACTATAACATGATTTAAATATTAATATTTAATACATTAATAGATGATTTATTAAATAATTAATAAGTTAAATGCATCAAAATACAATGGAAAAAATATTTTCTTACAAAAATATTTTGAATTAAAAGAGTGTGGGCATCTCAAATAAGTCTAACTGTCAGCCAACAGTGTTGCTAATGCTATATTTTAAATTTCTAATAGCAATTTTTATAAATATTATCACAGTTGATTTTTACATATGACTTAATGTTGAAATCAGGGGGACCAAAAGCAAAAAAATACAGCTTACATTGCTAAAAGTATTCTCAGATACTTAGAGGTATTAAGGAAGTTAAAATACATATTTTGCAAATGTATGCGTATGTTTTGCGCACTTTCCCCCCATAAAAACCTTAATAGTCATACACATTTTAAGTTAAGTGGTCTTTGAAAGATACAAACCTAGCATGTATAATTTAAATACTTTTGTCACCTTGGCCTAGAATTTAAAACTGTTTCTGTATCTGCTAAAAGTAAGAATGAGCTGTCTTCTGACCAGATTTCAAGTGGTAAGTTGTAAGATAGACTTGTCCAGAAATCTGTGAGTAGCACAGGCTTGATGAGCCCCACTTGTAAGGAATCAGTTGGCTCATAGCTATATTAGTCCAATTGCTCCATATAGGATTGTATAGTTCCAAGCTAAAAATATGTATGTGTGTATATATATATATATATATATATATATACATATATATATGTCGTTCTTTGGCATTCTAAGCTCTTTTAAGACCACTTCCAAATTCAAAATAAGTTTTTCTTTAGACAGTAACTTTTATTTAAAATTTTTATTTTACATTGGATTATTGCCAATTAATGGGCTTCTCCCATGGCTCAGGGTAAAGAATCTGCCTGCCATGCAGGAGACAGGTGACTCTGGTTCCATTCTTGAGTCAGCAAGATCCCTTGGAGGAGGAAATGGTAACCCACCCCAACATTCTTACCTGGAAAATCCCTTGGACAGAGGAGCCTGGCAGGATACAGTCCAAAGGGTTGCAAAGAGTTGGACATGATGGAGCAACTGAACATGTACATAGCTGATTAATAACATGATAGTTTCAGGTGGACACTGAAGAGACTCAGCCATACATATATGTGTCCATTTTCCCCCAAATTCACTTCCCATCCAGGCTGCCACATAACATTGAGCAAGGTTCCCAGTGCTACACAGTAGGTACTTGTTGGTTGTCCATTTTAAATATAGCAGTGTATACAGGTAACCTTAAGTTCATTCCCTGAGTATCTTTCTGTTTTGTAGCTAAGCCAATAAAATGTCTTAATGTACTGCTGCTTTTCTGTAAGATCTTGCATCTATTACACATCACCAATCTTTTGACTTCTGTCTCTTAGGCTGTTAACCCCCTGTCCTTCAAGAAAAGACAAGGGGATAACATTGACTTTTTTTTTTTTTTTTTAAAGAAACGCAGGATGTAACTCTATAATTCACAACCAGCATTTATATCAAACTTTTGGCAGGATGGGCTGTTCTTTGCTGGAGGTAGTGATAAAGGGCGGTTATAGACTTCTTTATGTGGAGCTTCCCTGGTGGCTCAAAGGGTAAAGAATTTGCATACAATGAAAGAGACCTGGCTTTGATCCCTTGGTCAGGAAGCTCCCCTGGAGAAGGGGAATGGCTACTCACTTGAGTATTCTTCTTCCTTATTTGTCTTTAAAGATCAACTAATCCTAGCTATCTGGAATTGGAAATGCAGATAGCTATTATCAGTGTTGCCATCTACTTGAATGCAATTTTGATTGTTTTTTTTATTCTAACAAATCTTAATATCTTGTATAATTCCCTGCAATAAACCCTCAGTGTATGAAGAAACAATTCTGAGTGACGTGGAATAGTGTTATGAATAATGAAAGTGCTGGAGGCAGAAGTTAAACTCATGATTACAAAAGAAAGAAAGTCTTATTGAAATTAAATCATTCAAATATATTGGAATTTTATGATTTTTGCATCATGATTATCATTGTAAAGTGTTCAAAATTTCTCTTAGGAATAAAAATGTGAGTTGTACCTGACATATATTTTGCCTGTAAAATTTATACTTGAAATAATCTGTTCAGTTAACTTCTTTATGTTTCACTTGAGTCATCCAAATTATGTTAGAGAAAATTAAATTACTTTAAAATGCAAATTTATTCCATATTTTATAAGTGCATTCTGCTGTCCTTCATATTAAATGATGATATATTGAACGATGAATAGGGATTAAATTTTTTCTGTTGAGAAGTTATAATTTTTTCATACAATACAATTTTATAAAGGTTTTTTTTTTGCCTGACTTTGTGTCACAAATCCTCTTTCCACTTATAAGATGATAACCCTTTTAATGTTTTACCATCACTTTTTGTCAAGAAAGACTCTAAAGTATTAAAATTCTCAGTAACCTTTTAAATAAATCTCCCTCATCCACTCAAATGCCTAAATCTTGTTCCTATAAGATGATTCTCAACATTTGGAACAGTACTGAATCAGCTCTTCTTTTAAAAATATATTAATAAAAATCTGGAATTTATGACCATCTGAGAGAGAAAAAATATTGAGATACTTCAAAATAGCAGCAATTTGTTCTCTTCTCCTTACCATTTGCAAATAATTTGACGTCTGCAATTCATCTGGAGGTATGTTAGCAATTAGAAAAATTCTAGAATCGCTTAAGACAGACATTGCATAATAATTTACTGTTTTGTCTTATCCCCAATCTAACTGTGATCACTACAGGATTCAGAATTACTGAGTAAGCTGTGCTTAGTCGTTCACTTGTGTCTGACTCTTTGCGACCCCATGGACTGTAGCCCTCCAGGCACCTCTGGATTCTCCAGGCAAGAGTACCGGAGTGGGTTGCCATTCCCTTTTCCAGGAGATCTTCCCAACTCAGGGATCAAACCCAGGTCTCTTGAATTGTAGGTGGATTCTTTACTGTCTGAGCCAGCAAGGAAGCCTCCAAAATATGGGTAGATCCATACAGATCTCTGCATACAAGGAACAAAGAGGATTCTTGGAAGGAAAATCATTCCAAGAGTAGGAGTTGGATGTGAAAAGGGTTGACAAAGCCTTAGTTACTGAAGGGAAGAACAAATCTGCATTCAGCATGGTGTCTTTGTGCCGGCTCATTTCCTGTAAAGATATGAGGACTCATGTCTGAGGGAGTAACATGGAAACTCCCATGGCAGAATGAAACCAGAACGAAACCAGAACGGGGGGAGAGTCTGTCCTCTTTTTGATCTAAACACAGCATTTTGACAACTTCTGGACACCAGTGCTTCAACTTGGGGCTGAGTAAAATCTGGAGAGACTGGCAGAAGTCAATTTTCACTCTTTGAGGTCTTAGGGAACTCTGCTGGTGCCTTCAGGAGACTGCTGTGCCTGCAGAGTATGAAAAACTCCCATGGAAGTACAAGTGGTGATGTTCAACATTAGGGTGCCAAAGCAGGGGAGGAAGGAAACAGGATTCCCAACATGGCAGTCGATTTATGGAAACTCACATGAGACACTCCCAATAAATACATGAGAAGGAAAAGCCAGGAGTTGGGTTTTCCATTGGTAGGTTTGGGTGGGTTTTCTTTATGACCATTCGCTGTGCTTCTCTTATAAAAGATTCTCAATAACTGCAGTTTGAATAAATAAAGGTAATCTGATAATTTTCAACAGAGATGGAAGAAAAAAATGAGAATATAACTGGTAAACTGCATCTCTTATTTAATATAATTCTCCATTGGTCTACATGATCTATCTTTAGGATTTAAACATTTGAAAGAAAAAATTAAAGGATGCAGTTTTCAATGGTGGAACAAAACAATCCTACTTTGTAGAATTTAAACAATTTTGGTCATAGTAAAGTTAAGTAATTTTAAAAGCTTGTATACATGTGGAAAAATTTTTTGTTTTCCCATTGTTTTAACCTAGGATGATGTTCTGAAAATCAGAAATGTATTTTGCATCTTAGGATAATTTTCCAATTATCAAGTCCTACATATAAAGACTTTACTTTGTAGTGCCGTTGCTCAGAAGCAAAGTTTAACAAATTCCGATGTTTAAAAAAATATCTTAAAAAGGTGAATATGATGTCAATAATGAATAAAAATGATCCATCCACTGAAAAATATCAACACTACATGATTTTGCAGCTGCCATACCAGGTTTTTCAGCCCTCAGGAATAATCCCTAATGAAATAAATTAACTGATGTCCATTTTTCTTTAAAACCTAATTGGTTTTCCTAAGTGCAGGAAAGTTCATGTTAAAGAAATATATATTGGCTTTTGTTGCTTTCTTGCTTAAGACCCCTTGATGACTTCCTACAGTCACCTGTTGCAGGTTGGTTTCCTTGGTAAATAGACTTGGAAATGCTACTGTGTAGGAGTTTCATTAGGGAATGGTGTTAAGATTATCACTGATGGAAAGGAAGGAAAAAAATTGCAAAATTAAGCAGGATGAGAAGTGAAACTGAGAATCTGTCTCTGCGGAGCCTCATCTGAGGCGTTCTGAGGTTGGGATAAACTTTCTGAGTTGTTCTCGGTTGGGGTCAAGAAACCAGGCTTTATTGCCCATGTCAATCAGTCACTGAGGGTGGGCTGCCATAGGAGAGACATCACTTTGCCAACGAAAGTCCATATAGTCAAAGCTATGGTTTTCCCAGTAGTCATGTGTGGATGTGAGAGTTGGATCATAAAGAAGGCTGAGCATTGAAAAATTGATGCTTTTGAATATTGGTGCTGGAGAATACCCTTGAGAGTCCTTTGGACAGCAAGCAGATCAAACCAGTCAATCCTAAATGAAATCTACCCTGAATATTCATTGGAAGGACTGATGCTGAAGCTTCAGCTTGGCCACCTGATGTGAAGAGCCACTTGCAGGAAAAGACCCTGGTGCTGGGAAAGATCGAAGGCAATAGGAGAAGATGGTGGCAGAATTAGATGGTTAGATAGGATCACTGACTCAATGGACATGAATTTGAGCAAACTCCAGGAGACAGTGGAGGACAGAGGAGCCTGGAGTGTTGCAGTCCAGGGAGTCACAAAGAGTCAGACATGACTTAGTGACTGAACAACGACAACAAGACCACAGGAGGCAGGATCTTGAATGAGATGGCATCCTTCAGCTGAGGCAGTCCTTGGAAGGTGCCAACTATGGAGGGCTGAGGGCTCTTTGGGCTTCCCAGGTAGAGATAGTGGTAAAGAACCCACTCGCCAGTGCAGGAAGCATAAGAGACACGGGTTTGATTCCTGGGTCAGGAAGTTCTCCTGGGGGAGGGCATGGCAACCCACTCCAGTATTCTTGCCTGGAGAATCCCATGGACAGAGGAGCATGGTGGGCTACAATCCATAGGCTCACAAAGAGTCAGACACAACTGAAGCGACTTACCAGGCACGCGTGCCAAGGGCTTTCTGCTGGCAGTACTCCTAGCAGTTGGGAAGCTAAATCATTTATTTTTAAAGGGGGGTGTGGGCTGCACATTATGGCATCTATACATCATGCAACAGGATAGAATCATAACAGTGATATAGCTCACAATCACAAGCCAGATCCAACATACTTTCCCCAATTTATTCTCTATTATTAGCCTACCTATATCCTGGATGCTAATCAACTCCCCTACTCTTGTCCACCTTTATGCTGTTGAAAGCAATAACCTGGGCACACCCTCTTCTCCCCTTTAAGACCTCCTATACTCCCTTAGTCAGAGTTAATGCTGCTTCTATGCGTATACTGTTAGCATTTATTTCACGTTACAATCATCGATGTATTTATTAACTCTCCAAAAGAAGATAGCTGCTTTTTCTTCATACTGCACAACAAATACTTAATATAGAGCCAGTATGCAAAGGTCCTATGAACAGTGAGTGACCAAATGAATAATGAATGAGCAATAATTCACAAGAGCAAGAGGAAGCAGATGTCACTTATTTATTCCATGGAAACTGATTATCTTATTAAGCAAGCCCAATTCATTAAGGGCAGCAATCAAATCTAATAGACCAACATTCACCCTAGTCCTTGTGTATGTCTGAAATTGCTTGGAATTTTAGAACACACAAATAATGTGAGATGTATTCCCTGTCTTTAAGGGTCCTATAATCTCTTTGAATAGAAAGGAGACAAAAATTATAAAAACAAAATGGCACAACCTGAAATAGAATTTAATACAAAGATACATGAGAAATCACAAACAGCCCACCTACTATAGCTGAGATACATTACAGACAGTTATTTATGATGTTTTTTGACCAGAGTGCAGATCCTACCTGCCCTCAGAACCATATTTGATATACTAATTGATTTCCCTAGATAGCTTATAGACCCCTATTTATGAAATGTAATATAAGTTTTAGGACTAACAGTGCTGTATAATGTAGTGGCACTTACTATAGCATTTTTATTTGGATACCACAATTAATTAATGGATTGATATGTTCACATATTCAACAAATATTCTGATGAGCATCACTGCATGCCAGGCATTGCAATATAGCTATGAACTCAGATAAGCTCCTCCTCACAGGACAAACGGTCTCTTGGGTAAAACGGACATTGAGTGATCATAATAAAGGCGTCAAGTGTTTTGAGGAGGCAACTGCGGTGATGGTAGCACTGGACAAGGGAGATGCTTGAGTGGGGCTTCTTATTTAAGGCAGAGTTAGGCTGAGGTTGTAAGGGCAAGTTAGATGCAAACTGGGGCTTCCCCGGTGGCTCAGTGATAAAGAATCCACTTGCCAATGCAGGAGATGCGGATTCAATCCCTGGGTCGGGACAATCTCCTGGAGATGAAAATGGCAACCCACTCCAGTATTCTTCCCTGGGAAATCCTGAGGATAGAGGAGCCTGGAGAGCTACAATCGACTGGGTCACAAAGAGTCAGACATGACTTAGCGGCTCAACAACAACAACAGATGTAAACTAGAGGCTGGAGGGAAAAGGAGGAAGGATGGTTCCAAGCAGAGGGAAGATCGCATGTTGAGGTCAAGACTTGGGAGAAAATATGCATATAGAGGCCATCTGAGGAGTGAAAAGAACAGTCTGGCAGCTGGAGTACTGAGAATAAAGTGAGGCAGAGCTACATGTTGGCAAATGTCATATCACGGCACGCTTTGGAATCAGGTTGGTTTTTGTCTTAAATGCCATGGAGAGTTAGAGGTGGGTAGTACGGCCACTAATTTGCATTTGTGGAAGATTATTCTAGAAAGAGTGTACAGGAGGAGTCATAAGGGTCAAGGATAACAGCAGGGAGGGTGTGTGTGTGCTCAGCCTTGTCTAACCCTTTGCAACCCCTTGGACTGTTGCCCACCAGGCTCCTCTGTCCATGGAATTCTCCAGGCAACAATACTGGAGTGGGTTGCCATTTCCTCCCCTAGGGAATCTTCCCCACCCAGGGCTTGACCCCTTGGTTCCCGTGTCCCCTGCATTGGCAGGCGAATTCTTTACCACTAGCACCACCTGGGAAGCAGGGAGATCAGTGGCTAATAGGGCTATTGAGAGGGCACAGAAGGTTGATCTAAGGTATTGACAATGGAGGTGGGTAGGAGTGCATGAAAGCAAGTCCATAGAATGGGTGATGGAGATGGGTGAACTGTGGGGGTGTGAGGGAGAAGGGGGGTTGGATGGCCTGGATGCTCGAGATTTCAGGGATGCTCACAGCTTCCCTGTCTTCTCTTCTGATCCCAGAAGTGCAGAGGGGTGAGGAGGATTGGATTCTGTCCCTGTTAAGGTACAGGCCCCAGTGCAGGAAAGGAGTCCCTGGGCAGGTGGCCACAACAGAGGCAAGGGTGGAAAGGGAACCACCCTAAGCAAAGCAGGGCGAAGGAACAGAGCGATGCTAGGGGTCCTGTCCCCAGTGGGGAGGAGAGTCCCTGGCTAGGCCAGCAGAGAAGAAGAACAAAGAAAGAAGCCCTTGATATTAGGGACTGATTTTTACAGGTAGACTGCAGTGTTATTACAAGCTGGTCTAACATTCAGAGCCAGGTCATTTTATTCTCCCGTTGGACACAAACAGTCTCTAACTCCAGATGAGGTCATGCTGAGACATGGATAAAATGGAACAGAGCAAAACCACTTCATGCTTCTATCTTTAAAAAAAAAGTCACTCAGTTGTGTCTGACTCTTTTGAGACCTCATGGACTGTAGCCTGCCAGGCTCCTCTATCCGTGGAGATTCTCCAGGCAAGAATACTGGAGTGGCTTGCCATTTTCTTCTCCAGGGATCTTCCCAATCCAGGGATCAAACTTGGGTCTTCTGGATTGCAAGTGGATTCTTTACCTTCTATCTAAGCACAGACCAAAAAAAAAAAAAAGGGTTATTGTGCCACCCACTAAACACCCAACATAGAAATGGTCTCTTTTTCCAACATCCAATCTGCTGCCAACTCTGGTTCCTGAGATCCTCTTACCAATCTCCCAATCTAAGTCGAAATATTAAAACATGTTCTTTCTGACTCCCTCTTGCTGAGACTCCTCTGCTCCCTAGTTCCCCAAGTCCTGTGCTCTTCAACACTGCAGTGAGGAGGCATAAACCCAACCTGGTCCACTGCAGAGGGGGTCCTGCTGGTCTTTGGCTGAGGGCACTGACAGGAGGTTAGGAATTCATAAATTGGCAACTGCCTGCCTATATGTGATGCATTGGCACTTTAGTGCTGTGGAAAGGCACACCATGGGTACATAAGAACATTTGCTAGACAAACAAGCAACCATTTACAGAAATGAAGAAAAGACCTTTGCAATAATCTGCCTGCTTGCAATCATTCTGATGAGTCTCTTGCACTCAGATTTTTACCTAGACCTACTCTGAAAAAAAAAAACCAGGGGGAAAATGAAAACAGAGAAAAAAGCATAATCCTCAGAAGATTTATGAGCAACGCCACTTTAGTCACAACAGTCTTTTTTTTTTCACTTTGATTTTGTTCAGGGAACTTTTAGCTTTACTCATCTTTAATTACGTCAATTTCATGCTTAACTCAGGCACAGAAGAGATCTGTTTGTAATTTCAGATGAGAGAAAATGAAATTCCCCTCAGCAAAGTCAAATTTTAAAATTCAAGAGGAAGAACAATGTGCCAGTTTGAAAAAAAAAAATCAGTGTTACATTTCAAGGTAATTCAGTGGTAATGCAGTATTAAAGAGCTCAAGTTTTGTTTTGAAAACAAAACAAAATTTAACAGAGAGAGAGAGAATGTTAAAATAAAACATTTTTTCCTCTCTCTTGTTTAATTGTGATAAGAACATTTGACCTGAGATCTACCTTCTCAACAAAATCGTTTGTATACCATACAGTATTAGTAAGCCCTGTAAACGCAATGAAGTGAAGTGGTAGTCTCTCACTCATGTCTGACTGTGACCCCATGGACTGTAGCCCACCAGGCTCCTCTGTCCATGGAATTCTCCAGGCAAGAATACTGGAGTGGGTTGCCATTTCCTTCTCCAGGGGATCTTCCCAGCACAAGGATCGAACCTAGGTCTCCTGCATTGCAGGCGGATTCTTTACCGTCTGAGCCGCCAAGAAAGCCCACATGCAAATCTCTGGACTTAATCAGTTATCTCGCGTAACTGGAACTTTATGCCTGAACACCGGCTCCTCCATTTTACCCACGGCCCTAGACTCTGGCAACCACCATTCTACTCTTTGCTTCCATGTGTTTGACTAGTTTAGATGCCTCATATAAGTGGGATCACACAGTATTTGTCCTGTGACTGACTTATTTCAGTTAGTAGAATGTCCTCTAAGTTCACCCACGTTGTGGCAAATAGCAGGATTTCCTTCCTTCAGGCTAAATGACATCTCATTGTGAGGAACCACATGTTTTTAATCCATTCATCTGTCAATGGACATGTAGGTTGTTTCCACATCTTGTGTGTGTATTCAGTTGCTCACTAGTGTCCAACTCTCTGTGACCACATGAACTGTAGCCTGCCAGGCTTCTCCCTGCATGGAATTTTCCAGACAAGAATACTGGAGTGGGTTTCCACTTCCTGCTTCGGGGGATCTTCTCAACCCAGGGATTGAACCTGTGTCTCCTGCGTCTCTTGAATGGGTAGGCAGACTCTTTACCACTGAGCCACATGGAAAGCCTTTTCACATATTAGCTATGAATAATGCTGTCATGTACGTGAGAGTGGAAATATTTCTTTGAGATTCTCATTTCAATTCTTCTGGATATATACACAGAAGTGGGATTACTGGGTCATACCAGGTGGCACTCTCAGTAAAGAACCCGCCTGTCAATGTGGGAGACATACAGGAGACCTGGGTTTGATCCCTGGGCCAGGAAGATCCCCTGGAGAAGCAAATGACAACCTACTCCAGTATTCTTGCCTGGGAAATCCCATGGACAGAGGAGCCTGGGACTGCAATCAATGATGCAGCAAAAAGTCAGACACAACTGAGCATGTACACACACACACATACACACGGTTTCTATTTTTAGATTTTTGAGGAACATCTATACTGTTTCCCATAGAGACTGCACCAATTTAGGTTGCTGCCAACAGTGAAAATAATTTCCACCTTCTCTCCTTGCCAACACTCTTCATATTATATACATATATACATAATATATGCATATATGCATATATAGTAGTCATTCTAACAGGTATGAGGTGATTTCTCATTGTGGTTTCAATTTGTATTTCTCCATGATTAGTGGCGTTGGGCATCTTTTCGTAAATCTTTGGGCATTAGTATGTCTTCTTTGGAGAACTGTCTATTCAAGTAAGTCCTTTACCCATTTTAAAATCAGGTGTTTTTTTGCTACTGAGTTTAAGTTGTTTCTTATATATTTTGGATATTAACTCCTTATCAGCTATTGACGTGTAAACATTTTCTTTCAACCCATAAAAATACCTTCCCTAAGAGGGAACTAAGATGGCGGAGGAATAGGATGGGGAGAACACTCTCTCCCCAATAAATATACCAAAAGAACTTTTAAAGGCCGAGCAAACTCCAAAAAACAGGAACTGAATGCTGGCAGAGGACATCGGGCATCTGGAGGGGCGACCCATTGCCGATGTGAGGAGTAACAGTGAGGAAACCTAGACCCACCCACCAGAAAACCACACAAGCCTTCCCATCGAGGAAACTTCGACAAACCACATATCCAACCCCCCCACAGAGAGGAATCCCCACAATAAAGGGACAACACAGCAAGATAAACAAGATGAAAAGGCAGAGAAATACCCAGCAAGTAAAGGAACAGGATAAATACCCCCTAGACCAAACAAAAGACGAAGAGATAGGAAGTCTACCTGACAAAGAATTCCGAATAATGATAGTGAAAATGATCCAAACCCTGGAAAATAAGTTGGAGTTGCAGCTCAATAACCTGCAGGCAAGGATTGAGAAGATGCAGGTAAGCTTTAACAAGGACTTAGAAGAAATGAAAAAGAGTCAAAATACAATAAATAATGCAATAAATGAGATCAAAAACACCCTGGAGGGAACCAACAGTAGAATAACAGAGATAGAAGACAGAATAAGTGAGGTAGAAGACAGAATGGCAGAAATAAATGAAACAAAGGAAAAATGAAAAAAGAATTAAAAGAAATGAGGACAATCTTAGAGACCTCTGGGACAATATTAAACGCACCAATATTCGAATCATAGGAGTCCCAGAAGAAGAAGACAAAAAGAAAGACCATCAGAAAATTCTTGAAGAGATAATTGTAGAAAACTTCCCTAAATTGGGGAAGCAAATAGCCACTCAGGTCCAAGAAACACAGAGAGTCCCAAATAGAATGAACCCCAAATGGAACACCCCAAGACACATATTAATCAAATTAGCAAATATCAAATACAAAGGCCAAATATTAAAAGCAGCAAGGGAGAAGCAAAAAATAACTCACAAGGGGAATTCCATAAGGATAACAGCTGATCTCTCAACAGAAACGCTTCAGGCCACAAGGGAATGGCAAAACATACTTAAAGTCATGGAAGAAAACAATCTACAACCCCGACTACTCTACCCAGCAAGGATCTCATTCAAATTTGAAGGAGAATTCAAAATTTTCTCAGACAAGCAGAAACTGAGAGAATTCAGCAACACCAAACCAGCCCTCCAACGAATGCTAAAGGATCTTTCCTAGATAGGAAACAC
>ML661346.1:5471647-5588771 GCA_007570785.1 Antilocapra americana | reverse complement strand
CATTGTTTACAATAGCCAGGACATGGAAGCAACCTAGATGCCCATCAACTGATGAATGGATAAGAAAGCTGTGGTACATATACACAATGGAATATTACTCAGCATTTAAAAAAAATTCATTTGAAGCAATTCTACTCAGATGGACGAAACTGGAGCCCATTATCCAGAGTGAAATAAGCCAGAAGCAAAAACAACAATACAGTATATTAACGCATATATATGGAATTTAGAAAGACGGTAACGAGAACCCAACATGCGAGACAGCAAAAGGAACGCAGATGTATAGAATAGACTCGTGGACTTTGTGGATGAGGGTAAGGGTGGGATGATATGGGAGAAGGGCGTTGAAGCATGTTAATTGTCATGTGTCTAATCAATCGCCAGCCCAGGATTGATGCTCGGGGCTGGTACAGCGAGATTTCCTGGGGGGGAGGGAGGAGGGAGGGGAGTTCCGGAGGGGAAGCATATGTAAACCCATGGTGATATCATGACAATGTATCGCAAAAACAATAAAAAAAAAATACCTTCCCTAGGCTGTGCAGAAGCATTTTGCTGTCCCTAGAATGTGGAACATTAGCAAATATTCATATTTTTCTTTAGTTTCTCATATTTTTCAAATGAAAAAAAAAGAACAATTATTATTTTATAATTAAAAGAAAACAATAGTAATTCAACCTAATTAAGAGAAGCCAATTCCTGAAGCTAAGTGGAATGAGAAATATGGTAATTGTCTGAGCCTTGATAAAGGTTATTTGAGGAAAAAGGAGAGATTTGGACTTAGATCTATGATTATTTATATTAATCATGTTCACTCAATTCTGCCTCTCTTCTACAGTTTATTTGATGCTGAAGAAGTCAATACCTCAAAGACCAAGAAACCACCTTCTGAAGCTTTTGATAAATCTCAGCTTGCCAACTTAATTTTCTAAGTTTGGGAAGGGAAATAATGAGAAAATGAAAATGTGCACAAAGTTACCAATTCTTATGCATTATGGATGATAACATTTAACAGTTTCTATGAGAGGAGATACAGAGATCATATTTTGCATTTTTAATATGCTTCCTATATTTGTTGAAAGAAGCCAGTATAAACAGATGTATCTCCCTAAAGAGGATGCTACAACTGATCTTTCTCTTTACTGTGAAAACTCCCAAAGTTTATGAAGAACACAGAAACAAAAATAGCTGAAAGCAAGAGACATGGTTTCTTTTGTTTGTTTGTTTTTGAGAGCCATAGCTAAGTTTTTCTTTCATTACTGAAATATGAGTTAGATTAGGATCATGAAATTTATAAAGAACACAATGAATAAAAGAATGACTATTCCACATGGAAGGGAAGATGTCAGCGCAGGCCCTAGGCTTTGTTATTCTTAACTTAAGAGAACGATGGGCACAGTAATGTTTTCATTTCAGAAGATTCTACACCAAAACAGTGACATCCTAATTAAGTCATGTCTGTCTTCTTGTGCTTTTCTATACACTCTGTCAGTGACTTTCAACTGTGCTTTTTAGCTCTATGAGAACTCAACCTCAAATTCTCAAAACTCCTTTTTATGGTCTTTAAATATTTATGTGGCATTCAACACTTTTTGGAAAGCTGTGCATCTACCTCAAATCAAATACCAAGGTGTAAGCTAAAAAGTCTGGAAACCGCTGTCCAGGGGGATCAGTTCAAGAGGAAATATGTCTTATATTAACTGGAAAAGCAACAGGACTAATTCGTTATTGCAAGCCAAAGCACTTTTGGTGTTAGACCACAGAAAATCTTAAGGATAAAGGGGATTTCAGGGGCACAGCTGCAGTGAGTCATCCATATTCAAATGAAAGCTTCTAAGTTGTGTATAATTAATAAATTTTGAAGGGGAGGCATGAGGTTTGGGAATTTTTTATGCGGCTTCTGCCCTTTCAATATTTTCTGCAAACATCTGGCATTAATGATGATGAACTCTACTTGCCGTGGTTATCACAACCCTATCAGAATTATAAAACAGTGTGTATCAAAAGCCACCTGCCAGCGCAGACACAGGAGACTCAGTTTCGATCCCTGGGTTGGGAAGATACCCTGGAGGAGGAAATGGGCAACCCACTCCAGTATTCTTACCAGGAGAATCCCATGGACAGAGGAGCCTGGCGGGCTACTCAAGGGGGTGGCAAAGAGTCAGACATGACTTAGCGACTTCACACAGGGAACCAAGATCCCACATGCCCTGCGGTGTGGCCAGAAAATAAAAGCAATGAAAGACCCACCAAGCTTAAGAAACAGAATATACCAAATGTTGTGATTGTTGCTTGACTTTTATTTTATATTAGAAGCATGTTATCAAATGAGGTATGCTCTCTCAATCACAGAGCATGCTTCTAAGAGGTTACTGCTACACCAAAGCATTGTAAAGCATGACCAAGGCTTGAAAATTGTCTTCAAAGTTGTACTGATGTCTTCTCTCTCCGATACTCAAAGAGTATTCCTGTTGCCTTGTGTACTCTTATCAGATTTTTTTGTTTGTTTTCCCCATTTGTGGGAGGTGAGATGGCATTTTAATGTGATTTTATTTTGCTTCTCCTTGACTGCTAATACAATTAAGCATCTTTTCATTTGCTCACAAACCACTCAGTGTTCCTTCTTCCATGAAGCGCCTTTTGTTCTTTCTCTGCGTTTGACTCTTTATGGTTGATTTACACAAGTCTTTGCCACGCTTTGATTTTTCATCTTTGACAGTTGTGTGTTTTGCAAAAAGCCTCTCCCAGTTGGAGGCTTGTATTTTTATTTTCCTTATGATGTCTTTGATGATAATCAATTCCAGATATAAATGCTGACATTTTTTCACTCTTTTCCTTTATGTTCTGTGCTTTTGTAAAAGGTCTTAAATGCAATCTTTCTGTGACTCAAGGGCATACAAATATCCTCCTATATTGTCTTGCAAGTGTTTCAGAGTTTTGCTCTGCAGATGTATGCCCACCTGGCACTGAATTTTATCTATGGGGTGAGTCATAATTCCTGGTGTGCTCTTAATTCATTTTTTTCCCCACTTGTAAAATCAATATCCTGAAGAGTCCATCTTCCTCCCACTGATCTGCCAAGGCAAGTATCAAGTTTCTACACACATTGGGAAATGTTTCTGGGCTCCCTGTCCTATTTCATCGCTTCATTTACCTCTTCTTGTGTCAGTAGGCCACTCTGAGTTATCATATCTTTCTTTTAATGTGTTTTTTAGTGAAAATTTTAAATTCAGTTTACAATTTTATTACATTTATTTTTATTTTTTATTTTTGGCTGTGCTGGGTCTTCACTGCTGCACATGGGCTTTCTCTAGTTGGCGTGAGTGGAGGCTCCTCTCTAGCTACGGTGCTCGGGCTTCTCAATGAGATTGCTTTTCTTGTCATGGAGCACAGACCACAGGTGTGTGGGCTCCAGTAGCTTCAGCATGCGGGCTCAATAGTTATGGTGCCCGGCTTAGTTGCTCCATGGCATGTGGGATCTTCCCAGAATGGAACCTGTGTCCCCTGCATTTATTGGCAGGTGGATTCTTAATCACTGGACCACCAGGGAAGTCCAAACATGTCTTTTAAGTACTGATGCCTCGTAGCACAAAAGCCTTTCTTCTTGAGAGGCAGTTTCCATGCCCCCATCTCTCTCCCATATTTTAACTCCACAGTGAGATGTTATTATTATTGTTGCTGTTGTTATTATTTTAGTCACTATTGCTTAGTTTTTCCCTCAGCCCTACCAGCTTTTTTTTTTTTTTTTTCTTTCTCACCATTGTCTCCTGAATTTCAGACTTTGCTTCGGGAATCATCTTCCTTCTTCCTGAAGAAGTATCATTTTAGAAGTTCTTTTAGTGAAGGTTCATTCCTGGTAAAATCAGCTCTTGTTACTAATGCTGTAAAGCATCTTTAATTTTGCCCTCATCCAAATAAAAACAATCATTTCTCTGCATATTCTAGACTGATAACTATTTTCTCTCAAGATTTAAAACAAATATTTTCCCAGTCTCTATTGTTCTTGATGCAGAGTCAGTTTAATTGTCATTCTTGTAGGTAATTTGAGACAGTTTAAAATTCATATTTACCTTGGGCTTTTTGGTCATATAATTACTATGAATTACAGTTTCAAACTTGTATGGGGAATATCTACATTTATATGGTTAGGCACTGCCCATGGAGAGATTTTATCTGTTTATCTATCTGTCTAGCTAGCTAACTAGCTATCTAACCAGCTAGCTATCAGCTTCACCTGGGAGTCATATTAGACGTAGGTATGCTTAGTTTTCTCCTCAGCTTTACCAATTTTCTCCATTGACTGCCATTCAGAGTGCCACTTTTTGATTTTTTTGGTCTCCAATCTAGCTCACAGGTTTGACTTCTGTCCTCTGCATGCACAGAACTTCTAAATGTACCTTCTTAACCTCAAGGAATTTTCAGATATGCCCATAATAAACAACTGTTTATCCACAGCACTTATTTATCTTTCCAGATTCATGATTCCTTACAGCTCTGGTCTCTGACGATTTCCCCAGCTTTCCCAAAAGCTCGGTCATGCTTTTAAAAAGATGATGTTTACAATTTATCACACATTTCAGGAACACTGGGCAGGGAATGTTTCTTCAGATAGAAATTCAAATGTGGTATAGGAAGAAGAAAACTCAGATATTTTCAAATGCTTCTTTAATATCCTTCAATACTGCTTTAAACTCTTGACAGCCTCCCAATTTTTCTCCATTAAGGAACTGGTAAACTTCCTTGTTGCAGAGCTTCCTTGGGGGCTCAGTGGTAAAGAATCTGCTTGAAATGTAGGAGAATCAGGTTCGATCCCTAGGTCAGGAAGATCCCTTGGAGAAGGAAGTGGCAACCCATCTCAGTATTCTTGCCTGGAGAATCCCATAGACAGAGAAGCCTGGCAGGCTACAGTTCCTGGGATTGCAAAAGAGTCAGACATGACTTAGTGACTAAATCACAAACAAACAACAAAATTTCTTGTTAGTTCCAGGACCATAGGCATCTTGCTTCTGCCCATCATCTCAATTTAATACTGACTCAGTCTCCCAATGGCTAGTCTTCCTAATCTTTGCAATCATTTTGCTCTTTGTTCATTTACTTCTGAATCCTTTCCCTTTCTTTCCCCGTGTCTTCTGGTGACTTTGAGGTGATTGTTGAAATTATCAAATGAAGATCGAACTATTGCCCTAAAACAGTCTTGGCTTAGTAGAGGAGGAAATAGACATACGTGTGTCTTTCTGAAGTCTTGGAGTACAGGAACTGGGCCAGTATTGCCTTTGTTTCTGTATCTTTTTGAAATGGCCCCACTTTCAGACAATGCTTTCTCCTCTTTTTCCTCAGGCCTCTAATTCTGTCACTTCTTAGACCTGGCCACTTGAAGACACAAAAGTAATATAGAAGACAGAAAGAACAGTAAACTTCCAAGAGGAGTAGAGATGTGCCAGGGAAGCAGTAGCTGAGGATATATCAGAATACGCATGTGGAAGTGTAGCCATATTACAGGCTGGACAAGCCTTATGTAAGCTCTACAAAGCAGGGATGATGGTTTTATTTCTAGTTCCTGGTATGTAGTTGGTACTCAATGAATATTTGCTGAAAGAAATTTCAGAAACATGTGATGAGTATTCAATTTGAATGTAGAAAGATTTCCTTCATACTTGCTTTAATAATAATGCAACTATAGCATCATAATCAACCCTGAATATTCATTAGAATAACTGATGTTGAAGCTGAAGCTCCAATCCTTTGGCCACCTGATGTGAACACCTGACTCATCACATAAGACCCTGATGCTGGGAAAGATTGAGGGCAAGAGGAGAAGAGGGTGACAGAGGAGGAGATGGTTGGATGGCATCACTGACTCAATGGACATGAGTTTGAGTAAACTCCAGGAGATGATTAAGGACAGGAAATCCTGGCGTGCTGCAGTTCATGGAGTCCCAAAGAGTCGGACATGGCTTAGTGACTGAACAACAGCAGCAATAGCATCTTAACAGAAATTAATTGGTTTATGTAGATACATTATTAAAGTTTATTTTGTGCAAAGAACACTGGGAACTTAATAATGTACCATATCCTCATTTTTCTGCATTACCCATGCCTGAAGTGAACACAGTCATTGAGACTCTGCTACCCAAAACAGACATTAATATTTATGTGGTAGCGGCTATCAGAGGAGCAGACACAGTGCCCTGGGGAAATAATTCCCTTCCTTCGGATCAGCCTTGCACCCCAGATCCTTATCAGTGCAGAAATGCCCCAGAATAGCTCATGTGTTGATTGCTACTCAAAATCTCTCACACCTTTTTTCCTCTTTCTCTCATTTCTAGCTTTTCTATTATTTTTTGCCAGGGCTGCCATCACTCTAACCTTTAAGTAAGGTAGGAGCTAATGAATGTATCATTTTTTTAATCAGCTGAAGATGTTGTCACAATCTAAGCATACATGTAGCTTCCTTTTTGGTAGGTTGTTAAGTTTATGTTGAATGAATAATAATGTAGGTTTTATGTGCTTTAGGGAAGATTTCTCTGTTAATAGAAATCCCATAGTGAGTTTTGATAAATTTTAAAATCCACCTACAGAATTATTTAGAACAGGGAGAATAATCACCCTTTGCTTTTAAAAATCTTGATTTTCATGCTTTGAAAGTACCTAAAGCAGGAATATATCTCTAAAATAAATGAAGGGGGTTTTGTGTGCTTGTTTTTAAAAAATAGCATTCCTATGTGTCATTTAAACACGTGTTTAACCTTGTTAAAAATATTTTCAAGAGAAATCTTATGAATCCAGGAGTCAGGTGGTTCCAAAACAGGATCCCCAATTCAGATGCCTCCAGGGGTCAGGAAGGTAGGATAAATGAGTGAAGTAGGCTAGCTGGAATGCAATTAGGAGTGTATCAGACTGGCAAACTGAAATGTGTACTCTTCAGCTGAACAGGTTCCGTCAAATCTTGCCTTGTAAAAAAAAGTCGGTAACTACTGCTAGTTCTTATTTCTCAAGAAAAGCAAAAGCCAAAATTTAATGTGAATTTTTCCACATGGACAAAGAAGTGATCAGGCCATTAAGGGAGGAAGAAACCCAAGAAAACAGTAAACTTTTGAGGATGTGAATTTCTTTTCATGGGAACTCAGAGAAAAAAACATTAAATGATAATGGATATCTTTTGGTCCCATCACATCTAAGGATTGCCTAGGAGCCCTGCATCCGGAACTGTTGTTCACGGCTGATAGCAGGGGAAATTGGCACAGCCACTTTGAAGAGAATATGATGACATTCAATAAGATGAAAGATGCACATATCATGTAACCAGAAACTCCACTTCTGAACTTATAGCTAGAGAAAGCCACACGCATTGTTACATTAAAGACAGTGTGTGAACGTTTGCAGTATCATTGTTGGAAACAGCCTGAAGGTCCAGCATAAAATGTTTGGGGAAATACAGTGCAGCATATCCTTAAAATAAAACGTGGTACAGCATTTTAAAAAATGACGCAAAACTACATGTAAAAATATGTTAAAAATATTGTTGTTCAGTCGCTAAGTTGTGTCCAACTCTTTGCGACCCCATGGACTACAGCACATCAGGCTTCCCTGTCCTTCACTCTCTCCTGGAGATTGCTCAGATTCATGTCCATGGAGTGGGTGATGCTACCTAGCCATCTCATCCTCTGCCACCTCGTTCTCCTTTTGCCTTCAGTCTTTCCCAGCATCAAGGTCTTTTCCAATGAGTTGCCTTTTCACATCAGGTGGCCAAAGTATTGCAGCTTCAGCTTCAGTCCTTCCAATGCATATTTAGGGTTGATTTTTCTTTAGGATTGACTATTTTGATCTCCTTGCTGTCCAAGGAACTCTCCAGCACCACAGTTTGAAAGTACCAATTCTTCAATGCTCAGCCTTCTTTATGGTCCATATTTACTGTCTTTTTATTGTATGTCCCCCTTCCTATAATTTTAGTTCCAGGAAAGCAGGAAACTTTGTCCCTTGTTTACTTGCCATATCCCCAGCACCTAAAACAGCATCTGGCACATGAGAAGTACTTAATAGATACTTGCTGAATAATTTAGTAAATGGTGAGTAAAAACCCTTATAGAAAGAGTGAATAATTGGCATAGAATCAGCATTTTAAAAATAATCTAGGACTTCCCTAGTGGTCCAGTGATTTAAAATCTGCCTATAATTGCAGAGGATTGTAGGTTCGATTCCTGGTCTGGGTAGATTCCATATGCCACACAGCAATTAAACCCATGTGCCACAACTACTGAGATGGCACTCTAAAGCTCACGCTCCACAGCAAGATAAATAAGATAAATAAATAAGCAAAAATAAATAAATGAAAACAATCTACATAGGTTGGAATTATGCAGATCAAATTCTCAAGGATATTGTAAAGACCTAGATTTAGATGAAAAAAATCAGTTTATAGAATAAAGAGGGGCTTCCCAATGGCTCAGTGGCAAAGAATCTGCCTGCTAATACAGGAAACTTGAGTTCGATCCCTGGGTCGGAAAGCTCTTTGGGGAAGAAAATGGCAACCCACTCCAGTATTCATGTCTGGGAAAACCCATGGACAGATGAACCTGGTGGCCTACAGTCTGGAAAAGAATCAGACACGACTTAATGACTCAACAGCAACATAGAATAGGGAGGTATTTGTTCCCATGTAAACCAAACTATTGCAAAGAAATAGAGGAAAACAATAGAATGAGAAAGGCTAGAGATCTTTTTAAGAAAATTAGAGATACCAAGGGAATATTTCATGCAAAGATGGGCTCAATAAAGGACAGAAGTGGTATGGACCTAACAGAAGCAAAATATATTAAGAGTAGGTGGCAAGAATACACAAAATTGTACAAAAAATTTTTTCATGACCCAGATAATCAGATGGCATGATTACTCACCTAGAGCCAGACATCCTAGAATGCAAAATCAAGTGGGCCTTTGGAAGCATCACTACAAACCAAGCTAGTGGAGGTGATGGAATTCCAGTTGAGCTATTTCAAATCCTAAAAGATGATGCTATGAAAGTGCTGCACTCAATACGCCAGCAAATTTGGAAAACTCTGCAGTGGCCACAGGACAGGAAAAGGTCAGTTTTCATTCCAATCCCAAAGGAAGTAAAAGTGAAAGTGAAGTCACTCAGTCGTGTCCAACTCTTTGTGAGGCCATGGACTGTAGCCTACTAGGCTCCTCCTTCCATGGGATTTTCCAGACAAGAATATTGGAGTGGGTTGCCATTTCCTTCTCCAGGAGATCTTCCCAACCCAGGGATTGAACCCGGGTCTCCTGCATTGCAGGCAGGCGCTTTACCATCTTAACCACCAGGGAAGTCCATCCCAAAGAAAGGCAATGCCAAAGAATGCTCAAACTACTGTACAATTGCACTCATCTCACAAGCTAGCACAGTAATGCTCAAAATTCTCTAAGCCAGGCTTCAACAGTATGTGACCCGAGAACTTCCAGATGTTCAAACTGGATTCAGAAAAGGCAGAGGAACCAGAGATCAAAATGCCAACATCTGTTGGATCATCAAAAAAGCAAGAAGATTCCAGGAAAACATCTATTTCTGCTTTATTGACTATGCCAAAGCCTTTGGCTGTGTGGATCACCACAAACTGTGGAAAATTCTGAAAGAGATGGGGCTATCAGACCACCTGATCTGCCTCCTGTGAAATCTGCATGCAGGACAGGAAGCAACAGTTAGAACTGGACATGGAATAACAGACTGGTTCCAAATAAGGAAAGGAATACATTTATTGTCACCCTGCTTATTTAACTTATATGCAGAGTACATCATGAGAAATTCTGGACTAGGTGAAGCACAAGCTGGAATCAAGATTGCTGGGAGAAATATCAATAACCTCAGATATGCAGATGACACCACACTTATGGCAGAAATCAAAGAAGAACTAAAGAGCCTCTTGGTGAAAGTAAAAGAGGAGAGTGAAAAAGTTGGCTTAAAGCTCAACATTCAGAAAACTAAGATCATGGCGTCTGGTCCCATCACTTCATGGCAAATGGATGGGGAAGCAGTGAGAGACTTTATTTTGAGGGGTTCCAAAATCACTGAAGATGGTGACTGCAGCCATAAAATTAAAGATACTTGCTTCTTGGAAGGAAAGTTATGACCAATCTAGATAGCATATTAAAGAGCAGAGACATTATTTTGCCAACAAAGGTCTGTCTAGTTAAAGCTACGTTTTTTCCAGTAGTCATGTATGGATATGAGGGTCAGACTATAAAAAAAGCTGAGCACTGAAGAATTGATGCTTTTGAACCGTGGTGTTGGAGAAGATTCTTGAGAGTCCCTTGGACTACAAGGAGATCCAACCAGTCCATTCTAAAGGAAATTTGATCTGAATATTCATTGGAAGGACTGATGCCGAAGCTGAAACTCCAATACTGATGCAAAGAGCTGACTCATTTGAAAAGACCCTGATGTTGGAAAAGATTGAAGGTGGGAGAAAGGGATGACAGAGAATGAGATGGTTGGATGGCATCACCGACTCAATAGACATGTGCTTGAGTAAACTCCAGGAGTTGATGATGGACAGGGAGGCCTGGCGTGCTGCAGTCCATGGGGTCACAAAGAGTTGTACATGACTGAGTGACTAAACTGAGCTGAACTGAAAACAAACTGGCATACAGATATTTAATTGATCAAATATTCAACATCTGTTAACTCGTGTGCCATAAAAAAAGTTAATGTTGACAGACTCCATTCATAGTAGGGTATAAGAGAAAGCTAATTAATGACACTGACACACAGGCCATATTTATGTCCTTTGGGGAGAATAAAATCATACCTGAATATCTTCTCATTTTATCATGGGTCTAATTTATACTGAAGTGAAACAAGAATTTAAATATCTCCCTGAAAATTAACTGTCCTTAGCTTCCTGAGATTATCCAATCCTTTTTCGGTAACTATACCCCTACCTCTTCTTTTGAAGCATTATCAGTATACTTTAATTTTATTTATATTTTAATTAAAGATACAATGAATCTAGAGAAAAGTAAATTAATATGGAGTTTAACAAATTATGGGAGAGAAGCCCTGATGAATTCCTAATATACTTTTCCTTTCCTCTGTCTACTCCTGGTCTTTCAGCCTTTTCTCCTTTACATTAGCGTGCCATCTTTGTTCATCAGACTTCCCCAGAATGTGCTTGACAGTGCAGGAGATGTGGAATTGATTCCTGGGTCAGGAAGATCCCCTGGACAAGGAAATGGCAACCCACTCCAGGATTCTTGCCTGGAAAAGTCCATGAACAAAGAAGCGTAGGGGGCTACAGTCCATGGGGTCTCAAAGAGTTAGACATGACTGAGCAACTAATATTTTCACAGAGTTGGACATGACTTCACAGCTGAGCAACAACAAAGAGAACAAGATCAATGCTCTTTTCTTTAAATCATAAGTTATCACTTTTATTACATTTCTTTAAATATTATCATTAAAATTTGAGCTAAAAACATTATAGAAATCATTCTAAGCCAAAAGCAAAAAAAGTTATTCCCAGAACCTCTTGAAAACTACAGTAAAGAATTTTAGAAAAATTTGGAAGACCACATACACACAAGCACACAAGCTAAGTATAATAACATTGAAGAGTTATGCATTTGGGGAATTTTTACACTTTATTCAAATAGAAGATATTGACTATATTCTTAACATCAGTAGAATGGTTTGAAAGGATTAGGATAATTAATTGTTCTTAATTAGTGTTAGAAACATAAACCACACGATCTTTTAAGGAAGGTTCAAAATTCCTTCTTTCCCTCAAATCGCTCTCCAGGGTCTTGAACATTCAAAGAGCTCAATGAATGTGTGTAAAATAGAGAGATAAATGGAAGTGGAGCTGTATTAATAGATGGTAAGGACACAGGGGTAGGTAGGCTTTTGCACATGCCCCAGATAATGAAGCAGAATCATTGTAAGTGTTGAAACAGATGCAGACAGATTGTATGGTGATCATCCCTCCCTTCTCTTTATTTTAATGTTTAAGATTGGGACATTTGATATTGAAATGTTAGACTTTATGGAGATGTAATCATTGACGTGAACGAGCTAATGAGGCAGAGAAAGAATGAAACAAGAACAAGACTTTCACAGCATCTTTGTATCAATAGCCGAGCCACGATGGGAGATGCTCCTACAACTCAGGAGACAAGAAATGCAGTCAAGCGCCAAGCCTTATCAAATGGCTTCAGTCTAATGTGATAATTAAGGGAACAACATGGCTACTTCCTTTTTATTCTCCCCTTTGCAAATTGCCCATTTCTGACTGCAATATGTCTTGTCTCTGCAGGAAGGGGAAACAAGCCCTGAGTCCTCAGACATAGTAAGGGAACAGCACCCTCAGCATCTCCATAGAGCGCAACAACTTTCTAATGTCTACCTTGAACTACTGCTTTAGGTGCAGAGAAGAGCATTGTCCAGTCCTGAATTCCTTACATTTATAGAATGTTCTCTTCTGAAGACTTCATACCCAAGAAAGTGTGTCTCTGTGCATGTTGTCAATGGGTACTGTTGAAACCACACACACACACACACACACAGAAGCAGTTCCTTGGCTGAAGATCTCAACATATTAGAAGATGGGAGAAAATATAGCCTTCTCCTGAGTTCTACTAAGCAGAGGGACCCAGTCACCTAATTTAAGATTTACAAATGTCTTTAATGCCTAGGCTTCTGAGTGAAATTTCAAGAAAAATGAAATGATATTATAATGAATAAAATGTAGGACAGGTAACAAATATTTGACCACATAAATAAAAATGTAAGGATTCATTATTATGCAATAATATCCCTAATCATTGTTTTTTGATTCAGAATTTCATCATCAAATTCATAAGATCAAGGCAAACTTTCCATTCACACTTGCTTATGGATTATTTGCCCCTTCCCTTAATGCAGTTCCATCTATTCTCTAAATTCCTCTACTGAGATTTTAAAAGTTTATTAATATGTCAAATATATTATTCATTTCTATATAAGTGAAAGGGAACCAGAAACAGGGAAGACATCAAATTAAGAATACAAAAGAGACACAGTCTGCAAAGGAGGATGCTGATTAATAAGAAAAATAAACTTAGATAGATTACAAATCAGAGAGTAGTCCAGATGCTCACTGATATGAATCAATGGTATCATTTATTTGGTAATTATGAGAAGTACTGAGTGTTAGATGCCAAGACCTGAAGATACCAGCTCACACTCAAGCATGCACGTCATAGCTCTGAGCTGGGAATGCCACGCCGGTTGTATGCTGTGTGTGTTTGTTAGTTGCTCAGTTTGGTCTGACTCTTTGTGACCCCACAGACTGTAGCCCACCAGGTTCTTCTGTCCATGGAATGCTCCAGGCAAGAATACTGGAGTGGGTTGCCAGTTCCTTCTCCAGGGGATCTTCCTGACCCAGGGATCGAACCCAGGTCTCCCACACTGCAGGCAGATTCTTAACCGTCTGAGCCACCAGGGACGTATGTTAGATATTGTCATAAAAAACTACTTCTGAATTTAGTGGCTGGAAACAGTTCTCGTCCCTATCTCCCCAAGAGTCATCAGGATGGCTGGGTGATTCTTCTGGATGTTAGCGCTCAATAACATCAGCTTCCTGTCAGCAGGATGTTCTTGCTGATTTTCTTCAGATCCTTTCCTGGACCTTCGATGGGTCAGCTGAGCTCACTTGACTCTGCTCCACGTGGCCTCCCGTCTTCCAGCAGACTAGCCTGTTCTTGTCAAGACAAGAGCTCATCATGAGATGACAAAGCAAGGGGAGCAACAGAGGTAAAATCAACATGTCCATGTCCTCTTGTGACTAAACCTAAAGTTGGCATTGTATGCATTTTCTTCCGCATTCTACTGGTAAAAACAGATCAGTGGATCAGTCAGGCCAGAGAGTGGAGGGATAGACTCCATCATTGAAGGGAGGGACTGCAAAAATCACATGGAAAAGGTACACAGAAGACAGGTTGGAGAATTGGGGCCACACATTGATTTTACTTGGGCATAGGAAGGAACATAAAAGAAGTGTGATTTGACTTCAAATCACCTCAACTAATGCAGTTTGCCAAGTAAGAAAGGTACAGGATGCAAAGCACACAGACATCTTACCAACCATCCAGGCAACAATGTCTTCAGGACCATAAAGGGAAGCCATACCGGGCATCACCAACCTAGGTGAACAGCAGCCAGCACTGAGGCACCTGAGCATAGGGAGGTAGTGTGAAATCCTAGTGCTAAGCCTGAGCTTTAGACCAGCCCCAGGCTGGGCCAATTGCTGGAGTGAGGGTGGCAGTTCTTGGTAAACTAAGTTTTATTGCAGCAAAGTTTTGGCTTACTTGAAGGACTGTTGATCCCTTCCAGAAAATCCAGTCATTTCAAAGCCACATTTTTATTTGACTCAAGTCAGTTTTTGCTTCCCTGCTGAGGAAATCCCTCTGGTTTCCTCCACTACACACACACTGATCCATTGTTGTGGTTTCAACTTAGGTACATCTGGCTGAGAGCAAATATTCAATAGCGAAAGAAAAGAGAGTCAGACTCATTCTCCTCTGAATACACGATGGCTCAGGAGGACATCCACCAGTGGTTTTATTCATTACCGAATATTAAAATCAAAGACCTTTAATATGCAGCAACTGTGCTGTCCAAATTGAAGCCCATCTGTGCCCCCTTGTAGAAGTTTTCATAGCATAATACAAAGGCAATTTTAATAAAACTATTATTTTTTCAGTCTGCCCCCAAAGGACTGACTGAAATGTCAGCATTACCTTGATGTCTCTTGGAAACTCTTTCCTCAATTTAAATATTTCAAAACTAGACCAGGCTGACCATGGGTGATGCAGTCACCAATAAAAAAGAGTCACCTGCTAATCTAATGCAGCCTAGAGTGTCTGTCCTCAAGACACATACCCTTTTTCTTTCTCCCACCTACACTAAACAAGATTTCTAATAGCTCCATCAGCGTTTATTTATTTATTTTTTTATGATCAAAACCTTTGTAAGATTGCAGTAACTCTGGCCACACAAATGCTGCCTTTTTAATCCATGTTTCCTTCTCTTGTCAAATAATACCTGGAGTTTTTGCTGTTGTTGTTGTTGGTCCGTCGCTAAGACGTGTCTGACTCTTTGCGACCCAATGGACTGCAGCACAGCAAGCTTCTCTGTCCTCCACTATCTCTCAGAGTTTGTTCAAATTCATGTCCATTGAGTCAGTGATGCTATCTAACCATCTCATCTTCTGCTAACAACTTCTCCGTTTACCTTCAATCTTTCCCAGCATCAGGGTCTTTTCCAAGAGTTGGCTCTTTGCGTCAGGTGACCAAAGTATTGCAGTTTCAGCTTCAGCATCAGTCCTTCCAATGAATATTCAAAGTTGATTTAGAAATGGGGAACATAATCTGAGGGTGTGGTTCAGATTCTTCAGGACACTTGAGGGGCAACAAAGCTCTGCTGTTTAGCTTCATTTCAGTTGCTTTTAATTATAAGACTTAGAGAGCTGTTCAGTTCCTTCCTCTGCCCACTTACTGACTTTCTTTTAGTATCAAGTCCCATCTCCAATGTCAAAATATTCTCCAACAATCTTTCATGGTTGAGGGGAGGAAGCAAGCTGTCTTAATAGAGTATAGGTTCCGGAAGAGCAAGACAAATCTGCATCGAGTGTTTGAGAAGTTATTTAAACCTCAATAAGCTTTGTTTTCTTCATATTCAAATAAACTTTAAAATGGTATCTACTTCTTAAGATTGTTTTGGAAATTAAGTGAGATAGAACACTCCCATTTGCAACATTCAGCCTTAGGTACACTTGAATTATTATTATTAGTGTAGAATAATAACTCACTCAATCTTAGATCTGCCTTAAAAATAAATAGAATGTGACACTACCTAGACTTACTATAACTCTTATTCAAGTACTGTTACAAGCACTTTCAATATATTAGCTCATCTATATAAGTTGTTTTTACATATCAACTCATTTAATACTCATAACAGTACCATGAGTGGCATACTTTAATTATTCTAAAAATAACAATAAGGAAACTGTGGCAGCCCATTGTTCATTGGGTGCTACTTACACTAGCCAGGACATGGAAGGAACCTAGATATCCATTGACAGATGAATGGATAAAGAAGATGTTGTACATATATACAATGTGACTGTGAAGAAAGCTGAGTGCTGAAGAATTGATGCTTTTCAACTGTGGTGTTGGAGAAGACTCTTGAGAGTCCCTTGGACTGCAAGGAGATCCAACAAATCCATCCTAAAGATCAGTCCCGGGTGTTCATCAGAAGGACTGATGTTGAAGCTGAAACTCCAATACTTTGACCACCTCATGCGAAGAGTTGACTCACTGGAAAAAAACCCTGATGCTGGGAAGGATTGGGGGCAGGAGGAGAAGGGGATGACAGAGGATGAGATGGTTGGATGGCATCACTGACTCGATGGACATGAGTTTGGGTGGACTCCGGGAGTTGGTGACGGACAGGGAGGCTTGGCGTGCTGCTATTCATGGGGTTGCAAAGAGTCGGACATAACTGAGCAACTGAACTAAACTGAATATTACTCAGTCATATAAAGAACAAATTTGAGTCAATTCTAGTGAAGTGGATGAACCTTGAGCCTATTATACAAAGTGAAGTAAGTCAGAAAGAGAAAAACAAATATAGTATATTAAAACTTATATATGGAATAAATGGGCTTTCCAGGTGGTACTAGTGGTAAAGAGCTTGCCTGCCAATGCAAAGTCCAAGGGATGATTGTTCCATCCCTGGGTCGGAAAGATCCCCTGGAGAAGTGCAGGGCAACCCACTCCAGTATTCTTGCCTGGAGAATCCCGTGGATAGAGGAGCCTAGTGGGCTACATAGGTGCACAGGGTCGTAATGAGTTGGACAGGACTGGGTCACCTTGGCACTCATACAATCTGGAAAAATGGAATTGATGAACCCATTTGCAGAGTAAGAATGGAGATGTCCACGTGGAGAATGAACTTGTGGCCACAGTGAGGGAGGGAGAGAGTGGGACGGATGGAGAATGTAGCATCAGCATATATGCAGTAGCATATGTAAGATGGGTAATTGGTGAGAAGTTGCTACGTAGCACAGGGAGCACAGGTCAGCTCTGTGAGGACCAGAAGGGGTGGGAGGGGGCAGGGGAGGGGAGGGAGGCTTTGGAGGGAGGGGGGAGGAGAGGGGGGGGGGAGATGATGTATGTATAATTATGGCTGGTTCACATTGCTGTGTAGCAGAAACCAACATAACATTGAAAAACCCCTAAAATTTTAAAAAGTGGAAAGGAAAGGGGGAAAAGAAGAGCTGATAGGACTCAGCTCAGGTCACACAAGGAGAAAACCCAGGCTGTCTGGTTGTAGAGGCGATACTTTCAACTTGTGATGCTAGGCGTTTCTGAAGAGAAATTGTCCTTCGGGGAAGGAGGAAGCTAGAGTCATTACACATTTCTCCAGCAGTTGCATAGCTCTAATTAGATGTATGGCTTGTTGACTGAGTTGGTATTTCAAAATATTTTCCTTCCTCCTTTGAAAATAAAATCCTCAGGGGCAGAGACAAGGCGTATTGTTTTCGTTATGCCGTAGCACTACTGTTCTGTAAGCTGCAGGTCTACAGGAGGTCTTATTGTCTGGCTTTCTTGGTCTTTCATTTTCCCAGAGGGCTTGTAGGAACTCTAAGTGGGCCCCAGGAGCTGAGAGTTGAAAAGGCCCTGAGGTTGGGCCCCACCCCCTGCTCCTCGCAAAATTCTCCTGAACACTTCCCAGGCAGCTAAGCACTTGTCCCTGTGAAGGAATCCTAACATCTTAGAAAACAGCACACATTTCTGGGAAGATCTGAAATGATGGCGCCCACAGCTGCCCGCTTCTTGCTTGATGGTGAGCCCAGAACTGTCTGAAATGCCACTTGCCATAGTCCATGGGCTCCCTGGATCACGGTTCAGATGACTCTGAAAGCTGACAGGTGAGACTCAACTTCAAGGGAAGGCAAAGAGACCTCAGAGGGAAGTACTGAACAGTCTTTTCTGATCACCAGGATACTTTTCCTTTGAAAATTTTGAGAAATGTTATTTATTTATTTTTTAAAAATTTATTTTCTTTACATTATGGTTTTGCCATACATTGACGTGAATCTGCCATGGGTATACATGCGTTCCCCTTCCAGAAACCCCCTCCCACCTCCCTCCTGATTCCATCCCTCTGGATCATCCCGGTGCACCAGCCCTGAGCACCCTGTATCTAGCATCAAACCTGGGCTGGCGATTGATTTCACATATGATAATTTACATGTTTCAATGCCATTCTCCCATATCATCCCACCCTTGCCCTCTCCCATAGAGTCCAAAAGACTGTTCTATACATCTGCATCTCTTTTGCTGTCTCGCATACAGGGTACTCATTATCATCTTTCTAAATTCCATATATATGCATTAGTATACTGTATTGTTGTTTTTCCTTCTTGCTTACTTCACTCTGGATAATAGGCTCCAGTTCCGTCCACCTGAGTAGAACTGATTCAAATGAATTCTTTTTAATGGCTGAGTAATATTCCATTGTGTATATGTACCACAGCTTTCTTATCCATTCGTCTGCTGATGGGCATCTAGGTTGCTTCCATGTCCTGGCTATTGTAAACAGTGCGGTGATGAACATTGGGGTACACGTGGCTCTTTCAATTCTGGTTTCCTTGGTGTTATGTCCAGCAGTAGGATTGCTGGGTCATATGGCAGTTCTATTTCCAGTTTTTTAAGGAATCTCTACACTGTTCTCCATAGTGGCTGTACTAGTTTGCATTCCCACCAACAGTGTAAGAGGGTTCCCTTTTCTCCAAATCCTCTCCAGCATTCATTGCTTGTAGACTTTTGGATGGCAGCCATTCTGACTGGTGTAAAGTGGTACCTCATTGTGGTTTTGATTTGCATTTCTCTGATAATGAGTGATGTTGAGCATCTTTTCATGTGTTTGTTAGCCATTTTTATGTCTTCTTTGGAGAAATGTCATGTCTGTTTAGGTCGTCCTCTGCCTAGTTTTTGATTGTAGAAATGTTTTAAAATTATACTTTGTAGGCAAAATGTTGACCTCAATAGAAATCTGGGGACATTGCAGAGGCTACTTGATGTACAGGCTTCCCTGGTAGCTCAACGGTAAAGAATCTGCCTGCAATGCAGGAGCCGCAGAAGCTGCAGGTTCAATTCCTGGATCCAGAAGATCCAATGGAGGAGGGCACAGCCACCCACTCCAGTATTCTTGCCTGGAGAATCGCATGGACAAAGGAGTCTGGCAGGCTACAGTTAATGGGGTTTCAAAGAATCAGACATAACTGACCCGACTTAGCACAGACGCACGTATACAATGTATGTTTGTTTAATGGTTAAAAGGTTAAACATGAGAACAGAAACCCTGCTATTTACTATCCCCAAAACTCTACATATATATAATAAAACTCATGATATCAAATAAATTCAATGTATCAAGTCAAATCTTTCCCAATTTGGGTTTTTCCCTATAGCACGTAGCATGTATGAAGTAGAATGTGTTCTTGAGGATTTGAGTTACATTCTGGTTTTTAAAGTCTGTCTGGTTGTCATGCTTAACAGTCTGGGTAAGTGGGTTCAGATCCAAGCTCCACTTCTAATTACATGTGTGACACTGTGAGAGTTATTTAGGCCTTAACCTCAGTATATTCCATCTGTAAAATGAGGACAGTGATAGTTGTACCTGTTGGGATTATTTGGAGGACTGAATCAGAAATGATATACAAAGCACCTAGCAGTTACTCAATTAAAGCATATTACTATACAGTATGCCAGTTCTGGTCATTCACAAGGATCTAAACACCACGAAGACAGAGACTTCATTTCGTTCACTGATACACCAGCATGTAGAACAAACAGTACCGGGCACATACGAGGGGTTCAGAAACTGGCCAAGTGTTCAAAACAATTTGAGAAAATTTACAGCAGCTTTGTAGCAAAGACTGAATGATATATTAAAAGCATTCTTTATTCAACAAATAGCACCACTTTGGGCAAGCGATTTTGCCTGGTTTTGTGAGGGAGAGAAAGAAGAATGAGTCGAACTTTAGAATCCATCAGAACTTGATTAGAAAGTCTTGTTTTAGGACCATGTATTTGAATGGACATATGTATTTTCTCTAATCTTTGTTGAGATTGGAGTATAGTTGACTTACAATGTTATGTTAGTTTCAGGTGTACTGCAAAGTGATTTAGTTTTATATATACACATAACCTCGTGGCTCAGATGGTAGAGAATCTGCCTGCAATGCAGGAAACCTCAGTTTGATTCCTAGGTTGAGAAGATCCCTGGAGAAGGAAATGGCTACCCATTGCACTATTCTTACCTGGAGAATTCCATGGACAGAGGGGCCTGGCAGGCTACAGTTCATAGGGTTGCAAATAGTCAGACATGACTGAGCAACTTTCACTTTTCATACATATATGTATTCTTTTTTAGATTCTTCTGCATATAGTTTTAAACAGAGTATGGAGTAGAGTTCCCCGTGCTATAGAGTGGGTCCTTGTTGGTTACCTATTTTACATATAGTGGTGTGTATATGTCAATTCCAGACTCCTTAATATGTGTTTTAAAACGTTCATTTGAGCAGAGTTTGGAAGAAAGTTTATTATTAAGCTAGATGAAAACCCTCTTAAAGCCTTCGTTAAAAGTTCTTCTCCTCTCTTGGTTCATCCACTTAAGACTCTATTGCAGCACAGACTGACACAAAAATACCTATGGTTCAGAAAGCAGTCTCCAAAGACTAGCATTCGATACTGGCCATTTTCAGAGTTCATGATGTGAATTCTGAGGGTAGGTATAATATCTGGACTTAGGTGCTCTTAGCTTGATTGTTCCTTTTTTTTTTTTTCCTTTTAAGAAGTTCAAGATGCTCATTCCGATTCTGGCTATGACCTGCCGGGGTCTCTCACCCACAGCAGGTACTAACATCTCTTGTTCTCACCTGGGATGCCTCACACTATGAGCCATATTAGTTGTCAAGATTGGACAAGTGACTCACCATGCTTATCTTTCTACTAGCTTCCAAAATTATGTGGCTGATATTAAAATGTCAGTTCCTTGACCTTTAGATGCAAGAGGAGCCTCAGAGGATATTCCCAGCATTTGAAAGCAAGCTGTGGAAACTTGGTACCAGAAAGAAACATTATTTGCAGTTTAACAGTCTTTGGAATTGGTGCAATTTTAAAAAGCACTCTGGGTTCTTGCAAATTTAGCTGAGCAAATTTACAGCACAATGCAAGGTGATGTAATTAATCCTTAGAATTCTGAATTTTTAGTAATAAGAGGTTTGAAAAGAAGTTCTTTCCTGGAGTCTGGCAGGCTATATAATCCATGGGGTCACAAAGAGTTGGACACAACTGAACAACTTTCACTGTATATTTTTGGACCTCTTAGCCGACTCATTTCCCTTGATGTTGGGAAAAACTGAAGGCAGGAGAAGACGACAACAGAGGATGAGATAGTTGGATGGCATCACTGACTCAATGGATCTGAGTTTGAGCAAACACTGGGAGACAGTGAAGGACAGAGAAGCCTAGGGTGCTGCAGTCCATGGAGTCACAAAGAGTCAAACGTGACTTGGCAACTGAAAAACAACATAGGTATAAGTACTTGGGGAAGTACCCTTAGGTGTGCCCTTGGATCTGCTGCAGAGAACACCGTTTTCTCAAGAGGACCTAGGATTCTAGATAGTATTATTCTAGGAACATCTTGATGAATAGGAAAACATTTTTACATCTCTCGAACTTGAACTAATTAAAATGAACATGGTTGTGGCTGGGTAAAAGGCAAATGCAATTTTAAATAGTGATTAGCAAAATTTATATTCCAGGGTAAAAAATGAATATGGCCAAGGAAATGAGGCTTATCAAGTCTCTCTGCTTGCCTCACAAATCTTGTATGAATTAATAATCACTGACATTTTTATGAAACAATGTCTTTCTCAGCACCAGTCTCTGCTTTCTGGATTATGACCGCCTTTATAAAGGCTTACCTCAAAGTGAGAGGAATTAAGAAGTCTTCACAGTACTCTTCAAACAATTACTAGGGAAGCAGCAGAAGGAAGTAAAGGTCCAGCTTATTCTGCCCTGAAGAATTTTGGCAACTGACGTAAAAATAATATGAGTAAATTGAGATGAGAATATCAATGCCATATAATTACAGAGAACCCAAACGAGGTGGATCATCAAGGAAGACTCCAAACTGAAGAAATAGGCTCTGTGACAGTTGTTACTTTGTAAAAGTCTCTTATTAGATTAAGGTAACATTATTCAAATTTTCTACATGGACTGAAAGTGAAAAAGTGAAAGTATTAGTTGCTCAGTCATGTTTGACTGTTTGACTGTTTGTACCTCGCCAGGCTCCCTCTCCATGGTATTCTCCAGGCAAGAATACTGGAGTGCTCCAAGGGATCTTCCTAACCTAGGGATCAAACCTGAGTCTCTGTTTGGCAGGCAGATTCTTTACCACTGAACCACCAGGGAGGAAGCCCAGAGGCTTACTTTTTACTTTAAAGAGGAAGAAGCAGAGACATTGAGAAGTTGAGTTATGTACATAAGGATATATAGCTTGGAAGGCTCAGAACCAAACAAGGATGGCATGGTACTGAAAATCTAAACCACAGTACTCTTTTTGTTTGTGATAGCACCTTCAACAGGAGAGATCACTGATCCCTAACAAGTTACAATAAAGGAACAATTAGACCTTTGAACACTAGGACATTAAATGAAACTACTTGTTTTCAGCAAGTAGCAGAAAGGACGTAGGCTTTGGAACCAGACAAATCTGAATTTTGCCTGCCTGACCTTGTACTAGGCATTTATTCTATTAGTTTCATCTGTCAAACTGAGTTTTAATTTGTCAGACTATTGTAAGAATTGAAGATAATTGACTCCATTTATTTTAGAAGGTATTGGAAACCAAGAATGCCCAGGAAGTGGTCATTCTAATGAGAGGGATCTACAATTTTGTTTGTTGTAAGTAGCTTGAAACATTTATTTGAATATCTTTTAGAACAATTATAACACCCTAAACAAATATAAAAACAAAACTTCTACTTTTGCCACCATTTTAACTGAAAGGAAAAACTATCTTTAAAATCTTCAGCAGCTTTGATAATTATTAAGATCTTAATTTAGTAGTTTTGGAGGACAAGTTGGGTACAGTAATGAAACAGTCATTTTGCAGGAGTTGGTCAAGTCCAGCAAAGATCTGAAGGTTTCTATTGCATTCCCAGAGAGCATACTGAGCTCTGGTCAAGAAATAGAAGAACTTGGGTCACAAGATGGATGGGATCCTCAGGTTTTACCTTCTCTTCCTAGTAACCCTTAAACAAGGATGACTTCAGGAATAATACTGCAGCCAGGTCTAGAATCATTCTGGGAAATCCTCATGATCAATTTCATATTTGAATGCCAAGCAGGGAAGAACATGCACAACTTAATTGGAATTTTAGAGGCAGAAAGCAGAGCAAATTTGTCCTCCCTTTCCTTTTGATCTTTGATTTCATCAGCAAAAGATGTTAAGCATAAGCCACTGAACTTTGAATTTTTGAATTCTGGATACCATCTATTCCTTTATTTGCTTATGGTGATTGTAATTGAAACAGTTATGAAGAGTCCTAGCCCAGAGCATAAAGCCATCTCTTCTCTGTTCTCTGTGGAGATTCATCACCAGGCTGAGAATAGGGGGAGAAAAACAAGCTCATAGTGCCTCAGGAAAGGACTTCTCAGCTCTTCATTCAGTTATCAAAGCTCAGGCAGAATGTTAAGGTAATTGGCCCAATTTAAAGCATATAATCTATTTTTCTTTATCTCCAACCATTTCCTAGTACCATTATGTTCTTATGTCAAGGTTTTCTGAGAAATAAAGCAATTATATTAATGATGTCAATCACTGCTGCCAGGCTGATCCATAAAAACAATGTTAACCTTACTAATTAATGGCTAGCAATCACATAACTAACTTGAAGAAACTATTAGCTGCACCAAACTGAATAAGGAAATGCTCTAAATGATGTTTAAAATGTGCTATTTGAAAAACAAAAGATTTCAATTTCTCTCTGAAATAGAATCTTTCAACTCTAAGTGAAAAACAGTAGGCTCTTCTGTTTGGTTGATGAGAATATATGTTTTTATTGCAGTTATCAGTCAAGGCTGCTGACAGTAAATAACGTTCATCAGTTGTGCTATTTGTGTGGAAGTTATCTGAATAATTTTGGTCCCACAGAATCAGGCAAAGGCAGTCCCTTTTCAGGCCCCATCGTGGTTCCAAAGTCACCTGGGTTATTTGATTTAGGGGGTTCTGGCTTAACAACTGCCAAATGGACTTCTTTGCTTGAAATTTTTTGGAAACAAAGGAATCATTTAAATATTCCTTTGGGCTTCCCACGTGGTAAGGCATCTGCCTGTAATGCAGGAGCCTCAAGAGACACAGGTTTGATCTCTAGGTCAGGAAGATCCTCTGGGCGTAGGAAATGGCAATCCTACTCCAGTATTCTTGTCTGGAAAATTCCATGGACAGAGGAACCTGCCATGGGGTCGGACGTGACTGAGCAGGCATGCATGCACCCAAATATTCCTTTAAAATGTTGGTTTATTGTATCGATTTTATAAAAAATTTAGTTTTGCTCTACGAGCAGGTTTAAAATGTCATGCACTCTTTATACCCAGGTCAAAGCACTACTCAGGATGGCAACTTTGGTTTCTTGACTGCAATTATTTATTTGGGGAGCTTATTTTTCTGGGACTGCAGGCAATCTGAAATTTATGCAGTATCTCTGATATATATCTTTTTTTTAATTTAAAAAAATCATGAGGAGTGAGTTAAATGCGGATACCCAGGCTGGCCCACTAAAGGGTTTAGTTCAGTAGGTCAGGTATTAGGAAGAAAAATCTACATTTGACTGTGGCCCACACTCTGGGAATCATGACTATCAACTAAAACGGAAAGCCCAGTCCCTTCCAGACACAGCTCTCTGAATCTCATCAAATCCTAAATGCCTAGTGTTGAGCTCTTCTGAACACTAGACTCCAGGAGACTGAGGGTGACAATGGGGGTTGGCAGTTCCTTTGGGAGTTTTAGGGGTTGAGGAGGGATGCAAGTGGTAACAGTAGCTTGCCTGTGTGCTCAGTCATTTAGTCGTGTCCAACTCTTTGTGACCCCATGGACTGGAGCCCACCAGGCTCCTCTGCCCATAGGATTTTCCCTGCAAGAACACTGGAGTGGGTTGCTATTTCCTGCCCCAGGGGATTGTCCCCGCCCAGTGATTGAACGCCCACCTCACCTCCTGCATTGGCAGGCAGATTCTTTACCCCTGAGCCACCGGGGTAGCAAACCCCACTTAAACACAGAGAATGCCTGAAGTCAGTGTGAAGTTGGTGGCTGCCTGAACAGCAAGATTCTGGCTTCCGTGGATTAAACATCGTTTCAACAGTTTGAAGACGATTTCATGGGTACCTCAAATATTCACTTGTAACTTTGTGAAGGCAGGAAATTGAATCCATGCTCTGAGAAGCTGCTGTAAACACAAGTCTTCTAGCTGGGAGGTAGGCAACCAGCCTGCCTTCTAGCTGGGAGGAGGTAACCAACATCTCCAGCTATTCTCACAAACTAAGTCTTCCAAAGTGATAAGAAAAAATTGGCTTTTCAGTATCTGCAGTGAGGCAGGTCTGACTCATTTTTATTTTATTTTGTTTTAACTTAATGTTTCTGAAACAAAAGGCAGTTCTTCATTCAATGATGCTATACAACAATCTGGGATTTTATGAAGGTCAAAGTATTTGGCTCTTATGAATCATAAGTACTTTTTAACTATAGGGTAAAGAATCTGCCTGCAATTCAGGAGACCCAGGTTCGATCCCTGGGTCAGGAAGATCCCCTGGAGAAGGAAATGGTACCCACTCCAGTGTTCAAACCTGGGAAATCCTATGGACAGAGGAGCCTGGAAGTCTATAGTCTACAGGGTAGCAAAGAGTTGGACACAACTAAGTGACTAAGCACACACACAGACATAATTCAGTTATAATGTTGTGTTAATTTCTGCTGTACAGAGAAGTGATTCAGTCATATGCATATATACATTCTGTAAACATTCTTATACTATATTTACTATTTCTGTTTTTATATCAGAGTGATGGAGGAGCACAAAAGTGACAAGTGGCTGCTGAGTTTTAATCCTCCTGAGGGGGAATCAGAATTAAAAAGTGATGTTAAATCAGGGAAAAGATGGATTTCCCAAATGCCTTTTAAATATGCCCTGCATGATGACAGTGATGCTATTAATTGCCAGTCACCGAAAAGTTTGAATAATTTTATTTTCTTTTTTCCCCACAAATTAAAATAAAAGTGTCCCACTGATTCTTTTCTAAAATTAAAAATTAAGAGACTTTAAGTAGTCATTAGGGAGCAGACAGAAGACAGCAACATTGGCAAGTAAATTATATTTATATGCCAGTGATGAATGATACCGCCTGCTTTTCTTGCACCATGGACAAGGTTGAGGCCTAGTTTAGTTCAACCTGAGGATTCATTTAATAAATATATTTGATTGCCTACTATGTGCAAGGAATTGAATTGAACTTTCAAATTAGGACATTTATCTTTCCTCAAGGACTTCACAGAAGGAGAGAAAGGCATGGATATAATTTATCATAATCTAAGGCGGAAGGCAGAGATGCTATTAAAAATGCAAAATGATCAGTTGGACATAGCCAAGCATCAGTCAGAGTGAACACTGCCCTAATCATACAGATGCCTGTGGTCAGTGTGTTCCACCTGTAGAGGGTGGAAGAATGTACTGAATGGACTGGTGGGTGAATGTTTGTGTCAAAACAAGGTGATAAAATTCTCAGGAGAGGGACAGACTATGAATTCAGAAAATCCCCTTCTGGTTGAAAGTATCAGGGAGAAATATAAGGAGCTTTGAAGAATGGGTGATATTTGATTAAAAATTAGATATAGGAAACTGCTTGAATTTTTTTTTAAAGGCATGAATTCAGAAGAATTCAGGAAATTAAATGAATTCCCTGGGACAGTGAAATATTTTAGTCTCAGTTTTCTGATTAGGGGGACATCATAGATGGAAAGAGAGCTTGGTCAGGAACTAGAAGAAATCTAAGAAGGAGGAAGACCAAGTCAGCGCCTTGCAGGAAGTGAGAGGGTGCAGAGGATGCCAGGTGTCACCTGGTCTTGTTCTTGCAGGCTTTGGAGTAACAGAGGAAAGCGAAAACAGGAAAGGAGATTAAACTGTACCATTTTTGACCCTCTAGGCAAGAATGGACAAAAAAATGGCTGTATTGAAAAGAAAAAAAAAAGTGGAAACACTATTAAGTTGCTTCCGTGAGGCAGGCTCAGATTTCAAATCACAAATCTGACAATTCTGTCAATAAAGAAAATCACATTTGCAGCACACTCAGGTTTGCGATGGGGAAGGCAATGGCAACCCACTCCAGTATTCTTGCCTGGAGAATTCCATGGACGGAGGAGCCTGGTGGGCTGCCGGCTACGGGGTCGCACAGAGTCGGACACGACTGATGCGACTTAGCAGCAGGAGCAGCAAGTTTGTGATGCGAAATTCATACCTATGATGCTTTTAAAGCATTTAGCTCTTCCTAAAAGGTGACGATAATTAGTAGCCGGCAAACCTGTAAGATCTTCAAGATGTCTAAATGATATCTTCCGTTTGCCAATTCAGCTCTTTTTTTTTTTCTTTATCTGTTTCCAATGTAAATAGAAAACAGATCCTGTTCCATTCTTTTATATCTTTAAAGATTTTTCTTGTTCAAGGCAAATCTTCTCTTCCTCCTCCAGCTGGCTGTTTGTCAAAGAGTTATCCATTTCAGCTTCTCTACATTAAATGATCTTCAAATTTAAGTCTAGAAGGAAAAGCTGTAAAAGTGCCAAGGCAATGTTGAAAAAAAAAATGAGGATGGCATTTCAGAGATATTCTGTCCTATACTCACACAATTATAGTCATTCCAGCCCCATTTACTAAGACAGAAAAACAAACTTTAGGAAGCCATAGTTGACTCCCATTTGGCCTTTAGACCTCAGAATCAGTTCTGACCCTTCTTATACTGATGAGGTTTCCATATGATTTTCTATTGCCTCTGTGCTGCAAGGCTTTCCTTATGCCTTAGGGTCTTACGTGGTCCTCACTTGAAACTGAAAATGTTAGTCTCTCAGTTGTGTCTCTTTATGAACTGTAGCCTCCCAGGCCCCTCTGGCCAAACACCAACCCTAAATGTTCGCTTCCAGTTTGAATGGCTTATTCTGCATTCCAAGCCTCTGAGTCCTTGGTAAATCCCTAGCTGTTTCTTATTTGGCAACAGAAGTCTTGCAATCTGGGGAAAACTGTGTGAAAACACAACTCAAATAATCCCAGGATGTGTAAATTATTTCATTTTTAGTGTCTTTGGACATTATGAAGGAATTGAGCTATTCTCATATGATTTCTGGCTGGTAATTTCCAAGTAAACTTGAAGAGAGATGGTCTTCCTTTTGTTTGGGGACAGGAAATATTTGTCTGACCTGTCTTCATCTTGACGTGAGATTGCTTCCTGAAACTTCAAATAAGTACAGCGATGCATGTGAATTCTGTCATGGAGATGGCAGGCGTTTGGTATTGATAGAGCAAACCATGGGAAGGAGTTCTCTTTCACTTTCATATGACCTATGGAACCCGCAAATACACACAATTTGCCTTGGAAGCACCAGGTGCAAGGGAAAGAATCTGTAAGATTGAATTTCTTCCTCTGTGAGTGCCTTTATGGGACTTCCCTTTTGGCTCAGTGGTTAAAAATATATATATATATATCTGCCTGCCAGTGTAGGAAACACAGGTTGGATCCTTGGGTGGGGAAGATCCCTTGAGGAGGGAAATGGCAACTCACTCTAGTAGTCTGGTGGGCTCCAGTCCATGGGGCTGCAAAGAATTAGACACTAAACTTGGAGGCTAAGCAACAAGGAGTACCTTCATACTCTAACTGCAGTTTCGAGCCTCACAACACTATCTCTTGAAATCAAGCTAGATGACTGCCGCTATTTATCATTTAAGCAAGCAAGGTTAATTGTCTGTTTTTAGATCTGTTATACTTTGAGGCTCATTTTTCTATTTTGAGGATTGAATGATTGGTTCTTACAAATATACTCTGATTCCTGCTAGACAGAAATTCTGCAGGTGGTGACATGGCTGAATATAATATTACCTCTTGTTGGGGATACTTTGTTAGGAAAAAAAAAAAAAACACCAGGGGAGAAATAAGAAGAGAAAACAGAAGATGACGAGCATTTAATAGCTTATGGTCATCGCCTTCATAGCTTTTCTTTCTTCTTTAAATTCTCCTCTTAATTTCCAGAGTGAGCTGCTTCTTCATTTTGCTATCTATTATTAAAAACACAACAATGCAGATATGGTCCTTTAGCAGCAGCGCGCTGGCTAATGAGCAGTGAATTGGTGTGGGACTCCATCCTGAAGCTGGATGTATAAACTAGAATAAATACCTTTAGAAACTTCACTATGCTTTGCAAAAACATGGATTTTGTTGCCTTCTCAACTTTCTTTAATTCATTGAGGGTGTCAAATTCACTTTTCATTTGACGGTTTCCATTTCCTCAAATTTTTCATAACCACGTAATATATGCATCTTGGTTATTCCTGGATCATTTCCAAAATATGGCTGAATGTATGTCTTAATTTTCTATTCTTGAAGACAGCCTGTAGGAATTCAAACATGTATTTTAACAAATGAATGATTATGAATTATTTAAATGATCAGTTTCAGCACTATTTAACTTACTGATTCAGCACGGTTTTATAGTTTTAAATAACATGTGTATTTATTTTGTTTTACAAACAGCAAGCAATTATTAAGGAAATTTGAAAAAGAAAAAATGAAGAAATTATTTTGCATGTAGCCTCACATTCAGAAATAAACAGTGTTGAGTTTTCTTCAGTGTTGGTAATATTTATGACTCTTCTCACATACAAATATGTTAAGAGATTTTCTCCCTTTCTCCATTTTATTAAATATTTTTAAATAATTTTTTTCATGACAATAGCATTTCATCAAAAAAACCCTGCCTAATTCTTCTACTTTTTCTTGCTCATTTAACTAGTTCTTATTTTTTGCTATTATAATCACATTATGATGAACATTTTTATGCAGATATATTTTTGTATTTAATTATTTCTTTAGCAATTATAACTAGACACTGAGAGTTAAATTACTGAGTTTAAAATATTGACATTTTAAAACAATATGCATTGTTAAATTGCCCTTTATAATTTTCTCTGCCTACTAATTTTTTTGAAAGTGACTAAAAGTACTTTAAAAAAAACAGAAAATTTTTCCAATGGAGGAAGATTTTAATTTAAAAAAGAGATGAATTTCAGGGGCTATATTCAGTGAAGATGAAATAGAAAACTCTGTAAGATTTATTTCTAATTGCTCTCCCCTTAATAGTTTCTACCAATGTGGGTTGAATAGTTGTTCCCTACAACAACCAAAGGTTTTGCTTTGTTATGTTTCATTGTTGTTATTTGTTTGTTTTATATTTCAGGGAATGAATAATTCCTAATACTTTTCATATTCTCAGTGTTGCAGGCCAATAAAGTTCACAGAACCTCTGACAGCCATGATTTCCAAAAGGAATGGAGTGGCACACGTGTGTTCCAGAATTTATCTTCCAAGGCTCTAATTTTTAACCAAGTTCTGTTTAATTGAACTCGGATGCTCCCAAAGGCCTCCAAAACTATGGGAAGATCAAAATAAAAGCTCCAGTGACAGATTATAAGGAACTCTGCCTTATGCTTTCATCTATTGTCACACCCTGTCAAGCTTTCATTAAATTTCTGCCAGAAGAATCTCCATACAATTTTCATGCATCCTTCTCCTGTCCCTGCCTTGACCATGACATGCTTCTCCTTGGAACATCCTTCTTAAACCAGAGCCTCTATAAATTCAAAACTTGACTTAAATGGTTGCTTTACAAGTCTTCTGAACATACTATTCTCATTTTAGTCCCTTCTTTAGGGTCTTTTCTTATAAAAATATTTGTTTAAAAATCACAGTGGCACCAAATTGATTTGAATAAGTTATCAGTCAATTGCAAAGCTTCCATTTTCTATTATATTATTTTTTCTCCTCCCTAATTTCCCCACACTCAATCTTATTCCTTGTTTCCTTTTTGGCACCCACTCTCTCTTTAATGAAAAATCCTTTGACAGATATATGTGTACCTTTAAAAAATATACAGTGCTATTATATAGATGGGGTTTACATGAACTGACATTGTATAATGAATTCCATATTGTTTATTATTTTTTAAAATCAACATTAAGTTATTGAAATTTGCTCATGCTGCTGTGTGCTCCTCCAGGGAGCTATACTCCTCATACCGCTATATTTAAACACAATTAATTACTTCTGGTGGCTCAGACGGTAAAGAATCTGTCTGCAGTGCAGGAGACCTGGATTCGATTCCTGGGTTGGGGAAGATCCCCTGGAGGAGGGCACAGCAACCCACTTCAGTATTCTTGCTTGGAGAACCCCATGGAGAGAGGAGCCTAGTGGGCTACAGTACGTGGGGTCGCAAAGAGTCAGACATGACTGAGTGACTGAGCACAACACACAGAACAGCACTGCCTTATATTCCCTTGATGGCGTATACCTTGTTTTAGTTATTCACATCTCTCTTGTAAGTGTTTCCTAAAATGTCTAATTTTACTATCACAAAAAAATGGTGCAATTAATTTTTTATATTTATTTTCTTGTGCTGCTGCTGCTAAGTTGCTTCAATCGTGTCCAACTCTGTGCAACCCCAGAGACGGCAGCCCACCAGGCTCCCCCGTCCCTGGGATTCTCCAGGCAAGAACACTGGAGTGGGTTGCCATTTCCTTCTCCAATGCATGCATGCATGCTAAGTTGCTTCAGTTGTGTCTAACTCTGTGTGACCCCATGGACAGTGGCCCACCAGGCTCCTCTGTCCACGGGATTCTCTTGACAAGAATACTGGAGTGGGTTGCCGTTTCCTTTTCCCTATTTTCTTGTAGACGAGTGAAATTTCCTTCACTAGTTATAGAGTTTCTTTCAAGTTATGCTTAATAGTGGTAAATTGGATCTGGATTTTGGAAACTTCTTACAATTATTCAAAACAGACTGATTGATTAAACTCAAGAATATCATTTTCAGTTTGATTGGCTCATATGGTTAAAGGGTTTTTGCTTGATAGTTATTTGCTTTTGCTACCTATTCTCAATTTCTTTCTATAGAAACAGTGTATAAACGTGTTGAAGAATATGGGATTGCAAGTCAAAATGACTGATTCAAATACTGGTTCTAATTCTATCTCAATATCTGCTATTGTTAAATAGAGATAGGAAAAAAATGGTGAGTACTAACTTACCAAAAGTTATTTTCAGAATAATATGAGTAAGTAGTTGGTACCTGGCATGGAACAAGCATTTAATGCATTACTGCTGGCATCATCATAATTATCATTAGCTAGGTTATCCCATATTATTTAATAGACTTGAGCCCAAGTGAGAAGGCTACTGTCTCAGTCTCACTTGTTTGATTCTTTTATTTAAGACCCATCTTTCCTTCTGAGACAATATAGTGAACCTGGGGAAATAGCATTTTCTGCATACTTTCCTTCTGATCCTCCTTGGATTTTAACTTTTTTTTCATCATACACCTGTCAATCAGAAAGCAAAATTACTTGGAGACTGTATAATAACTCCACACATATTTATTCCATATACTTGTGAGGCAAATGAGTAATTACTTCTCTGTCTCCCGGATTAAAGGGTTTATCCTCAGCTCATTGCCCCCAGCAAAGCCTCAAGCAGGTAAACACAGTAAATACTTCTCTAACCCTTAGTAACTACTAAGTTCAATTAGTAGGTGTTTAAAATGTGCAACAAATATAGAAGAATCCTATCTTTAAATTTCTGTCAGCCTAAAGGAGTAAATTATAGCTTATATCCAACATATAGCTCACAGACCCTAGCATGCACTAGGGAGCATTTTTAACCTTCAACAAAAGAAAACGTTTCCTCAAATTGAGGCTGTTGTGTCAGAATTAATGACTTATATTACCAAATTATAGGCGACTCTAACTACCCCACTAGTTTCTAATTATCGGAAATAGAATCGAGCATTTTCTACAACTTGAAATTTAAACCTTTTCAATTCCCTGGTCTTTGTTAGCAGGCTTGCAGGGTCAATTAAGAACTAAAAAGACAATGAATGTTAGATTTGGGTAAACGGCTGAATGCTAGAGAAAGAGGGGATCTTAAAAATTCCTTTTTTTTCCTATGGGAATTTTTCTAAATTTTTGAGATTGAAAAATAGAAAAGAAGAGGGGAGGTGAGGAGAGAGAAAAGTGAAGAGAAAGGTTTGACAAAACCATGTTTTCATTACATGTTTGACTAGGATTAACATTATAATCTCTCTAAATCCTTCATTCCAGTGCTAAGCTGTTAGGCTGTGACCGCTGGCCCTCGTGTCCCCATCAGTTCTATGTTGCAGAAGCTATCTTATACATAAGGGTGGTCAGACCTAGCCTCTAAATAGATTTCTGAAGGGGAGTCAAGGAGGAAGTCAGAGGTGCAGGGCAAAGTTGGAAGTTAAGATAACAACTGAGAAAATAAAAATGCTCTTCCAGCCTTTCTAGGTCCACAGGTTGAGGGGCAAAGGTGTGTGGATGATAAGAGAGCCGGAGCAAAGGATGAGTGCCTCTGACTTACTACAGTCATCTTTGTGCGTAGTAAACAGTAGCAGAAACGAATGTGGAAGTTATAGATATGGAGCTCATTTCACTGCACACTTGAAATAAGATATCAGGTTCAGAATATAACGCCTTATTAACACTATTGGGGTCCCAGGAGTTCTGTGGAGCATTGGCAGTGATAAATGATTCAGCAATGATGCCATCAAAGTAAATATCCTCCATTTCTATCATCGTCCGCAGACTCAGGTTGCTTTGTTGAAGACAGTGAAATGGACAGCCCCACATAGGGAGAATTATCCTGTGTTTCCTTTATGCTGGATGGTAAGATAATACACTTTAACATGCGGGTTATGTTCAAACCAGCAAAAGGTTAGGGTCATGAGAAGGCCCTTTTACATGGTTGGCCTTATTTTTAGAGTATGACATCATATCATTAAGTAAACGAAATCTAGCCCCTATGCGGCAGTACCTCAAACTACCTCTTTCCTAAAATGCACATTGGTGTTCTCTTCCCGGGTGATTACGTCTGTCCTGGGAATAAGCACCAACATTTATAATGCTGTTTATTTGCTGCAAATCATTCAGCTCCTTAACAAAGCTCATTCCTACTCAGTTCAGCCTATATGAGTCACACAGCACTGGGAGCCAGAGTATTAATATTTCAAGATATAATCCAATCTGAGGCTGAAGGCATATGAGGACAATTCACCAATTTACAAGAGTTTCCTCTTTCCTCAGTCTGGGTCTGTTCTACTGAGCAGAACTGATTAGTCATGATGTTTTCTTCGGGGATCTGAAATTGCTGAAATCAACGGATGGTAAGCATTCAAGTCTGATTAACTGTGTATAAAATCATGCTAATCCTGTAATCGGAACCAAATTAAAAAGTTTTTGCACACGTAGTTAATATATTTAACATATAAGTTACACTATGTCCTGAGCCTTTTTCAAGATCTTTTATCTTTGTAGAAGAAAGCAGGATGGAAAAGAAAAAAAGAGAGAAAAGAGGGAGGAAGGTAGGAAAGAGTTGAGCTGTCCTCAGTCCCCACCAGCTAGGAACATGAAGTTAAACAAGAGTCAAAAAAGGAGCCTGAGGTGTGGAGAGGACTGATGTTGCACAGCTGGTACCAGTTAAAAGTGACAAGGTACTTGTCTGCGAAAGTACTTTGGTCTGAACTTCCCTGCTGGTGCAATGGCCAAGAATGCACCTGCTGATGCAAAGGATGTGGGTTCAAACCCTGGTCTGGGGAGATTCCACACGCTGCAGAGCAATTAAGCCCCATGCGCCACAACCGCTGAGCCCACGCTCTAGAGCCCACGCCCTGCAGAAAGAGAACAACTGCCAAGAGAAGCCCACACACCACCACCAAGAGCAGCCCCTGCTCATATGGGAAGGCTACCGTCTCAGGCTCACTTGCTTGAGTCTTTTGTTTAAGACTGTTACCGGCAGTCAGACCCCTCTTGCCTTCTGAGACAATATAGTGAACCCGGGGAAATAGCATTTTCTGCATACCTTCCTTCTGATCCTCCTTGGATTTTAACTTTTTTTTTTTTTTGCAACTAGAGAAAACTCACATAAACTGAAGACCCAGTGCAGCCAAAAATAAAGAAAAAATTTTAAAAATGCAAAAGGAACATTTTTTTAAAAAAGTATCTCAGTCTCTAGGCGGAGAAGGCAATGGCACCCCACTCCAGTACTCTTGCCTAGAAAATCCCATGGATGGAGAAGCCTGGTGGGCAGCAGTCCATGGGGTCGCTAAGAGTCGGACATGACTGAAGCGATTTAGCAGCAGCAGCAGCAGCAGTCTCTAAGATTGGCACAAGATTCAGAGTGGCAGCTGTGATGTACTAAAGATGGACATCCCCCACCCACTCATGAATATAAGCTTAAGCCCAGTTGCAATATCTGCAATGTGACTATTCTTTGTTTTGTAAGTCACAATAAAGGACAGAAATGGTAGGGACCTAACAGAAGCAGAAGATATTAAGAAGAGGTGGCAAAAACACACAGAAGAACTGTACAAAAAAGATCTTCATGACCCAGAATATCATGATGGTGTGACCACTCACACTAAGCTAGAGCCAGACATCCTGGAATGTGAAGTCAAGTGGGCCTGAGGAAGCATCACTATGAATAAAGCTAGTGGAGGTGATGGAATTCCAGTTGAGCTATTTCAAATCCTGAAAGATGATGCTGTGAAAGTGTTGCACTCAATTTGTCAGCAAATTTGGAAAACTCAGCAGTGGCTGCAGGACTGGAAAAGGTCAGTTTTCATTCTACTCCCAAAGAAAGGCAATGCCAAAGAATGCTCAAACTACCGCACAATTGCATTCATCTCACATGCTAGTAAAATAATGTTTAAAATTCTCCAAGCCAGGCTTCAGCAATACCTGAATGGTAAATTTCCAGATGTTCAAGCTAGTTTTAGAAAAGGCAGAAGAACCAGAGATCAAATTGCCAACATCCGCTCGATTATCGAAAAAGCAAGAGAGTTCCAGAAAAACATCTATTTCTGCCTTATTGATTATGCCAAAGCCTTTGACTGTGTGGATCACGATAAATTGTTGAAAATTCTTAGAGATGGGAATACCAGACCACCTGACCTGTCTCTTGAGAAACCTGTATGCAGGTCAGGAGGCAACGGTTAGAACTGGACATGGAACAACAGACTGATTGCAGATAGGGAAGGGAGTACATCAAGGCTGTATATTGTCACCCTGCTTATTTAACTTATATGCAGAGTACATCATGAGAAACACTGGGCTAGATGTAGCACAAGCTGGAATCAAGATTGCCAGGAGAAATATCAATAACCTCAGATATGCAGATGACACCACCCTTATGGCAGAAAGTGAAGAACTAAATGCCCTCTTGATGAAAGTGAAAGAGGAGAGGGAAAAAGTTGGCTTAAAGCTCAACATTCAGAAATCTAAGATCATGGCATCTGGTCCCATCACTTCAAGCAAAATAGATGGGGAAACAATGGAAACAGTGGCTGACTTTATTTTTCTGGGCTCCAAAATCACTGCAGATGGTGACTGCAGCCATGAAATTAAAAGATGCTCACTCCTTGGAAGGAAAGTTATGACCAACCTAGACAGCGTATTAAAAAGCAGAGACATTACTTTGCCAACAAAGGTCTGTCTTGTCAAGGCTATGGTTTTTCCAGTGGTCATGTATGGATGTGAGAGTTAGACTATAAAGAAAGCTGAACACTGCAGAATTGATGCTTTTGAACTATGGTGTTGGAGAAGACTCTTGAGAGTCCTTTGGACTGCAAGGAAATCCAACCAGTCCATCCTAAAGGAGATCAGTCCTGTGTGTTCATTGGAAGGACTGATGCTGAAGCTGAAACTCCAATACTTTGGCCACCTGATGCAAAGAGATGACTCATTTGAAAAGACCCCAGTGCTGGGAAAGATTGAGGGCAGGAGGAGAAGGGGACAACAGAGGATAAGAGGGTTGGATGGCATCACTGACTCAATGGACATGGGTTTGGATGGACTCGGGAGTTGGTGATGGACAGGGAGGCCTGGTGTGCTGCGGTTCATGGGGTCACAAAGAGGCGGACACAGCTAAGTGACTAAACTAAACTGAACTATAGTTATATATGTGCACCTGCTTTGAATTTTCCCTTCCTCCTTTTCTTTCTTCCTTCTCTCTTCAAGTATTAATTGAATATCTGTTGTTGTTATTTAGTCTCTAAGTTGTGCCCAACTCTTTGTGACCCCATGAACTGCAGCCCACCAGGCTCCCCTGTCCTTCATTATCTCACAAAGTTTGCTCAGATTCATGTCAATTGAGTCAGTGATGCTATCTAACAATCTCATCCTCTGCTGACGTCTTCTCCTTTTGCCTTTAATCTTCCCTAGCATCAAGGTCTTTTCCAGTGAGTCACCTCTTTGCATCAGGTGGTCAAAGTATTAGAATCAGTCCTTCCAATGACTAGTTTGATCTCCTTGTTGTCCAAGGGACTCTCAAGAGTCTTCTCCAGCACCACAGTTTGAAATCATCAATTCTTCGGCATTCAGCCTTCTTTATGAGCCAACTCACATCTGTATGTGACTACTGGAAAAACCATAGCTTTGACTATATGGACCTTTGTCAGCAAAGTGATGTCTTTTCTTTTTAATACACTGTCTAGAATATCCATTGTAGTTTAGACAAATCCCTGTCCTCTGCAAGCACACCATCCATGAGGGACAGAAACATGGGAAAAAATAATTAAAAGTTGATTAGATATAAAGTGAGTTTATATGGACTGACAGGTTGGGTGTATTTGCTGGTCTCCACATACTTCAGTCTATTTACAAGGGTTCTTTAAGGTCACAATTCAAGCAGAAACAGCTGAAACTGACTGATAATGATACTGATGCCATACAGAAATAAAATAATGAAATCTTGTTGCCATCACACCTCTTTCTATATTCACTCTCTTCAATTGTTACTTTAGTCTATGGTAGAACAGATCAGGGTAAAATTCTCATGAAAAGCATGTTTCTTTATTACTAACACCCCTTCAAAACTAAGATTAAACTGTGTTAGAAATGACATTCTGGCCTTTAAGGGATTGACTTCTCTATGAACATTTCAGTGTTTATTACAACAACTGTGCTTTTAATGAAGCAGATACATAACAAATATATCTGATTTATCGAAAAAAAAAGATCATTAAAACTGCAGCTGTGAAGCTTCGAGGTCTATGTGCAAATCTAAACAGGAAAAAATGAAAGAACACAGTGTTTCAGAACTGTGCAATAAAAAATCTGTACAAACGTATTTACATAACCAAGAGAAGACTCTAGAGGAAGGGAAATTTGCAGATAAATTAATGAAATGGATTCACAGAAAAAAAGTAGAGTTCTGGGAGGCCCAAAGGTACACTTTATAATGAATAATTCCATCAGAATTATGTGTGCAAATTAGATCAATTAAAGTGGAAGATGCTCAGTCACATACTGGTCTAAGAGTTAGATGGTGTGGGAATAGATGTAAAACCAATTCTACCTAAAATTGTGGAGAACATTCCAGGTGGAAAACAATGATTCCTGAAGGAGAGTTAAATAACAGTATTATTTTCTTGCTTTGTTTCTTTTTAAAGGTTAACACATTTTTAAAAAATTGTGCGTATTTTCCCCAGCTATTTGTACATTTCTACTCTCTTTGAATGACATCAGAAACAATAAAAACACAAGAAAAAGGCACAAATCTTTTCTCATGAATTCAAAAAGGCCAACTAAAAGTAGATCCAAAGCTATGAATGACCCTAATTTTATCAAAATTCAGAGATTTAATTTTCTACTTTGTTACATTTTTCCCCCCACACTTATTTAAAACAAATATTTCTTAACTCAGGAGCTATAAGAGAGAGTTGGGGAAACTGAGCATGTTATGGAAATTTCCAGAAAAAGCCAAAGTGCCTATTACAGACAAGATGAATTGGGTTGCTCTCATGGGTTAGGTGAAATTGATGGTGGTAAGCCACAGTGGCTCTGACTGGCGGATATGCTACCCAGTTTGGTCTCAGAGGAATGTCCAGGGTCTGTATGTGTCAGGGGCCTCTGAGAGGCCTTGCTACATTAGCCAATGGCCTCACCAGCCTCAGGGCTTCCCTGGTGGCTCAGATGGTAAAGAATTCACCTGCAATGTGGGACACCTGGATTCAATCCCTGGGTTGGGAAGATCCGCTGGAGGAGGGCATGGCAACCCACTCGAGTATTCTTGCCTGGAGAATTCCCAAGAACAGAGGAGCCTAGCAGGCTACAGTCCACGGGGTTGCAAAGAGACAGGACCAAGCAGCTAAGCACAACAGTCCACATATGGTGGTCCCAGTGGTGGAGTTCTCCCCAGGGTGCTAGCTTGCATCAGCTGAATGCTGGTACAACTCCAGTATATACCACAAGGGATGGCCTAGGACCTATGGCTTCCTCTGCTGCTTGCCAGAGGCTTCTTCTAGTAGCTCCTGAATCAGGGATCAGGTAGGATGGCATCAGAGGCCTGTCCTACCTGCATCATTTGGACCCCTTGTTCCATAAAAAGCACCAGTCCACAAAGAAGACTTCCCTGGTGGCTCAGATGGTTAAGTGTTTGCCTACAATGTGGGAGACCCAGGTTCGCTCCATGGGTTGGGAAGATCCTCTGGAGAAGGAAATAGCAACCCACTCCAGTACTCTTCCCTGGAAAATCCCATGGCTGGAGGAGCGTGGTAGGCTACAGCCCATGGGGTCGCAAAGAGTTGGACAGGACTGAGTGACTTTACTTTCACTTTCACAAAGAAGAAGGATTCTAAGGATGCTCAGGAGGACCATCCTGAAGGGCTTGGTGTTCAGCAACGAGAGAGTGCATCTTACAGACAAGGTGAATTGTTTGTGCTCACTGTTTAGTATGACTGTTTGCTATTGTTCAAACCTCTATGGCAGCTAGGTGAGTCTTCAAGTTTCAGCTGGACCTGCTCGTGCATATCCAGTCATCTGCAGGGGGGGAAAGCAGCTCTCCTGATCTAGGTAGGGCTGCCTCACAAAATCAAACATCCACTAGCTAGTTACTGGGGTGCCTCAGCTCTTCTTGACGTGACCTCTCGTTGTCCAGTAGACTAGCCCAGGCTCGTTCTTCATAGTGGCGACCAGATTTTGAGAAAGTGGAGGTAAGTGTTTTGAGAACGTAGGTTTTAGAACTGGTAAACTGTTGCTTCCCCGACATTCTATTGGCCGAACAAGTCTGAAGGTAATCTCATGCTCAAGTAATAGAGATATAGACTCTACCTGTTGATGGGAAGAATTTCAAAGCCACATCCTAAAGATGATGGATGTAGGGAGACCCTTACTTGAGCCATTAGTGCAACCAGTCTTCCTTAGAAGAGATAAGCAACTTTAAGGAAATAAGACTTTATTTTAGTCTAATTATTATGGGCTAGCAACATCAAAACCATTGCCCTTTTTATCTGGGCCAGGGGACAAGGGGGAAGCAAAGAAAACACAAGTTAACTTCAGATCATGGAACAATCTGTCATTCATCCTTCTCTCCTTTATAACTAATGTTATAATTATCGGTGGCTTTAGATGTTGTTGGCTTTATGTCATATTTCTAGGACAGTAACAGGTAACACTTGGTGGCTCAGACAGTGAAGAATCTTTCTGCAATGCCGGAGACCCAGCTTTGATCCCTGGGTTGAGAAGATCTACTGGAGAAGGGAATGGCTACCCACTCCAGTATTCTTACCTGGGAAATCCCATGGACAGAGGAGCCGAGTGGGCTATAGTCCATGGGGTAGCAAAGAGTCGGACATGACTGAGCAAATGAGCAGGCATGCAGGCAACAGGTAATCCCCCATAACAGTTATTAAACATCAGTTTTATACCAAGTATTGGACAGACGGTCTACTTATCTACTCTTATTTAACCTTTAAAGATGACTCTATGGTGTAAAACTTATTAAAGAGGAAAAAGAAGCATTTCTCCAAGAAAACATCACTAGTAAGTTATACAGTTTGAATCCAAATACATGACTTTTCTTTATTTTCAAATATGAATGTTTAATTACAAAGGTAGACATTTGCAGTGGACATCCTTATCATTTGCTTCTCTGGCATTTTCTCCCACTTTGGGTAGCAATTCCAAATCTTATCTGGAAATGTATTCTAGTACACTTTTAGTTTTCATGGTGTCAGTGCCCTACAGGTCCAAATCTGTGAGATACATAGGATAATTCTACCTTTTGTAGCAAACATTTTACTCATGGCACCTTATTCCTAAGCATAGTACCTTTTCAGGGGAGATGTCTAGTTGTTCCTGGAAAATGTGTTACAAGTGTTTGAAATTTTAAACTCTATGAGAATATTGCAATCTTTGCACCCTCATAAATATTTGATATCATTAAACTTTTAAGTATTTGACAATCTGATAGATGAATATGTTGTTTGAATTTTTATTTCACTGAATATTAGTGAGGTTGAATAAATCTTTATATATCCATTGACATTTTGGAGTTTCTGTTCTTTGAATTATGGCATCCCTGATAGCTCAGTTAGTAAAGAATCTGCCTGTAATGCAAGAGACCCCAGTTCGATTCCCGTCTGGAAGATCTGCTGGAGAAGATATAGGCTACTCGCTCCAGTATTCTTGGGCTTCCCTTGTGGCTCAGCTGGTAAAGAATCCATCTGCAATGTGGGAGACCTGGGTTAGACCCCTGGGTTGGGAAGGTCCCCTGGAGAAGGGAAAGGCTACCCACTCCAGTAAACTGTTTCTTTTGCTGATTTCTTATTGTACTGTACATCTTTTCTTATTGATTTGTAGAAATTCCGTGTATATTCTTGATGAAAACCCTTTATTGTTATTGCAAGTGTTTTCTCTCTGTCTTAATTGTTTTCTCTATTAATGATGCATTTTATCAATGAGAAGTTCTAACATTTGATACAGTCAAACATCAGTTTTTGGTGTCTTATCACAAGATCTTCCCCATTTCAAGCACAAAACTTAATCATTTTTACTTTCTTCTATTATTTTTATTGTGCTGTCCTTTACATTTAGGTATTTCATCCATCCAGAATTTAATATTATAATTTCCATGACAAAGAATATCATTATTTTTCAAAATGATTAGATAATTGCCTGCGAAGCATTTATTGAATAATCTGTCTTTTCTCCAATGGTATAAAATGCTACATCTATAATGCCTAATTTCTTGACTATACTTGGGCCATTCTCTGTATTATCTATTTACTTTCACTGATGTATTTGTTCCTTAGCTAATTCCACACATTTTTAATTATTGTACTCTATAATATGTTTTAATGTCACATAGGGAAAATACATCTTTGTTTTTAAATATTGTCTTGGCTACCATTTTGGGTTTACTCTTATACATGGCTTTTACATTTTCAACTGCTGTGAAAAATTTTTTTGGGATTTGATTTGAAATTAAGTGAATTGGTAAATTAATATGGTTACAATTGATAATCATACTACTGAATTTATGGATCCATAAATATATCTTTCTGTATATGAAATCATTGTTTTACATCCTTCAGTAGCATTCTATATTTTTCCATGGATTTAAACATGATAATGTAAAGAAAATAAGTAAATAAATAAAAATTAAAAAAAAAATATTATATTATTAGCTATTTTGTTGGTTTTTGTGCCTATAAAAAATGACATCTTTTTTGTATACTTTACAGTGGGTTATATAAGTCCCTAGACAAACTATCAACTTTTTTTTTCCCTTTACATTATCATGTTGGTTTTGCCATACATTGACATGAATCCACCATGGTTATACATGTGTTTCCCTTCCAGAACCCCCCTCCCACCTCCCTCCCAATTCCATCTCTCTGGTTCTTCCCAGTGCACCAGCCCTGAGCACCCTGTATCATGCATCAAACCTGGGCTGGCGATTGATTTCACATAAGATAATTTACACGTTTCAATGCCATTCTCCCATATCATCCCACCCTTGCCCTCTCCCATAGAGTCCAAAAGACTGTTCTATACATCTGCATCTCTTTTGCTGTCTCCCATACAGGGTTATCATTACCATCTTTCTAAATTCCATATATATGCATTAGTATACTGTATTGTTGTTTTTCCTTCTGGCTTACTTCACTCTGTATAATAGGCTCAACTTTTGTACATAATGAGAGTGTCCTATAGTTTGCTGTAATTTGCTACCACTACTCATAGTATCATATTTGGTTCCAGTGCTTTGTGTGAATTATACAATAAATTTAGTGGCTTTCCATATTTTCTTAAGTGCTGAAACTGTTTGTATAAGCTGGGAGTTCCATGTTCCTTGAAGGTTTAGTAGACATCACTTGTAAAGGAATTAGGAATTAGTACCTTTGGAAGGTTAGGTATGTTTTTATTTTGATTGCATTATAGTTGATGGATAATGGGTTACTTAGGTATTCTACTTATCTGTGCCAGTTTTTATAAACTTAACCAGTAGATTGAGCAATTTATTTCATATTTATTGGTATAATAGTGCCCATAGGACCCTTATGTTTTAAATCTCTTCTTTCACACAGTTGTATCTTAAAATATTAAGGGTTTCTCAGGTTGGCTCAGTGGTAAAGAATCTGCCTGCCAATGCAGAATACACAAGAGACACAGGTTCTATCCTTGGGTCAGGAAGATCTGGATTTGGCAGTGGCAACCAGCTCCAGTATTCTTGTCTGGAAAATCCCATGGACTGTAGCCTGCCTCCTCTGTCCATGGGATCGCAAACAGTCAGGAGCAACTTAGCTACTGAGAACACAGCACATCTTAGACTATTACTATTCTTCCAGTAGTTATTCCTAACTTTTATTTTTTTTTTTATTGTTTTTGCCATACATTGTCATGATATCACCATGGGTTTACATATGCTTCCCCTCCGGAACCCCCCTCCCTCCTCCCTCCCCCCCCGGGAAATCTCGCTGCACCAGTCCTGAGCATCAATCCTGGGCTAGCGATTGAATAGACACATGACAATTAACATGCTTCAGTGCCCTTCTACCATATCATCCCACCCTTACCCTCATCCACAAAGTCCACGAGTCTATTCTATACATCTGCGTTCCTTTTGTTGTCTCGCATGTTGGGTTCTCGTTACTGTCTTTCTAAATTCCATATATATGCGTTAATATACTGTATTGTTGTTTTTGCTTCTGGCTTACTTCACTCTGGATAATGGGCTCCAGTTTCGTCCATCTGAGTAGAATTGCTTCAAATGAATTTTTTTTTTAATGCTGAGTAATATTCCATTGTGTATATGTACCACAGCTTTCTTATCCATTCATCAGTTGATGGGCATCTAGGTTGTTTCCATGTCTTGGCTATTGTAAACAATGCAGCGATGAACATTGGGGTACACGTGGCTCTTTCAATTCTGGTTTCCTCGGTGTATATGCCCAGCAGTGGGATTGCTGGGTCATATGGCAGGATTATTTGCAGCTTTTTAAGGAACCTCCACACTGTTTTCCATAGTGGCTGTACTAGTTTGCATTCCCATCAACAGTGTAAGAGGGTTCCCTTTTCTCCACATCCTCTCCAGCATTTATTGCTTGTAGACTTTTGGATGGCAGCCATTCTGACTGGTGTAAAGTGGTACCTCATTGTGGTTTTGATTTGCATTTCTCTGATAATGAGTGATGTTGAGCATCTTTTCATGTGTTTGTTAGCCATTTTTATATCTTCTTTGGAGAGATGTCTGTTAAGTTCTTTGGCCCACTTTTTAATTGGGTTGTTTATTTTTCTAGAATGTAGCTGCAGGAGTTGTTTGTATATTTTTGAGATTAATTGTTTGTCTGTTGCTTCATTGGCTATTATTTTCTCCCATTCTGAAGGCTGTCTTTTCACCATGCTTATAGTTTCCTTTGTTGTGCAAAAGCTTTATTCCTAACTTTTAAACATACATAATTTAATTTGTACTTTATAGTCATGATCAACATTTTGCCAGCATATGGATCTAATATGCAGATGTAGATATGGATATATTAGCTCTATCTATGTATGCTTAGATACCTATTTTGTTCTAATGCTAACAGCCCAACTGCCTACTTCATGCCAAGGACTTTACTAACCAATCCACAAAATCCCATTGCAAAGAGCATGCGTACTAAGTCACTTCAGTTGTGTCTGACTTTGTGACCATATGGACTATAGCCCACCAAGCTCCTCTGTCCATGGGATTCTCCAGGCAAGAACACTGGAGTGGGTTGCCATTTCCTTCTCCAGCAGATCTTCCTGACCCAGGGATTGAACCTGAGTCTTACATTGGCAGGCAGGTTCTTTAACCACTATTGCCACCTGAGAAGCCCCTTAAGTAATTATGGGAGTTGTAAATATAAACACATTTAAAACAAAGAATATTACAACTTTATTAAAAATCCATTCATAGATCAATTTTCAGAAACTGATTGAGTCTTATATTAATTAGCACCAGATTCTAAAATAATTTAACAGATTCTTCACTTCACTATGACCTTTTGGAGATCTGTGAAATGACCTGCCATACCAAGCTTGTTTTCCTGTCTAACAATTTAGCTAGCATTATCATCAATTCTTCAAAAATATATCCTGGTTCTTTAGTGCATGATGGCACATGAAATCTATCCATGGACACTACAGCTGATAAATTACACAGACCTGGCACGGGAAGGGGAGGCAAATGGAACCATAGAGTTAATATTTGTCATCATATTTGTTTTTTCACCCATTGTTCAGGAAAATGTCATAGAAAATGTGTCATAGCTGTGTTTGATGTTAGATCCAGATAAGTATGGGTCCAGAAGAGTAAGTATTTATTTGTAATACTTGAGACTGAGCTAATCTTAGATTTCAGAGCTAGTTCTCATTAAAATCACTAGCACTTCTATTTACACTTTTTCCTATCTGTTGACATTTTGTAGATAAATATTTAGACACCAAGTGGCTATATCTACAGGCCTTCAAATGTGAGGATTAAAAAATGAAAAATATCATTATCTAGCTGTTTCCTAAGTTTGCATGTTTTGTGCAGTGGTAACGATGCTAATTAAAACCAAATAGGGCAAATAAAAAGTAACAAAAGGCTTCATTTCTCTACATATTCATATAGAAGAAGGCATGAGAAACAGTAATTTAAGGATAGCTTGTGCTTACATAAATTAGAAAATACATATTTGACTAAAAATTCATTTCCTTTTTCATTTCTAAAAGATTCTAATTTCGAACAGAGGAACATTGTTATGTCACTTTTAGGATTCTGGTATTCATTATAGTTACATCGCTTCACATAATTAGAAGGCCACCGAAAATAAAAGTAGTTTACTTTCATTCAGTTAACACCAATTGAGCATATAGATTATGCAGATATTGAGCCAAGTGCCAGGGAAGACTAAGATGAATAATCCTGGTCGCTGTCCTGGGGAGCTTGTAGTTCATGGAGGAACTAGATGGTTACTAATGGGAGTAGAGGTGATAATACACAGAAGCTGTGTGGACAGAGGGCATGATCTGGGGGCCGGTGAGCAGTTCTGGAATGTGGCTGGAGGCCACAGGGCACAGGGGAGGAAATTACAGAAGCTGCGCTGCAATGGTGATCAGCAGTTCATAGGAGAAAATGAGGAAAAAGTATTTTCCTCACAGTTACATTGTGGAGTTATACACAGCTGGATTAATACACTTTTTGCTGCTTTTTTAATATAACAAAATACATCAGATTTTTTAAACTCAAGTCTGACCAGTGGTGCATTAATCAACAAAAATTGTTGTCATTGCTGTTGAGTCACTGAGTCTTGTCTGACTCTTTCACAACCCCATGGACTGTAGCCTGCCAGGCTCCTCTGTTCATGGGATTTTTCAGGCAAGAATACTGGAGTGGGATGTCATTTCCTTCTCCAGGGAAGAATCTTCCTGACTCAGGGATCAAACCCATCTCTCCTGCCTTCACAAGTGGTTATTTACCACTGAGCCACTAGAGAAGTCCAACCAATAAAGAATAGAAAATACTCCAAGTCAAAAATAATTTCTCTATTTGTTACTTTGGATTTCACATGTTAACTTCTCTCTCCTAGTCTGACTACATAACTTTCACTTATATTTTAAAGAATAAAAAAAGCTTAAAGTGATAAAACAGGTGTATCATTAACTTCATTAATCTGGGTATATTCCATTTTGTTAAAGGTCATGTCATCCACATACTTGATGCTCTGTTTTAATCAACTGAAGTCAACTCTTGTCATTTTCCCCTCCATAATAGCATGGTGGCTAAGGGTTTGAATCTATCTTTAGATAAGTATATTTAATACACAACTCAAGCCAAAAGCATTGTCACTCTAGACTATCGGGGGTCTCAGGATATACCCAAGGGCATTAAGTCAAGGGTATCAACAGCAAAACAGCCTTGGCTTCCTAACTAGTTGTTCCTTCACTCACATGTCCTTTCTCTAAGTCAAGGTGTTCTGCATCTCCTGGTCTTTCCTTTCTCTTTGTCAAACTCTATTCTTGGTAAAGAATCCCATATTTATATCTTGCTATCAATTTGTCAGTGTATTACCTCTCCCTGTGCGACTTGCTTCTAAAGTCTTATCTTTACTTATGTATACAATACGTTTTAGATATTTGTGAGTAGGAAAAGGCACTCCAGTTGAATGAGGTATGTTAATCCAGCCCTGTCTCACTGTCCAGTCAATGTGAAAAGAACCTACTTAGTAAAGTAATGGCTGACTGTTGGATTACTCATCAAATATTAGATGTTTTGGGGGCATGGGAAAGCAAAGTGTGTAATTCTATATCTTCAAATCATTTTATAGGTGGAGAGACACCTACTTTAGCTTCTGCACTTTATAGATTATAGAATTTATGGCCAGCAAGTGAAGAATCAAAAGTGTGAGTATCAAAGCTGGAAACAGAGTTCAGAGCTCCTAACCAAAATCCACCCACCGTGCAACATGCTGCTTTCTGCACAGCAGGCAATATTGTCCAGAGTGCTGAAGACTGAAGACGGATAGAGTTTATAACATAGGAAGCTTTGCTGTGCATTTCAAGTCTTACATTATTGTCTCTGGTTATTTTTCACTAGAATACCAGTCCAGCCTTAGCCATTGAGACATACTCCATAGCATCACTACTAGTTGATAATTTCAATTTTGACCTTTGTTTTCAGAGACATTAACATCTTGATTATTGTGTTCTTGTTGTATTTCATCACATATGCCTCTTCCTTGAGACTATACATGATGTTCCATCATCACTGAGAACTTTAAACCTCACCTTCTTCATCAATTTTTATCAAAATGTTTTACTTACATTTGTAAGCCCAATGTTCCCTGGACTTACTAGCTTATACCTACAAAATAAAATTACATTTCCATTAATAACCATATTCTGATGACTTAGAACAGCATTCTGTTCAACTGCAGGGACCCCAGTGTCTCTTCTGGGGAGGTTTACATACCCTGCAAATCCAGGCTGTTTCCTGGGGTCTTCTCCTCTGATCTCTCCTCTGCCCTTTGGGTTGCCACTTGTCCCACTGCAAGTCACCTCCTGCAGGGCTCAGAATGCAGGGTCTCTCAAATTATTATCCTTTCTCCATGTATCCTCAATGGGGGTGATATTGCATCCACAAGGGTGAGAATTGGTTCTTGATGGCTGAGAACGTCTTACTCCTCTTCCTCTTTTACTATATAAAGCACAGAGGTACATATACTATGTAAACAGATATATTCTATCTGCAGCATGAAAATTTCATGAGGAGGGAAGCAATTAGGGGGGAAAATGCTCAAAAAAAAAAAAATCTCTTAACTTTTCATAGCCCAGCTGAGACCAACCTGCAGGTGTTTACAAGATTTACTTAACTAAAGAACTGGGGAGTGACATCAGATGAACATCCTGGAAAAGTGCTAAATGGAGTCCCATTCGGGACACATCCTCTCTTAGGGAACCTCACAGTGCACCTCTCTGCCTGGGTTCCTGATTGATTTGTTTTTCTCATCAGTATTACTAGCCTCTCTCCAGGAGAGTTCTGGATGTGCCTGTGATTTAAATTTTATGTTTCCCCTCTCCAGTTTTATTCTCTGTCCTGGAGTGGCCAGTTTCCAGGGTGGTTGACAGTGGAAATTTTCACTTCCTCCAGGGTACTCACTCTTCATAACTGGTCACTTTGCCTGGTGGCCTCCAGAAGGAAACTTCTGTTGAAATATCCTAGTCATATGCATTACAGTATTCAGGTCCTGATATCTGGTCTTAAATTACTCTAAACTTGCAATGTTAACAATTTAATCTAGGTTGAAATTATCCAAATCCAACCTAATACCCTTTCAGTTTTACTTCTGTCTGATATGTATGGACTTTCGTGGTAGCTCAGCTGGTTAAGAATCTGCCTGCAATGTGGGAGACCTGGGTTCGATCCCTGGGTTGGGAAGATCCCCTGGAGAAGGGAATGGCTACCCACTCCAGTATTCTGGCCTGGATAATTCCATGGACTGTAGAGTCCATGTGGTTGCAAAGAGTCAGTCACGACTGAGCGACTTTCACTTAACTCTGATATATATAGATCACATTGCCAAATCTTCTTAACCATCTCTTAGGTCACTGTGCCCAAATCATCAGTACAAATTAGAAACAAATGAAGAAATTCTTTAACTATTTTGCCAAAATCTGTTAGGTAATCTTGAAAAATCTATTATCACTTCGCATGCTAAGCCACTTCAGTTGTGTTTGACTCTTTGTGACCCTAGGAACTGTAGGCTGCCAGGCTCCTCTGTCCATGGGATTTTCCTGGAAAAAATACTGGAGTGGGTCACCATGCCCTCCTCCAGGGGAATCTCCCAACCCAAGGATCAAACCCTCATCTCCTGCATCTCCTGCATTGCAGGCAGATTCTTTACCCACTGAGCCACCTGGGAAGCCCTACTGTCTCTTTGTCTTCCTTTAAATTTCACAAGAGTGACCCAGCTGAGAGTGAATCTGTTGGTAGCTGATATATGGTTTTACACTACTTCAGACCAAAGTGAGTCCTGATGATGAGTGAAAAGTTTCCAGCAGATGATCAACTTAGCCCTGTTTGGGTCCCAGGACACCACTCAGTCTTGAGAAAATGAGTTTCCAGCTTAGTTAAATGACTGCTGAGAGACCTTCTAGCAAAGGTCACATAACATCGGCAAGTACTACCACTATTTCCTGTGGTGTGGGGCTGAGTTTGTTCTGTTCATTGCCAGAAGTAGTCTTCCTTACTCTATTTCTCACCACAAAAGCAAAGCTATATGGCAATAACACTTTCCCACATATAAGTTAGACATTTCACCTTATAATCAATACGTGAACACATACATGGTTCAGAAACTGGACATTTAGGTGGTCATTGTGTAACGGGGGTCTAATAGGAGATGGTATTATTTTGACAGCTGAAAGTGGTGAATCATACTATTTGGTAATCTTAGTTTTCTAGTTATCGTGAACAAAACATTTTAAATACCGCATGATTCTGCTTAGCCCTCTGCCCCTCCTTGTCAGTGCCTCTGCCGTGTCTCCTGAGAGACCCAATATGTTAGGGCATGTCCATTGCAAATTGAAGCTGTATAATCTATTACCATGCAGAATAGAAATCAGTGTCATGCTGCGGGTAGCACTGAAACAGCCTTGTTACGTTTGCAGATTCTTCTGATAAGAGCATCCCCGGCTGACCAACAGATGGGCACTGATGAGGCTATGTGTCTCTCGTTTAATTTATAGTTGGAGCTTTCACCTTTGAGGTCTCCCTAGCTTTGCAATGGTACATTTTGCACCTGTGCGGTGTTGCTTAATCCCAGAGACTATTTCCCTCTTTACCCTGTGGAATTATCAAGAGAGGCCAATTAAAGTTGGGGGGTGGGGAGGCAATTCAGGGAAATAGAAATACGCTGTATCCCAGAGGTTATGAGATGGAGCACATGAGGGAAAATGCATTCATCTTTGAGTTTGCTACTGTAATTTATAAATAATGTTATCTATACCTGTGTGTACGTGTGTGTGTGTGTGCGCTTTGTGATCCCATGGACTGGTTCCTCTGTCCATGGGATTTTCTAGGCAAGAACACTGGAGTGGGTTGCCATTTCCTACTCCATACACACACACACACACACACACACACATATAAATTGGCACATATTACAGAAAGTTTTAATCAGCTTTAAATCAACCCTGGTTTGATTCCTGGGTTGGGAAATCCCCTGGAGAAGGGATAGGCCGCCAGCTCCAGTATTCTTGGGCTTCCCTGGTGACTCGGATAATAAAGAATCTGCCTGCAATTCAGGAGACCTGGGGGTTTGATCCCTGGATTGGGAACATCCTCTGGAGGAGGGAATGACAACCCACTCCAGTATTCTTGCCCTAGAGAACTCCATGGACAGAGAGCCTGGTGGGCTGTAGTCCATGAGGTCGCAAAGAGTCAGGCACGAATGAGCGACTAAGCACATTAATTCCTTATGTCTATAATTCACATATTTGCAAAGCTCCTACTGTATAGATTAATGACAACAGACAACTCTTTCTTCTCTTCTTCCCTTGCCAGAAAGAACAGAGGTCAGCATCACATAACTTCTGTACCAGCTGGAGGAAAGTAGAAGATGCACTCATTTCTATTTTACAGAGAGACCATCACACAGACTGTGAAGTCTCCAGCAACCTCATCATTTGCCAGCATGCCTGAAATATGATCAGGTCAGAGCTCTTACTTCCCTGTGAGCTGTCTGGCGGGAAAGTGGACCTAATTTTTCTCTTGATCTGAAAAATGTACTTTATTAAGTTTTCAAAAGATTGATTTTCTGGTATTTTTTTTTCATGATAATACTTAAGCACAGACAGGAAGGATATCAAAACAGAAGTTCTGTATTAGAACTTTTGTATTGGAAGTCCCGTGCAACCTAAATAGGGAAGGGATTGAATTTAAATATATAAACTGGAATAAGTGGAGTATTTTCACAATTCAAGGTTTCAGTTATAGCAATGTTTCCTTCTGCTATGTCAAGGTTGTGACCTTCTATATCCATTATTATTTTGAAGTGCTTAAAATGCACTTACCCATTTATGTCCTATTTTAACTGAAGCAGCAAATTTTGGTGCTATGGAATTAAATCTGATCAATTATGGAAGATTTTATGTAATTTTTATGCTTATAGTAGAAAGATTTAATAGTGCCCTAATTGCTTAATATGACTGCTTGGATTTCATTAAGATAAAATTATAGTAGATTATCATAATATTTAATTATGAACAAAAGACTTGGCTTCATTACAGGGAGTTTTGACCAAATATATAAGTTGAACCCTATGATTCAGCTTCATTCAGTCAGTCTCACAATCTCAGATCCTACAACCATAGTGGTTATGCTATTTCAATAATCCAGTCCTGATATAGTTGGGTTTTCCCATCTTCACAAAAAGCTCAGTCAACACATCAATAAGCTCTATACTCAGAATTTTACACTAATACAGAGTCCATAAAAGTAAGCAAGGTTTAAAAATATCCAAACTTTTTTTGAACTTTTGATATGTCTATTATTTCTTGATTTCTTTTTGTGTTTCCTTTTGCCAAAAGAAGCATTCAAAATATTGGCAAATGAATATTCATATGCAATGAATATTCCTTATAAATAACTTTTATAGCAAAAGAAGTTTTATTTCAAGACTTATAATATTTCCTTAAGATTTCACAGAAACATCTTAATATCTTGGGAAACCTGGTTTGGTTCATCCTTCAGCTTCTGAGTTGATTGTTTAAACTCTGTCTATTCCCAAAAGACTTTCAGTTGGCTCACAAAAATACACACAATGCAAAAGAATGAGAAATAAATTAGGAAAATGAGAAGCATTTATTTTTTAAAAAATCTAAATAATCATCTCTTTGCGACCCTTGGACTGTAGCCCACCAGGCTCCTCTGTCCATGGAATTCTCCAGGCAAGAATACTGGAATGGGTAAGCCATTCCCTTCTCCCGAGGATGTTCCCAACTCATGGATCCAACTCAAGTCTCCTGCATGGCAGGCAGATTCTTCACCATCATAGCCACCTACCTGCCAAATAATTGGTAGGGAGATGGAGCTCATAGATTTCACTTTCATTCTTTCATCCCTAGATGAGACTTCTCAACCTTGTCTGTATGTTCAGATCAACTGGGAAGCTTTTTTTTTTTTTTAAGTGAAAGATTTATATGATCTGAACAGAAACCAGAGTATTAGGGAAGCTTTTTAAAAAACCGGAATGTCCACACTTTACCTCTGATAAGTTATGTAAGAATTTTGAGGGTGAGATCTGGGCACTGCTACTTTCAGAAAATTATGGAGGTTATTCTAGCATGCAACCAAAATTAAGAATTATTGCCCTATGCCAAAAAAACACAAAAACAAACCAATAACACTCCTCAACATGTTCTCTCCTAGTAAAAGTAATGAAAGTTACAAGACTTCCATAGCAACCCATTCAGTTTCCTACATTATTTCACCATCTCCTTTTATCTTCATAGTAATCCTATAAAATAAGCACATAAGCACTAATTTTCTCTCCCTTATACAGATGAGATCAGATTAGTCAACTTGGTAAGGTCACTCAGCAAGAATATGGGGAACTCAAATTCACGCTTAGGCTGACTTCACAGAAAGCTTTTCCTTAACTTAACTCCTATAACCCAGTCCTAGAATCATCATTCTATGCAGCTATTAGTATAAACATACATGCTAATAAAGCAAAGAAGAGGAATGCTGTCAGCAAAGGACTTACTCTATTATTTTTCTTTCTCGACAATAATAAAAAAACAAAAACAACTCTGATAAAAGGGTTGAACAAATTCAGTTACCAAGTGCACCTCATGCCCTCCCTCGGGAGATAACCGGAAAAGAAGCAGAGGCACCATAACCCAGTCTGCTCTCCCAGAGTATCTCTGTGCATTTATTCTTTTTCCAACGACTGTGCATTATTCTCTGTAAATGACTGCTTGTCATTTACATTCCTGGTGTTCTGATAAAGAGCTGTCGTAACTTTAAAGTAACCTTCAAAGAAGCCATCCAAAATCAAATGCTTATAGATCTCTCTGTCCCTATCCCTTATCTTAAAATGAATATTTGAGAAGGAAATCCTTTCACCACCATTTTTCTTTGGGCAGGAAAAATGGATTGCATTTTCCATATGCAAGGCAGCATTTCTGATGAACCTCGAGATAGGCTGGTGTTTTATGCACCTGTCACTTCATTCAGTCAAAGTAGTTTTGTTTCTTGACAACTTGTTCAGTGGTATCAAGAGGCCAGTGAGAAGCTGAGCTAAATTGGGTGAGAAATTCCTAAATGATACTTATATGGAGGAGTGGCTTCTAATAAACCCACTTCAGAGTGGAGACCTGGGGAGTAAAGAGGCCCTAAGACTTCCCTGGTGCCCAGCATTGCATCCCTTTATCTTGATCAGGCACATTTTAGAAAATCCTTGTAGAAGACAGAGACTGGGTGATTCTGTTCATTCTGACATATTCTTTATGATCATAAAAACATTAGTAGCTTCAACTGTCCGTTCAAGGTGGGAAGATTTGGGGCCAGTTTTTATTTTTAACTATTTATTATTAATCTTTAAGACTCGGGTTTTTTCTAGAGTGCACATTTATAAGTTATAATAATAATTTATAAGCAAAATAATGGACAAGAGGCATGGACATAGCCTCAGTGGACATCTGAAAAGAAGCAAAAAACCTGGAGAACCATATCAAAAAATATCATCAAAGATCCATTAAAATGTCACACAATATTTTGTCAATGATGGGCAATGCTTCTGGGAGTCTTGGAAGGGAGAAAGGGAAAACTGGGTAGGTACTTGGGTCACAACAGAGGAAACTGCTGGACAAGTTGGCAGTTTGTCCAGCTGAATTCTCCAAAGAGCAAGGTTACTGAACAGACAACTGTGAACCTCTTTAATCTAGGATCTTCTTTGTCAAGATAATGAATGACATCCCTCAAGGAATTAAATGAGGGTGGCCTTGCAGCTCTGTGTGAGGGTGTTAGGCTCAGTCGTGCCTGACTCTTTGTGGCTTCATGGAGCCCATGGAATTTTCCAGGCAGTAATACTGGAGTGGGTAGCTATTTCCTTCTCCAGGGCATCTTTCTGACCCAGGGATCAAACCCAGGTCTGCGGCACTTTACCATCTGAGCCACCAGGGAAGTCCTCTGCCAGGCACAAAAGGAGGTGTGGAGGGAAGTTGAGGATTCTGCTGTTGCCATCTTTCTGCTGCCAAGCCCAGAAATCTCTTTTAAAAAATAATAATGAAATATATTTACCAGTTTGTGTTTTTCCCAATTAGAGAAAAGAGGGTCTTAGAGACTGGTTTAAGGATTCGGAACCCAGGTCAGAGAAGCATCGCTCGGTAAACATTGTTCTCTGCAAGCTCATCTTGCTCACTGGGGAGCAGTGCAATGGCAGCTTCTGACAGATGGTTTGGTGATTTTGTTATAAGGAGTTTCATTTTCCAAGGATGAATTGTGAGGACTTTTTTTTACCCTATCTTTTGTTGTCTTAAGGCTATCCTATCTGAAAAATGTGTTAATTAAGTTATCATGCATTGCTAACCCTGCACGTTTGATAAGGAAAATTACTTCTTATGAGACAGCTTCTCCTACTTAGAATAGCTGCTGAAGTAATTCAAACCAAGAGAGCAGTCCAGAGGCGTCTGGCTTGAGAGGTGGGCTTGGCGAAGGAAAGAGATGTCAACTGAAAAACTGAGTTAAGTTATATTTTGGGCAAAATGAGGACTGCAGCCCAGGAGACAGCACCTCAGTTCTGGAGAGACTGCTCCAAAGAGGCAGAGGGGCAGGTCAATATATCAGATTTTGGTGAAGGGGGAGTTCAATGCAATTAAGCACTCATTTTACAAAAGGTTTTCTGCTAGTCACAAGAAAAGCTGATGTCATCATGAAGGGATTCAGGGCTTTTCTACATGAAGGGATGCAAAGACTGGGCTCATGAAATCAGCTCCTGAAAATATACAACTTTCTAAAGACCTGTCCCACCAGATTCCCTGGAGCACAGAGTGCCTCACTCTACCCTGAACTCCCTCGGAGGTGTGGACGGTCACCAGCTGCAGCAGCACAGGGCTCAGTCTCTGCAGAGGCAGATGGCAGATGGCGATGCCCTTGTTGCTTGATCTCTGGCAGTGCTCTTGCTATTGTTCGGGCACTCAGCAGTGTCTGACTCTGCAATCTCATGGACTGCAGCACCCCAGGCCTCCCTGTCCCTCACCGTCTCCCAGAGTTTGCTCAAACTTGTGTCCATTGACTCGGTGATGCCATCTAACCATCTCATCCTCTGTTGTCCCCTTCTCCTCCTGCCTTCAATCTTCCCCAGCATTAGAGTCTTTTCAAATGAATCGGCTCTTCGCCAACAAAGTATTGGAGCTTCAGCTTCAACATCAGTCCTTCCAATGGACATTCAGGACTGATTTCCTTTAGGATGGACTAGTTTGATATTCTTGCAGTCCAGGGGACTCTCAAGAGTCTTCTCCAGCACCACAGTTCAAAAGCATCGATTCTTTAGCGCTCTTGGCAAGTGCCAATTTGTAGTTGCCAGAGTAAAGAAATGAGCAGACCAGGTCAAAGGCAGGCAGAATTCCTGCGGTGGCCCTTGGTCGGGTCCATTTCTCTTGTTTTGCCTCCTCATCAGACTTGTTATCCACCCACTCATCTCAATTTCTGCAGGTCTCTCTCCCAGCTGCCTTCCTACTAAATCTCTGTCTTTGCTGGCTGAACACTGGCCTTCCTTAGCTAACAGCCAGCCAGGAAAATACTACCTCTATCTCAAATTGGCTGGAGTTTGGTACTCTAGGAATGAAAGCAACAGTTACGGGTCCTACAGTGAGTGAGCTGGGTATTCAATGCAAACAAATGACCATTTTTGTTGTTTAGTTGTCAAGTCATGTCTGACTCTCTTGTGATCCCATGGACTTAAGCCTGCCACGCTTCTCTGTCAATGGGATTCTCCAGGCGAGAATACTGGAGTGGGTTGCCATTTCCTTTTCTGGGGAATAGGCATCTACTGTCTTCAATGGCCCAGGGGTGCAAAGATTAAAATGTTTCTGCCCTAGGGTAGTTTGGAACCTGCTTTGGGGATAAAGCGATTGTTTTCAAGAACAATAGTAAGCTCATCAAGACAGATGCAGCCCTCTGTTATGAAAGGGGGATATTCAGAGAATTTTCTCTACTGCTCTCCCTCCTGCCACATGAAGCAAACTTCATGCGTTTGCTACGTCCTGATGGTGTCAGGACTTCGTGCCCTCTGCACCCCATGACTGTCTCATGTGACTCTGGCACACCGTGTTGGTAAGCCATTATTTTTGAGCAGAGTATGCACAGGTGTAAATAAGAAAGGGCTCACGAGCCATGAGAAGTGATGCTGGAGGGTCAGGGATGAGGGTTGGAAGAGCATTAAGGTCAAAATATAATACATGTGCAACTGTCCAGAGACAGATAATCCCCGCCCAACTTCCTGGGCTCACTGGCTCCCACTTCAACCAGGAATTTTGAGGGATTTCCATGCAGGGATTTGAACATAAGACTTCCCTGGTAAAAATAGCTTGGCTGGTCTCCTAACTTCGACATTACTTAGGAACCCTCATTGGTTTGCCTTCTCTTCCTCCCATTCTTTCATTCCTCCCCAGTCCACTGCTCCTTTATGTCATTTTGCTGTTTCTTTCCCTAAGTCTCCCAAGCCTTGCTCATCCCTGCAGATGAAAGAGGGCACCAGTACACCGAACTCCTCCCAGCATTTCCGCACAGACAAATGCTTTGGAGCTGGTCTTTTGCATGGCTCGGCTCTCCTAACTCCGTCGAGTATTCTTTTCTGCTCCTGGCAGAACAGCAGCTCTGAGGGTTGATGCGGCTGCAGCATGACATTAAAAACGTTCATTTTCCACTTTTGTATTTTGCCTCTGCAGCATTTAATAAAAACCTCTCCTCTCCCCACGGCCTCACCACCTAAAAAGCTGCATCAAGTTCACATGCATCTTCAGCCCTCTACTCTACTCCCCACAGTGGAACTTTTCACAGTGTTTGGACTTCCCAGGAGATCTGAAGATCCAGTTCGTGGCCTTGGTTTTATAATAAAAGGCTGGTAAAAGGCCTTTTTTTCTTTTTTTTTTTACTTCCATCTTCTCCACTGGATTGTTCATTTTTGGCTTTCCTATCTTCCCTTGCATCTTAGTAAGATTTCCTTCCAGATATTTCTTCAAATGACAACAGCCCTGCTATCTTCTGAGACGCTAACATTACTTTGGCTACTTTAGAAAAAAAAAGTGTCTGTCTTTCCATCTTATTAAGAAGCATCTGCAATCTTTCTGAAAACACATGAAAGGGATATACAGAGGGCATCCTAGAATCTAAGCATCCCATTGAAGTTAAAGCCCATTAGTGTTTTTTATGACATCAAAGAGTTACCCATGCATTTTAAAAAAGTGTACTATTTTGTTTTGGATATGGGTAGGGTAGGATGTAAAAGCCAACATATTTGCTTTCTCGGTTTATCATGGGAATCAAAGAAGAGGGAAAAGAGAAAAGGGAAGAAGAGAAAAGACAGCTCTGACTCTTTTCATCTCAGGTTATTTCTGAAATGACAAAGTGATCATCTTTCACAATTCTCAGAGCTCTCTTCTTATTGCTACCGGGCCTCAGCTCTCAGGGGTGACTTGCCCCAGAGAGGGTCGCTTTCAGCCTCTCTGGCTACTAAGCTGAGGCAGACATAGCCACAAGGTGTCGCTATTGCTAAAATAGCTCTCCGCCTACAGACTCCAGTGTGAGTAGGCTCCTGGAACTCAGCTTTCATTTCGTTTTTAAGCAGGGTCTTTGGGAGAGGCACTTTCAGATTGCCAGGATTAGTTACCTCCTTTATCTTCACACTGTGGCCTTGAGGGAGGCTTGGATTTCTCATCTGGAAATTGGGTAGAAGAAAACAATTCCTGTTTTTCAGGATCGCCATCAGCTTTAAATTAGAAAACCTGGGTGTAGCTGAGTTTTACAGGCAGCACTGGAAAAGCTCTCAACAGCGCTTAGCTCCCCTAACTCAGAAAGTGAGGACTGTATTGGGAAACAAGAATGGGTGAGAAGGTGGTGAATTTTTGAGCCTGCCTGTCTGCCTTCCTTCCCTCCTTCCTTCCTTTTGATTTCAGAGTTTGCAAAAATATCATAGTATATTACAGAGTTCTGGCTATTGGTAATAGCTGTGCTATTAAAATTATTTGGGAAAAGCTAAACACTACAGCTTCCTCTGACAAAGTTAAAATATTAAAGTCATATTACAGTGTCGAAGGAGTCCTGCTATAAAGAAAGTTATGGAATCCAAAGTTACCTAAGTTTCTTAGAGCCAGGAAATATAATTTTTCATTTATTATCACCCAGATTGGGCAACTTTAGTCTGTTTGTTTTCTTTCTTCCTTTTTTTTAATTGAAGGATAATTGCTTTACAAAGTCGTGTTAGTTTCTGTCGCACAACAGCGTGAATCATTCATAAGGAAATGGCAACCAACTCCAGCATTCTTGCCTGGAAAAGTCCATCGTCAGAGGTGGGGTGCAGTCCATGGCATTGCAAAGAGTCAGACACGACTTACCAGCTGAATAGCAATAAGAGCAATACATACATCCTCTCCCTCTTGAGACTTCCTCCCATTCCAACCTCTATCCCACCTTCTAGGTCATCACAGAGCCCTGAGCTGGGTTTCCTGGGCTATATAACAGCTTCCCACTATTTAGTCTGGTTTCACTTCTTTGTTGTATAGATGAGAAAACAGAAACCCAGAGAGTAAGATTTGGTTCATAAAAATACGTGTCCTGATGGTTGAATGTTCAGGAATTATGTGAACGGAATATTGTTGGAGCCCAGGACAGCCCAGCCCCAAATATGCCTTAATTTCATGTTGATTATTTTGAATTAAATTTACTGGCAACATGGGCAATGCAAAAGGGACACTTTGACCCTCTTCTCTGTCTCCCTGAAAGCAGGAAATAAATCTCTCATGTTAAAAGTCCCAGCATCTGCAGATTGAAGGACTCCCCTGTCTCTAGAGATGGAATATTCAGGCCAGGAAGCCCACAGAGAAGTTAATATAAAAAACCTTGTTACTTCTTTAATTTTACTAACCCGTACCCCAAATTGGTTTAAATTCTTAACTAACTGAGAACCCAAAGCCTAAAGTTTCTTTGTCGATTCCTCACAAATGTATTTGTTTCTTTATCTGAAAAGTATAAAAGCTGTCTGCTTTGGCCACTTCTTAGCTCTCATTTCAAAGAGACCTCGATGAGCACAATCAAAATTTGTTTCTTTTACTCCTGTTAAAATGTTTAAAAAAAAAAAAAAAAAAAAACAAAAAACACATGTCTTGGAAGTGGCAGAGCTGGTCTGGAACCACTGCTGTGTTGGAGTTGGTTTGTACCAGCTTACAAGAAAGTCACTCCTCTCTTCCAGCCCTGTGTTGAGTGATAAGCAGGAAATAAATGTGTGCAGCATGTTAACGGCTGAGATGAGGAGCTGCACAGCTGAGAGTTTATTCACAAGGCAGCCAGGCAAGGAGACGGGAGAACAAGTCCTAGACCTGTCTCCCAGAAGGCCAGCTGTTGGAATATTTATGAGATAAGCAGGTAGTCTTAGGCGGGGGGAAGGTGAATGGAGGCAAGGAATGGGAGGGAAATCTATGTTCTGTGCAGGCGCATTTGGGTCACAGGTATTTGCTATTCAACATGGAGGCACTCAGCATGAGCTGAGGGTGGGGGTTCCAGCCCTTTGACACCTAGAGGTCATTCATCTGGACAGCTGCACAGGCCCAGTGTTAGGGTCCCAGTCAACCCCCAGCCAGCCTGCCCTGGGAGGTGTTAAGTCCAAGTTCCTACCAAACAACTGGGTTGTGTGAAGGTAGGAAGGTAGGAAATTAAAGAGAGGAAAAAAGAAAGGGGAAAAAAAAAAACCCCAAACAGACAAACTAAACTAAACTTAATCAAAGAAGGCAGTTTAAAAGCAAAGAGGTTCTCTTATGTTACTCTGTAAGACAAGTTAAAAAATTTCTTTTAGATATCAGCTCCTAATAACTATGAGGCAGAGTTTCAAGGCTGAAAGCTTGAAATTAGCTTTGGTAGGAATAGCTACACTGCAGAAAGTGCCAAGCACCAAAAATTACTATTTGTTTTCTTCAGAGAAAAGATTTACCAGCATACCAGCGTGTTAGGATCCCACTCACATTTCAATGAGGATTTTAGCTTCTAAGGTACTTCAAAGCAGGTATTTTGGTGGAGGAATGACCAAAGTTCAGAATCTTAGTACCACTGAAAATGAAGTGAAAGTCACTTAGTCATGTCCGACTCTTTGTGATCCCATGAACTGTAGCCTGCCAGACTCTTCTGTCCATGGGATTTTCCAGGCAAGAATACTGCCATTTCCTCCTCCAGGGGACCTTTCCAACCCAGGGATTGAACCTGCATCATTCTTAGGTCTCCTGCATTGCAGGCAGGTTCTTTATGGTCTGAGCCATCAGGGAAGCCCAGTACCACTGAATGGGTGTGCACATGTTGATGCCATTGGAGAGAGAAGCAGAATATAGCCCTCCTATGCTGGGAGGTATTTCAGTTTCCGTCTGGGCTCTAGTCTGGCAGCACATAGGCAGTCAAATTTCAAGATAGAGGAAGACTATTTGCTAACTGGCCAGTATCTCTTCCAGCCCAACTTTGACTCTTGGAATAGCTTCAGGGACCAGAACAAATTCAGTGACTCCATCCATCCCACTGCTGGCTCACAATGGCTTATTTTGTAGATTCATGGTGTGTTATGATCTATTGTAATTCATAGATTCGTGAAAGTCTCTCTTACCAACATATAAGTGTTAACAGTACTGGGGAGGTTGACAGCCATCACTGGAGTGCTTTTTTCCATGCCACACAATGCATTCAAAACTTCTCACCCTCAGTCCTAGTCTTACAGAGGAGAGGACTGAAATGCAACCAAGTTTAACAATGCATCCATGGTCACACAACTAATAGCCATCTGCCAGACTTTAAATAGCATGGTTTACCCTCAAGCCACTTCCGGCATCCTGAGGAGCAGCAGAAAGGAGGTGCCTGGCAGGGACATTTTGTGAATAAGAAAATACCCTAGAGCCAAAGGAGAAACCACCGTTATGGGGGGAGCCATCTGCCTGCTCTGTGTAAAACCCACTCCTGCCTTAGACAGAACGGTAGAAATGAACTTATTCCATGCCCAATGGTGGGATATTAGATAAATACACTGGGAGACAGATCGCTGGCTTCTGAACAGAGAGAATATGGATGTTAAAGTAGCTTTTACAAATAACAGCTTGGGTGTTAAACCAGAACGACAAGCTGCTTCATGCTTTGGGGAAATGGTTTCATATCATTCATCCATCGTTTCAGTTGCAACAACATCAGCATCAGCAGAGACACTGAAGTTTGAAGTGAGATGGCAGCTGAAAGCAGGAGAAGCCCAGATCCACGTGGACATTGGCCGAGGGCCCTGGACTGTGGGGTTCCCCCCATGGCAAGTTGATGCTGCGGAAGCCCAGGGCCCAAGCGTGAGAGTTGAGACCACCACTCTGTCCTCTGCGTGTTCCTTAGCTCCACTTCCAGCAGCGGTGGGTGCCAAGAACCCAGCCTAGCAATAAGAGGGGCTAAGAACCCCTGGAAGTGAAGAAGAAGACACGGTCACTCCAGCTTCCCAGGGACATGCTTAATCCTGCTTTTCTTTTTGGAGAAGAAGCGCTGGAGCCCTGAAGCCACCTTTGTATTCAGGCTCAGATATTCAATTTGTGCTCTCTCTGGTCTACTGGTTGAGCTGCACATAAATATATCATCTTGGAGCGCTTTTCTATTTTTGATAAACCTGAATTTGACACCACAAGATTCAAACCAGAAATTACTTCCTATGCCATTATTTACAGTTCAAATCAGATAAACATCACTTCTCGATGATGGATTAGAAATCTGTCGGTCACAGTCAAGCATCCCAAATCAAGCCCTCATTACTTGAGGATGGCTGAATTGTCTCTCTTTTTAAGTGTGGACTATGCTCTTTAAGGGCTTCACTGGTGACTCAGTGGTAAAAAATCCACCTGCCAACGCAAGAGATATAAGAGATGCAGATACAGTTCCTGGGTCAGGAAGATACCCTGGAGAAGGAAATGCAACCCACTCCAATATTCTTGTCTGGGAAATCCTATGGACAGGTTAGCCTGGCAGCCTTCCAGTCTATGGGGTCCCAAAAGAGTCGAACACAACTTAGCGACTAAACAACAACAAAAATTTATATATATATATATATATATAAAGAAAAGTCCTGGGCTGAGCATCTACACCCTGAAGTGGAAAAGCTGGAAGTGAAATCTATCATGACCACAACTCCCTTCCGAGGGGCTCCGAGAGCAGCTTTGATGTGTTTGCTTATATAGGTAACCGGGAACTTCCCTGTAGCTCAGACAATAAAGAACCTGCCTGCAATGCAGTAGACTTGGGTTCGATCCTCTGGAGAAGGGAATAGCAACTCACCCCAGAATTCTTGTCTGAAGAATCCCAGGGACAGAAGAGCCTGGCCAGCTACCAGCCCATGGGGTCACAGAGAGTCAGACACGACTGAGTGACTAACAACACTACCACACCTCCCCTCCCACCACGCTCTGCATTATATGGTCCTGGATTATTCTTCCGCTACAGCTGTAGGACGCAGCCGGATGGCAGGCCTGGCTGAGCAGGAAAAACCGTCAGATCATGGTTCTATGTTTCTTCCAGCATGACATCCGTAGAGGGCTTGGGGCCTAGCACTAGATTGTTCCCCCAGTGTACAGGCTTCCCACCAAGGAGAATGGATGAAAAGTTCAACCCATGCACTCAGCAAGAGTAATCTGCAAACACCCCTGGATTGGGAGCTAAAGTAGTTTAAGAGTGGCAAAGCATGGAAATTTAGAGTCTGATAGAATCAGAAGTCTAAAAAAATATAATAGAACATTGAATAAAATAGCAAGCACTACCATCCCTCAGTGCTATGAAATGGAATTGATGATGAAACTTTCACTGCCTACCATTTTATAAGGCACAACAGATTCCAAAGTCAATTATGAAGTGGGAGGACAACTACATCACCGTTTTGTGCTTATCTCCCTCCACCACAGCAGCCCATTAGCACTCCTTTATCAGAGGATGTTAGAATGCAGACACCTCAACAAAGCTCATTTATTAATGCTGTGAACGAAATTAGATCGTCAGAGAGTATTCCTAAATTTTTGGATCAAAGCTGAATATTAATAAGTAAATAGTTCAAAACAAAAGAATGCATAGGCTACAGAAAGCTCTCATCTCCCAGTCGCCCTCCCTAACAGGATTTCCTCCACCTTTGGACTTATAAAGTTGGCTCTATTTGCCTAGGTCACCTGTACCTTGGTGACCTTCTGCATCTTATGGGACAGGGGTTCTTTCCAGTGAGACAGCCTGTGTTCAATCCCTGTCTTACTCCTATTTCTCTTCTACTCTCCTCCATTAGAGAGGCTTCCCTAGTGGTTCAGTGGTAGAGAATCTGCCTGTGATGCAGGAGCCGCAAGTTCCATCATGGATAGGGAAGATCCCCTGGAGTAGGAAATGCAACCCACTCCAGTATTCTTACCTGGAGAATCCCATGGACAGAGGAGTCTGGCAGGCTACTGTCCACAGGGTTGCAAAGAATCAGACATGACTGAGGGACTAAAAATACAACTCCTCCATTATACCTTGTCTCCAACAGATCCGGTCTTCTTACCATTCAATGAACGTAGTTTATTTTTCTGTCCCTGTGTGTCCACCCATGCTATTGTTTCCAGATGTAGGGCCCTTCCTTTCAGTTTTAACTCTCAAGTACTACTCACCCTTCAAAACTCAGCTAGAAATCTCCTAAGCTGGCCCTGAGAACAGGATACAATCCTATCCATCTGCGGTCATCTGAAAAGATTACTTTTAAGTTTTTGTGTGAATAAGAATCATATGTGAAGCATATTTAAAATGTAGATGTCTAGGCCTTACTCCCAATGATTCTGACTAAACAGATCTGGGATGGGGCTCCATCATCTTCATTAAAAATATATACGTACCACGAGTTCATTCTGATGCACTAAGTTTGCAGGCCATTCCTGCTACAGATTGAATGCTTATGTTCCCACCTCCAATTTACAGACTGAAGCCTAGTCTCCATTGTGATGGTCTCATGAAGCTTTGAGATGAGGTTCTGAGAGTCGAGTTCTCATGAATGGGGTTACAGACCTCATAAAGCAGGGTCCAGCCGAATGTCATTCTTAAGGCAGTTCTCATTTATTCTCCTTATAAAAATATAAAGTCTTGGTCCCTATCTTTAGGAGAGCAAGAAAATTTTTCAGTTTTGAGGGCACTGTTTGTATTCAGTGCTCATGGTTGTGACTTGATGCCAGCTAATTCACCAACATATTCAGAAGTGGCTGAGGAGTCTCTATGTCCAGTCTGAGCTGTTTGACAAACAGCCATTGTCTCAGTTCCTCCACCGATGGAAAAAACTATGGTCTGTCATTTGCTCAATGGCTTCAGTCATGCCCAACTCTTTGGAAGCCTGTGGACTGTAGCCCACCAGACTCCTCTCTCCATGGGATTCTCCAGGCAAGAATACTGGAGTGGGTTGGCATGCCCTCCTCCAGGGGATCATCCCAACCCAGGGATGAAACCCATGTCTGCCTGCATCTCCTGCATTGCAGGTGGTTTCTTTACCCACTGAGCTACCTGGGATACCCTTCATTAAGCATACACCTAGCTAAACTTACTGAACTATTCTTTTTCGCAGAGAAGCTTTGACCCTATTTTACTTAATTTGCTTTGTATTAAAATTGTTCAATTAGACCTGGGAAGAAAAATAAGGTGTTTTTCTAACGTTTATATGAAAGCCATTTTTCTAAATGAGTTCCTGTATGAATAGATATAGCATTTTATCAAAAATTAATAGTCTTGGCCTGAAAAAAAACCATAGTACTATATATTAATTATCCAAAGCAGTAGCTTTATTTATGACCTCTTTGACACAGACTTTACCTCAGTAGTCTCAACTCCAGAAGCTGTGAAGAAAATTTAAGAAAGGAACTGAATGTAGGTTTTCAACTGGAGTGATGGTTAATTACTTCTGTTCTACACAGTTTGTCCTGGATGGTCAGGAACATGCTAATGAGCTTCAGTTAAGTTATCTCTACAAAACTAAGTTAGCTTTGGGAAATTCTGCCAAGAAACAGAAATTGTATCACATGAGGTGGGATGTTGGGTGAATACTGTCTTGTTAACAGTGAACATATACGCTTGACCCCTTTACTTTTCCATTATCTGTGATTCAGAATCACTGGTGTGTGTTATGGGGTTAAGGTTGTGATTACAAGTGGCTGAGGAGGAAGTAAAAGAATTAATAGGCGAAACAACTGTAGCTCTAAAACTTTCTGTGAAGCCTGAAAGGAGCTTTGTGGGCTGCCACACCCTAAGCCTTGTCAGCAGAATGGTGATGTGGGAAGGTGCCTGGCCTGAAAGAAGAGGTGGGAATTAGAACATTTATCAGTGTATTTTTTTAAATTTTTTTTTATTGTTTTTGCCATACATTGTCATGATATCACCATGGGTTTACATATGCTTCCCCTCCAGAACCCCCCTCCCAGTCAGAATGGCTGCCATCCAAAAATCTACAAGCAATAAATGCTGGAGAGGATGTGGAGAAAAGGGAACCCTCTTACACTGTTGGTGGGAATGCAAACTAGTACAGCCACTATGGAAAACAGTGTGGAGGTTCCTTAAAAAACTGCAAATAGTCCTGCCATATGACCCAGCAATCCCACTGCTGGGCATATACACCGAGGAAACCAGAATTGAAAGAGACACGTGTACCCCAATGTTCATCGCTGCATTGTTTACAATAGCCAGGACATGGAAGCAACCTAGACGCCCATCAACTGACGAATGGATAAGAAAGCTGTGGTACATATACACAATGGAATATTACTCAGCATTATCAGTGTATTTTTCATGGAACACTAATCCGTTAAAAAAACAAGAGAGGAAAAAATTTTTTTTTCCAAGGCCAGAGAATTTGGGAAACATCATATACTCTATCTTCACATGCTGCCTTGGGGATTCATACAACTGAAGATCCTGAAATTCCCACAATTAAAGGAAGACCAAAAAAGTAATTAAATTTGTTAACCAATCGTGCATGCGTGCTAAGTCGCTTCAGTCATGTCGGACTCTGCGACGCTATGGACTATAGACCGCCAGGCTACTCTGTCCATGGGATTCTCTAGGCAGGAATACTGGAGTGGGTTGCCAGTCCTCCTACATTGTTAACCAATACCTTCTGGTATTTTCCTGAACTCAACATTTGTTCTGAGAGCCATCTGTGAAAATGATGTCCTGGTGTCTGGGAATGTGAGTCTGGAGAGGATTCCTGGGACTTCCAGAACTGCTAAGAAAGACTAGTTCACTGTGCCTAAACTTTTTATACAAACCATGTGGTTTATGAGGAAAATTTGGCTTTCCAGAAGGAATCTGGGGTTTAGGGATGTGCTAGGCAGAGGCTGCCTATGTCACCAGCCCCCAGGAAAACCTTGGACATGGGGTGTCTAAAGAATCTCTCTGGTTGGAACACTTCACACATGTAGTGACAATACACTGCTGGGAGAAATTTGGTGCATCGGTGAGATTCACTAAGCAAGGAGCTTTGTGCCCAGTTTTCCCTTTGCTGAGTGGGACTGGTATCATTTCACACTAATACCACTGAGTCCTGTGAGTCCTTGGAGCAAATCACTGAACTTGAGGGTGATCTTGGGCACCTCCAAACACATGCGGTGAGCAAGAAAGACACATCTCTGCCTGCACAGAACCCACCATCTAATGATATTGGTGATAAACCAACACTTATAAAAATGATCTTTTATAAGCCTATAATTAAGATAAATCATTTTTAGGTGTTTCCCTGGTGATTCAGTGGTAAAGGATCTGCAAGGAGATGCAGGCTTGATCCCTGCTCTGGAAAGATCCCACATATTGCAGATCCCACATAAGCCTGTGTGCTGTAATCATTAAACCTGTGCTCCAGAGCCCGGGAGCTGCAACCGTTGAGCCCATGTGCCACGACTGCTGAGCCCATGCCCCCTAGAACCCCTCTCTTGTTCTCTGCAACAGGAGAAGCCACTGCAATGGGAGGCCCATGCAGCGACTAGAGAGTGGCCCCTACTTGTCAGAGTTAGAGAAAAGCCTTCACAGCAATGAAGACCCAGCACAGCCCAAAAGAGGTAAATTCTAGAGAAAAAGATACATGATTGTCTAGAAAAATGAAAAGTGCAAGTTCTGTGAGACATGTAATAGTAACCGGAATCTGGATAGGAAATATCAGAAAATTCTATGCTGAGGAAGTGAGAAGTAAGCTGAAGGATGGACAGCAGTCGATCAAGATGAAAAGAAGGGTATGACCAATTTGGACAAAGGGAACAATGATTACAGGGACTAAGACTGTTGACAATGGTGCACCTCATAAGCATCAAATCAGTATTTGAAACTGGTTTCCAGGCTCTCTCTTAAATGTTCCTTCTGTGGCACCCCTGGGGCAACACTGCTTAACATCAATAGCATCCAAAAGGTGCCTTTGGTCCATCTTAACCTCTTCAGCTCCAGATCTTGCCATTGTATCATGTGTTTATCAGAAGGAAGTCTGGTCATGCTTAGAATATTTATAGCCCGAGACTGACCTCCTGGTCAAAAGATCTGGCTCCTTTTATACATGCCCTATTGGCCAGCAATTGCACCCTTAGGTATATGCTCACCAGAATCAGCACACATACATACACCAGCGTAGATGTTAAATGAAATTCATAACAGACAAAAACTATAAATGACACAAATATTTTCTATAGAAGTATGGATAAACAGATTACAATGTATTTATATAATGGAATATTATACAGCAGTGTATTTGAAGAAACTATTGGTACACGCAGCAAGATGGATGAATCTCAAAAAACACAATGATGATCAAAAGAAACTATTTATACTGATATATATCAAATTTCAAAACTTTGAAACGAATCAGTGATGATAGAAATAAAGATATTGGTTACCTTGAAGTATAGTGATTAGGAGAATCATAAGTAGCACTGGATGCTATCAATATTCTATTTCTTGATCTGGGTAGTGAATATATGAATGTGTTCAGTTTGTAAAAACTTACAGTCCATGGTGTCACAAAGAATCAGACATGACTGAAGTGACTTAGCACACAGCAGCATGCATGAGAACAGAACCTCTCAACTCTTCATTTAAGAAGAGATCCCAATCTCCCACCTCCAGATCCTGGATCTTTGTCCAGCATTATAAGAGACTTCTGTCTAAAATGTGCCTGCACCAGCCCCGAGCAACAACCCTGGGCTGGCGATTGATTTCACATATGATAATTAACATGTTTCAATGCTATTCTCCCATATCATCCCACCCCTGCCCTCATCCACAGAGTCCACGAGTCTGTTCTATACATCTGTGTTCCTTTTGCTGTCTCGCATGCAGGGTTCTCATTACCATCTTTCTAAATTCCATATATATGCGTTAGTATACTGTATTGTTTTTCCTTCTGGCTTACTTCATTCTGGATAATAGGCTCCAGTTCCGTCTACCTGAGTAGAACTGCTTCATATGAATTTTTTTTTAATGCTGAGTATTATTCCATTGTGTATATGTGCCACAGCTTTCTTATCCATTCGTCAGTTGATGGGCATCTAGGTTGCTTCCATGTCCTGGCTATTGTAAACAATGCAGCGATGAACATTGGAATACACGTGGCTCTTTCAATTCTGGTTTCCTCGGTGTATATGCCCAGCAGTGGGATTGCTGGGTCAAATGGCAGGTCTATTTGCAGTTTTTTAAGGAATCGCCACACGGATTGTTGCTCGGGGCTGCTGCACCGAGATTTCCCGGGGGGAGGGAGTCGGGAGGGAGGAGGGAGGGGGGTTCTGGAGGGGGAGCATATGTAAACCCATGGCAATATCATGTCATTGTATGGCAAAACCAATAAAAAAATTTAAAAAAATATAAAAAAAAAATAAAATGTGCCTGGATTGCAAGTATAGTTGAAAAAGTAGAGGAACAGAGGTGATGAGGGGCTGGTAGAAACTGACATCTTAGGAAGGCGTAGAAAGGACAGTAGGTGTTACAGGACAGGTTAGAGAAGGCAGAACAAGGCATTACAGTGCTTGGCTTTAGATAAGAAAGGAGAGACCTTTGCAGTCCTACATAAGAGAAGGGGCTGGTTTTCCAGGATCTGCATACAAGGTGACTGACAGAGACACAATCTGCTTCCTGCTTCTGTCTTCTGGCCCAGCCAGAGCCTTGCACTCATTCATTTGATGTAAAAGTGCATGCTTAGTCGGTCAGTTGTATCCAACCATTTGTGACCTCACCGGACTGCAGCCGGCCAGGATCCTCTGTCCATGGGAATTCTCCAGGCAAGAACACTGAAGTGGGTTGCCATGTCCTCCTCCAGGGGAACTTCCCAACCCAGGGACTGAACCCAGGTCTCCTGCATTTCAAGCAAATTTTTTGCTATCTAAACCACCAGGGAAACCCAAGAATACTGAAGTGGGTAGCCTATCCCTTCTCCAGGGGATCTTCTCGACCCAGGAATCAGACCTGGGTCTCCTGCATGGCAGATGGATTCCTTACTAGCTGAGTGACCAGGGAAGCCCTTGATGTAATAGAGGCTGATGCAGAAGACCATAACAAGCATGGTAGCTGCCTTGAGGGATGTTCTAATCTTAAGCCTTCTCAGAGATGAAAGTTTGCCTACAGTGAAAGTGAAAGTCATTCAGTCATGTCTGATTCTTTGTGATAGCAAAGACTGTATAGTCCTGGAGTGGGTTTACTGGAGTGGGTAGCCTTTCCCTTCTCCAGGGGATCTTCCCAACCCAGGGATTGAACCCAGGTCTCCTGCATTGGCAGATTCTTTACCAGCTGAGCCACAAGGGAAGCCCAGGAATACTGGAGTAGGTAGCCTATCCCTTCTCCAGCAGATCTTCCCAACCCAGGAATCGAACCAGGGTCTCCTGCATTGCAGCTGGATTCTTTACCATCTGAGCTATCAGGGAATCCCAAGCTTGCCTAGGAAGTGACAAAAGTGAGGGCAGGCAGGGTGGGGTGGGAAATGAGGGGTCTAGGTGAAGGCGATGGGGAATGGGAGAAAGTGCTGCATACAGGAACGCTCTCCAGAAGTACGCTGGTCACAACGTGCCCACGAACAAACTTAAGAAACTTTGTTATCTAACTTTGTGTCCCTTTTTCTCTCCATTCTGCTATACTTCCCCAGAGCCTTTTGTCTCGTCTGTAAAAGAAAGGCACAGAAATGGATAATCTCCTAGGTCCTCGCCAGCTCTGACAGCCTATGACTAATCCTTGCGTGTGAATGCAGTGCTTCACAATGTAATACCACGTTGCCTTTGGGGACAAAACTAGACTGAGTGTGGAATTATGAATTTGACCTTTGAAATTTAAACTGTTTTGATTGTATTTTTACTGTGTTCCTAAGGGAGTGGTTGACGTTGCTTCTGTATTTGAAAACTAAACATAGTTCTTAGAGGGAATTGGTGAAAATGACGATTATCCATCATTCAACATTGGGGTCTGTCTCAAGGGCTGGTTAGAGGGCATGTGGCTATCTGAGGTGGAAGAAATGAAGCAGGAGAGGAAGTTTATTATGCCAAACACAGTGCCCACTAGAAAGCCTAGGAAACACAGCCTCTTGAGCTCAATAGGATTTTGAACCACTTGCTGTTTGAAAATAATTCACTCTTGCCTAAAGATATAAAAAATATCTTTCCAATTTTCCTCTTGAAATATCACCAGCTGTCCCAGACATTTTAAAAAATAGCAGTATTTGGATGTATTGTATTTTGAAAAGAGTCAGCAAGATTCAGCTTACTTTTGCCTTGAGGCTTTGTGACTACATTTGCAGTCAATTTGAAAAATAGTTGGAGAAATCTGTTCAACTTTGAACACAGTGAGACTTACCCATCTCTCTTTCTTAGACTACATGATGATCCTGTATATTTTGATAAAGAGCCAATAAAATGACCCCTAGGAAAGAGGTAAATCATATCCATTTCTCTAAATGCTTCTGGCAAGAGAACTTGCTCTTTTTGGGACATAAATTGAACCCAGCAACAGATCCAAAATCTGTCTTTTGGATGAACCTAAGAGAATTCTTAGTTCATAGTGGCCTGGAGGAAACCCCTGAGTACTAGATGAATTATGTAGGATCTGAAAATGGTTATTTCCATATTTTGTTTAATATGTGACATTTGTATCAAGAACTCTGTGGATGACAGATATGGACAGAGTTGTTTTATTTATTACATCAGCTTATGTTCCCTGTGGTGCCCCACAGGTAACTGAGATAGATTTAATGGAAGAAGATCTATTTCTTTTTGTGGTTGATGTTGTTCAGTCCCTCAGTCCTGTCTGACTCTTTGTGACCCCATGGACTGCAGCCCACCAGCCTTCCTGTCCTTCACCATCTCCTGCAGTTTGGTCAAACTCATATTCATTGAGTCAGTGATGCCATCCAGCCATCTCATCCTCTGTCATCCCCTTGTCCTCCTGCCTTCCATCTTTCCCAGGATCAGGGTTTTTTCGAATGAGTCAGCTCTTCGCATCAGGTGGCCAAAGTATTGGAGTTTCAGCTTTAGCATCAGTCCTTCCAATGAATATTCAGGGTTGATTTCCTTTAGGATGGACTGGTTTGATCTCCTTGCTGCCCAAGGAACTCTCCAAAGTCTTCTCAAGCATCACAATTAGAAAGCATCAATTCTTTGGCAGTCTTCTTTATTTTTTTGTTTTTAAATTACTTTATGTGAAAGTAAATTATGTCCTATTGCCTTAGGTCAAGTTCCTGAGAAACTGGTTCTGGGACAGATGTTTGTAAGCAGGATGTTTACTGGAGGGGGTGGGTACTCTCAGGAATGATGTCTTTGATGCCTAAAGGACGTAAGATTAAGTAGAGGAAGAAACTGACCTGGGGGTATATGGTTGCTATGGCCGCATGATCACTACTGACCTCTGTGAGATGGTTAGTTTTATGCATCGATTTTGCTGGGCCAAGTCATGCCCAGAGAGCTGGTCAAACATTGTTCTAGGTGTTTCTGTATTCCATAGGGAGGGTGCTTCTGGATGATATTAACATTTGAATTGGGAGATTGAGTAAAGCCAGTTGTTCTCCCTAAAGTGGGTGGGCCTCATTCAATCAACTGAAGGCTTAGCAGAACAAAGGAATGACCCTCCTCCCGCCTGGCAATTTTCAAATTGAAATATTGATTCTTCTTGCTTGAAGTTGTTCAAACTGGGATATCGAGCTCTTCCTGATTCTACAGCAGCTTGTGACATTGGTGCTGTAGATCTTGGACTTGCCAGCCTCTATTTCCATAACTGTGTGAGCCAATTTCTTATCATAAATCCTTCTCTCTCTCTTTATATGGCATTTTCAGCAGGAAAATTACTCCACATACTTCTTCTACAGACACCTGGGGACAACAACATTTTAAGAAACACAAATCTATAAGACCCACTCTAGGAGGTATTGACCAATGACAAAGCCATTTCTTGTAACATTCTGGCCATTGGGCCAATCACACTAACTCTTGGTGAAGTGCATTCTGCAGTGAATTTTAGTATTCATATGCTTTTTAGGCAGTAGGGAGTTTTTTCATCCAGCTGAAAATAAAGAAAATGTAGATTTGATTGAGTTTTCTTTTTCTCTGTTCACTGAGTGAAAGACAGACATCAGCTGCACAGAGAATTGTGCAATGATCAAAATAATGCTTGGATGGCTTGATTTGAATTCTGGCTTCTCATTTAGACATGCTGACAACTCTGAAGGCATGGTGCTACTCCACATCTTGGACATCCAAGCAACTAACCATGAAATAAGAAAAGAATTTCAAAACAATTTCTTAAGAAGTGAAATGTGAACAATAAACTTACCACTTCCAGTTAGTCATCTTTTATTGACAGAAACTTCCTGTTTGAATATCTGAATGAAATATTCATTAATAGATTGTTTAAGGTACTGTATACTGCCTTTATTTTTAGAGGGATTTTTTAAAATAAAACTAAGCAAACTTCCTACTTTCTCTCTTTTCTCTTCAAAGGGTATTTTTCCTACAACATCTACAAACAAATGTCACAAAATATAGCACTTGATGATATATTCCTTTGCCCTGCATATACAAAATAAGAAAATGCACTGAAAGCACTTTGAAAATGTAAAAGTACTATGTTCCTATAAAATTACTATGACAACATTAGGAGGGCTGGATGAGTTCTACTGTAGTACAGGCTACTGGAAAAGAAGGATTTGTCTTCTGCTCTTTTTGTAGCCCTCATGAGTCTTGGCACGGACTGAGGCAAATAACAGACATTTGTTGACTTGACAGTATTTTTCACCATTTCTAAGCTCACATTTACTCCCTGTGTGTGTGCTCAGTTGTGTCCGAAGCTTTGCGACCCCATGGACTGTAACGAAGCTCCTCTGTCCATGGGTTTCCCAGGCAATAATACTGGTGTGGGTTGCTATCCTACTCCAGAGGATCTTCCAGACCCAGGGATCGAAGTCAAATGTCTTGGGTCTCCTGCATTGGCAGATAGATTCTTTACCACTAGTGCCCCCTGGGAAGCACTGTAGTCCCTCTCATTAAAATCTGATAAAAATTGATTCTTAAAACCATCAAACCATCACCTATATTTTAAACACATTGGATAACGACTATAGGAAATTTGGGTGCTCCTGCACTAGAAAGAGTAGCACCTGGCCTTTCTTCCATTTTATTTTCTCCATGACAAAAATTGCCTTTGACCTTGGGAGTTCTTTCCTGAGAAGCCTGACTATGGCTCCAAAATTCTAAATACTGAATCCAGGATTCCCTGCCAGTCAATGAGGGTTCCCGCTCAGTCAAGACTCAGGGTGACATCTTTACCAGTCTTCTGCTAGATACTAACTCCAAGTTATAAGTCCATTTAGACTTCTGGGAAAGAAACTAGGTAGGACATCATAAAACTTGAGCTTCAAGGCCAACACTGCTATCAGCAAGTTGTATGATCCGAGCCAAGTGATTAAATGCATGGGAACATTCATTTTCTCAGCTGCAATTTAAGTGATTTGAACCAGAAGTTCTCAAGGTACCCACTGCCAGTTGTGGAGCTTTGTGATGCAGTGGATGGAAGCTAAGCAAATCACAGTTTTGTTGGGCTCTTAGCGGTTGTGAAAATTAAATTTAAAAAAAAATCCAGTAAAATATGCTTTTTTTCTCATTCTTCTACCAGCAAAAGAACAGTCAGGCTTGGCATAGCTGCTAGACATTTCCATGAGCTTGTGTTTTCAAATTCTTGATGATTCTTTAATTTTTATAGTTTCTATGTGAGGTGAGCAGCCACACTGGTTGTAACTGAGGTAACCAAGTCTTGGCTGCATGAAGTATTTGGAAGGGTCTGTGGCGTAAATCAATTTTTCTGCAACCATTCTCTGGGTCCCATCTCCGGATGGCACATTAAGACAATGAATGTTCCTATTCCTTAACGCTTCTACAATGGCCACGCTCTGACTCTAAAGTAAAAACTTTATACCACAGTTCATTCTGAGAGGCTTTGGACAATGATGTTGTTATACATCTGAATCAGAAGGTTCCTAATTAACAACCCAATCAGCTGAGGGTGCTGCAGCTTACAAAACTCCAGAAAGTGAGCTTTCCTGCTCTGTTCTGTTCTAGCCTTGAGCTCCAAGAGGACCCCGATTGTTACATCATGCCTGAAGCCCCAGAGCTACCTGTGCCTATTGGTGGCTTGATCCTCAGCTGAAACAGACTTACTAGGAGCTACTAACATGAGGTGAGGATGGTATGAAGAAGGGGATGTGAGAGTAATATGTAAAGCGCAAAGCAAAAGCATGGTATTCTCTGTGAGAAAAAGAGAAACATCACATAAACACGGCTGAAATTCGTTTATATCATGAAGGCACATCCTGAGTGGTCATATAGCAGGAAATGATAATGTTTAGAGTTGTTTTGTAACTTCTGGCCTAAAGCGCAGTGGCAGTCACAGAGTGTTTGTCATCCATGACCGGTGCTTCTAGAGCTCATCTGAGGAAGACTCCTCCTAGTGGTATTTCTCTTGGTCTCTCCAGCCTCACTCACTGGGTCTCTCTCAGCCTCCATCTCGGTCTCTCTCTCTGACACCCACACACAAGTACAGAAGCGCACACACACTCCTTTATAACGGCCTAACGAGTTTGATCACAGGGTTATCTCTGAGGACTTTAGACAGAGGTCCAGTTGTTCTCTACAGCTTCCCAAATTGTTTCTTTTACAGGGATGTTTACAGTCTTAGAACGAAATCGGTGAGTCACTGTGAGGCTGACAAACACACTCATTGTGATAGTGACCTTCCTTCCTACGTACAGGTTTCACTAAGTCATACTTACAACCTTGTCCTTTGTGGGTAGAAAGCCGATCTAATTTGTGTTTCACTGGATAGTCATTTAATCATATATTCACTAGCAATGAACTGTATGCAAATCGTAACTCGGAGATCTCAAAAGTGCCTGGGATTTGTGTGGCATCTGAGAATTCACAAATTGTCCTCCCACATGTGACAGGGTTAAGGAAGATTCATCTCACAGAATCCTAACACTTTCATGAGAAGTTAGAGAAAAATATGAGGACAAGCAGGAAACTTATTAAATCTGTTTATCACCATACTTCTAGCTCTCTCAGTTTGAACAAAGGACCCACGTTGAAGGAAGCAACTAATGCCGCGTTGACAAGTGGATGCATAATGGCGATCTCTTTGTTTCCCTGAGTTGTTTTGAACTACATCTGCTATATTTTACTTTTTCTGAGGAAAATAGGTTTTTAAGTTCCTCTGTATACTGTGTAAATTTTAAACTACCTGGAGTTTTCAAAAAATTGTGTATGTGTGTGTGTGTTAGTTGCTCAGTTGTGTCTGATTCTTTGTGACTCCATGAACTGTAGCCTACTAGGCTCCTCTGTCCATGGAATACTCTAGGCAAGAATACTGGAGTGGGTTGCCATTTCCTCCTCCAGGGAGTCTTCCCCACCCAGGGATAGAACCCAGGTCTCCTGCATTGCAGACAGATTCTTAACCATCACCAGAGACACCAGGGAAGCCCCTTTCAAAAAAAATAAATTCACATTAAGTATGATTTCATTGATAAAGGAGTTTAGTGTCCAAGAGAAGTTGCCCCCTGGCCTCACTTGTTAATGAATGTGGCCTGTCCTGGTAACGGGAGGTTGTCGTAATCAGTATAAAATATCAAATCTATAAATACCTGTGAAAGTTTTCTTCCTCAATTCAAGGTAGACTGAGCCACAGTCTTCTGTGAAATTCACAAAATATGCATCTGAAAAATCACTAGGACCTGGAATAATGCCTAGGACATGGTAAGCTCTGGATCAATATTTATTCTTTAATGAAAATTAAACATTTTCGGATGGAAAGCAATATATCCTCTACATTATCCTGAAAACCATAGAAAACACAGCTAGGAAGAGCATTCAAATTGCTATTCCCAAACATCAAGGGCACCAGAAAGGTCTGGAGACCTGCTGCGCCAGGCTGACGTTTTCCTGGCCAGAAATGAAAGGAGTTTGGGGAGGTCTGGGGTTGACACCTGGGCAGTGTGTGTTACTCCAGTTATGGTCAGTATGTCCTTATAAACCGTAATAGGAGAACATCAGTGTCTCAACAACCAGTAAGACCATGCCTCGTCCAATCAGTCCTTGAAAGTGAAAGTGCAGTCTCTCAGTCGTGTCTGACTCTTTGCGACTCCATGGACTGTAGCCCACCAGGCTCCCCCGTCCATGGGGCTTTCTTAGTCCAGTATAAGAAAGAGGTGGTCACAGCAGCAGTAACAACATTCCTCACCCCCTTAGGGCAGTGCTCCCCAACCTTTTTGGCACTAGCGACTGGTTTCAGGGAAGATAGTTTTTCTGTGGGTCTGGGGAGGGGTGGTTTGGGGATGATTCAAGCGCACTACATTTATTGTGCACTTCAGTTCTATTATTATTACTTCAGTTCCACCTCAGTTCATAAGGTATTATATCCTGGAAGTTGGGGATCCCTGCTTTAGGGGATAAAAAAATGGGAGAATATGTGCAGAGCTGAAGCCCCTCATTCCCAGTCTTCAGCATCTTGTTTTCTTTGTCCCACCTCTGAGAGAAGAGGCCCTGACAGGGCTTCCTGGCCAGGTCAGGTTAGGAGAAGGGCCAAGCCTGGAGCTGCTCTCTGAGGGACACGCCTGCAGGCACTCCGTAACAGCAGCCAATGCTGACGAGAATAAATGGTCACAGCGTTTGGCCTTTGAGAGGGTGCCAGGGTGACCAAATAGAAGGGCAGGTGTCTGAGCTGTGAGACTAATTCAATGACAACAGCTACCATATTTGATTTGGAAAAAGAGCCAAGAAAATTATCGGCCAGTTAGCACCTAATTGTAAATGTTGATCTAGTTTAGTCATTTATACTAGGATCATGACACAGCTAAAAAACATTCCTCTGTTGTGACTAAGCCATGTGGATAAAAACGAATAATATGGGTTAACAGTTTGCAGATATTAACCTTACAGCACAGCATGTTCAATATCGTTTTACATTTAACCTATTGGGACATGGATGCTCAGCTAAGCCTTGTGGTCTTGCAGTTACTCAAGCCTTCTAGTCACTGAAACATGTTCATTTGCTCTATACTAAAGATCTCTTTTCAGAGATCATTTTCAGTCTTCCTTGTCCCTTGGCTTGATGACTTGTCATTTTCCAAAATAAAAACAGTAGCAGTATCTTACTACTTGTAATTCTTGAAGATCTCTTGAAATAATATTAAGTCTAAATTACTCACAATCTGAGGGAAAAATGGTTATCTTTGGGCTAAAGAAAAGAGAATCGGTACTTAACTGTTTCTTGAAAGGGGAAGCTATAATCATTTTCTCTTTAGGAATGAATGTTTTAGGAAAGATATCCACAATCATGTATGGAGGGCAGGGTAGATATGTAAAAAATTATTTGTTTATTCTCCATTGTCTGAAGAAATGTTAACCAAAGTCCTAGACAATTCTTTTCCTACTGTCAATGAACTTGTAGATACATTTGATAAGGAAATAAGAAGTTCAGCACTACTTAAATTTTGACAGCATGGATTGATTTACCATGAATGAAGATAAACTCACTATTCTTTCTGTAAGAGAAGTGAAACTTGTTTGTTGCACAGAAAAAGTCAGTAGGAAAACTGGGAACACAGACACAGGGATTAATGCTGTCAATAATGGGTTGGGTCTCTATCCTTCCCACTGACTTCCTCTCCGTAGTTGCCACTTGGAACTAGCTGTATTCCTGACTGGGCCTGAAGTCATTTGTGTGGATGGAACCAAGTAATTCTGTTTTGGAAACCAGTCTCAGAAGTGGTTGCATCTCGGGACTTTGCCAGTGGTCCAGTGGCTATGACTCTGCACCTCAATGCAGGGGCCCTGGGTTCGATTCCACATGCCGCAACTAAGAGTTCACATGTTGCAACTAAAGATATCTCGTGCCACACAAAGATGGAAAATTTTGAGGGCTACAACTAAGACCTGGCACAGCCAAATAAGTATATATATATATATATATATATATTTTTAAAGCAGTTGCATCTCTTGTCTCATGGTGGTTCTCAGTCTAACGTCCTTGACCAATACTAAGTCTTATCCCTGCATGGCCTTTTTGCTGGCCTCTATGCTTCATACTTGGAGAAGGAAATGGCAACCCACTCCAGTACTCTTGCCTGGAAAATCCCATGGATGGAGGAGCATGATAGGCTACAGTCCATGGGGTCACAAAGAGTTGGACATGACTGAGCAACTTCGCTTTTGCTTTCTATGCTTCATACTACTGGGAAATTCCACGGACAGAAGAGCTTGGGAAGATCCCTGGAGAAGGAAATGGCAACCAACTCCAATATTCTTACCTGAAGAATCCCATGGACAGAGGAGCCTGATAGGCTACAGTCCATGGGGTCACAAAGAGTCAGACATGACTGAGCAACTAAACCACCACCACCATGCTTCATAGGTAAAAATCTGTGCTGCCCTTTCCAAAATCACTGCAGATGGTGATTGCAGCCATGAAATCAAAAGACGCCTACTCCTTGGAAGGAAAGTTATGGCCAACCTGGATAACATATTGAAAAGCAGAGACATTACTTTGCCAACAAAGGTTCATCTAGTCAAGGCTATGGTTTTTCCAGTAATCATGTATGGATGTGAGAGTTGGACAGTGAAAAAGGCTGAGTGCCGAAGAATTGATGCTTTTGAACTGTGGTGTTGGAGAAGACCCTTGAGAGTCCCTTGGACTGCAAGGAGATCCAACCAGTCCATCCTGAAGGAGATCAGTCCTGGAAGTTCATTGGAAGGACTGATGTTGAAGCTGAAACTCCAATACTTGGCCACCTGATGTGAAGAGCTGACTGATTGGAAAAGACCCTGATGCTGGGAAGGATTGGGGGCAGGAGGAGAAGGGGATGACAGAGGATGAGATGGCTGGATGGCATCACCAACTTGATGAACATGGGTTTGGGTGGACTCCAGGAGTGGTGATGGACAGGGAGGCCTGGCGTATTGCAGTTCATGGGGTCACAAAGAGTTGGACACGACTGAGCGACTCAACTGAACTGAACTGGGCCCTACTACTAAGTTGTCTGTGTGCCTGGATACCAACTAGAACTGGAAAACCAGTCAAGACACACTAAAGAGTCCAGCTCTAGCACAGGAATTCTCAGAGGCATAGAAGAACACTTTGATGTTTACTTTCCTGCCCCAGGATTTCTGGTTGTCATCTCCATACACTTTTTTTCCTTCTGCACACAGGGTAAAGCGATGCCTTCTTACTTGGTAAAGTCTGTAATATTGAAAAGTTGTCACAAAGCACAGATCTATCTGACAGTGAATCAATGGTGATTATTAGAGCACCCAGCCCTCTTATCAGCTATGTGGTTGTGAATAAGAACAATTGATGCCCTGTACGCAGCAGTCATTGTTGGCAGATTACTTCCAACTCACACATGCAGACACAAAGAGCAACACAGTTTTCCTAAACTGTAAAACACTGTTCCCTTGATTCTTCCTTCCACTTTCTCATTCAGTTCCAATGTGATTTTGATTACTTCAGAGCACTGACCCAAATAGATAGCTAGACACTAGGGAAAAAATAACAAATAACAGATTATGAAAAAAATCATAAGACATTTTTGAGAAATGTAGCAAAAAAAAAATTCTAGTAAAATGTCCTGAAATACCTACATACAGTAATTATGTGGAAAGTAAATGGGGCAAAAGCAAGAAACTCCATGCATGTTCTCTGACTGAAGAATAAACGACCAGTTATCTACTTGTGGTGAGTTAAATAACGCCTGTGTGTGCTGTGTACTGAATTGCTCAGTGATGTCTGACTCTTTGCGACCCCTTTAACTGTAGCCCACCAGGCTCCTTAGTCCATGGGATTCTCCAGGCAAGCATACTGGAGTGGGTTGCCATGTCCTCCTCCAGGGATCTTCCCAAACCCAGGAACTGAACTCGCATCTTCTGTGTCTCCTGTGTTGGCAGGTGGGTTCTTTACCACTAATGCCACCTGAGGACCCCATTTCACTTCACTATGCACTTCCAGTGAATTAAGTAATGCACCACTCTCCCAAAGATATCTGCATCTTAAAAACTGGAATCTGAAGTTTAGCTTTCTGGGAAAAAAAAAAAAAAAGATCTTAAGATGTGGCTAAGAATTTTGAAATGAGGAATTGTCCTGCATTAGCCAAGGGAGTCCTTAATGCAATCACATGTGCTCTTCTGAGAGGTAGGCAGGTATCGAAGGTGATATGAAGACACCTCCATGAGGAAGAGATTATAGGGACATGGTTACAAGTCAAGGAATACCAGTGGTGGCCAAAAGCTGGAAGAGACAAGAACCAAATTCTCCCCTAGAACCTCTGTGGGAGGCTCCCAATGTCTTGATTTCAGCACAGCGATACTGATCTCAAATTTCTGTTCTCTGGAACTGTGATAGAATACATTTCTGTTATTATAAACCATCAACTTAAATGTTTGCAATCACTTGTTACAGTAACAATAAGAAACTAATGTCCATCCATGAGTCAAACAAAAGATGCTTTATTGAAACGTGCCCCGTAGGCATTTATCTCAGGTTGGTGGCACTCTTGAAAAAGAAATAAAAATGCAATTCTTGAGTAGAATTTTCAGAATGGCTTACTATCTTGGGTGTCTCCATTCCTTCTACTTCTCTTACTGTGAAAAAAAAAATGCAGAGTACTAACTTGGTTAAGCAGATGTGGTTGCTGATGTGGAAGGTTTCAGCAGCAGCAGGGAAGAGGGATAACGAGAGTTGTTGGTCCTGAGACTGGCAAGGAAGTCAAGGCAGATGAGGCCAGGCATGATGAGTAAAGATAAAATATCTTCTCCTAAATGTTGCACCAAGGATTAGGAGAGTAGAAATCTGACACTGATTTCCAATGATTACCTGTGTCTTCCTGGGCAAATGACTCTGTTTCTCTAGGTCTCAGTCTCCCCATCTATGAAATGAGAGTGTCAATTAGACACACTCAGTAATTCCTTGAATCCCTAACATTCTACAGCTTTATCCAGCCTAGAGCTAGAATTAAAAAAAAAAAAAAAAAAAAGTAACAAGCTCAGCCTTATGTGTAATTAAAGAACTTGTGGTCACTTATATGTGTATCAGACATCTCACTATCCCCATCATATATATATATATATATATATATATATATATATATATATATATCACACATCAGGCATAAGAGTGTGTGTGTGTGTAAAATTCCTCTATCTATTTAAAAACTTCCTGATGAAATGATATGACACAGAGTAAATACATTTATCAATCTACTTTGTAACTCTTCTCATTTGGTCATTGAGACATATTACACTAAAACTATTAGTTTATACATCCATCTCTTGTTCAGTCTCTAAGTAGTGTCCAACTCTTTACGACTCCATGGATTACAGCATGCCAGGCTCCCCTATCCTTCACCATCTCCCAGAGTTTGCTCAAATTCATGTCCATTGAATCAGTGAGGCTATCTAACCATCTCATCCTCTGTCACTCCTGTCTCTTTTTGCCTCAGTCTTTCCCAGCATCATAGTCTTTTCCAATGAGTGACTCTTTCCATCAGGTGGCCCAAGTATTGGAGCTTCAGCATCAGTCCTTCCATTGACTATCCATGGTTAATTTCCTTAAGGATTTACTGGTTTGATCTCCTTGCAGTCCAAGGGACCCTCAAGAGTCTTCTCCAACACCACAATTTGAAAGCAAACATCTGTCTCTAGCACTAAACACTAATCTTCCTGAGAGAAGGAACTGAATCTTATTCATCACTGAATCCCCAAGATCCAGCACTTAAATGTCAATAAATATTTGTTGGATAGACCTGACTGACCAGCTGGTCTTGCCTCCATGACAGGATGTCAGAACACACATGTGCAGTTGAATGGGAGGTCCCAGTAAGGGCGTAGCATTAAAACAAACAACAAAGAACATAACTTGCGTCTCCTATCTGTAGTGGACAGTACCATCCATAAAGCATCTCCTGCTGCTGCTAAGTCTATTCAATCATGTCCAACTCTTTGCGACCCTATGGACTGTAGCCTGCCAGGCACCTCTGTCCGTAGAATTCCCCAGGCAAGAATACTGGAGTGAGTTGCCATTTCCTTCCTCACCATGAAGCATCTTTCCCAGGCTCTTTTTCATAGCTCGAAGACTTAATCTTATTTTCTTTGGGGAGAAAACTGTATATGCTCTTTATCAGAGGTTTGCCTTTTTAGAACATTATTTATCTCCCTAAAGCACCATTAAATTGTTAATTGAAATAAAAGAGACAATTTGTAACGGGGACTTGAAGAAGTGTTAATTAGAAACAAGTGTATTGCGATGGAATGCTTTTCCTTATTATTAGCTTGCCTATCGATTCTTTTTAAATTACACTGCTTGGTAGATGAACTTCAGGTATTTTTCCACTGAAAAATGACAGCGAAGAAAATTGCCAAGCAAGGCGACAGTAGGTAAAGAAATGAGTATTTGGTTGGGCTACATTCATTTCATGATTTTTCTTGCCATTTTTTAAAAGAATTAATCCAACTTGTGAGGAAGAAAATGTGCTGCGTTAAATATATTCCACTCTACCTGAAAAAATTACAGACACAGTGTTCTCAAGCCCTGGATTAAGCTTGATTTGTAAAAGGATACTTGTTAACACTCATGGTTTTAAAAAAAAAAACAATCCATTAGAAGGTCCTGAATTTATAGCATCTTTAGGAGAAAGCACTAATACTAGACTAACAATAAATTAACAATATTCCACTCATATTTTTTTGTTGTTCAGTCACTCAGTTGTGTCTGATTCTTTGTGATCCCATGGACTGCAGCATGCCACTCAGACAGGAGAACCTGTATTTATTCTGAACTCCCTCTGTCACTGTGAACCAAGATGTCAGATGTTTTATTTCTTTTGAGGCTGACCTGGGTGCTGCTGGGGTCATGGTATCCTTTCCATACCCTCTGGAAAGTCATTCAAATGACAACTCTAGTTTGTAGTATAGGATCTTTTTATTACACTCTTGACATATCTACAAAGTATATACTCAAATGAGTTATAATTCAGTTCAGCCGCTCAATTGTATCCGACTCTTTGTGACCCCATAGACTGCAGCACACCACACTTCCTGTTTATCACCAACTCCCAGAGCTTGCTCAAACTCTTGTGCATCGAGTCAGTGATGCCATCCAACCATTTCATCCTCTGTTGTCCCTTTCTCCTCCTGCTTTCAATCTTTCCGAGCATCAGCGTCTTTTCTAATGACTCAGTCCTTTGCATGAGGTGGCCAAAGTATTGGAGCTTCAGGTTCAGTATAAGTCCTTCCAATGAATATTCAGGACTGATTTCACTTAGCTAGATATACTTTAACTAATGTGCCAGGTTTCTTTCCTCCCAAATCAATTTTTATATTTCTGTTAGATTTGGTCCATGGGGAAGTTGTGTCCTTACTGACGGGTCTGTGGGTGCAAGCAGATCAATTCTAAACTATTCTTCTCAGCACTGGACCCTCTTTTTGTTGTTATTAGACTGTTTTCTCTGTTCCTCTAGTCGCAACACCCCTCTTGCTGAACTAACTTCATCACTTCTCTGCTCTTCACTCTGCAATTGCTTTTTAAAGATCTCTTAATGCCTATTTCTTCTAAATGCTATCTTTCTCTGGCTCCATCAACTAGGCTATAGAGTATATTTCTGTTAGCTTACAGCTTATTATTAAATGATTTAGGAATAGTGAAAAAAATTCCAAAACTCTTATCATGGGGCTGGGATTTTTAAAATATTCATCAGCGTTAGCAGAATATGAATAGAACTGCATGTAGAAGAACATGCAGAATTGCATGTAGCTCTTGACTTCCTTTACCCAGGTCACTATTTTTGGATGGTGTCTCAAAAGAGTTGAGAAATTCCAGCCAGAGTTTCCTGGGGAATTCAGACCCCATGAGAAATTTTATCATAATCAGTTAATAATTGCAGGAATAATTCATTCACTCCCTCATCAGCCACTCCAGACCAACTACTAGGCAACTACGAGGCAATCAACTACGAGGCAAAATTCCCCCAAATGGTATAGCAATGTTCTGCCTCCCAAGTCTTACTTTCATGAATTGAAAAGTGCTGTAATGCTACCGAGGGCACACTTCTCCTGGGGCAGACCCAAGGAAGCAAGTAAGGGAAGAACACAGTGGTGTGGCTTTGGGAATCAGAATCTTCCAAGATTCTTCATTTGCTTTCCTATTTACCTACTACCTTGGGGACTAGCTTCTTGAAGAGTAGAGGAGATTAATGGACACATCAATGTTATCCCCTGATTTAAGTTACAGGGCATGAGCCACCAGACATCTGGGCCCAGGGTCACTCACCAGTTTATATCACTGTGAGTTGGTCCTGGCATATTAAAAAAAAAAAAAAAAAAAAACAGTGGAAGTGTCACTTATTCAATAGGACAAGATAAAGTGGAATAAAGAAGAAAGTAAATTATGGTGGGGACAGGATGCTGTTGGAAAGAAGCAGGTGGATGGACCTCGGACCTTGATGGCTAAGATCCATCTTGGGTCTTACATGGAACAGATTGCTCTTCCTCTAGGGAAAACCAAGAGAAAATAAATCACTTGGTCTCCTTTCAGCTCCCTTCATTCTCTGCATACTTAAAGCGCTTATCTGGTCTTGCTTCTGAATTCCTAGATTTTCCTGGGTGACTTCCTCTTTGGTTGCTACCAAAGTTATCTCCCTTAATGCAAATCAACAGTCTAAAAGCCATAAGCATTTTCAGAATATATCAGGATCGACATAACTAAATATTACAGTGAGAGACTTTATCAAGAAAATGTAACGCCTAGGTCAAATCAAAGTCACACAACAGGGCTCCCCTGGTGGCTCAGTGGTAAAGAATCCGCCTGCCAGATCCCTGGTCCGGGAAGATCCCACATGCTGGGGAGCAAGTAAGGCGTGGGCCACAACCACTGAGCCTTTGCTCTAGAGTCCCTGGAAAAGCAACTACTGAGCCCGCATGCTGCGACTACTGAAGCCTGAGCACCTAAAGCCTGTGCTCTGCAACAAGAGAAGCCACCACAGTGAGAAGCCCGCACATCACATCAGAGAGGAGACCCCATGGGCCACAACTAGCAAAAAGCCCATGCAGCAATGAAGACTGAGCACAGCCAAACATAAATGAAATGAAATTATTTTTTTAAGTCACTCAAAGGAACAAGAATTTATTTTGTCATAACCACTTGCCTCCAAATAGATTTTGATTACTTTGATTACCAAAGGTGTTTGGCAAAGAAAGCCAGCTTGGGGCTTGCAGTCACAGTCCTAGGTTCTTATTCTGGGTTGACTTCACAAGCTTTGTGAGTACAGGCAAATCATTTAACCTCTCTGTGTCTTTCCTCTGTTTTCTCATCTGTAAAATATGTATAATAATCCATGTCCTACACCGATATGTTCCACATATAGCTCATAACACTAATTATATAGACTAAATCTTTAAAAACAATGAGATGTACCGCAGCAAAATCATCCTAATTCAGTCCTCTTTCCCGTTCCTTTACATCGAGGGTAAAGTCACAGAGTGTTTAGCTAGCTGACCTGATACCTGAAAACCTTTCTAGAAGGCTGTCTCATTTAAGAAGAAAGCAAAATTAAAAAGTAAATTAAAAGTCCTTCAGGCATAACTTTCCTTGGAGGTGAAATAAAGCCAGAACCATGACACTAGCTGATGTGGCTGTGGGATTATTTTGGGGAGGAGTGGGAAGTTCACACAGGAAATGAAGAGAATGGCTATGATTTTAGTTATTTGCAGTCAGCTCCTGCATTGGGGTCATTTGTGCGAGCTGCAGGGAATGAAATATGAGATGGGTGCCTTGGACCTTGAACCTGGAAAGTGCTATCTGACTAGCCACCATTCTTTTGTGTGTTACACAGCCACTTTCACTGGAGGGGTTAAAAAATCTTTATGTTATTATATGATATTTCTCTTTTTCTGATTTATTTCACTCTTAGTCTCTGGATCCATTTGCATCTCTGCAAATGGCACAATTTTGTTCCTTTTAATGACTGAGTAATAGTCCATTGTATATATGTACCACATCTTCTTTATCCTAAATGTTGGACATGTAGGTTGCTTCCATGTTCTGGCTATTGTAAATAGTGCTGAAATGAACATTAGGGTGCATGTATCTTTTGAAATTATGGTTTTCTCCAGATATATGCCCAGAAAGGGGATTGCTGAGTCATATAGTAGTTTTTAATTTTTTTTAAAGGAATCTCCATACTGTTCTCCATAGTGGCTTATCAATTTACATACCCACCCACACTGTAAGGGGGTTTCCTTTTCTTCATACCCTCTCAAACATTTATTGTTTGTAGATATTTTGATGATGACTGTGACAGATGTTTATGAGACTCACTGTGGTAGTCATACCATAACATATGCAGACATCAAATTATTAGATAGTATACCTGAAACTAACATAATATCATCTATCAATTATATTCCAATAATGAAAAAGAATTTGTCTTTCAAAAGAAAACTGTTTATGTCCTTTTTCTTTGTTGTTGTTGAGTCACTCAGTTGTGTCTGACTCTTTGGGACCCCATAGACTGTAGCCTGCCAGGCTCGTCTGCCCATAGGATTCTCTAGGCAAGAATACTGGAGTGGGTTGCCATTTCCTCCTCTGGGGGATATTCTAGACCTAGGGATGGAACCTGTGTCTCCTCCATTGGCAGGCAGATTCTTTACCACTTGAGTCATCTGGGAAGGTCCCCTTTCTCTTGGTATTTGCCAGATTTGCCAGAAGAAATGCCTGGATGCTTTCTTTCTTTCTTTTTTTTGGGAGGGCTCCCAATCTTAATGTATTTATTTTCATAAGCCAAATAGCTATAAACAACATCAAATGCAATTCTCCAGCATGGTAACAGGTTATTAACTTCTTAAGCCAGTCCCTAATGGGTTTTATTTTTTTTTAATTTTCTTTACTTCATTGTGTTGGTTTTGCCATACATTGACATGAAACCGCCTGGATGCTTTCAATTTCTAAAAGACTAAACAAAAGTAAAGGCAGAGAGATAGGCTGGAGGTAGCATTGCTTTCCTTTCCTCATTGACAAATGCAAATGTGCCTATTGGCTCCCTAGGTGCTCCAACTTCTGAACACCGTCCTGCAAACTGTCTTACTGTGGACAAGCAGGATTTGTCTAGCCAAGGACTGGTATGGTTTGCCAAATGATTGGGGTGCATAGAGATGTCTGTTATAGGATTCAGCCAAAGTGGCCAAGTTTTTCATTTTAAATTAAGAACGTTGATTGAACTCGCTTGTCATGTCGTTGGGTAAGGATTGGGTCAGGATTTGAATGCAGTTTGGTCCAGCAGACAGAGCCAGTAGGTGTGTCACCTCTCCGTCCTGAGGCAGTGGCTATGATTCACATCCCTCAGCACTTACTTGAGTCCGAAAGGGTTTGAAATGATTGAGAAGGAATACCTCATTTCCGATCACATTCATGAGCTTTCCTCTCCCTTATAGATTGTGAAACTTTTACTGACACTCATGAAACATATGGGTTCACTTGGCTGTCACAGACAGAGCTCTATTTGTATGTTAAATGGTAAGTGGAAATTTGTCATGAGGACTTTTGGAAAGTGAGCATGGAAAATAACAAAAAGGAAAACATCCTCTGAAAATTTAAGCAATTTAAAGAGTACGAATATGCTTTCTTCAGAAACTCTGGGGTCTTAAAATTTTTAATACTTTTAACTCAACAAACATATAGGCACTTAGTGTGGCTGATACTGTTAGCGCTTTACAATGATCAACTTTTCAGTTCTTATGAGAACTTGTGAGATAGATACAATTATTTTTTCTATTAATATTTTGCAAATGAGGGAGTGGAGGCACACAGAGGGTACATGACTTCCGTCCAAAGTCACAAATCTAATTAGTGGAAAAACTAGGATTCAAACCCAGGTTCCTGCTCCAGAATCCATGAGTCTTCAGCTTTGTTGCTTCTAGGGAACAGCTGGAACAGACATAATATAAACAAACAGTGAGGCGCCTAAACATTATGAACCTGAATGCTTTCCCCTTGGATCACCAGCTTTTTATTAGCCACATGTAAAAATATTTTCAAAGCATTAAACTTAGAAGTTTGGAATTTAACAGATTTATATTTTAAAAGGAACTGAAAACATTTTTAATTAGTGAGGATATGCAGGAGGAGGAAGCCCTCTGTGCATTCTTGTTGGGACCAACCCTGCCTCAGTCTGTGCACTAGGGACTGGGGACAGTTTACTGATCACTATGTGTCTGTAGGAACAGCACATGCTTAGATATGGTGGGTTCTCAGGGCTGAATGAATAAACGCCACCCTTTATCCCTCCACTCCACAATGGTGGCTTGACTCAAGTCCTGGGGGAAGGCAGCTTTGTCCTGCCAGCACTAGATACTGAGATACCACCTTCAGTCTTCCTTGGAACTTTTCAACTTCAGCCCTGTTTCATTGTGACCTTTCCATCATGAGGCTTTTTATCAGTTTCACTTTCTGGCTTCACCCTACATTTGCGGTCCTCTACTTTCTAATCATTTAGGTAACACATATCTTATTTAACTTCTATCTATTGAGCAACCACCATAAACAGACACTCCAGCTATAGTTTCATTTTAACTCTCACAGAACTACAGAAAACCAAGTCATTTCAATTTATGTCACACACAAACAACTGTGCCAATCAAATGTCCCAAGAATTATATAAGAGGATTCATTAGTTTCCTGTTGGTGACTTAACACAACTCTCATCACATCTTCCTACTTTCTCTTCTGGTCAAATCTGCCTCTGCCTCCCTTATTTAAGGACACTTATATTATGCTTAAGGCCCCTCTGCATAATTCAGGATAACTTCTCCATCTCAAGACCCTTAATCAATCTGCAAAGCTCCTCTGGTGTATGAAGTTATCACTCCCAGATTCCAGATATCTTTGGGGCCATTATTCAGCCTACTATACATGTCCAAATAAACTTTATTATATTTCTAAGAATCAGATACCCATTTTGATGCTCAGTGGACAAACCAAAAACACAAAATATCAACTGATGCTAAATCTACACAGTCAAATGATAAAGAGGTCAATAATGTGTTTCTTCTTTTCAGTAAAACAAGTAGTCTGAATGCAGTTAAGCACCATCATAGTTGAATTATGTAAGGAGCCTTTTTATTTTCAGTATGATTCTAAAGAAAATTACAAAATGACAGTATGACTGCAATTCTCTGTTTTTAGCCAAAGTGTTGTAAATGTCCAAGTTATTATGAAACTTCAAAATTTCCTTCTGAAAAAAAAATCTCTTGACCTTTAGGTTATTTCTTAGAAACTATGGTCGTTTTAAACATGTATGGCAAAACCAACACAATAAAGCAAAGAAAATTTAAAAAAAATAATAAACATGTCCATTAATTTCAAAGTTTCTCCCTTCAAACGTTCCTTCTTTTCTCTCTCCTTGAACGTCGGGGGAACTTTGTGACTACATCAAAACAAATGAAATATAGCAGAAGTGATATTCCATGACTTCCAAGACTAGGTAAGAAAAATCTGTGTTCAGTTCAGTCACTCAGTTGCATCCAACTCTTTGCAACCCCATGGACCGCAGCACACCAGGCTTCCCTGTCTATTACTAACTCCCAGAGCTTACTCAAACTCACGGCCATTGAGTGGTTGATGCCATCCAACCATCTTATCCTCTGTCCTCCTCTTCTCTTCCCGCCTTCAATCTTTCCTAGCATTAGGGTATTTTCAAATGAGTGAGTTCTTCACATCAGGTGGCCAAAATATTGGAGTTTCAGTTTCAGCATCAGTTGTTCAGTGAATATTCAGCACTGATCTCCTTTATGACTGACTGGTTGGATCTCCTTGCAGTCCAAGGGACTCTCAAAAGTCTTCTCAAACACCATAGTTCAAAAGCATCAATCCTTCAGTGCTCAGCTGTCCTAATAGTCCTATTTTCACATCCACACATGACTACTGGAAAAACCATAGCCTTGACTAGACAGACATTTGTTGGCAAAATAATGCTTCTACTTTTTGATATGCTGTCTAGGTTTGTCACGGTTTTTCTTCCAAGGAGCAAGTGTCTTTTAATTTCATGGCTGCAGTCAACATCTGCAGTGATTTTGGAGCCCAAAAAATAAAGCCTCTCATTGTTTCCATTGTTTACCTATCAATCTGCCATGAAGTAATGGGACCAGATGCCATGATCTTAATTTTCTGAACGTTGAGCTTTAAGCCAACTTTTTCACTCTCCTCTTTCACTTTCATCAAGAGACTCTTTAGTTCTTTGCTTTCTGCCATAAGAGTGGTGTCCTCTGCATGTCTGAGGTTATTGATATTTCTCTCAGCAATCTTGATTTCAGCTTGTGCTTTATCCAGTCCAGCATTTGTTGTGATGTACTCTGCATATAAGTTAAATATAGCCTTGACGTACTCCTTTCCCAACTTGGAACCTGTTTGTTGTTCCATGTCCAGTTCTACCTATTGTTTCTTGATCTGGATACAGATTTCACAGGAGGCAGGTCAGGCGGTCTGGTATCCCCATCTCTTGAAGAATTCCCCTCCCCTTTTTTTAAAAAATTTTCTTTATTGTGTTGGTTTTGCCATACAATGACATGATTTTGCCATGGGTTTACATATGCTCCCCCTCCAGAACCCCCTCCCTCCTCCCTCCTGATTCCCTCCCCCTGTGACATCTCGGTGCATCAGCCCCGAGCACCAACCCTGGGCTGGCAATTGATTTCACATATGATAATTCACATGTTTGAAAGCCATTCTCCCATATCATCCCACCCTTGCGTTTATCCACAGAGTCCACGAGTCTGTTCTATACATCTGCATTTCTTTTGCTGTCTCGCATGCAGGGTTGTCGTTACCATCTTTCTAAATTCCATATATATGCGTTAGTATACTGCATTTTTTTTTTCCTTCTGGCTTACTTCATTCTGGATAATAGGCTCCAGTTCCATCCACCTGAGTAGAACTGATTCAAATGAATTTTTTTTAATGCTGAGTAATGTTCCATTGTGTATATGTACCACAGCTTTCTTATCCATTCGTCAGTTGATGGGCATCTAGGTTGCTTCCATGTCCTGGCTATTGTAAACAATGCAGCGATGAACATTGGGGTACACGTGGCTCTTTCAATTCTGGTTTCCTTGGTGTGTATGCCCAGCAGTGGGATTTCTGGGTCATATGGAAGGTCTATTTGCAGTTTTTTAAGGAATCTCCACACTGTTCTCCATAGTGGCTGTACTAGTTTGCATTCCCACCAACAGTGTAAGAGGGTTCCCTTTTCTCCACATCCTCTCCAGCATTTATTGCTTGTAGACTTTTGGATGGCAGCCATTCTGACTGGTGTAAAGTGGTACCTCATTGTGGTTTTGATTTGCATTTCTCTGATAATGAGTGATGTTGAGCATCTTTTCATGTGTTTGTTAGCCATTTTTATGTCTTCTTTGGAGAAATGTCTGTTTAGTTCTTTGGCCTACTTTTTGATTGGGTCGTTTATTTTTCTAGCACGGAGCTGCAGGAGTTGCTTGTATATTTTTGAGATTAATTGTTTGTCTGTTGCTTCATTGGCTATTATTTTCTCCCATTCTGAGGGCTGTCTTTTCACCTTGCTTGTACTTTCCTTTGTTGTGCAGAAGCTTTTAATTTTAATTAGGTCCCATTTGTTTATTAGTGCTTTTTTTTTTATTGTTTTTGCCATACAATGTCATGATATCACCATGGGTTTACATATGCTTCCCCTCCAGAACTCCCCTCCCTCCTCCCTCCCCACCGGGAAATCTCGCTGCACCAGCCCCGAGCATCAATCCTGGGCTGGCGATTGATTAGACATATGATAATTAAGTTGTTTCAATGTCCTTCTCCCATATCATCCCACCCTTATTCGTGCTTTTATTTCCGATATTCTGGGAGGTGGGTCATAGAGGATCCCACTTTGGTTTATGTCGGAGAGTGTTTTGCCTATGTTATCCTCTAGGAGTTTTATAGTTTCTGGTCTTATGATTAGATCTTTGATCCATTTTGAGTTTTTGTGTATGGTGTTAGAAAGTGTTCTAGTTTCATTCTTTTACAAGTGGCTGTCCAGTTTTCCAGCACCACTTGTTAAAGAGATTGTCTTTTCTCCATTGTATATTTTTGCCTCCTTTGTCAAAGATAAGGTGTCCATAGATGTGTGGATTTATCTCTGGGCTTTCTATTTTGTTCCATTGATCTATATTTCTGTCTTTGTGCCAGTACCATACTATCTTAATGACTGTGGATTTGCCTACCTGACTTTAGGCTATACTACAAATCCTGAAGAATTTTCTACAGTTTTTTGTGATTCACACAGTCAAATGCTTTGGCATAGTCAGTAAAGCAGAAATAGATGGTTTTCTGGAACTCTCTTGCTTTTTAAATGATCCAATGGATGTTGGCAATTTGATCCCTGGTTCCTCTGCCTTTTCTAAAATTGGCTTGAACATCTGGAAGTTCATGGTTCATGTACTGTTGAAACCTAGTTTGGAGAATTTCGAGCATTAATTTGCTAGTGTGTGAGATGGGTGCAATTGTGCAGTAGTTTGAACATTTTTTGGCATTGCCTTACTTTGGGATTGGAATGAAAACTGACCTTTTCTAGTCCTGTGGCCACTGCTGAGTTTTCCAAATTTTCTGGCATGTTGAGTTAGCACGTGCACAGTATCATCTTTTAGGATTTGAAATAGCTTAACTTGAATTCCATCACATCCACTAGCTTGGTTCGTAGTGATGCTTCCTAAGGACCACTTGACTTTGCATTCCAGGATGTCCGGCTCTAGGTGAGTGATTACACCATCGTGGTTATCTGGGTCATGAAGGTCTTTTTGTATAGTTCTTCTGTGCATTCTTACCACTTCTTCTTAATATCTTCTGCTTCTTCTAGGTCCATACCATTTCTGTCCTTTATTGAGCCCATCTTTGCATGAAATGTTCCCTTGGTATCTCTAATTTTCTTAAAGAGATCTCTAGTCTTTCCCATTCTATTGTTTTCCTCTATTTCTTTGCATTAATCACTGAGGAAGGCTTTCTTGTATCTCCTTGCTATTCTTTGGAACTCTGCATTCAAATGGGTATATCTTTCCTTTTCTCCTTTGCCTTTCGCTTCTTTTCTCAGCTATTTGTCAGGCCTGCTCAGACAGCCATTTTGCCTTTTTGCATTTCTTTTTCTTGGGGATTGTCTTGATCACTGCCTCTTGTACAATGTCACAAACCTCCATCCATAGTTCTTCAGGCACTCTATCAGATCTAATCCATTGAATCTATTTGCCACTTCCACTGTATAATCATAAGGGATTTGATTGGGGTCATACCTGAATGGCCTATTGGGTTTCCCTACTTTCTTCAGTTTAAGTCTGAATTTGCCAGTAAGGAGATCATGGATCTGAGCCATAGCCAGCTCCCAGTCTTATTTTTGCTGACTGTATACAGCTTCTCCTATCTTTGGCTGCAAAGAATATAATCTATCTGATTTCAGTATGGATCATCTGGTGATGTCCATGTGTAGAGTCTTCTCTTGTGTTGTTGGAAGAGAGTAGTTGCTATGACCAGTGCATTCTCTTGGCAAAACTCTGTTAGCCTTAGCCCTGTTTCATTCTGTACTTCAAGGCCAAATTTGCCTGTTACTCCAGGTATCTCTTGACTTCCTACTTTTGCATTCCAGTCCCCAATAATGAAAAAGACATCTTTTGGGGGGAGTTAGTTCTAGAAAGTCTTGTATGTCTTCATAGAACTGTTCAACTTCAGCTTCTTAAGCATTACTGGTCAGGGCATAGACTTGGATTACCGTGATATTGAATGGTTTGCCTTGGAAATGAACAGGGATCATTCTGTCATTTTTGAGAGTGCATCCAAGTACTGCATTTTGGACTCTTGTTGACTGTGAACTCTATGCCATTTCTTCTAAGGGATTCTTGCTCACAGTAGTAGACATAATGGTCATCTGAGTTAAATTCACCCATTCCAGTCCATTTTAGTTCACTGATTTCTAAAATGTCAACATTCACTCTTGCCATCTTCTGTTTGACCACTTCCAATTTGCCTTGATTCATGGACCTAACATTCCAGGTTCCTATGCGATATTGCTCTTTACAGCATCAGACTTTACTTCCATCACCAGTCACATTCACAACTGGATGTTGTTTTAGCTTTGGCTCTGTCTTTTCATTTTTTCTGGAGTTATTTCTCCACTGATCTCCAGTAGCATTTTGGGCACCTACTGACCTGGAGAGTTCCTCTTTCATCGTCCTGTCTTTTTGCCTTTTCATGCTGTTCACAGGGTTCTCAAGGCAAGAATACTGAAGTGGCTTGCAATTCCTTTCTCCAGTGGATCACGTCTTGTCAGATATTCCCATGTTTTCCCTGGGATGCTCACTTTCAAGCCATGAGCTGCCATTCTAAGAGTGTCACTAACCTGAACCTGATGTTTTTGAGGGATTCTGTGGAAAGATTCCTGAAATGGAAAGAAATGTTGGAAGAGCTGCAGCGTTCCTGCCCAAGATGGCAAGTCTCCACCCCAAGTCGTGTCTTCCAGATGAGGCCTCACACATACCAGGCCAGGTGTCTACAACGTAGGACCTGCAGGCTAAGTCCAGCCCACACCTAATTTTTTTTTTAAGTAAAGTTTTATTGGAATGCAGCCATCCTCCTTCTTTTCCATATTATTGATGGCTTTTCTGTTTCGGTACTCTAATGGCTGAGCTGAGTTGTTGTGATAGTGACTACTGGATTTGCAAAGCCTAAAACATTTATTGTTACTATTTGGCCCTTTACAGAAAACACTTGCCAATCCCTGTTATAGGGTATAGACACACTTACCTGACTGTGCTGTATCCAAACTTCCGACCCACAAAGTCTATGAGCATAATAAATGCTTGTTTTATAGAAGTAAGATCTGGAGTACTTTATTATGCAGTTTCAGATAACTGGCACAGAGTTAGGGCGATATCACTAAGACATTTCTTGGACTATTTTGGTTTTTAATTGTATATAAACTCATTTCATATCACTGATTTTGAAAAAAAAAAAAAATGGCTCCCTTCACTGCAAACTCCTCTGAAGTATGCATCTCCCATTCTGCTCAGTTCATTCCTACCAGGTCATTGGTTTTTACCCTTATCACTCTTCCAGAGGGATATTATCAAGATTATAAAAAGCATCTTACCAAAATCAAGGTGTTCAGTTTTCTCAACCTCTCAAGAGGTTTTGTTTCTGTTCTTGTCTTTGTTTTTTAACCGTGGTTGACCACTCTTTCATTTCTTCTCCAAGTTTCCAGGATCCCCTCACATGCATTGAGTTTTACCTGACATGACTTGGCATGGTTTACCATCTCCCTTTTACTCTTCCTCTTCCAGTAAGCTTCTAATTGTTTCAGTCCTCCAGGGCTTGCTCCTATATTCTCATTTTCTACTTACCTACTTTTAGTATATACTATTTCTACTGGTGACTTCATCCAGCTTTGTGGCTCCAACCTTGAATATCCAAATGTCTACTGAAATGTCCACTGGAGTGTCTTAAGAAGTATGAAACTTCACATGGCCCAAATATAATTACTGAGTTTTGCTATAAAATTTACCCTGCTTAAAGTCTTCCTCATCATATGAAATGACACCACTACCTACTCAACTTTTCAGGAAAATTTTCATCATCCTTGAGATTTCCCTCTCATAGAGATTTCATACTTAATTCATCAGTAAGTCTCATGGCACTAATTTAAAAACATGTCCTAACATTCATCATGTCATCTTTAAGCCACCACCATTCTCTACCCTCAGATAGTATTTAAATTTGTGTTATTTGTTTATGTGTGCAATATTTATCTTCATCACTACAATATAAGTTCCTTGGGAGTCTAGAATAATGCTTGGAACACAAAATATCCTTAATAAAAACTTTTTGACAAGCTTGTTTAATTAGAAAAGGAATTCAACTAAAAAATTTCCTGAAAAGATAAAAAATGAATGAAGGCCCAAAGATGCTATTAATTCTACAAGTGGCAAGCAAGGAGTTTTTGAGGCCTTGGTTATGACATTCTGTTGTTTGAATTAAGTGCAAATATTAGTTTATGAAATTATTATTTATGTTTACAAACATATAGCCTTTTGTATGTATAATGTTTCATATAATGAAAGGATGTGTTACAGTTGGAAAACTAAGGCTATGCACCAAATGTAATCTTCAGCCTGCTTTTGTACAGCCTTTCAGGCCAGATGAGTTTTTACATTTTAAAAGATTATTAAAAAAGAAGAGGTGACAGAGATAGTATTAGCCTATAAAGCCTAAGTATTTACTATCTAGCCCTTTACATAACATGTTTGCTGCTTTCATGAAAATATAGAGATCAGTAGATGTTTTATTGATTAGAAACTTTCAAAAATCCACATATTTTAAGGTGAGGATTTGATGAAGAAAGTGATGAATATGCAAGTGGCCTGAAGTTCTACAGACCTGTTAAAGACAATTCATAAAAAACCCAGAAATAATACAAGTGCTTCTAATTGACACAACCAAGGCCAATTAAATTTAATGTCAAAGCATATTAAGGAGGGACTAATCACTGAATATCAAAGATTTGAAAGAAGAAACATTTATGATTCAGTGTTCATTTAATATAAAATATATGGCATATATTTTAGAATAATTTTCCATTTCCTAAGGGGTTTACAGATTTTTAACTTTTTCTTCAACTTGTAGGTAAAATTTCATATCTTAAATTTAAATTCCTATTCCATTTCTTCAAATTGAAGACTAATTAAAATATTAAGCATTAAAAATATTAAATTGATTACATGAGAGAAAAACTGTTAAGTAAAGTACTTATGGAAAGTGGATTAAAATGTTGGGGTCTGTATTGAATATTTACTAGCTATAGCCTTCAATAAATTAACAGGATTGCCAAAGTTTTTATTATTGCTCCTATTAAAAGTGAATGCCAAAACAGCCACTGCACTGGAATCAAATAAATGAACCTTTCAGGCGAACAGTATTCCTTTTAATGAGTTTTATCTTGCCATCTTGGATATTTACATGAAATGTTAACTTTTAGATAATTCAATGAAGGTAACATGCTAACTTAAGAATTTGGGTAAGCTAAGGGGTAGAGCTGTATTTTTAAGATGCTTTTAGCAGTTATTCTAAGCCTATGACATTTTTTTCTTCCAAGTTAAATGAACAAATGTAAACAAATATATTTATGCGTTTTTTTGTAGTAGATAAGTTACGCTTTTCTGCATCCATTCCTTTTACATGTGTAACAGCAAGCAGGCTATTTCAGTCGGCGGCGAGGGGGCGGGGGGTTGCCCCCTATCACCACAGATTGTATGCAGCGCAGGTGGAACTGTCAATCAAAGTTCCCTGCTCTTTCCCGACAATAGATAAGTTCTTGACCTGAGCCAGACTAGAGGGAGGGACCCCTATCCCTTGAGAAGAATGCCTCACAGATGGAGAAGCAGTTGGCACCCAGGAGAGAGTCAGCCTGCTGCACAGAATGTCTGAGCTCTTCTGTTTCTTGTTCCCTCTTGGCCTGTTTCATTCACTTTAACACAGTGCCCCACACCCTGCCAATCAATTTCATTTTTTGCCCCTCCCAGCACACACATCTGGTTTTGTCTCAAGTGAACCAGGGTCACTTTCTTTTGTTTGCTATGCCCCATCGGAATATCTTCACTTAGGTTCATGTGACACAGAACTGAAGCCTGAGAGGTATAAAGTTATGAACTGCATTTAGAAGATAAAAGCTGTTAAATCTTGACACAAACTATTTCATTGCATTTTGATATATATACATACATATATATTTTTATATATGTATATATTTATATATATTTGCCAGGTTTGTTTAATTTAAGCTGCAAACGCTTGTGTACCATGAATAGTCTGTTTGTAGCAAGAGATGTCATCCGAATGGTTTCGTGTGTATTGATGTTAACCCAGTATGATCTATGTGGTTGGGAAAAGTGCTTCCCAGTCCTCTGATATTTATTTGAACCGTGTGAATTCTTTTAGATAATATTGATTCAGGAAAACAATGAAACAAGAGTAAACACTAAGCAAACACATCTACTTTATCATAACCAGTGAAACTATGTAGTTTGTTAATAGCATCTGCTTGTAATATCCAGTATAGGCAAATAAAATTTTTTTCTCTAATTTTCCACTGAAATTTGTCTTTATAACCTATAAAGTTGAATTGTAGAGGGGGCTAAAAGGTTTGGAAAAGGGATTGTCTGTAAGAAATAATCACAGGTTCTATTTAGAATGTTTATTATTAACATCATCTAATCAGCCCTCACAACAGCCCAAAGTGCAGGCATGATCTCTATTACCTGGTGAAAAAACTGAGGCTCAAAGAGGAAAAATTGACTTGCCTGAGGTCACCCCTTATTTATGAAGGAACAGAGCTGAAATCTGAACCGAGTAATGTCTGTCAGCAAAGCCCAAGCTTTGACCCACTACACTATTTAATTTCTATAACAGATTCTATACTCTGTTCATCAGTCCATGAAAAAATATCTACAGGGTGCAAGAAAAAATTGGATACAATTTGTCACACAAAATGGCTTTTTAAAGCCAACTCAGATAAGAGACTTGGGTAGGTTGTACTTGAAAAAAATAAAATGGTACAAATTTCAATCTCTGCTTTCTCACTCTGATCAGAACCCTAGAAATCATAAGTTCAATGCATAACACTTTTGGTTACTAAAGAGACAAGTTCAGACTTCCCTTTAACAGTAAAATTTATTAAAAAAAAAAACCCCAAACTTGAAGCATTCAAATGTGAAATAAATGTACCATAATTTTTTCCATTGCTTTCACAAACCCTGATGTGAAAAATGAGCATTAAAAATATAAATTTCCAGAAATCAACTTGTACAATTGGACTTGGTGAAGCATATGGACAGTGGGGATAGGGAACATTGTTCTAAAGCAAGAATATAAATTCATGCTACGTAAGAAAGGCATTTCCTCTAAAAATTAGGTTGAAAGAAAATCCAAACCCAGCATCTGTTAGGTTGCCTTCTACAGGTGTGGTTTTCAGAGTGGACTCAATGTCACCTGGGAACTTGTTAGAAATGAAATTTCTCTTGCAGCATTAGACTTTACTGGATTAGAAACTCTAGGAGAGAAGCCTAGCAACCTTCGTTATAATAAGCTCTCCAGGTGATTTTGTAAAGTTTGTAAACCACTGAGCTCGAGGTATTGATACAAATCAGTCCTACATTCTGGATTTCAAGCAGAAGCACATATGTCCTTACTGTCAGATGAGACTCAGTGGAGCTTTCCATGAAGGGAGAAGGAACTCTAAATAGTGCAGCATTTACTTTATGTTTAATCTCCCCATGATGTCATCAAGGGATCTCAAAAGCCGTCTGTCTGATATATATAGCAAACATTAATCTTATGCTATAATTGGGCATGTAAGAAACTATATTTTCTGTTAATCCTGCATCTCACCAAGTTGGCAGAGAATCCAACCAGAGGCAATCTTAGGACCTCCTTTCTCCATGGCTTTAGGAGCATCTTTGATTGAATCATGGGTGAGTGTTAATTGTAGAAAACTTGGAAATATAAGGAAGGCATCTTAGATTTTCAGTCCACATTGGTTACCACTAAGAAATCCACTGTAGAAGCCAGGAGGCCCCTTTAGTTCTGGCTGTTCTGCTATTTTGTGGCAGATCGTCACCGGGAACCTTTGTTCAAGGGTCTAGCTCCTCTGGGAATATAATGCAGACACAACATTGGAGGTCTTACCAGTACCCCTAGGAGATTTCCAGAGGCTGAGAACAAGTTCCCACAGTTTTGGCAAACACAGCCTCCATTCCATTTCCATTCTGAAAAAAACTCATTTTTTCTGTGTAGCTACCCTCAAAAGTACTCTCTACTGGACTTCCCTGGAGATATGATGGATGAAAACCCACCTGCCATTGCAGGGGATGCAGGGGAGATCCCACGTGCTGCGAAGCAACTAAGCCTGCATGCCACAACTACTGAGCTCCAGAGCTTGTGCTCAGCAAAAAGAGAAACCACCATGATGAGAAGCCCGTGCATAGCAACTAGAGTAGCTCCCACTCACTACAACTAGAGAAAGCCTGTGTGTAGAAAGAAGACCCAACACAGCCAAAAATGGATATAAGCAAATTATTAAAAAAAAAATCACTCTCCACCAAGGAGCCCAGCATACTGTATCATGTTTTCAAAGAAAATTGGAAGAGGTGTTTTCTTTAGACACAGCCCCTGCTTCCCCATACCCAAAAGCCTCATCAATTACTGGTTCCATGAAAGAAATTTCTGTATGCTACTCAGTCATACACTAGCCTTACTAGAGTTCATACCTCTGTAATCTCTCCCTGTGATGACTGCCCATCCATAGAATTAAGCTATTTACCCTATCTAGGGTATCTGAACATTGCTGATGGGTTGGTCTTAATAATCAAAACCATCTTTATCCTGTAGTTGTATTTATTGAGCCCTTGCACTATGGCAGACAGTGCACTAGGAGCTTTCTATACTTACCCTTGTTTTGTCTGTTATTGGTGTGCTAAGTCATGTCTGACTCTTTGTGACCCTTTGGACTGTAGCCCACCAGGCTCCTCTGCCCATAGGACTCTCCAGGCAAGAATACAGGAGTTGGTTGCCATTTCCTTCTCCAGGGGATCTTCCCAACCCAGGGATCAAACCCATGTTTCTTGCGTCTCCTGCATTAGCAAGCAGATTCTTTACCACTCAGTTTAGTTCAGTCAATCAGTCATGTCTGACTCTTTGCGACCCCATGAATCGCAGCACGTCAGGCCTCCCTCTCCATCACCAACTTCCAGAGTTTACCTAAACCCATGTCCATCAAGTCAGTGATGTCATACAGCCATCTCATTCACTGTTGTCCCATTCTCCACCTGCCCCCAATCCTTCCCAGCATTAGGGTCTTTTCCAATCAGTCAGCTCTTCACATCAGGTGGCCAAGTATTGGAGTTTCAGCTTCAATATCAGTCCTTCCAATGAACACTCAAGACTGATCTCCTTTAGGATGGACTTGTTGGATCTCCTTGCAGTCCGAGGGACTCTCAAGAGTCTTCTCCAACACCACAGTTCGAAGGCATCAATTCTTTTGTGCTCAGCTTTCTTTATAGTCCAACTCTCACATCCATACATGACTAATGGAAAAACCATAGCTTTAACTAGATGGACCTTTGACAGCAAAGTAATGTTTCTGCTTTTTAATATGCTATCTAGGTTGGTCATAGTTTTTCTTCCAAGGGGCAAGCGTCTTTTAATTTTATGGCTGCAGTCACCATCTGCAGTGGTTTTGGAGCTCAAAAAAATAAAGTCAGCCACTGTTTCCATCTATTTCCCATGAAGCCATGCGACCAGATGGCATGATGTTAGTTTTCTGAATGTTGAGTTCTAAGCCAACTTTTGCATTCTCCTCTTTCACTTTCATCAAGAGGCTCTTTAGTTCTTCTTCACTTTCTGCCATAAGGGTGGTGTCATCTGCATATCTGAGGTTATTGATATTTCTCCTGGCAATCTTGATTACAGTTTATGCTTCATCCAGCCCAGCGTTTCTCGTAATGTACTCTGCATATATGTTAAATAAGCAGGGTGACAATATACAGCCTTGACATACTCCTTTTCCTACTTGGAACCAGTCTGTTGTTCCATGTCCAGTTCTAATTGTTGCTTCCTGACTTGCATACAGATTTCTCAAGAGGCAGGTCAGGTGGTCCTGTATTCCCATCTCTTTAAGAATTTTCCACAGTTTATTGTGATCCACATAGTCAAAGGCTTTGGCATAGTCAATAAAGCAGAAGTAGATGTTTTTCTGGAACTCTATTGCTTCTCGATGATACAGCAGATGTCCCTTAGAAATCATCAAAATGACTGATTAAGTAATATATTAAATTAAAGCTCTCCTTGGCGGTCCTGCACACTATCATGAATCAGAATCACATACTGGAAAAATAAGAGTATTCTCTCCTGGAACAAATGCTAGAAGCTCAATGTATTTTGCATTTGATCAATACATCCTAACTCACTGGCTGGTGCAAGGGTCCAGACCAAAGAGGCTGTGAATTTTGGAATAACTGTTGGAGAGGGCTTAAAAAGGAAAAACAAGGCTAAACTAATAAATTCACATTGAGAACAATCTTTACTTGGCATTTATAAGTATCAAACTCTATGCTAAGCATTCCAAACAGTATCTCAAAAACTCTATGAAGTTGTTTTCTGTTCCCCAGATACATCATCTGTAAAGTAAGATTATATTAGCATCTCCATTACAGCATCATTGCGAGGACTAAATTAATGAATACATGTCAAATGGTCAGGAATGAATCCAATGCATAATAGACAGTCAATAAGTATTACTGATTGTTTTCTCCCTTTTTCATATGAGAAAACTATGGTTTAGCCATGTTGAACAAAATTGCCCAAAACAGCCTGGTTAAGTGTGAGAGTGGGTTTGAACCTCTCTGATTCCGAAAGCCATACTGTAAATACCACATACTGCAGTTTCCCCATGATTTCCCATGCACCTTTCAAATGTCAGGAAACAAGGCTTCTAGATCCTTCTCACCTCACCCCTAAAAAAGTGCACTTGGTCCTCCTAGACTTGATTACCTCTGCCTACTCCAAAATATGGTGGTGGTGATGGTTTGTGGCTAAGTCACATCTGACTCTTGCGATCCCTTGGACTGTAGCCTGCCAGGCTCCAAAATAGAGAAAGACCACTTACTGAGAGAGAGAGTACGTGAAGTTTATTATCAAGAGCATTAACAGGAATCAAGATAAACTTTCAGTGAAAACCATTGATGCTTTCATTAAGCACTGACCTAACCACTGAAAAGCCCTTTGATGGATGTCTCTCTGTTGTGGCTTCTGCAGAGGCCACCCAACTGCCTGCGACAGTAATGTAACCAGGTAACCTTTGTCTGTGACAAGCCCCGGGCTGGTGAATGTTAAAACACAACAAAAGGAGATGACTTTTTGATTGACATGTCTGTTGTGTGGATTGGCCTCACTGATAAAATCAGTCAAAACAAATCCGTTTTATGCACCAACACATGCTTAGAAAGATTGTGTTAGGAGATTTCCTGCGAGATACGATCTTTCCTGCTTTTGCTTTGAAAGTCCTCAGTGCCATCTATCTTACAATAAAGGAAGATGTTCAGAAAGAGAGTTCACTATACTTCTCAATTTTTAATTACATAAGATCTCACTGAGAATCTGTTAAACAGCAGCTTCCAGGGCCGTAGGAGCAGAAATTCTGATTCAGTAAGTTTAGAATCAAGTCAAAGATTATATATGAGCTAAGTTGCTTCCTTCAGTCATGTCCAGCTCTTTGCAACCCTGTGGACTTTGAGACCCAGAGGACCCACTGGGCTCGTGTCCATGGGATTCTCTAGGCAATGGGTTGTCGTGCCGTCCTCCAGGGTATCTTCCCAACCCAGGGATCCAACCCACAGTCTCTTATGCCTCCTGCATTGGTAGGCAGGTTCTTTGCCACTAGTGCCACCTGGGAAGCACCATGTATATATAAATATTTAAAATACATTTTATTTTTTAAAAACCATGCCAGAGGTATCCCTGGGCTTTTGACAAAGTAGGATATGAAGAAAAAAAAGGTTGACAATGTTTCTAATAAAACATCAATAAAAGTGAAGTGCAAGTGAAGTGAAAGTTGCACAGTCGTGTCTGAAGCTTTGCAACCTCAGGGACTATACAGTCCGTGGAATTCTCCAGGCCAGAGTACTGGAGTGGGTAGCTGTTCCCTTCTTCAGGGGATCTTCCCACCTCAGGGATTGAATTCAGGTCTCCACATTGCAGGTGGATTCTTTACCAGCTGAGTAAATTCATTAATAAAAACGAATACAGAGAATATGAATTCCACATGGCTTTTTAAAGTGAATGACTTGTTCTTTTTTTTTTTTGTAGTAAAAGTATTTTTGAGAATCCAATCTTTACTCTAGATTTTTAATCTTTGCTTATTAGTATTTGGTATCAACTTTGTATCTTTAAGAATCCAAGCTTCAGTACCCATTGTTACTTGGGAGTGAGATCACTGGCTTGACTGCTCTCTCCCCATTCTTGACTCTCCTTTCTTTCTTTTTTCTTTTTTTTTTCCCCCACCAAGTCACCTCTATCATCACCCTCCCCCTTATCTTCTCTACCCAACACTGGAAATCTGTTTGAGTGTTACGAGTTGTGAAGAACACTGAGATAACTGATCACTGGCTGGACCTGTCTCTGTCCATCTGATTCCCTCTTTTCTTTCTCTGGTCACTTCTGTCTCCTTCCTCCCTCTTCTCCTTTCTGTATAACTCTGTGAACATCTCTGAGGGATCCAGGCTGTGGAGAGCACACAGGGAAGTGATCACTGGCCACTTCACTCTCTTACCATCTGATTCCTCTCTTCTCCTTCTGTTCACCTCTATCTATCTCCTCCCTCTGCTCCATGCCATGTAACTCTGTGTACCTGTCTGGGTGTCCCTCACTGTGGAGAAACTTCTCATCATTAAACTAGACGTTCTACCATCATTACTGCATAGATGAAGGAGTCCTGAGGCTACTGGAAGACAGGAGGCTAAGCCCAGATCCTGAGAATTCCAGAGAACTCCTGGATCCAGGAGTTAATTAATCGATAGGAGCTCATCAAACTCCTCCATACCTAAACTGAAACCAAGCACCCCCTAAGGGCCAACAAACTCCAGAGTAAGATATACCAAGCAAATTCTCCAGCAACACATGAACATAGCCTGGAGCTTCAATACACAGGTTGCCCAAGGTCACACCAAGCCCACCGACATCTCAAAACTCTACTGGAAACTTCATGCTTGTTAGAGTGAGGAAACCCAGATCCACCCACCAGAACACCACACAAGCTTCCCCAACCAGGAAACTTTGACAAACCACACATCCAACCCCACCCATAGTGAGGAACCCCCACAATAAAGGGACAACACAGCAAGATAAACAAGATGAAAAGGCAGAGAAATACCCAGCAGGTAAAGGAACAGGATAAATATCCTCCAGACCAAACAAAAGACGAGGAGATAGGAAATCTACCTGATAAAGAATTTCAAGTAATGATGGTGAAAATGATCCAAAATCTGGAAAATAAATTGGAGTTACAGTTCAATAACCTGCAGGCAAGGATTGAGAAGATGCAGGTAAGCTTTAACAAGGACTTAGAAGAAATAAAAAAGGGTCAAAATACAATGAATAATGCAATAAATGAGATCAAAAACACCCTGAAGGGAACTAACAGTAGAATAACAGAGATAGAACACAGGATAAGTGAGGTAGAAGACAGAATGGTAGAAATAAACGAAACAGAAAGGAAAAATGAAAAAAGAATTAAAAGAAATGAGGACAATCTCAGAGACCTTTGGGACAATGTTAAACGCACCAACATTCGAATCATAGGAGTCCCAGAAGAAGAAGACAAAAAGAAAGACCATCAGAAAATTCTTCAGGAGATAAGAGTTGAAAACTTCCCTAAATTGGGAAAGGAAATAATCACTCAAGTCCAAGAAACCCAGAGAGTCCCAAATAGAATGAACCCCAAGCGGAACACCCCAAGACACATATTAATCAAATTAATAAATATCAAACTCAAAGAGCAAATATTAAAAGCAGCAAGGGAAAAACAACAAATAACTCACAAGGGGAATCCCATAAGGATAACAGCTGATCTCTCAATAGAAACGCATCAGGCCAGAAGGGAATGGCAGAACATACTTAAAATCATGAAAGAAAATAATCTACAACCCCGATTACTGTACCCAGCAAGGATCTCATTCAAATTTGAAGGAAAAATCAAAAGCTTTCCAGACAAGCAAAAGCTGAGAGAATTCAGCAACACCAAACCAGCGCTCCAACAAATGCTAAAGGATCTTTCCTAGACAGGAAACACGGATAGGGTATATAATCTTGAACCCAAAACAATAAAGTAAATGGCAATGGGATCATACTTATCAATAATTAGCTTAAATGTAAACGGGTTGAATGCCCCAACCAAAAGACAAAGATTGGCCTATTGGATACAAAAACAAGATCCTTATATATGTTGCCTACAAGAGACCCACCTCAAACCTAGGGACACACATAGACTGAAAGTTAAAGGCTGGAAAAAGATATTCCATGCAAATAAAGACCAAAAGAAAGCAGGAGTCGCAATACTCATATCAGATAAAGTAAACTTTAAAATAAAGGCTGTGAAAAGAGATAAAGATGGACATTGCATAATGATCAAAGGATCAATCCAAGAAGAAGAAATAACAATTATAAATATTTATGCACCCAACATAGGAGCACCACAATATGTAAGGCAAATGCTAACAAGTATGAAAGGGGAAATTAACAACAACACGATAATAGTGGGAGACTTTAATACTCTACTCACACCAATGGATAGATCAAGTAAACAGAAAATTAACAAGGAAACTCAAACTTTAAATGATACAATAGACCAGTTAGACCTAATTGATATCTATAGGACATTCCACCCCAAAACAAGGAATTTCACCTTTTTCTCAAGCGCACATGGGACCTTCTCCAGAATAGATCACATTCTGGGCCATAAATCAAGCCTTGGTAAATTCAAAAATATTGAAATCATTGCAAGCATCTTTTCTGACCACAATGCAGTGAGATTAGATATCAATTACAGGAGAAAACCATTCAAAACTTCCAACATATGGAGGATCAACAACACACTGCTGAATAACCAACAAACCAAAGAAGAAATCAAAACAGAAATCAAAATATGCATAGAAATGAATGAAAATGAAAACACAACTACCCAAAACCTATGGGACACAGTAAAAGCAGTGCTAAGGGGAAAGTTCATAGCAATACAAGCTCACCTCAGGAAACAAGAAAAAAGTCAAATAAATAACCTAACTTTACACCTAAAGCAACTAGAAAAGGAGGAAATGCAGAAGCCCAGGGCTAGTAGAAGGAAAGAAATCTTAAAGATCAGGGCAGAAATAAATGCAAAGGAAACAAAAGAGACCATAGCAAAAATCAAGAAAGCCAAAAGCTGGTTCTTTGAGAAGATAAATAAAATTGACAAACCATTAGCCAAACTCATCAAGAAACAAAGGGAGAAGAACCAAATCAACAGAATTAGAAATGAAAACGGAGAGATCACAACAGAAAACACAGAAATACAAAGGATCATAAGAGACTATTATCAGCAACTAAATGCAAATAAACTGGACAACCTGGATGAAATGGACAAATTCCTAGAAAAGTACAACATTCCAAGACTAAACCAGGAAGAGATAGATAATATTAATAGACCCATCACAAGCACGGAAATTGAAACCGTAATCAAAAATCTTCCAAAAAACAAAAGCCCAGGACCAGATGGCTTCACAGCTGAATTCTACCAAAAATTTAGAGAAGAGCTAACACCTATTCTACTCAAACTCTTCCAGGAAACTGCAGACGAAGGTAAACTTCCAAACTCATTCTACGAGGCCACCATCACCCTAATTCCAAAACTCGACAAAGATGCCACAATAAAAGAAAACTACAGGCCAATATCACTGATGAACATAGATGCAAAAATCCTTAACAAAATTCTAGCAAATAGAATCCAACAACACATTAAAAAGATCATACATCATGTTCAAGTACGCTTTATCCCAGGGATGCAAGGATTCTTCAATATTCGCAAATCAATCAATGTAACACACCACATTAACAAATTGAAAAATAAAAACCACATGATTATCTCAATAGATGCAGAGAAAGCCTTTGACAAAATTCAACATCCATTTATGATAAAAACCCTCCAAAAAACAGGAATAGAAGGAACATACCTCAACGTAATAAAAGCTATATATGACAAACCCACAGCAAACATTATCCTCAAGGGTGAAAAACTGGAAGCATTCCCCCTGAAGTCAGGAACAAGACAAGGGTGCCCACTCTCACCACTACTATTCAACATAGTTTTGGAAGTCTTGGCCACAGCAATCAGAGCAGATAAAGAAATTAAAGGGATCTAGATTGGAAAAGAAGAAGTAAAACTCTCTCTGTTTGCAGATGACATGATCCTCTACATAGAAAACCCTAAAGACTCTACCAGAAAATTACTAGAGCTAATCAGTGAATATAGTAAAGTTTCAGGATACAAAATCAACACACAGAAATCCCTGGCATTCCTATACACTAACAATGAGAAAACAGAAAGAGAAATTAAGTAAACAATTCCATTCACCATCGAAACAAAAAGAATAAAATACTTAGGAATATTTCTACCTAAAGAAACAAAAGACTTGTATACAGAAATCTATAAAACACTGATGAGAGAAATCAAAGAGGACACAAATAGATGGAGAAATATACCGTGTTCATGGATTGGAAGAATCAATATAGTGAAAATGAGTACATTACCCAAAGCAATCTATAGATTCAATGCAATTCCTATCAAGCTACCAGAGGTCTTTTTCAGAGAATTAGAACAAATAATTTCACAATTTGTATGGAAATACAAAAAACCTCGTATAGCCAAAGCCATCCTGAGAAAGAAGAATGGAACTGGAGGAATCAACCTACCTGACTTTAGACTATACTACAAATCCACAGTCATTAAGACAGTATGGTACTGGCACAAAGACAGAAATATAGATCAATGGAACAAAATAGAAAGCCCAGAGATAAATCCACACATCTATGGACACCTTATCTTTGACAAAGGAGGCAAGAATATACAATGGAAAAAAGACGGTCTCTTTAACAAGTGGTGCTGGGAAAACTGGACAGCCACTTGTAAAAGAATGAAACTAGAACACTTTCTAACACCATACACAAAGATAAACTCAAAATGGATCAAAGATCTAAGCATAAGACCAGAAACTATAAATCTCCTAGAGGATAACATAGGCAAAACACTCTCTGACATAAACCAAAGTGGGATCCTCTATGACCCACCTCCCAGAATATCGGAAATAAAAGCATGAATAAACAAATGGGACCTTCCCTCATAATCTCTGCATCGGAACCCACAGGTATGTCATCGACCACTTTTTCCTCTGGCTCCCCAGAACTGCCTCTAGCTCTCACACTGATGCACACACCCGCTTCCTGACAAACATCCTTACCGTCTGGATGGTGGGTATTTATAGGAGAGGTTGATGGACTCAGGCTGGCCCTGGTCGCTGGCCAATGAGCCCTGCAGAATGAAAGGGCGGCTCTTAGCCAGCGAGGCCCCTCCCACACCCCTTCATCCTGACCGCGATTTGTGATCGGTTTGCTTCATCTTAGAACTCATGGCACTGCCTCTGAAGAGACATCTTGTGGAAATAACAGTCGAAGGACATGGCTCAGAATATTATCTACAGCCCTTGAGGAGGACCTAGGGCTTCCCAGGTGGTGCTAGTGGTAAAGAAGCTGCCAGCCAATGCAGGAAATGCAACAGACCTGGGTTCTATCCCTGGGTTGGGAAGATCCCCTAGAGGACAGAACGGCACTCCACTCCTGTATTACTGCCTGGGAAATCCCATGGACAGAGAAGGCTGGCGGGATACAGTCCATGGGGTCGCAAAGAGTCAGACACGACTGAGTGACTGAGCATGCACACACTGAAGAGGAAGTGAAAGTCCTGGACCTTGTTTAATGGTTAAATTAGTATTATTTTCTCTTGCTTGACTCTTTCACTTTCTTTCTGCATTTTCTCACTTCTCTGATTAAATTTATTCTTTGGATCTCAAAAAAAAAACCCAAAAAAACAAATGGGACCTAATTAAAATTAAAAGCTTCTGCACAACAAAGGAAACTGTAAGCAAGGTGAAAAGACAGCCTTCAGAATGGGAGAAAATAATAGCCAATGAAGCAACGGACAAACAATTAATCTCACAAATATACAAGCAACTCCTGCAGCTCCATTCTAGAAAAATAAACGACCCAATCAAAAAGTGGGCCAAAGAACTTAGCGGACATTTCTCCAAAGAAGACATAAAAATGGCTAACAAACACATGAAAAATTGCTCAACATCACTCATTATCAGAGAAATGCAAATCAAAACCACAATGAGGTACCACTTTACACCAGTCAGAATGGCTGCCATCCAAAAGTCTACAAGCAATAAATGCTGGAGAGGATGTGGAGAAAAGGGAACCCTCTTACACTGTTGGTGGGAATGCAAGCTAGTACAGCCACTATGGAAAACAGTGTGGAGATTCCTTAAAAAACTGCAAATAGACCTGCTATATGACCCAGCAATCCCACTGCTGGGCATATACACCGAGGAAACCAGAATTGAAAGAGCCACGTGTACCCCAATGTTCATCGCCGCATTGTTTACAATAGCCAGGACATGGAAGCAACCTAGATGTCCATCAACTGACGAATGGATAAGAAAGCTGTGGTACATATACACAATGGAATATTACTCAGCATTAAAAAAAAAATTCATTTGAATCAGTTCTACTCAGGTGGATGGAACTGGAGCCTATTATCCAGAGTGAAGTAAGCTAGAAGGAGAAACAATACAGTATACTAATGCATATGTATGGAATTTAACAAGATGGTAACGAGAACCCTGCATGTAAGACAGCAAAAGGAACACAGATGTATAGAACAGACTCGTGGACTCTGTGGAAGAGGGCAAGGGTGGGATGATATGGGAGAATGGCATTGAAACATGTGAATTATCATATGTGAAATCGATAGCCAGCCCAGGGTTGGCGTTCGGGGCTGGTGCACCGAGATGACCCAGCGGGAAGGAATCGGGAGGGAGGAGGGAGGGGGGTTCTGGAAGGGGAGCATATGTAAACCCATGGCAGTTTCATGTCATTGTATGGCAAAACCAACACAATAAAGTAAAGAAAATTTAAAAAAGAAAAAGATAGGGGCTTTGAATACTCTTGCTGTGCCTGGTTCCCTAGGCAGGAGCCACACGCAGGACACATGCCTTGTTCTTAGCGTCCCAGCCTTTATGACAACATCATGAGGAAAGAAGCATCTTGAAGGAATTGACTCCTGAGAAGCAAACCTGAGTCCGAGTCTGTGACGAAACACTCTGGTCTCCTATTCTTCCTCCTTTCAACTTATACCTAAAAGACTTCACATAATTTAGGGATAAGAACAGATAGAGGAAAGACAACCTCTAGATAGGCATGGTTTTCCCTTTGTAGTGTTTAGTCACTCAGCATGTCCAACTCTTTGTGACCCCTTGGACTGTAGCCCACCAGGCTCCTCTGTCCATGGGATTCTCCAGGCAAGAATAGTGGAGTGGGTAGCCCTTCTCCAGGGGATTTTCCTGACCCAGGGATCAAACCCACATCTCCTACATTGGCAGGTAGATTCTTTACCACTGAGTTACAGGGGAAGGCCATGGTTTTCCCTGTCCCTCTCTAATTTGTGGCAACCCTGGAGGCAAATAATAGTTTCTTTTTTAATATGAGTAAATTACATCTCAGAGCCTTTAAACAACTTTCCCCAAATGACACCATCAATGAGAAGCTGAGGTGAGTCTGAATCCAAACCTGATAGTAGAGCACATACTCTCCACCCAAACACTTCCTCCCCAGTGGCAGCAGAGAATAAACACAGACACCTGGGGGGTGTTAGGGATATGCACAAAGAAGTTTTCTTTCTTAAGTTCCATGTTTTAAGTTCAAGTATATTTTTCATTTTCACAGTATAGATGTGTGAGATTGAAGGTAAAAGAAGTTATTATTTCCTCAACATTTCAAGTAAGATAACACTCCAGGAAGATGAACCACACTTCTAATACCTACAGCAGATTGGGGTTACCTGAGGATGAAGCCTGCCTCTAGTGCTGCTGATTTATCCCTATTATCCCATCCTATAAGTCATCTCCAGTGGGAACAGAAGATTTAGGCCAGTAAGTATCAGGAACAGTAACTCCACCTCAGTACATCAACATAAAATCCTCACCCTGACATACTCAGCATTGAATACAACAGGTTCATCAGTTCATCCAGTTATCTTTGGATGTGGCTTGTCTGCTATTGCGCTCAAATGTTATACATTAAGTTAGTCCATTCAAAGTTCAATGAAATAAATTATTCTTAGAGAGTAGAACTAATAAAAAAAAAGTTGGTTTTGTTAGATATGAACTGTATATACTACAGTGCTTCCACTCATTTATCAGCTCTGGACTTCCTGAAGTCAAAGGTAGAAAGTAAAAGAGGAAAAGATTTAGTTTATAAAATGTTTGGTAAGACATTATATCACAAATGGGGAAGCAAATGTTTCCTTTTGCTTGTGAATTGTCAGGTCTTAATTTAGAAGTTCAAAAGAACATTACTTTTAAATGAAGGGCATAGTTCTGCATATTGTTTTTCAGCAGTGAACATAGGGATGTAGACTTTTTTTTGAATTAGTGTTTTCATTTCCTTTGGATCAATACCCAAAAGAGGAATTTCAGGATCATATACTAGTTCTATTTTTAATTTTGGGGGCAACTCCACTTGGCTTTCCATAGTGGCTTTATCAATCTACATTCCCAACAACAGTACAATAAGGTTCTTTTTTCTGTGTATTCTTACCAGCACTTGTTATTTCTTTTTTAATTTAATTTAATTTAATTTAATTTTTTTAGTTTTGCCATACAATGACATGATACTGCCATGGGTTTACATGTGCTCCCCCTCCAGAACCCCCCTCCCTCCTCCCTCCCCCCTGGGAAATCTCGGTGCACCAGCCCCAAGCATCAATTCCTAGAAAAGCACTTGTTATTTCTTGTGTTTTTGATGACGGCCATTCTAACTGGTATGAGGAGATATCTCCCTGAGGAGTTGATTTGCATTTGCCTGATAATTAGTGAGGCTGACTAGATGTCCATCAGCAGACAAATGGATAAGAAAGCTGTGGTACCTATACAAAATGGAATATTACACAGCTATTAAAAAGAATGCATTTGAATCAGCTCTAATGAGGTGGGTGAAACTGGAGCCTATTACACAGAGCTAAGTAAGTCAGAAAGAAAAACACCAATACAGTATATTAACGCATGTATATGAGATTTAGAAAGATGGTAACAATAAGCCTATATGCGAGACAACAAAAGAGACACAGATATAAAGAACAGACTTTTGGACTCTGTGGGAGGAGAGGGTGGGATGATTTGAGAGAATAGCACTGAAACATGTATATTATCATATGTGAAATCGATCGCCAGTCCAGGTTCGATGCATGAGACAGGGTGCTCAGGGCTGGTGCACTGGGATGACCCAGAGAGATGAGATGGGGAGGGAGGTGGGAGGGTGGTTCAGTATGGCAAGCACTTGTACACCCATAGCTGATTCATGCCAATGTATGGCAAAACCCACCACAATTGGCCTCCAATTAAAATAAATTTAAAAAAGAAAAAAAAATTAGTGAGGTCGAACACCTTTTCATGCACCTGTTGGCCATATGTGTATCTTCTTTGAAACAAAATATTCAAATCCTTTGCTCACTTTTAATGGGATTGTTTTGGTTTTTGGTATTGAGTTGCATGAGTTGAAGGGCATATATTTTTATTGAATATGTTTTTAATGTACTTGATCTTTCATCTAATACTCACTGTTTGGGCTCCATTTCCCTATATCACAGCCTAGAAATTGTGTCTAGGGGAAGAGTCTTTATGTATGTGGAACTCACCTGGTGAGGTGAATCAAGGATTGGGGCTCTGCTTTGGCTTCTGTCCTATCACTGCAAACAGTGATTTTATAAGATTTCAACAAGTTTTGTAGTTTTGTAGAATGGGAGCAAAAGTCAGCTACCAATTATTTATTATGGTTGAGATCATAAATTTGCTTGGATGGCCTTAGAGCAACACACACAACAAACCTGAGCTGTTTTAACACTATGTTTATTGCTATACTTTTGATAGAGGAAAACCTCAGGGGAACTATAAGCATTTCAAAGATATCTTCTTTTCCTGAGGATTTATTAATTTAATTAAAATCTTATTTGAGAACAGTCAACTGACTTCAGTCATCACAGTGAATAATTATAAAACAAAGACTAACAGACCAAAACAAGCCTAGGTGATCATTATTCTCATAAGCTTCCATCTAATTGAGTTCTTAAAAATTCAGAGTCATTGTCCTATATAAACCATGTTGACCTTAGCAGTTATTTTACCAAAAATTAACTTAGATTTAATAGACCATTTTTAGGATATCCTGGAGAAGGAAATGACAATCCACTCCAGTACTTTTGCCTGGAAAATACCATGGATGAAGAAGCCTGGTAGGCTACAGTCCATGGGGTCACAAAGAGTCGGACATGACTAAGCGAGTTCACTTTCACTTTTAGGATATATAATTTCTTTGAGTCAGTAATGTCCCATGTGCAAACTTGAAGTTAAGAAGAACTGGAACCTATTATCCAGAGTGAAGTAAGCTAGAAGGAAAAACAAAAATACAGTATACTAACGCATATATATGGAATTTAGAAATATAGTAACGAGAACCCCACATGCAAGACAGCAAAAGAAACACAGATGTATAGAACAGTCTCTTGGACTCTGTGGATGAGGGCAAGGGTGGGATGATATGGGAGAATGGCATTGAAACATGCTAATTATCATATGTGAAATCAATAGCCAGCCCAGGTTTGATGCTCGGGGCTGGTGCACCGGGATGACCCAGGGGGAGGGAATCAGGAGGGAGGAGGGAGGGGGGTTCTGGAGGGGGAACATATGTATACCCATGGTGGATTCATGTCAATGTATGGCAAAACCAACACAATAAAGTAAAGAAAATTAAAAAAAAAGAAGTTCCATAAAACATTTCTGATCACTACCCACCCCCAAATTAGGGCTTCCCAGGTGGCTCTAGTGGTAAAGAACTCACTTGCCAAGAGAGGAGACTTAAGAGACTCTCATTCAATCCCTGGATTAGGACGATCCCCTGGAAAAGGACATGGTAATTCACTCCACTATTCTTGCCTGGAGAATCCCATGGACAGAGGAGTCTGGTAGGCTACAGCCCATAGGGTCGCAGAGTCAGACACAACTAAAGTGACTTAGCATGCACCCTCCAATAAGATTAAATTTCTGTCCAATTCATATGCCTTCCTCTCCACCCATAAACAGAGGAATTAGCCCCTCCGCGTTGGCCTTGTATAGAGGACTCAGTACTGTGTGTGTGTGTGTGTGTGTGTGTGTGTGTGTGTGTGTGTGTGT
>ML661346.1:5270231-5471637 GCA_007570785.1 Antilocapra americana | reverse complement strand
CACGCGCGTGCACATGTGTTAGTCACTCTGCCATGTCTAGCTCTTTGCAACCCCATGGACTGTAGCCCACCAGGGTTCTCTGCCCATGGGATTCTCCAGACAAGAATACTGGAGTGGGTAGCCATTGCCTTCACCAGGGATCTTCCCAGCCCAGGGATCCAACCCAGGTATCCCATGTTGTAGCAGATTCTTTACCATCTAAGCCACTAGGGAAGCCCCAATATCTTGCTTATGTCCCAAAACAATCTTAGCCATTGAAATACAGGCAAAAATGCAAGAGAATCATTTACATATGAACTAGAGAGCAACCACTTTTTAGTAACATGGTCAGTAGAATATATTTGTAAGGAAATATTTGGTTAAATACTTATTTCACCAAATGACCTTGGCATGTTCTATTGAAACAGCTGATGATAAAATGGGTCAGAAATATAATAACAGGTAGCATTTCCATCATGGTGATACTTACTTGGACTTAGGTATTTCAAGAGCCACAAGCTTCAGCTCCTCTATATTCTTTAACCTATATCCTCCCCAGTTGTATGTGCTTATGATATGAAAGAATCTTTTACTTTCCTGTTCCTTTCAGGAAGTTTTTCTGTGTGTCTGTATCTATGTAGATGTAGACATCAAATCTGGATAGTCAGGAGGTCACTTGGAGTGAGGCAGATCATAGCTACTGGAAGCAAAAACTCATATGTTACACCAGCATAATCAGTGCATAACTAACGCCTGTGACCAGAGTTGTATGGTCTCAATGATAAGCAATATAGAAAACCAATTTTCCATCTAAAACTGAATCCCAAATGGTCATGTTGAGTGTCATATCAAAGTAGATTTTAGGCTACTTTAAATTTATATTCAAAACAACAGTTCTTTATCTTTTTTTGCAGTATTTCTTGTGGGACTTCCCCCAAAGCACAAATCTATCTAAAAGGCAGCCCCAGCCAGGGTTGAGAGTTAAGTTGCTAGGAGAGAGGAAATTTTGGACACAATCCCCACTAAAAGAAGTGATTCATTTTTCTTTGTTGACCAGCAACAGTCTGGCTCTTACTTTTTGCTGCACGAAGAAAAATCATCACAGGACACTTGGGTTGAATTTGTTGAAGAGTAAAAACTAATGGAGTAGGTGAGCCATTACTGCATTATGTACTGAGTAGTGAGTGACCTTGAGCCACTCACTCAAATACAGGGGCTTGGTTTCTTCATGTGCAAATGAGGTCTCTTCTTGGAGGTCCCTTCCAGCTGTAACTTTTCACATTCAGAACTTGAATGTGTATATTCAATATATATATTCTGAGGGGAATTCATTTGTTAGGTACTATGTTAAAGTGAAGTCGCTCAGTCATATCTGACTCTTTGCAACCCCATGGACTGTAGCCTACTAGGTTCCTCCATCCATGGGACTTTCCAGGCAAGAATACTAGAGTGGGTTGCCATTTCCTTCTCCAGGAGATCTTCCCGACCCAGGGATTGAACCCAGTATTATGTTAAGGACTAAGTATAATGACTAAGATTTTTTAAGCATAAATCTCTAAAATTATTTCATACTCGGTCAAATCAGTTCTATCTCCACACTCAACACACAAATATGCACACACACATACACACAATAAACATCTATATCAGTAATAATAATCACTAGATTAATATATTAATATTGAGGGACCCCAACATATAAGCAGTTTAATTAAAATATGTCTAAGGAAATCAATACACAATAGTACAATAAGCATTCTTCAACTTATATGCTTATTTTTTAAGGGAAAGCTAAAAATTATCAGGGTTTTTATATGATTTGAAATAACCAATTAAAAATTAAAACTGGATGTATATATGTGTTCATTTTATTAAAATTCAATGAGATATAGAATTAGGACTTAGTACTTTTTAGTTTATTTCAACAAAAAACTTTAAACATTTTTTAAATGCTGGAACTCAGCATCTTAGTTACATTGATCAATAATAAGATTTCTGTTCAGAGGCCACTGAAAAACTAACTGTGTCACAAAATCACATTATATAAAGAACTTGTGGTGCTCATATTTAGATAGATGTTAAAGGGTATAGATAATGCCATAGAGCAGTGGAATTACTTGCAACTGGCAATTATGCTTCATATGCAAAATTATGCTGAGGAATGTAGGATCTCTCTGTTGGAAACATGAACATAAAAAAATTTCAGATATTTCAATAAAAAATCATCACCGTACATCACATTGCAAAGTCACTACCATACTTCAACTGAACTAAAATGATGTTTTGGTGTTAACTCAAGCAAGAAAAAATAAATAAATAGAGGTTTAACAAGGGCTGGGTCCTTGGCAAAGTAAAGAGCCTCTCTGTTGGATAGCTTTTCTTTTCTAAAGGAGGCTTAGAGAGGGAGAAGAGACTCATAAGTCATTTTCAGGCATATTTCTGGCCTCAGAAGGGCCTCTTACCAAAAGTAAAAACCCCTGTTATTCTTAGCAGAGAGCAGAGATGGTAGAAAATTATGTCCACATACATTTGAGTCAATGTGGGAGGGCTATCCAACTAGGACTTAACCATAAGTATGCACTATTTAAGACTGAAGATCTAGGATGCTTTCAGTGTGGGTCAAACATACCCATCTCTCAGGCTCCTTTGTGCAGTGGGGTCCAGACCAGTTTGGGAATTTGAGGTCATCTCTGCAACCATCAAGAGAGGCGCTATTGCAGGAGTTTTGGGCTCTTTATCCTCTCTGGACCTAAGTGTAGAGTGCTTTGGATTGTTGGGTGAATGGCAGCAGACTGCCTGAGGTTAATTATGCAATACACCATTACTGAGCATGCATCAGCAGTGATTAATCCCATCTCAAACTTGTGCTGGGAAGTAAGAGGTGAGACTGATGGACTTGATGTCCTGAAAGTGAGTTAATACCCTTCAAGAGCTGAGGTCTAAAATGCTACCTCATGGCTGGTGACACGTACAAGGAGAGGCCCCTTGGTGGCTATTTCACTTCATAAACACATTTTCAGGAAGTATAGCATGCAGGCAAGGCCTTCTTGTAACTAGAATGAGTGTGCAAATGATGTCACACTGCAACAACTTTGGTTATGCTTTTCCTGAACAGTAAGGAAGAGCAGGCATCTATTATTAGGCACAATATATGGATGAGGGTATGAGAAATTAAGTGCCTCAACCAAACATCAAAGCCACTAAAAAGGAAACTAACTGAAGAGACAATAAATTCACAGAGAGCAGAGGTTCACATAGGTATCAAGATGGTGCCTCCAGTTAGAAGTTAAAGGACAATGCAAAGCCAAAGAATTGAAAGTTGATTTTTACAATAATGGAAACTTCTGAATGCAATTTGAGGAAACTGACATAGTGTTTAAAGGGGTTACTCTTAATAGCAAAGAACAAGACTGTGAGAGCGAAATTACTCCCTATACAGGTAGTATAAAAACTGACAGGTAAATACTCTTTGAGCAGTTACTATATTCCAAAACCTCCACTGTGGACTTTGCATGTATTGCCTCCATGTTAGCTAAAAGGGGCTTCCCTGGTGGCTCAGCCATAAAGAATCTGTCTGCCAATGCAGGTGATGCGGGTTCAATTGCTGGGTCAGGAAGATCCCCTGGAGAAGGAAGGAAATGGCAGCCCGCTCCAGTGTTCTTGCCTTGATGGACAAAGGAGCCTGGTGGGCTACACAGTTCATGGGGTTGCAAGAGCTGGACATGACTTAGTGACTAAACTACCACTATCAAGGTAAAAGGGAAGTGATACTGACTCCATGATATGAATAAAAAAAAATTATTGGTGAAAGGCTTCGCAAAGTCACCTCTAACTAAGTAGCAAAGCCTAGGTTTAGATCCACATCCACAACTGTCCAGTGGTCATGCTCTAGTCTCCATGAGTATTCTCACCAAGAGAAAGTAAAGTTGTTGAACTTGAATACAGCAACCACTTTAAATCACGACACCATCATCATCGTTTGTCTGGACTACCGAAGGAACTGTCTACCATTATTTCTGTTTCTACCTCCAACATTATCTACTGCTGTGCTGTGCTGTGCTTAGTTGCTCATTCATGTATGACTCTTTGCAACCCCATGGACTGAAGCCTGCCAGGCTCCTCTGTCCATGGAATTCTCCAGGCATGAATAACTGGAGTGGGTAGCCATTCCCTTCTCCAGGGAATCTTCCTGACCCAGGGATTGAACCTAGGTCTCCTGTATTGTAAGCAATTCTTTACCATCTGAGTCACCAGGGAAGCTCAAGAATATTGGATTGGGTAGCTATTCCCTTCTCCAGGGGAACTTCCCAACCCAGGAATGCAACCAGGGTCTCTAGCATTGCAGGCGGATTCTTTACCAGCTGAGCTACCCAGGAAGCCCCTAGGTGACAAATTATCCCAACTTTTAGCTGCTCAGACTGATAAACACTATCTCACAGTTTCTGAGAGTCAGGAATCTGGGTGTCCCTAAGCTGGCTTGTTCTGTCTTTGAGTCATCAGGATGTTGGCAGGGATCATCTAAAATCATCTGAAGGCTTGAGCATGGCTGGAGGATTGTTCCCAGACTTGGTTCCCTCACATGGCTGTGGCAGGAGTTCCCAGTTTCTTGCCTCAAGGTCTTAAGTTCCTTACAACATGGCAGCCGGCTTCCAACAGAGCCAATGATTAAAGAGCATGGTGGAGGCCACATTTTTTCCCTTGACTTAGCCTTAGAAGTGAAGCACTATCACTCCCATTATGTCCTACTCTTTAGGAGTGAGTCACCAAGCCCATCTACACCCAAGGGAGGGAGAATTAAGCTCCATTTCCAGAAGTAAGGGGTATCAAAGAATTTGTAGGCATACTTTAAAACCAGCTTACGCCCATCTTCAGTAGATTTCTATATATTGCCATCATGATCTTTTACTAACAAATTTGTTTTCATCTTTATTCTTAACCTTTCAGTGGTATCTCATTGATTTCAAGATAAAAACCCAACACCTTTGGTTCTATTTGATGTGGCCAGGGCCCCGCCCTCCAAAGCCCTCTAATGTCATCTCCTGTTTTTCCTTTGCTATCTGTTTTCTGGTCATACTCTCTCCCTTTCAGGTCCTCCAATATGCCAAATTCCTTTGGATTCAGGGCCTTTGCACATGTTCTTCCTGCAGCCCAGAATGATCACCATTTTGTACTCACTTCTTCATCATTCACTTCTTAGTCCATAGGATCCTTCCTGAGGAGAGCTTCTTTGACTCTTTAGCCTTTATCGGCTACCCAGCTACAGTTCTTGTGATAGCCTGGACTTTTTGTCCATAGGGCTGATCACAGTTTATGACGACTCATTCATTTTACTCTTTTGCTATGGCTGTAAGAGACTAGCTTTATTCACTATGGAATCCTACCATTTGGTACAGGGTTTAGCCAGTGTTGTGTATGTGTGTGAATGCTCAGTTGCTCAGAAGTGTCTGACTCTCTGCAAGCCCATGAACTATAGCCCACCAGGCTTCCCTGTCCTTCACTATTTGCTCAAACTCATGTCCATTGAGTCAGAGATGCCAGCCAATAATCTCATCCTCTACCACTCCCTTCTCCTGTCCTCAATCTTTCCCAGCATCAGGGTCTTTGTGCCCAAAGTATTACTATGTCTTTATCTCTATACTTAAATAAAGACCCAAAGAAAAGCATACCATAAATGTGCATACAATGGGATATACCAATCATGGAAACTTCAGCAAGGGAAGTACAATTACAGGAAGATAAGGAAGGGATCTATGTTCTCAGAATTCTGCTGGCTAAGTCATTAAAGAGCTATAGCCCTAATCTTAATCACACTAAGATTAGGAACAGCTTTGGTTCTGAAAGTTCAGCATATACATGCACACTTCAAGGTGATTCTGCAGGTAAGAGACTCACTATCCTTAGAAGTTTTATTCTGATGTTTTTCCCCATCATCTGCTTGCGACTCCATCACCCACAAACTGATCTTAAAAGATACACATATGGCAGTGGTCTCTGAGCTGTAAACTGTGGACAAGAATAGAACCTAAAAAGCATCACTTCCCCAGTCTCACCCTCCCTGTTAATGCGACAAGGGTGAGATTACTGGATTAGAACTATTCCAAGTTTGGGAGTGTCTTTTGCAAGAGACTTCGCTTCATGTAGGTGAGAAAAGGGATCCACTGCTACTCATTGTGTTGTCAAACCCTTTGCACTCCTGGGGAGTAGCGTGCTTGCCTTTCAGAGATCCATTCACAGAGCCTTGCAAGTGAGAAACAAAAACAGCTTGCTGGGAAATGAGTTCAGTCCCAGCAGTGCAGCTCTGAGCCTGGAGGGAGGACAAACAAAGCCGCTGTGAAGAATGAAAGCAAGTTCAGTGTCTCTCTCATTATGGTTTATCTTGCCCCAGCCTCTTAAAAGCTCTTCTATTGTGTCCAGGCCTAAAAACCTCCAGGGACCTGACTGAGCCTCTCTAATTGGGTGCTTGCAGTTCATTTTATTTTTTATTAAAAAAATAAGCTCATCAGCACTGTAGCTTCAGGGGTCCACATGGAACATGTTTATAAAGAGGTTTGTGTGTTTATTAGCATTACACAAAGCCCGTTACACAAAAGCCTCAGAAACGCACCAGACTCAGCAAGCTTCCAAACATGAACACTTGGTGTGACAAGCCCTAAGTCATTACTAGTGATATAGGCACCCAGGGCCCTGAGAAGGCTCTCCTTTTTCCCTCAGCCCAGGTGACTTGAGTCAAGGGACTTGGAAGGGGACATCTCTCCAAAGAGTCACAGCCCTTCTTTTTGGGTAGAGGCTGTAGGAAACACATTGCCTTCAAAGTAAAACTTATGAACCACCTACTATGGGTGGAATGCTGAGTGATATGAACATGCTGGCATGTGGATGCTCCCTGAACACCAAAATAATTTATGTAGTAGATGGAGTTTCTGGTCTCACAAGGTCACGCTCATGCTCAGTTACTCAGTTGAGTTTGATTCTTTGCAACCCCATGGACTGTAGCCCACCAGGCTCCTTCGTCCATGGGGTTTCCAGGCTGGAAATATGGAAACTCCAGTTTTCCATACTGGAGTGGGTTGCCATTTCCTTCTCCAGGGGATCTTCCCAACCTAGGGATTGAACCCGCATCTCCTGCTTTGGCAGGTGGAGTCTTTACTACTGAGCCACTTAGGAAGCCCTTACAAAGTCACTAAGGTACAAAAAGGTGAATGACTTGTTCCAGGTCCTACAAATAAGAAGAGCCAAAATTAAAAAATATGCAAAACCAGGTCTATTAAATCACGGAGTCTCTCTTCCTCCTACCAGAATGTATAGCCTCTTAATATAAATCACTACTTGCACAACAGCCCCTTTGAGGGTCTCATCCCAAACTAGGGTAGAGTAGTACAAGGAGACCAAGGGGGCTGCAAACCAGAGATTTGGTTCACTATCTGCCGGATTACCTGCCGGACCACCTTGCTGGGTTGTTTCTTCATTGGGATCAGGCTGGCTGTCCTGCTGATGGAAGACTTTGAGCACAAGTCATGCATCAAGTGGGCTTCCCGGGGGTTCAGATGGTAAAGGATCTGCCTGCAGTGCAGGAAACCTGCGTTCGATTCGTGGGTCTGGAAGAACCCCTGGAGAAGCAAATGGCAACCCACTGCAGTATTCTTGCCTGGAGAAGTCCATAGACAGAGAAGCCTGGTCAGATAGGACTGAGTGACTAACACACACACACACACACACACACGCACGCACACACGCACACACACACACACACACACACACACATGCATCAAGTAACCAATATGTCAAGACCCAAGAAGGTATAATGTTCTACAAGGATAAGCACAGTGGGAAGAAAGCCAAATCAATTTCAACTGTTGCCAGGGGTGTGTGGGGCGGGGGGTGGGGGTAGGAGGGCTGAGACATCTCAGCAATTGATATCAAATGCCAACTATTATGAGACAGAGCACAAGAGCAAGTGACTTCTGGTTAAACCTGATCAGATTGATTCATAGAAACCATCAAGTAATTGTCTACTAATAGCAGCTGCCTGAAAGGCAGTGGAATGCTTGCAAAGTCTCAGTTTCACCCAGCCTAAGCACTTTCCAACACAGGAAAGGAAAGAACAGATTTTGTGACTATGTTAAATCTATGTAATTTCCTATGTAATTTTATATGTATATGGCACGTAAGTGTTGGTTGATTTACATATGCTTCTTGGTCTTTTCCTCCTCCTCCTCCCGCTAAAGTACATAATAAATGTTGAAGCAAGGCAAGGATGAAATGCAAATAAGCAAAGATTGTATGGCAAGGTCATGATATCCTGCTTCCTAAGGCCAACTGAACTCATTTCACTAAGATAGGAATGAAACATTTTTACTAGTAAGGTGTAAGTGTGTTAGCTGCACAATCAAATCCGACTCTTGGCAACCTTATGGACTGTAGCCCACCAGGCTTCTCTGTCCATGGAATTCTCCAGGCAAGAATACTGGAGTAAGTAGCCAGTCCCTTCTCCAGGGGATCTTCCAGACCCAGGGATCAAACCCGAGTCTCCTTCTTTGCAGGCAGACTCTTTACCATTTGAGCCACAAGAAAACAAGACATAAACGGGAACCTGATTAACCCAGTGTTCACCAAAAATATGCTAAATATTTATTGCTAAATTGAGGTTCAATGTTTGGCACTGCTTCTGCATAAATGAAGTAAAACCTTTTGGAGTCGGCCATTACCATTGGTCATCTGTTTGTAATCAAAATAATTGGTACAGAGTCAAAATAGACTTTTTCTTCCTATTCATATGCTAGTTGTATGTTAACAAAAGCATTAGTCACTCAGCTGCGTCCGACTCTTTGAGACCCCATGGACTGTGGCCCGCCAGGCTCCTCTGTCCGTGGGATTCTCCAGGCAAGAACGCTGGAGGGGGTTGCCGTGCCCTCCTTAAGGTACCCTCCCCGCCCATGTCCCCCACATCGCAGGCAGACTCTTTACCATCTGAACCACCAGGGAAGCCCGCATGTTGGGAGACCACCTGCAAATTAAGATCCTGGCAGCAGTCATTGGGGAGCAAGGCAGCAAGGTATCACCAGTATAGGCGCCGTTCTAAGGAGAGTGAATCCAGTTGTTTGTTCCAGATGTGGCTTTGTGTTGGGAAAGACGCAAGGCATTTTGTATTTTAAACCAAGATGGCAAAGTACGGCCCAAGGACCAAATAGAGCCCCCTTCACCTATTTTTATAAATGAAGCTTTATTGGTACAACAAGTGATACTTCTTTTTGTAATATTATCATCTGTCTGCTTTCAAGCTATGAGAGCAGACTTGAGTAGTATTGAGAGAGATCTGCAGTGCTGAATATATTTACTATCTACTGCTTCATGAATAAGTTTGTCTGCTCCTAAACTATGCCCAATTATGCTTCAAATTCTACATCATACACCCAAACAAATGAACAAAGCTTACTGTGGTTGTTCAAACAGTTAGTCATGTCAGACTCTGAAACTCCATGGACTGCCTCATGCCAGGCTTCCCTGGCCTTCACCATCTCCTGGAGGTGGTACAAACTCATATCCATTGAGTCCGTGATGCCATCCAACCATCTCATCCTCTGTCGTCCCCTTCTCCTCCCACCTTCAATCTTTCCCAGCATCAGCGTCTTTTCTAATGAGTCAGTACTTCGCATCAGGTGGCCAAAGTGTTGGAACTTCAGTTTCAGCATCAGCCCTTCCAATAAATATTCAGGACTGATTTCCTTTAGGATTGACTGGTTGGATCTCCTTGCAGTCCAAGGGACTCTCAAGAGTCTTCTCCAACATCACAGTTCAAAAGCATCAGTTCTCTGGTGCTCAGCCTTCTTTATGGTCCAACTCTCATATCCATACATGACTATTGGAAAAACCACAGTTTTGATTATACAATCCTCTTATGGGCAAACTGATATGTTCACCTCTCACTGAGTCATGTTAGGTAGGATCGTCCCTGGTAACATCTTCTAACCAAGTAGAAATTAGGAGGCTGGCTGCTTGCATAGCAGTTCCAGGGTCACAGCCAACACAACAATCTTTCATGCAGCAAATATAGACTCACGGCCCCTCTCCTATGGTTGTCTTCTCAGTGTTTTGGGTGATATATGACATATGAGGCCCAGTTCATGTTACAACACAGCTGACATTCTGCCAGGACAAGACAGACTCATAAGAAACCAGTGCCTATAAGATTTAAATTTGGGGATTAGCCATGCCAACAACCTATTCAGACTTACAAGTGTTTTAGGCTTAAAAAAATTACTATTATTTTGACTTGACAGGCATTCTTTGCTTATAGTTACATGAAGACATTCCTACTTAAATGCTTTTGATACAGCAGATTATTAATATACAAAATATATAAACAACTATTTGTATGTAACATCAAGAGAATATTCATACATGTTTAGTCTATCTATATATTTTCCAGAGTTGAGAGGAAAAGATGACAAACAAAAAAACAAAAAAAAGGTACTTTGAGATTCCAGAGTGACCGCTAGGCATAATCTGTTCTAATGCACTGTACATATCAGAATTTAGAGCCCCAGAATGACTGCTTTTAAAAAAATTATTATGTATTAGGGTATAGTTGATTAGGGCTTCCCTGGTGGCTGGGGGGTAAAAATTCCACCTGCAATGTAGGAGATGCGTGTTCGACCGCATGGTTGGGAAGATCCCCTAGAGAAGGAAATGGCAACCCACTCTGGTATTCCTGCCTGGGAAATCCTATGGACAGAGGAGATGGGAGAGCTACAGTCCACGGGGTCGCAAAGCATCAGACATGATTTTGAGACAAAGCACACATGCAGAGCTGATTAACAATGTTGTGATAGTTTTAGGTGAACAGCAATGGGGCCTCAGCCACACATATGCATGTATCCACTCTGTCCCAAACTCCCCTCCATTCAGGCTGCCATTTAGCATTGATCGGAGTTCCATGTGCCACTTAGTAGGTCCTTGTTGGTTATCTATTTTAAATATAGCAGTGTGTACATGTCCACTTCAAACTCCCAAGCTATCCCTTCCCCTCAAACTTTACTCCCCACCCCTCAGCAACCATAATTCCGTTCTCTAAGTCTCTGAGTTTCCTTCTTCTTTGTAAGTTCATTTTTCTTATTTCTTCTTAGATTCCACATATAAAGGACATCATACAATACTTCTCTGTCTGACTTACTTCACTCAGAGTGACAATCTCTAGGTCCCTCCTTGTTGCTACAAATGGCATTATGTCTGGAATGATTGCATTAGGAGTGGTACCTTCATTACTAGGAAACTGTTTACAACTAAGCAGGATATGACCAATGCTTCATACAATATTTTGACTTCTCTATAATATTCTGACTGCACATTCATAAAGAGATAAGGGCTCTTGTTCTTTCTGAAAAAAGAAAGACGTTTAAAACTTGGCATGTTTCTGGCAGTAAGTATTCTACAAGGGTTCATGACATTTCCATGAAGCTGTCTATAAAGCATCACCTATAAACCTCTTTGACACTAGCTACACCAAAACATTCCAAAGGCAGTCAGAGGTAAAGGCTTCAGAGTCTAATTAACCTGACAGTGTCAGGTTTTCAAATTCTCTCCAGCCTGAATATCCTAGGAAATTGTGTTCATTAATTCAACAAATATTTATAACATTTAAGGCAATGCTATGGATACAGAAATGGCTAGGAACAGGTCCTTGCCTCCAAGCACCTCAAAATCTATTTGTTTCATAAGTGCTAGTTTGAGCTGTGGGTTGAAAAATTCAGAACTTCTCTGTAGTAAATCAAATTGAACTGATCAGAAAATCATTTCCTAGATGAAAAGGATTTTTCTAGATGTAAAGAGATTTAATGCTGTTTTGAAAAGGCTGCAATTTGTTTTTTAACCAATCTTCCTGAGATATGCAAGTTTAACATTTTTCATGATAAACTTCTTATTGATTTCGAACAGTTTAGCCTAATGCAAGAATTTAATGCTACTTTTTTAAATGATAGGAAGATATTAATAGCTTTTGATAACTGTGAAAGATCAAAGCATTTAATAGTAATGTGTTATTTAAAGACAAAGTGCTCAGTCACTTCAGTCGTGCCTGACTCTCTGCGACCCCATGGACCATGGCCCACCAGGCTCCTCTGTCCATGGGATTCTCCAGGCAAGAATACTGGAGTGGGTTGCCATTTCCTTCTCCAGTGATAAAGAAGTGAGTGAAGTGAGTGAAGTGAAGTCGCTCAGTCATGTTCGACTCTTTATGACCCCATGGACTGTAGCCTACCAGGCTCCTACATCCATGGGATTTTCCAGGCAAGAGTACTGGGGTGGGTTGCCATTTCCTTCTCCAAAAGACAAAGAGGGAAAAGCAAAAATTCCTAGCCTGTAAATGCAACTGGATCCCAGAATAGAAACAAGTCATTAGTGAAATAACTAGGGAAATCTGAATGAAGTCTGTAGTTTAATAGTATTGTACCAATGTTAACTTCTTAGTTTTGATAAATGTACCATGATTATGTAAAGTGTTGGCATTAGGGGAAACTAGATGATAGAGTATATGTGTTAGTCACTTAGTCATGTCTGACTCTTGGTGACCCCATGGACTGCAGCCCACCAGGATCCTCTCCATGGGATTCTCCAGACTAGGATTCTGGAGTGGTTTGCCTTTTCCTTCTCCAAGAATATATGGGAATTGTTCTATTTTTGCAACTCGTAGGTAAATCTGATGTTATTTTATTTCATTTATTTATTTTTTTGGCACAAGAGTCAGAGTTTTATTTTTAGGTTGTAAAGCATTTTAACATTCACTATCCTGTTTGAATTACCCTAAGAGCATTTTCTAGTGGCAGTGTAAGGGAAGGAACAATATGAACAACTCTCTTTATTTGTGAATATACACATACAAGCATACCTCATTTGATTATGCTTAGTTTATCAAGCTTCACATACATTCTGGTTTTTACATACTGAAGGTTTGTGGCAACCCTGCATTGTCAAATGGTGGTTAGCATTTTGATATTATTTTAAAACAAAACTACTGAAGAATAGTGTCAAGTTGCTGTTCAAAGTTATTTAGATTTTCTCATATCTTAGAACAGATGTGAGAGAACTTTAACAGGAGCACCTGAAATTGGCCAGATAGATAAGGCATGATCTGGACTTTTTTTAAAAGTAAGAGTACAGAACTATAGGTTTCCAGGGCTCTTTCAAATGTAGAATATACCACTCTTCTATGAGATTTAGAGACAAAAGCATAAAATTCTCCATGAGATTAGAACTAGAGGGATCTCCTTTGGTTTATTCCAGTGCTCCTCAATTTATCCATTAATGCATTCCTTACGGCCAGAGAGTCCATGTGTGCCTCAGAGGGTATGGAGGTTGCTGGAAATGACACACCTCCAGACAGAAACTGTCTTCACCCAACTCAGCTTTAACTTTAAAAGTTCATGTAACACATTATATTTTATATTATTTACTTATTTAACTGTTCTCTTGAATTTCTTATAAAATTGATGCCCCAAAAAAACCAAAACCAAAAGTTGATTCTCTTATATATATTAAAAAACCAGATGATTCTATCGTGTTGATCCAATGATACCATTTTCTCTTTGCTTTACATGAAATCTGGTGAGGGTTGAAAGTGGGAAGAGGGGTAGACTATAGTTTCAAAAGCCTAGAGTTCTTGGCCTAATTGAGTTCATGCAATTTGCTCAAAATGTCCATCACCTGAATGAAGACTGGCTATGGTTTGTATGTGTGGGTGTGCATGTGGGTCTTGGCCATGGAATGCCACACTCACTTTTCTAGTCACAGGATCCTTCAGTCAGGGAAGCTTCCATCCAAGATGGTACCTCAGGAACTTTCCCTTTTTATGTCCCCTGCTCCTTTTGTCATCTCTATTATTTTCCCCACAGGGAAATGGGGAGGGCCTTTTTTAATACATCAGATTCAGTCAGTTTAGCAGTCCAGGGGACTGGCTTGCATTTATAAAATGCTCTTCTTTCACCTTGTTTCACTGATAAGACCACTGTTATGGGATCTGAAACACTGAATGAAAATAGATGCCCTCCAGAGTCCCACTTCTGTTGGCCCTATATGGAACAAGGGGACGTGAATTCAACTGGATGACTTCAGGCAGTAATGATTTGAGTGCAGGACGTCCCTGCTCATTCGGTGGTTAAGGATCCCCCCGTCAAAGCAGGGGACACAGGTTCAATCCCTGGTCTGGGATAATCCCACATGCCATGGGGGCAGCTAAGCCAGAGCACCACAACTAATGAAGCCTGTGCACCTAGAGCCTGTGCTCCGTGACAAGAGAAGCCACCACGGTAAGCAGCCAGCACACTGCAACTAGACAGGAGTCCCTGCTCACTGTGACTGAGAAAGCCCGTGGGCAGCAGTGAAGACTTAGTGTGACCAAAAATAAAAACTAAACAATAATAAGATTAGAGTGAAACTCTGATTTGAGAAAATCATTCCCTAAATTCCATTTATATAATTAAGGCAAGCCAGTTTGAACTATTTATATAATCCCCCAATTTATGGATTGGATTGGCTTAATCACTTGATCTGAGATTTATTTCTCAGAGACCATTTCCATAATTACTCAGGAAGTTCAAGGTTTGCTGGTTTTTCTCTTCAATTTTGGTTGATGCCTGAAATTAGTATAAGAACTATTCTACCTAGTACTCTATCAATTAATTAGAACCGCAATACCATGTACATGGATATAAACTGAAATTAACCTGAAGAACTAAGCATCTTAAATATTAAATTGTACATCTATGTTCTAAAAAGCACAACAGGAAATCTAACACTCTATTTTCTGGTATATGGACAACCATAGTTCCAAAAAGTATGTATGTTTGATTTTTCTTTTCTCATTAGGGAGAACCAAATCAAACAAACAAAACAAGTCAGCCCATGTGGAAAAATCAAATCAGTCAACTCCACCTGTTCCCATGTAATTATACAAGTGATACCAAATCCGATCCTCAGATCAAACTTACAAGAAACTTTATATGAATATATTCAGGAGGGGCATGTTAATAAAGTCATGAAAGAGGTATTGGTGATATGGCACTGCACCATTTTAGAAGTGTCATTTATTTCCTATTTTGTCACAAAGTAAGAATGTTTCCTCTATTTTTCCACTGATGCCCTTCTGAATTCATTTTTAAACATCTTTTAGAAATTGGAAAATGTATTTGCCAAGTTCACAATTTAATCATTTTCATGGGTTGTAAGTTTAAACCAGAACTATCTTTTCTACATATTATTCTAATCCTAGCACATAGTTGAAAGGAAATTGTTAGATTTACCTATCCCCAGTATTCATGGAATATTAATGCACTGGATTTGTCCTCTGTGGTTCTTCTTAAGTTTGTAGGAAAAGCAATGTAAATTTTAATTTTAATCATGTAGGAGATATGAAAAATTTTAAACATTTCATGCTATTCAGTAGAGTTTATTCTTGTTTTGCTGGTGATAATATCTAAAATTGCATTTGGAGACATAACTGCAAAATAAAAATCTCACTTAATTTTTAAAAGTCACCCTACAAAAGACTACAGTTTATCTTCTGGAATCTGAAGATGCAGAAAAATGTCCCCCCAAATTGAAACTAAACCATAACACATAAAATTTAACTTTGTAGTCCAGATATTCCTTCTCCCCTTTGCCACACATGTATCCCTAATTTTATTAGCTGAGGATCTCCAAAAAAACAAGTTATAATTATATACACTAAGTCGCTTAAGTCGTGTCTGACTCTGTGACCCTCTGGACTGTAGCCTGTCAGGCTCTTCTGTCCATGGGATTCTCCAGGCAAGAATACTGGAATGGGTTGCTGTGCCCTCCTCCAGGGGATCTTCCTGACCCAGGGATTGAACCTGTATCTCTTATGTCTCTTGTGTTGGCAGGCAGGTTCTTTACCACTAGTACCAACTGGGAAGCCTATATATACATTACACATATACATAGAGGGTAGGCTGGTGCTCATGGGATTATGGAGTCTAAGAAGTCCCAAGATCTGCAGTTGGCAATCTGGAGACCTAGGAGAGCCAACGAACCCAGAAGCATTGAAGGCTGAAGGAGATGTCCCAGCTGAAAGACAGTCAAGCAGAGAGAATGAATTTTTTCTTATTCTGCTTTTTGTTCTGTTCCAGCCTTCAACAGATTGGATGAGCCCCAATGACATTGGGGAGGGCAATCTGCTTTCATTCAGTGAATATGTTGAGGATAATATCTATGGCCCAGTCACATTGACATTTAAAATTAACCATTCTACTGATCAAATCATGGTAGGATATTGTTGTCAGAGAGCTTGCAAGCTACCTTGATATCCAGTCTCAGAAGAGCTCTAATGAGAGACAACTCACGCAAAAAACTACACCATTGATCATTTCTATCATTTAGCATACTTACCTCCTCCTGTCTTCTGATTCCTTGGGAAATACTTCCTGCCCTCTATCTGCTTCTGATGGGATATCAGCTATGGTTTAGCAATGGTCAGACCCAGTACTCCATTTCCCTGGGCACACTGAGTATAAACATAAGCCTATTTTGCTCACAGGGCCAAGGAGAGTCTTGCCTGGGATTGACACACACCTATTGAGAAAAATGTTGCTTTCTTTCTACTGGCTCTCAAACCAGGATGGTGTAAAGCTATGGTTGCAAGTGGCCATCTTCTCTGGTCACATGGAAGAAACTGTAATGAAAATTAAAGAGACTATCATGCAGAGATAAGAAGAGACAAACAGAAACATGACACAGAGGGGAAGACAAACTATTCTGTCTGTCATCCCCTCTTGTTCAAAGAGAAGATTTGAAACTCTGGGTACACTTGGGCCTGAAGGCATCATTCCTGGACTTTTTTGTTAAGTGAGCTAATACTTTTTTTTGTTTAAGTTCATTTGAATTGTGATCAAGAGAACCCTGATGAATATAAAATGTACTTCTATGCTTCTATAAAAATTCTCTATATTGATGCTGATACCTACATCCTGAGGAGCATCTGTCATTTGGTACATTGCCCTTGTTGACCCAGCATACAGCTTTGGGTAGTGAGAACTGAGAGCCACAGGAGAAGATTATGATACTTGATCTTCCAGCTGAACTGATCTTGGAGAACAGTTGAATGGCAGTGTGACAGCCCAGTTACCCCCTCCCAATAATAAGTCAACAAGCAATAAGACCATCAGAAGGTTGCCTATAACTAATATGATTTGAACTGCAGACATTTAAAAGCTGTAAGTCAATGCATACATCATTCATACTTCAGGAGGAATGATACTGAATCATTCCATACGAAGCAGCAGTTTTAGGACACAAATACTAACTAGATTTCCAGTAAAACTCTTCCCTACAAGAGGTCTAAAAGAACATCACAGAGCCTCTGCAAAGTGTGATGAAAGATAAAATGCAAAAGGTGATGAGAGGCAAACAAACTTGAAGGCACTGTTGAGATCCTTTATGAACTTAGACTTCCACCAACATCTGAGAAATAAATCAACATCTGATTTCATAGCTATACACCATTCGAGGGCTGAGACTACATGTTTTGTAAGCAAAGCTGTTACAAAATTCTTTTGCTAATTAAAATTATTTTGCTAAAAAATGGTTTCAAAAGGCACAGGATGTAATCTGGGTCCCAAGGATGGGTCACCACCTTCTGCCTTCTGTCCCCTTCCCCACATACCCTGCATCATAGCACAGCCTTTTGTTAGAGAACACATTTCTCAGTGTCCTGATTATAACATCAGCCACACAGCACAGTGTTCTGCAAATGGTGGGCTAGTTGGATTGTGTTGTCAGCAATTTAATATGATAAGAAAAGACATAGAAATGGCTGTATAATCTGGAGGAGGGAGTCGTTCTCTTCTGTTTTAGTATAAAAACTGAAAAATATTCTCAAGATAGATATTAAAAATAAAGGAAAATGAGGAACCTCAATTCTTGAAATGGCCACCTTCTCATTACAGATTTTGCTCTCTTATCCTTTTCAAACTTATTCCATATCTCTGCCCAAAAGGTCCCTGTATAGCCAGACTAGGGAAGACAAAGCTTTTCCATCTTCTAGAGAATCCTTGTCAGTCTAATATACTGACTGACATAAAGAAAAAAGAGACATCATTAAAAGTCAGATTTGGGTCAACGTTTTTTTTTCTATGACTCATATATTTTCTCTGATGCTCCGTATCCACAGAATAACCCCCAATACTACATCTCTCCGTCATGTCGTTTGAATGATACTAGCACAATGAGTAATCATCAACCCACGCTCGATCCATTCATTACAGCTGAAGCCTCATATACAGATAGACATCATGCTGAACAATGGCTTCACGTATTCCATCAGCTCTTCCACAGTGCAGAGCTCTAGCAATTCACTCCCTTCAACTATGAGGTCCTCAGCGCAACCCAGATAGTCTACCAGACTAGGACTCTGAAGGAATGCTTCCTTATGGATTCACTGCAAGTGATTTTAGAAGAGGTTGTTTCTGAAAATCGGAAGATACAGCTCCAAAAGAGCTCACTTCCCTTTCTGTAAACCTTGGGATTTTCATATGGAAATAATCCATACAGATTTATAATGTTCTCAGCATTTATTCATGTTTGTGGATTTCCTTCCAACTCCTACACACATTTCCCACACCCTGCTTCTCTGAAAAAGTAGAATATTCTAGGTCTGCTAAGAGTGGAGCATAATGGAATAATTGTTTCATGGTTCCCATAGACTGCATTCCAGTGGGCCCTCCAGCCCACCCTTCCCTTCCACCAAGTGGTGCCTTGTGGTCTCCTATAGTCCAACTGGCTCAGGTTCTTCCTCCCTTTCTCTCATATGGCTGGGTACCTAGACCCTGATCCCTGCTGCTTCTGGTTACACTTTCTCCTTTCTTATATGAATACTTTCCCATTGTTCCTTATGCTGTATGTCCTTTTAAATTTTTTTATTTATTGTATTTTTTGGCTGTGCTTGGTCATCGTTGCTGCATGGGCTTTTCTCCAGTTGCAGTGGGGACTACTCTCTAGTTGCAGAGTGTGGGCTTCTCAATGCTTTTATATTTAGCTTCTCTTGTGGAGCAAGGACTCTAGGGCACACAGGCTTCAGTAGTTGTGGCTCCCAGGCCCTAGAGTATGGGGTTCAGCAGTTGTGGCACACAAGCTTAGTTGCTCCTTGGCATGTGGAGTCTTCCAGAACCAGAATCGAACCCATGACTCCTGTATTGGCAGGCAGATTCTTTACCATTGAGCCACCAGGGAAGCCCCTGTTTTGATCATCTGCCCGTTCATCACACATGGTTATATTTGAATCCTCTCCATAGTTAAACTAATGAATGTGTTCTCTCTTTTACCACAGAAGATAAATTATTTTTGCCTTGACATCAAATGCCTTAAATAGCTATTTCAGAAACCCAAAGGGATAAAAGTAAGAATGTAAGCCAAGAAAACCCACCAAAACCACTCCCCCCCCAAAACAACCCACAAACACTGTTACAAATAGCAATGCAAGGGTCAAAATATTGTCTCTCTCCTACTGAAACTTCTTTTTCTATTTTCTCATATATTTGAATCTGATTTTTTCCCCTCAAGAGGTAGAAGAGCTTTCCACACTTGGAATTTACTTCTAAAGTATTAAAGTCAACAGTACCAAACATTTTAAGACTTGCTTTATAGTTTATAAACATTATTGGATTTAGTATATACATATGATTCAAAAGTACTTATGTAGATCCTAGATATGAAGAAGGCAATGGCAACCCACTCCAGTACCCTTGCCTGGAAAATCCCATGGACGGAGGAGCCTGGTAGGCTGCAGTCCACGGGGTCGCTAAGAGTCAGACACAACTAAGCGACTTCACTTTCACTTTTCACTTTCATGCATTGGAGAAGGAAATGGCAACCCACTCCAGTGTTTTTGCCTGGAGAATCCCAGGGACAGGGGAGCCTGGTGGGCTGCCATGTATGGAGACTGAAGCGACTTAGCAGCAGCAGCAGAAGATCCTAGATAAATATTCATTTATTCAACAAAATATGTCCTTATACCAGAGGAAGGGATAGTGACAAAAGGCCAACAATTTTTGAATATTCTGTGGAAAATGGATGCTATGGGGCAAGAACAGATATGTATAAAACAGAAAGCTGGAATGGTATGTGTGGAGTGGCATGGTCTAGATAGTAATGGTGGTGGGGGACAAGAGGAGAAGGATTTGAGAATGGGTGTAAAATCAGCAGCCTATGTTGATGGACAGGATCTTGGATTTGGGCAGGATATAATTTCCACAGTGTGAGATGTCAAGGAATAGGAGGTTTCTGGATGTGTTAACTGGATGGTTAAAGTACTGTTCCTGAAATTAGGAAAGGGTGGAAGAAACCATTAGGGGAAGTAGGTTAGGAGTTTGGTTTTAGACAGGTTGAGTTTGAGATACACTTGAATTCATCCCAAAGGAGATATCAGACAGGCAGCTGGATGGATGTACACGTCTGGAAGTCAGATGCGTGGTCTGTGCTGGAAATACGAATATGGAAGTTGCCACTGTGTGGTTGTTAACACCATGAAAACAGATGTGCCATCTGGCGTGAAGTTGTAGAATGATAAGAGTCCCTGGGAAAGTGCTTCTGGAAGGAGAAACTATCAGAAGGGATGAAGAAGCTAGGGCCATACAGCTAGAAGGCATTGGGGGAGATTGCAATAAAACAGATAATAAAACAGATGCTGTAAATATAAAAGCAGTGAAAATATGGTTAATGATACTACAAAGTCACATGAAAGCTCTTTGTACTTATGGACATGGACTTAAAAGCTGTTTCTGTGCCTAGGTGATTTAAGTTACAGGAAACTAGAAGGGAGGGATGGAGAGCAGAGTGCTTGGCATCATCACAGGCCAGGCAACTTCCCAGTGCTTTACAGCCTAACTGTACTTAACCCTCACAGTAACTGTAACGAATGAGGACGCTAACATTCAGGGAAGTGACAAGAGGACTCACCCAAGTCCACACAGTGCTGGGAGGCAGCAAGAGCTAGAACTCAACGCCCAAGGTTAAAGAAAGCTGATTGAATTTTGTTGTCCATAATCTTTTTCTTAAAAATCAACGACGAAAATATTCTTTCTGAAAGTGACCTCGGAATAAATTTGAAAGTCACCTCTGAAATAATCAAAATAAAGAAATAAAACATGATCATCTTCAGTTAAAGACATGTTTTATTGATGTATGAATTGTTTTTGAGGGCTCGTTATAAAAACACATACCCCTGCTATGTGGTCACCCTGCTTCCACTCTGCAGAGCCATCAATTTGAACACCTTCAGCTGTATGATTGCTCTTGGTTATGCTGTTATATTTATTTTCATATTTCTAAATGATATGTGGGTGGATATAGCCCAATTACATATGCTCATTCCCCCTTCTCTTCCTAGCCAATACAATCATACCATGATTTCAGTTATAGAAAATCATGTTATATATCAGCATAACTTAGTATTTACTGTTCATTAGAGACAGATGCAACATATTTATATTTTCTCTTCAGTTAATAACTGCCTCATTTAACTTCTATGCTTTTTAAGAAACCAATTCCTTTTTTAAGCCTTTATTGGATTTGTTACAGTATTGCTTCTGTTTTAATGTTTTGGTGTTTTGGCCCCAAGGTACATGGGATCTTAGTTCCCAGACCAGGGATTAAACTTGCACATCCTGAACTGGAAGGCAAGGTCTCAACCACTGGACCATCAGGGAAGTCCCTTAATGAACTCATGCTTAATTTCTCAACCTAATTACCTTCTTAGTATTGCTGTAAGACAATGACTCATTGTTTCAAAATACAGAAGGTTTTCAGTGAAGTCCTGTTTCCCAGCACTTTCATGCCTAGTTACGTTTTTACTTACTTTCTGTCTCCCAGGTTTTCCTGGAGGTATGCTCTCCTCTTACGCTCTCACTGCATCCTCTTTCAAATGGAATCTATTATCAGAGGATGGAAAGCAATCTGATACCTGTCCAGAGTCATTGACACTTTGAGCACTGGTTCCCTCAACTGTGAAATGTAAGACTTGTTTCCTGCAGCAGACAGGTGAACAAAGGACAGAGGGATCCTATTTGCACCTTGAAATCAGTCTAAGAGGCCATCATGTGTTGCTGCGGGTGTTGGAGTGTTGTCTTGTCACTCTCATAAGCATTGCCATGTTGATTTGAGACAATAATTTAACTCTCCACAAGGACCTTCCCTCCAAAAGATGGATACCATAGTCATTCCTAGCTACCGAAATATTCAAGTGAAAACTGACTTCAAAACCATCTGTAAACTCTATATATTATTAATCTTTCATTAAACCAAATCATTCCTTAAAATGTAATTTATGTTCAGTAAGTTGATTTTCCTAGTTGTTTAAAGCACATTATTAAATATTTTATAAGCGACTGCTGTCACTATGTCAGAAAAATAACATCAGGGGATTTTACATTCATCTTTAGGAAAATCATTACCCAGTAAGTTTTAGAGCCAAGCAAACTGGTTTACAGTCACTATTCATTCATCTTTGAAAAGACTATTGTGACTTTAGAAAAATCAAGCAATTTTAAAGATGTACAACTGAAAACAAGATATATTTAGATATTTCAATTGGATTGTTCCATCTAATTGTCAATCACTCTAATAGAGATCTTGGCCAACTTTATAAAGGATCACATTATCTCGATCTAAAGACAGTGACAATCTCTGGCTCAGGTTGGCACACAGACCACAAAGCAGTAGGTGGATAAAGACTAAGTTGTCAGATCTCTTCTGATCAAATTCTACTGACAGAAGTTCCCTGGTCTACCCATAGGTTAGGTCAGTTATTCTCACACTGAGGTCCCAGCCCTGGCAGCATCAGAATCTTGTAAGAATTTGGTGGAAAAGTTCTGAGGCCCCATTGGAAACCTCCTGAGTCAGAAATCCTGTGAGCAGGGCCTAGAGCCTTAGTTCTCAAAATTTAGTACATGGCATCATCTGGGCACCCATTGCAGGGATCAACCCTAATACAGTAGTTCCAAGGTGACACTGGAGTTGCTTGGTCTGGGGACCACACTTTTTTTTTTTTTTAATTTTTTTTTTTTATTATTGTTTTTGCCATACATTGTCATGATATCACCATGGGTTTACATATGCTTCCCCTCCGGGTCCCCCCTCCCTCCTCCCTCCCCCCCGGGAAATCTCGCTGCACCAGTGGGGACCACACTTTTTGAACTGATGTCCTAGACAAAAGAAATACCACATGAATTAAATGGGTTACTAAATTCAAGGTGACTCTCTTTGTCCCGTGAGTTTGTCAGGGGAACTAATCTGATTTCCTTTGGATGTGTGCACACTTATGGAAGAAAAGGGGAGAGTCAATACTGGAACATACCCTTATACGACACCTACTCTGTGGCAAGCACAAGAAAGACAAGGACCACATCCTTGAGTTCACACACCAGAAGGGGAAAATGACAATATATATATAAAGAATAAAACAATACTTTTTTTTTTTACTTTTTATTTTATATTGGAGTATAGCTCATTAACAATGTTGTGACAGTTTCAGGGAGAGCTAACCCATGTCCAAGGTAAGGAGCAGTGTCTGCACTTTACTGGAGCAGCCGTGAAGAGATACCCCACATCCAAGGTAAGAGAAAACCAAGTAAGATGGTAAAACTGAGAGAGGGCATCAGAGGGCAGACAGACTGAAACCACAATCACAGACAACCAGCCAATCTGATCACACGCACCACAGCCTTATCTAACTCAGTGAAACTAAGCCATACCATGTGGAGCCACCCAAGATGGTCGGGTCATGGTGGAGAGGTCTGACAGAATGTGGTCCACTGGAGAAGAGAATGGCAAACCACTTCAGTATTCTTGCCTTAAGAACCCCATGAACAGTATGAAAAGGCAAAAAGATAGGACACTGAAAGATGAACTCCCCAGGTCGGTAGGTGCCCAATATGTTACTGGAGATCAGTGGAGAAATAACTCCAGAAAGAATGAAGGGATGAAGCAATAACACTGAAGAAGCTGAGTTCTATGAAGACCTACAAGACCTTTTAGAACTAACTCCCCCAAAAATGTCCTTTTCATTATAGGGGACTGAAATGCAAAAGTAGGAAGTCAAGAAACACCTGGAGTAACAGGCAAATTTGGCCTTGGAGTACAGAATGAAGCAGGGAAAAGGCTAATAGAGTTCTGCCAAGAGAAAGCACTGGTCATAGCAAATACACCTTTCCAACAACACAAGAGAAAACTCTACACACGGACATCACCAGATGGTCAACACCAAAATTGGATTGATTATATTCTTTGCAGCCAAAGATGGAGAAGCTCTATACAGTCAGCAAAAACAAGACCGGGAGCTGACTGTGACTCAGATCATGAACTCCTTATTGCCAAATTCAGACTGAAATTGAAGAAAGTAGAGAAAACAACTAGACCATTTAGGTATGACCTAAATCAAATCCCTTATGACTATACAGTGGAAGTGAGAAATAGATTTAAGGGACTAGATCTTTGATAGTGCCTGATGAACTATGGACGGAGGTTCATGACATTGTTCAGGAGACAGGAATCAAGACCATCCCCAAGAAAAAGAAATGCAAAAAAGCAAAATGGCTGTCTGAGGAGGCCTTACAAATAGCTGTGAAAAGAAGGGAAGGAAAAAGCAAAGGAGAAAAGGAAAGATATACCCATTTGAATGCAGAGTTCTAAAGAATAGCAAGCAGAGATAAGAAAGCCTTCCTCAGTGATCAATCCAAAGAAACAGAGGAAATCAATAGAATGGGAAAGACTAGAGATCTCTTCAAGAAAATTAGAGATACCAAGAGAACATTTCATGCAAAGATGGGCTCAATAAAGGACAGAAATGGTATGGACCTAACAGAAGCAGAAGAAATTAAGAAGAGGTGGCAAGAGTACACAGAAGAACTATACAAAAAAGATCTTCATGACCCAGATAATCATGATGGTGTGATCACTCACCTAGAGCCAGACATCCTGGAATGTGAAGCCAAGTGGGCCTTAGTAAGCATCACTACGAGCAAAACTAGTGGAGGTGATGACATTCCAGTTGAGCTATTTCAAATCCTGAAAGATGATGCTGTGAAAGTGCTGCACTCAATATGCCATCAAATTTGGAAAACTCAGCAGTGGCCACAGGACTGGAAAAGGTCAGTTTTCATTCCAATCCCAAAGTAAGGCAATGCCAAAGAATGCTCAACCTACCGCACAATTGCACTCATCTCACATGCTAGTAAAGTAATGCTCAAAATTCTCCAAGCCAGGCTTCAGCAATACATGAACTGTTAACTTCCAGATGTTCAAGCTGGTTTTAGAGAAGGCAGAGGAACCAGAGATCAAATTGCCAACATCTGTTGGATCATCTAAAAAGCAAGAGAGTTCCAGAAAAACATCTATTTCTGGTTTATTAACTATGCCAAAGCCTTTGTGTGGATCACAATAAACTGTGGAAACTTCTGAAAGAGATGGGAATATCAGACCACCTGACCTGTCTCTTGAAAAACCTGTATGCAGGTGAGGAAGCAATAGTTAGAACTGGACATGGAACAACAGACTGGTTCCAAATAGGAAAAGGAGTGCGTCAAGGCAGTATAGAGTCACCCTGCTTATGTAGCTTATATGCAGAGTACACCATGAGAAATGCTGGGCTGAAGGAAGCACAAGCTGGAATCAAGATTTCCAGGAGAAATATCAATAACCTCAGATATGCAGATGACACAACCCTGATGGCCGAAATTGAAGAACCAAAGAGCCTCTTGATGAAAGTGAAAGAGGAGAGTGCAAAAGTTGGCTTAAAGCTCACCATTCAGAAAACTAAGATCATAGCATCTGGTCCCATCACTTCATGGCAAATAGATGGGGAAACAGTGTCAGAGTTTATTTTTTTGGGCTCCAAAACGACTGCAGATGGTGATTGCAGCCATGAAATTAAAAGACATTTACTCCTTGGAAGGAAAGTTATGACTGACTTAGATAGCATATTAAAAAGGAGAGACATTACTTTGTCAACAAAGGTCCATCTAGTCAAGGGTATGGTTTTTCCAGTGGTCATGTATGGATGTGAGTGCTGGATTGTGAAGAAAGCTGAGTACCAAAGAATTGATGCTTTTGAATTGTGGTGTTGGAGAAGACTCTTGAGAGTCCCTTGGAATGCAAGGAGATCCAACCAGTCCATCCTAAAGGAGATCAGTGCTGGGTGTTCGTTGGAAGGATTGATGTTGAAGCTGATACTCCAATACTTTGGCCACCTGATGTGAAGATCTGACTCATTGGAAAAGACCCTGATGCTGGGAAAGATTGAGGGCAGGAGAAGAAGGGGACAACAGAGGATCAGATGGTTGGATGGCATCACTGACTCAATGGACATGGGGTTGAGTGGACTCAGGGAGTTGCTGATGGACAAGGAGGCCTGGCATGCTGCAGTACATGAGGTCAGAAAGAGTCGGACATGACTGAGCAACTGAACTGAACCAAACTGACAGTTTCAGGTGTACAGTGAAGGGACTCAGCAATACATATCCGTGTATCCATTCTCCTCTAAAGTCCCCTCCCATCCAGGCTGCCACTAACTTTGAGCAGAGTTCCCTGTGCTATCCAGTATGTCCTTATTAGTCATCCAGTTAAAATACAGCAGTGTGTAACTTGGCCATCCCAAACTCCCTAACTATCCCTTCTCCCCATTCTTTCCCCCATGGCAACCATACGTTATGGCTATTTTACAAGCTTTAAAGTGTCAAAATGAATAAGTGCTGTGTTAATGCAGTATCTAAGAGGGGAACCTGACTATTCGGGGGAAGAGACTTATAAACATGACTGTGGTGGGGAGGAAGGAGAGGGTAGGAAGAATGGAGAGAGTAACATGGAAACATACATTATCATATGTAAAACACATAGCAAATGGGAACTTGCTGTATGACTCAGGGAACTCAACCAGGGGCTCAGTAGCAACCTAGAGGGGTGAGATGGGGAGGGAGGTAGGAGGGTAAGCTGTGACTGAGTCCTGTTGATGTTTGGGAGAAACCATCACATAATGTTTTATTGTACAGTTCCTTAGAATTCCAGCATGGATCTCACGAGATAAAAATCAAAGCATTAGCAGAGCTCTACTCCTCCCTGGAGGCTCTAAGAGCATCTGTGTCCTCACCCTTTTCAGTTCCCAGAGGCTGCACTCATCCTTGACTCTTGGCTCCCTCCCTCTGTGGTCAATACCAGCCACACTGTATCCCTATGCACGTGCCTTTCTCTAGGGGCTCGTTGTTCTCTGACTCTCCTCTTTCTCCTCCTTCATCTACTCGTAAGGACCCTTCAGATTACACTGGGCCCACGTGGATAATCCAGGCTAATTAAGGTCAGTTGATTAGCAACTGTATTCTATCTGCACTTATACCCCTAAGTGCACACAAGTGCATGCACACACACACACACACACACACACACACAAGTTCTGGAGGTTAAGAATGTTGTCCTTTAGTTGCTAAGTCACGTCGGACTCTTGCAACTCCATGGGCTGTAGCCTGCCAGGCTCCTCTGCCCATGGGATTCTCCAGGCAAGAACACTGGAGTGGGTTGCCATTTCCTTCTCCAGGGGATCTTCCTGACCCAGGGATCTAACCCATGTGTCCTGCATCATTGGGTAGATTCTTTACTGGGGCAGCCTGGAAGTTAGGATACTGTCATTTTTAACGACATTTTGCTTACTACAAATGACATGAACTTAGCCGAGGTAAAAGAACAGAAAGGACACTCTAAACACGTGTTGTTCCATAAACAACATGTGCAGGTGGAGACCCAGGGCATGGCAGGAGCACGACCTTTAAAAAGGTCAGCAGGCTACAGTGTGATCTGAGTAAGAAAGTGAAGGAGAATATGGTGAAAGAGGAGGATGGCATTCAGGAGACAGGGTCTCCAGAAGATAAACATTTGTAAACAAATTAAGTAAAATCATAATTTTGACAGAGGAGATGAATGAAAACAAAAAAAAAGCCACCAACATATGCTGGAATCATATTAAAACAAACATCCTCCAAAACATTTAAACAAGTAATGAGCAGACATATCCAACTCTCAAAGTGCCCATTTCACTTCCTAATAATGATTTATCTATTGCCGGGAATACTTAAAGTTAGACTGAGGTTTCCAAGATTTCTGCCAGAAATATCAATAGAAGAAAGGTCACTGTTCTTGAAAGCTACATGATAGATGAAGAGCTTTTAGTAGGAGAAAGGAAAGTTTCCGTGTTATTTTTCTTACCCAGGCAAACTACTTTTTATCTATTTGATACGATAATAATTTTTAAAGGATAATTTATCATTACGAGGAAACATTACGCAGAAGTTGCAATGCAGAAATATTTCCTCTCTGGCATCTAAAATATTCTGAAAGACACCCAAGAAGATCATTGGTACATAAGACAACTTGCCTATTTTGCCCTTAGGAAGATTCTAGAAGGGACAACTGTTTGGGGTTTAAATGCAGTTATCTGAGCTAGCGCAGAGGTTCTTAGGCAGCCTGAAATTCCTGACATTACCTGAAAAGTTAATGTCCATGTAGGTCCATTTTCCAGGTCTATTGTTTTGAGGGAAGGAGACTGTGGCTGTAATCAAAGGATTCTCACTTTAAAAAGCATAAGCTTTTTAGGGCAGTATGATAGTACTGTATGATAAAACTGCACGATAGTGAGTTAATTCCTAGGCAGATTGATAAGAAGTCCGGGGTCCCCGAGGAGGAGAAAGGGGTCTGGGGCTCTCGAAGTGGAGATAGGGGTCTGGGGTTCTCAAGGAGGAGGAAAGGACAAACTTTTTTTTTCCCTCTACATTCCTTAGTCTTAGTCACATAAAACGTTTTTTTTTCTTTAAACCCAGAACTGATGATTATACAACAAACAACTCAGTTTACACTCTGTACTAGGGATTATATAAAATAACAATGTATCCTGCTTGAGGACAGTTTCTCCTTCCTGAAAACCTTCTGACTAATCCTGATATCTTAAAATATATATTTATGGGAGTGGGTCTGGTAAAATTTTTACAAAGGTGAGACTTTCTTTTGATTTACTGTAATAATTAATCAAAAAGTATATGACTCCCTGACTAACACTAGCGAGGGGGGCATTCTCCGTCCCCCTTCTGATGTCTGTGTCAGAAGCTTTCCCTGTCCCTTTTTCACTTTAATAAAATTCTGCTACACAAAAGCTCTTGAGTGATCAAGCCTGGTCCCTGGTCCCAAAGCTAAATGTTCTTCGGAGATCACCAAACCGACATCGTACACCGTAAGCTATCAATAGTACAGTGGCAGATCCATGTCATTAATACATTTGTCCAAGCCTACAGACTGTACAACACCAAGAATGAACTCTAATGTATGTTATAGACTTTGGGTGATAATGATGTGTTGCTGGAAGTTCAAAGAGGTATAAGCATGAAAGCAGGAACACCATCACAACTGAAAATCACCAAACACACTTTGGCAAATATCTTTCAGATTCTTACATCTCTCTTTCTATCTCTATACACACTCACATGTACACACACACACACACACACACACACACACAGAGGTTACTATTGATGTTCAGCTGTGCAGTCATGTCTGACTCTTTGCAACCCCATGGACTGCAGCACACCAGGCTTACCTGTCCTTTACCATTTCCTGAAGCTTGCTCAAACTCATGTCCATTGAATTGATGATGCCATCCAACCATCTCATCCTCTGTCACCCCCTTCTCCTCCTGCCTTCAATCTTCCAGCATCAGGGTCTTTTCCAAGGAGTCGGCTCTTCGCATCACATGGCCAGAGTATTGGAGCTTCAGCTTCAACAGCAGTCCTTCCAATGAATAGTCAGGGTTGATTTCCTTTAGGACTGACTGGTTTTTTTCTCTTTGCAATCCAAGGGACTCTCAAGAGTCTTCTCCAGCACCAAATCGAAAGCATCAATTCTTTGGTGCTCAGCCTTCTTTATGGTCCAACTTTCACATCCATGAAGGTTAAATGTATATATTTACTTAAGAATGATTTTTCATAGAAAAAATACTCCAAATATGTTATAAATAAAATTTTATGATACTGGCATGATTTATATATGGTTGGTCTCACTAATGTTATTTTCTGTTGGTATTTTTTTTAATGATAAAATGAACATTATAGTGACTCCATCATTTTATAGTCATTTTCTCCTTTGGAAAAAATGTCAGGATGTTATTTCTGCTTCAATGTATAAAATCACAGGGATTCCCCGGGTTGTCCAGTGTTTAAGACTCCTCTCTCCCAATGCAGGGGGACCAGGTTCAATCCCTAGTCAGGGAACTAGATCCCCTATGTCATAACCAAGAGCCCAAGTAATGCAACTAAGACCCAGTGCAGCCAAATAAAAAAAATAGAAGTATAAAATCACTAATCAACATCATATGTCAACATCAATAGCATATTTCTGTTGGACACTTAATCACTGGACACTTGCATTACAAATTTTTTTTGCTAATCTCATAGGTTATATACCAGACCCTGTTGCTAATACATGATATTAACCTCAGTAGTTAGTTTGAACATCATTATTAATTTAAAAATATCTTCTTTTGATAAGTGCCTCTATTCTAATCTTTATTGAAATATTTCTTTTATTCATTGAATTTCAACGCTCATTTCAAATTATAGTGAGTTATATATTTTGACAACATATATTTTCCATTTATAACTAATCTTACATTTTAGCTAGTATAGACTAAATCATTATAACAACTAGATCTCTAAATTTATAATGGCTCTTCAATGAAATGATTTGGGGACCTAGATGCTTGGATCCTGTGACTTTACTGTCAGAAAAAGATGCAAGCATCTATGACATCTGCCTTACCATCATCTACCTCCAGCTGAGGTTGGAAGAGAGTGTGGGGGAAGTACAGTGGCCTTTCATGATTCTTGGCCCAGAAATCAGCATGCATTGCTTTCACTTATATCTTACTGACCACACTTAGTGGCAATGTGATGGGGAAATTTAGTCCCTGATTGGGCTGTCACATTCCATGTACAATTGTATACTATGGAAAGGATGAATAAAATTTAGGAAAACAGATACAATTTCTTTTTTTAATTTTCATTTATTTATTTACGTTTCTAAACTTTTGGCTGGACTGCGTCTTTGTTGCTTTGAGTGGACTGCAGCAAGCAGGGGTTGTGCTCTAGTTGCAGGGAGCAAGCTTCTGGCTTCTGTTATTGTGGAGCATGTGCTCTAGGCACACATGCCTCAGCAGTGGCAGCACACAGACTCAACAGTTCCGCTGTGCACATGCTAGGCCTAAGGGCTCAGTAGCTATAGAACACAGGCATGTGGAATCTTCCCAGATCAGGAATCAAACTCGTGTGTTCCGCATTGGCAGGCAGATTCTTATCCACTGCGCCACCAGGGACATTCAACAGATACAATTTCTGACATAACTCATTTGAACTATTTTGGCAAGTAGAAGTTTTAAAGTTTAATAAGGTTAAATCAATGATTCTTTTTCTTTGCAAATTATTTTCAGATTCACTGCATGGGAGCACGGAGACTGAGCAGAAAGTGGTAACCTAGAACTTGCAACAGTCTTCTCTCTCACTGGGATGGGGAGATAGTAATTGGAGTTCAGAGCCTTCGGGGCAATCAGGACTTGAAAGATTGAGATCCCAGGAAAAAAGGGAACCTACAGAAAAGGAAGTCCACCCTTCTTTAGATATCCTGCCCTCAGTGCATTTACTGACCTCTTAACCAGTGAAAACATGGTGAGAGGCTCTAAGAAACCATGCAGAAAACAGCTTCTTAAAGGCTAATCCTTTAAGCAAAGAACACAGTGATTAGATGGTTCCAGGAAGATGGAATTTTGAGTTTACCAGGGAGCAATGGCCCAGGTCCAGAAGGAATGAGAGCTTGAAGGGGCTATCTCTAGAAGTAACAGCAGATCAAAAACAGAAGAGCTTAACCAGCTTTAACTGCTTACCAGAATAAAATTAAATTTCTTAAAATTAATATCTGGTAATTCTATGGAAAGCTCTCCATATCTATTTATGACTAGAGTGATAAACTGGTTACAGGGAACCAGGAATGATTCAACACTTTCCTTGCTCCTTCCTTCATTTTTTTTGGTTTTACTTGGAACACTAAAAGAATGCTGGCTTACTGCCTTGCAGATGTAAGGTTATTTGTTTTTGCTTATTTTTTTTTTATTTTCCAGAGGACATGATTTGCTTATCCTGCCGTGAGTTAAGCAGCCTGTGTGTATTGCACACACTCCCTGCTCCCCCTGCCCCCAAAAAGTGTTCTTTCTTCCTTTTTACTTTTTGTGGGCCACAGAGACCCTACAATTCTGGGACAGTTGGTGGTTCACATTTGATTTGGTTCTGGTTACAAGTTGGAATTTTTACAAATAAAGAATTTATTACTGCTATTTAAAAACAAATTGTAAAACCATTGTTTATGTATTTGCAACTGGTTTAGGTATTTGATATGAAAATGTAGTCCCATTCCTTTATTTTAATGCTACTATATAACTGGGGGCAAAAATGCATTCTCCTCAACTCTACATGTTCCATACTTGATTTTTGTCATTAACACTAAGTGTGCTAACTTTCTTGTTTTTCAATCACATTTTCAGTTTAAAACCTTATTTTTGTTACATTCTACAAATACCTTCCATTTACACTTTTTAGAAAAAAATCTGAAGAGGGAAAAAAGCCATGGAAGCTGAAACCTTTTCTATGTCTAACAAATAAGCAGGGAATAAGTCTGCTTATAGAAGGTGTTTCTGGGAAAAAAAATTAATTTCTAATTACACCTCGGTAAATCTACTTTATTTCTTCAGCAAAATGGGTTTTTAAGAAATATAATAATGTAAGATTCTGGAAATGGAAGGCATGACAAAAAGAGCACAGGCCCTTTTTACTATTATATTGCCATCCTATTGTATTTCAGTTTGTGTATAGCGTATTATAATTACATTGTATGAATGTTGTACAAAAAGTAAGAGTCAATTTAAAATTTAAGGTCACTAGTGGTATCAAAACAAATTGTCTAGTCTGAAATAGAGTCCTCTATCTTCTCCAACACATACAGAAATTAAATGCATGTCAAATACAACTGAAAATAGCTGGACATTTTGATAAAAATAAAAACTGTGTCCTATAAAAGTGAACTAAATCCTGTGGGGCCTGTGGGGGACAAAATAACTATTTTTGAGCTATACTTCTGTCTTAAGGATTTTCATGAACGAGGTTTTTTAAATTTTTTATTTATTTGCAACATTTCATAATTAGTCCTAACAGAACTGTTTGACTCACCATGAAGTAGAGAAAATAAATACATTTTTAAGGTGTGAATTTCTGTTCTACTGAGATTTCAAAAGTTTAAGGAAAGTTTGCTAATTTCACCCTATTCTTTTTGTAATAGAACCAATTCAGAAATTTGTGGTGGATCAGTTTGAGAATCATTTTATTTTTCTAGTACAGATTTCAATTTTATGGGTATTTTACTTTTCAAATGTATAATAGATATGCTCTGTCTTCATACGAACTCATTCCATTTTAATTTTTACTGAGATTCTCATCTGTTTATCTAAATCTTTGATGCTTCAGGCCCATGCATATTTCCAAAGCAGAATTCATTTTGTGCTTTAACAGCACTGAACAAACCAGAAAATGCATCACAGTATATACTGAGATGAAAAAGGCTGAATTTGAGGGATTTTTTTCCAGTAAAAATATTTAAAATTTCATGAAGTGACATTACATATAGTCTACAATTCAATTAAGAACTAATAGATATGCTAACAAACAAGACCTGTGACTAAAAACAAGAGAAAAAAGGGAATATAAACAGACCCACAGATGATTCAGATATTGAACCCATGCATTAGTAACCCATAATAAATATTTTCAAGAAAACTATAAAACACTGATGAAAGAAATCAAAGAGGACACAAACAGATGGAGAAATGTGCCATGTTCGTGGATTGGAAGAATCAATATAGTGAAAATGAGTATACTACCCAAAGCAATCTGTAGATTCAATGCAATTCCTATCAAGCTACCAGAGATCTTTTTCAGAGAATCAGAACAAATAATTTCACAATCTGTATGGAAATACAAAAAACCTCGTATAGCCAAAGCAATCTTGAGAAAGAAAAATGGAACTGGAGGAATCAACCTACCTGACTTTAGGCTATACTACAAATCCACAGTCATTAGGACAGTATGGTACTGGCACAAAGACAGAAATATAGATCAATGGAACAAAATAGAAAGCCCAGAGATAAATCCACACATCTATGGACACCTTATCTTTGACAAAGGAGGCAAGAATATACAATGGAGAAAAGACAACCTCTTTAACAAGTGGTGCTGGGAACACTGGACAGCCACTTGTAAAAGAATGAAACTAGAACACTTTCTAACACCATACACAAAAATAAACTCAAAATGGATCAAAGATCTAAGCATAAGACCAGAAACTATAAAACTCCTAGAGGATAACATAGACAAAACACTCTCTGACATAAACCAAAGCGGGATCCTACATGACCCACCTCCCAGAATATTGGAAATAAAAGCATGAATAAACAAATGGGACCTAATTAAAATTAAAAGCTTCTGCACAACAAAGGAAACTATAAGCAAGGTGAAAAGACAGCCTTCAGAATGGGAGAAAATAATAGCCAATGAAGCAACGGACAAACAATTAATCTCAAAAATATACAAGCAACTCCTGCAGCTCATTCTAGAAAAATAAACGACCCAGTCAAAAAGTGGGCCAAAGAACTCAACAGACATTTCTCCAAAGAAGACATAAACATGGCTAACAAACACATGAAAAGATGCTCAACATCACTCATTATCAGAGAAATGCAAATCAAAACCACAATGAGATATCACTTTACACAGCTCAGAATGGCTGCTATCCAAAAATCTACAAGCAATAAATGCTGGAGAGGATGTGGAGAAAAGGGAACTCTCTTACACTGTTGGTGGGATTGCAAACTAGTACAGCCACTATGGAAAACAGTGTGGAGGTTCCTTAAAAAACTGCAAATAGTCCTGCCATATGATCCAGCAATCCCACTGCTGGGCATACACACCGAGGAAACCAGAATTGAAAGAAACACGTGTACCCCAATGTTCATCGCCGCACTATTTACAATAGCCAGGACATGGGAGCAACCTAGATGCCCATCAACTGACGAATGTATAAGAAAGCTGTGGTACATATACACAATGGAATATTACTCAGCATTAAAAAAAAATTCATTTGAATCAGTTCTACTCAGGTGGACGGAACTTGAGCCCATTATCCAGAGTGAAGTAAGCCAGAAGGGAAAACAACAATACAGTATATTAACACATATATATGGAATTTAGAAAGATGGTAACGAGAACCCAGCATGCGAGACAGCAAAAGGAACACAGATGTATAGAACAGACTCGTGGACTCTGTGGATGAGGGCAAGGGTGGGATGATATGGGAGAATGGCATTGAAACATGTTAATTATCATATGTGTAATCAATCGCCAGCCCAGGATTGATGCTGGGGCTGGTGCATCCAGATTTCCCAGGGGGAGGGAGGAGGGAGGGGGGAGGGAGGGGGGAGGGAGTGGGCTTCTGGAGGGGGAGCATATGTGAACCCATGGCGATATCATGTCATTGTTATGGCAAAACTAATAAAAAAAAAAAAGAAAACAGGTGAAAAATCATCAGATCTTGATGATTTCACAGAGAATTCTTTCACATATGTGAGGAATTAGGCTAGCTTTGACAATAAAATCTGAAGTCATAACTAGAAAGGAAAATTACAGGCAAATTTCTCTCATAAAGTTACATAAATTTTTAACAAATATTGTCAAAGTAAATAGAATACTATATCATGATCAAATTGATGATATTCTGGGAATGCAGAGTTGGTTTAACATATAAAATTTAATTTAATTTACCATATTAAAAGGAGAACTTAAAAGCTGAAAAAATTCAGAAAAATAATATAGTAAAATTCATCTCAAAAAATTCAGAAAAAGAATATAGTAAAATCCTACAGCCATTAACAATTTTTTAAAAAAATCTTGGGTAATAGGAATATAAAATTCTTGAATCTGACAAAGTATTTATAAAAGAGAATATATTTATCTAAGAAAATATTTATATATAATTTAAAAACCCAGCACAGCCAAATAAAGAAACTAATAGATCCATATTTCTAAAAAAAGAGAAAGTGTGTTGCTGAAGCAAGGATAAAATAATAGATCAAAGGAATAAATAGCTTATAAAAAGGCTACAGGTATAGGGGTGTTTGGTTTATGAGACGGAACTGGGGGGAGATGGGAAAAGAATAGTGTTTGTAATAATAATGGAAAAACTGAGTATCCATATAGGAAAAAAAAATGAACTTGATTACTATCTCCTACCATACACAAAACTAATTACAGTTAAAGTAGAGATATGTGAATGACAAAACACTAATTTACAATGCTAGAAAAATTCAGATATCTATTACATTGTTCCTCAAAACTGTGACTACTGAAGATCATACACAGCCACCACTTTCCAGGCATCTTCAGATGAATTCAGGGAAATTCAAACATAACTCTCCATCCCTCCTCCTAACAAATCCTGCAGAATTCATCAACTGCCACTACACAGTGGTAAGCCAGGAATTCCATGGCAATCCAGTGGTTAGGACTCTGAGTTTTCACTGTAGGGGACTCAGGTTCCCTCCCTGGTCTGGGAACTAAGAATCCACAAACCACCCAGTTCAGACAAAAAAAAAAAAAAAAGGAAAAAAAAAACCAGTGATAAGATAGAAGTTGAGTTCTGGACATTTTAATCTGATGTGTTTGAAGGGACTGGACATGAAAGCAAGGAAATGAAGAAGCCCTAGCAAGATTCAAGGTGTTTGAACCTTTAAATAATGTTATATGTTTTGAAATGGAAAGAAAGGTACAAATCAAAAAGACATTTCAAGAGGACTTGGCCATTGGGTTGATAGTGTTGGCAAAGTAGGGAAAAGTCATAGTGACTCAGGGGTTCTGAGGCTTAATGATATCATTAACAAGGGCAGAAAATCAGAAAGGCAAGGTGCTGTGGGGTAGACAGTGATTGAGTTTGAGTTGATGGTGGGATATCCAAAGAGAAAGGCTCAAAAGGATGGTAGAAGTAAGTTACTGGAGGTGAAGAAAGGGGCCAGGTCTAGAGTGATAGAGGAGGATGTCAGTAACGTCTGTGGATAAATGACACATGGCTGGCTACTCACTATCTGTCTCAATTATCTCACATCCATTCACTGAGTGATGATCGTGGTATCATCTGTGTAAGACCAGCTGGTTTTAGAGTGGAAGGGAAGGCTAGTGCTGGTAAAAATGGAGACAGACAATTCTTCAGAAGGCTGCCTCTGAGTAACTCTGAAGTCCCACAGATACCGGGCAAAATTTTGAATTGACCTTGTCTTAAGGCCATCCAGATAAAGCAATGTATTAATAGACTCTGGCAGACTACTCCATTATTCCACTAGCATTAGAGTCTGTCACATACTTTCTTTCAACAGTTAAGCTAACCCTCACCCAGCAGAATATTAATGGGTGAAGCTTCACCTGTGATTCCCAGGTGGTGCAGGGGTAAAGAAGCCGCCTGTCAATGCAGGAAATGCAAGAAACCCAGGTTTGATCCCTGGGTCAGAAAGATCCCCTGTAGGAGGAAATAGCAACCCACTCCAATATTCTTCCTTGGGAAATCTCATGGACACCGGAGCCTTGTGGGTTTCAGTCCATGGGGTCTCAAAGAGTTGGACACAACTGAGCATGCACCTTTTACCTTTATGAAGGCTTACCTGAAGATGGATCCACTTAGTTTCTTCAGTTGAACTGGTCATCTGGTGTGGAAGAAAAGCTTCTTTGTAACTCTTCTTTTCCTATCCTCTCTGGTACAGGCATAAGGCACTAGATAAATATTCATGGCCATGCAAAATGGATGTCATTGGTCACTAGCTAATGGATGGCCCCTGTAGCAAAAAAAAAAAAAAAGTCATTATTTAATGGAAGAAAGTTCTAAATGGTCCAGATATCAGACGACTGCATAATCATGAATATTTATGTAACATATTATCATTTAAAAACACTTTTTAAAAATCTCTCAAACCTTTCCAATTGAGCTAGAAAAATTCACACTATCCTAGAACTAGACATCCAGGCTTAAGGCCCACAAGTGCCACATTCACACTTTAATAAATATTGTTTGAGGTATCGGGGCTGTGAAGACAAATTCCCTCTCCCTTGTTTCTACGAAATCAATTTTTCTAATTTTCTCTAAGAATTGTTATTTCCACATAATTCCTTGCTAATAGTTATTGCTCAGATTATGTTTTTGATCTTTAGGCCCTATTTATAGAGAATTTTAAAGGAGGTAGTGGAGGGAGGACTTTGGCAAGAGAAAAAATCAAATTCTTAGCATCTCCCATAAAGATCTGCTTTGAACAAGATCAGGTCTTTATCCTTGCCTCCCAAGAGAAGATGGTCTTCTAATTGCAATAAAGGAAATTCAGCAACCTAAGATAAACAGGAGTGAAAACATGTGGCCAAACATGTCTGGGTTCAGAACACAAATCATCGCCCTAACTAACAAACCATAACTTTCATGGCCAGTTTATGATAGTGATAAAGGCCTCAGTGATGTGAGTGAGCATCTAGCCCTAAGCTATTCTATGAAACCTGTTTATCACTCAAAACAGAGATCAATAGCTTTTATGCAAGTGCTCAAACCACACACGTGCTTTAATGTACTAAGAAATAACCTTTCCCCCTACCCCTGCTTGCACTTGGAGAATCTGTTCTGCCCAAAATACTGGAATCTCTAACACACAGCATCAACTGCTTGGACAAACCAGGGAAGGACCCCTTATCCATGGTTGACCAATAAGATTTTCTCTTCTAGAAAACTGGGACTGAGAATACTGTGGTACAGGGATCAAACTAGACCATCAAAGAGACATGATGCAGAGGCTTTTGTTCTGTATCAGTTAAAGGAATCCAGCGTTCAAAGAGAAGAGTAAAGTAGGTGAGAGATACAGAGAGGAGGCACCACATAGCCCCAGAGGGACAAAATCACTGCATCTTGTCTTTCCACAAAGAAATTAGGTTGTACTTTGTGCAGCTGGATTCCAAAATATCCACCCTGAAATTGTCTTCTTACTTGTCCCCAAATGCAAAAACGAAAAAACCTTGCAAAAATATAACATCATGCCAACTTTACTCACTGTTAACTTTAGTGTCCATTAAAAATAATACCTTGTAAAGTAATTTGTAAGTTAGACACTCTGGTTTCTAACTTTGAGACATAATGCAGTCTTTTGAAACATACATTGCTATTTTATAAGCAATGGAAATTAAATCTATCATCTTTAACCTAAAACACTGTTTCATAAATGTTAAGAATGTCTCTAAAATTGAGCTATCATAAGGGCAGCCTATGCAAAGTGCCATTTGAAATTTAGCTCTGCTGTGGGTCCAGATATTCAGGGGGAAAAAAATCAAAGCTACTGATTAACTGACATTAAGGAAGGAGTCATTTCCCAGAACGAGGTCTTAGTAATACCTCAGAATTGCTGGAAGATTGAAATATCTCAGAGTGAAACATGAGAAAAAGTCTTACCTCTGCAATCATACTCTATCTTTCAGGTTCTCTGATATCACGCCCACCATGATAAAAAAATTTTCTACTGCCTATACTCACCAAGTCACATGAAATTCACTCACCTACAGTTCATTAACCACTTACAAAGACAGAAGCCAACCTGGTGGGTGGTTTGGGAAAATGGTGCAACTTACAACCCCTTTCATTCCTTCATTCCTTTTTCTTAGGGCATCACATACTCTATTTTCTTGTTTCCCTGAAAATTTCAGTTATGTCACCTTGATCAGCATTTGTAATGGAAATACAAAAGATCCTGAATAGCCAAAGCAATCTTGAGAAAGAAAAATGGAGCTAGAGGAATCATCCTTCTTGATTTCAGACTATACCACAAAGCTATAGTCATCAAGACAGTATGGTACTGGAATAAAAACAGAAATACAGATGGAACAAGATAGAAAGCCCACACATAAACCTATGCATCTTTGGGCACCTTATCTTTGACAAAAGACACAAGAATATACAATGGAGAAGACAGCTTCTTCAATGAAGTGGTGAAGGGAAAACTGGACAGCTACATGTATAAGAGTGAAATTAAAACACCTCCTAACATCATATACAAAAATAGTCTCTGTATGGACATGTATGTCCTCTATATTCCCTCATTCTCCTCCTTTTTATCCACCAATTATGTCCCCGTTATCTTGGAAGATTTATCTCTGCAGACAAGGGCCAGTGCAATATTCATGTTTATCATTCCTTGCCATCTCATTCACATGTAACAGATGTGGTGCCCCATGAGCAAAGAATGCCAGTGGACCCATGATGCATGAAAGTTCAGCAAAACTCACTTTAAAGTGAGTACAAGTGTGTAAAGTCCATGACTGAATAAGTGTGGGCCCTGACAACCCTGAAAGAGCACATGAACCAGAACTTCTTTTCCAGAAAAGAGAAAGTAACCATTTGGATTTTTAGGTCACCAGCTCAATAAAAACCAGCTTTGCCCATCTGGCATTATATTCTTAGTACCTTTCATTATTTTATTTTTTCTCCCTTTTACATTTTATTATTATAGCTCCCTATCATTATAGGGGCAGGGGGACTTCCTGGTAGCTCAACTGGTAAAGAATCTGCCTGCAATGCAGGAAAACTCTGATTCAATTTCTGAGTCAGGATGTTACCCTGGAGAAGGATAAGCTACCCACTCCAGTATTCTTGGGCTTCCCTGGTGGTGCAGATGATAAAAAATTTGGCTGCAATGGAGACTTGGGTTAGATCCCTGTGTCAGGAAGATCCCATGAAGGAGGGCATGGCAACCCACTCCAGCATTCTTGCCTGGAGAATCCCATGGACAGAGGAGCCTGGTAAGCTACAGTCCATGGAGTTGCAAAGAGTTGGACACAACTGAGCGACTAAGCATAGCACAGTACCATGTAGGGGAAGCAGTTTTAAAGAGCATAAGTACTTTTATAATTTAAACAGTCTGCTTTGGTAAACTTAATGTTCAATTTAAAAAATTACATTAATATGAGAAAGCTTTCTAAATAAAATGATTTTTCTGACATGTTTTGATTATAGAACACATGTACTTCTTACAAAAGAAGGAACTGTCACAGATTGTAAAATAAAATGCCATCATTTCTCTTATTGAAACTTCAGTGTTTATTTGTAATAACTATTTATGTTAAAATCTTCACTTAATTCTCATGTTTTTAGAGAATGGTTGTATGTTTTTATGAAGACTGTTTTCCTCTCAAAACGTTATTGGATTAAGCTTATTTCCCAGGTTAATAACTTTTATTAAAAATTGGCTTTTTTGACAGGTAAACAATTTAAATCCATATATTTAAAATGGATAACCAACAAGGGCCTACTGTATATCACTGGGAATTCTGCTCAACATATGGCAGGCTGAATGCAAGGGGAGTTTGGGGGAGAATGGATACAAGTATATGTATGGCTCAGTCACTTTGCTGTGCACCTCAACTATCACAACATCGTTATTCAGCTGTATTTCAATATAAAATAAAGTTTCAAAAACTGGTTTTGTGTGTGTTTTACAAAAACAACCTTAGGGCAGAGACTCACTCTGCCACTACTATAGTCAACGTTCCTATTGAGAAACTATAAAGGAACACATGGAACAACAGACTGGTTCCAAATAGGAAAAGGAGTACGTCAAGGCTGTATATTGTCACCCTGCTTATTTAGCTTATATGCAGAGTACATTATGAGAAACGCTGGGCTGGAGGAAGCACAAGCTGGAATCAAGATTGCTGGGAGAAATATCAATAACCTCAGATATGCAGATGACACCATCCTTATGGCAGAAAGTGAAGAAAAACTAAAAAGCCTCTTGATGAAAGTGAAAAAGGAGAGTGAAAAAGTTGGCTTAAAGCTCACCGTTCAGAAAACTAAGATCATAGCATCTGGACCCATCACTTCATGGCAAATAGATGGGGAAAGAGTGGCTGATTTTATTTTCTTGAGCTCCAAAATCACTGCAGATGGTGACGGCAGCCATGAAATTAAAAGACGCTTATGCTTTGGAAGGAAAGTTATGACTGACCTGGACAGCATATTAAAAAGCAGAGACATTACTTTGCCAACAAAGGTCCATCTAGTCAAGGCTATGGTTTTTCCAGTGGTCATGTATGGATGTGAGAGCTGGACTACAAAGAAAGCTGAGTGCCAAAGAATTGACGCTTTCGAACTGTGGTGTTGGAGAAGACTCTTGAGAGTTTCTTGGACTGCAAGGAGATCCAAGCAGTCCATCCTAAAGGAGATCAGTGCTGGGTGTTCATTAGAAGGACTGATGTGGAAGCTGAAACTGCAATACTTTGGCTACCTGATGCAAAGAGCTGACTCATTTGCAAAGACCCTGATGTTGGGAAAGATTGAGGGCAGGAGGAGAAGGGGAGGACAGAGGATGAGATGGTTGGATGGCATCACGGACTCAATGGACATGGGTTTGGGTGGACTCCGACTTGGTGATGGACAGGGAGGCCTGGCTGCTGCGGTTCATGGGATCGCAGAGTTGGACAGGACTGAGCGACTGAACTGAACTGAACTGATAAACCTGTGAGGTACAATGAAATTCTAGGAATAACCACTATTCCAGTACTACTCCACCTCCACCAACAAGCTTATAAACTCTTTAAATTGGCACCTTACCATTTGTAAATAGTATTTTGGTATCCTTTGTGTAAGTTTAAAAATCTAAGTAGGGGGAAGTTTAGGGGTCTTTTGGTCCCTTAACTAATAGCCGTGATTTTTTCTAGAAATGCAACCAACTCAGTAATGGAAATGAAGTCTCCACTGCCTCTGAGGAGACCCAGTTACTTTGATCGACTAGTTCAATGAAGCAGGATCCTAGTACAAGGGGCTTGGTTTTACTCTACACCACTGGGCACCAGTGGCTGACCAGGGCACCATTGGCTCCCCTTTTCCGTCCCTTCAATGGGTCTCATATTACTCATGTGTGAGACCAGAAACTTGGATAAAGTTTTCTTTGACTTTACCTGAACTAACTCGTGGTGACAGGCAGTGAGAGCTGGAATCAGGAAAGAGAAGTTAACCATCCTCTCATGGTCTGAGAAGGACAAATGTACTGATTTGAATTCGGGGTCCGGCAGCTGAGAGAAAGAGCCAGTCCTGGAGCGGAGACCCAGCGCCCCACTTGCAGAGTCTGAGTCCCAGGTCCTGAGTGGCGGCTGAAGCAGCACGCGCCCTTTTCCGGAAGCCGCGCCCACTTCTTCACCCGGGCTCACCCCAAGTCCCGGCCTCAGGCGGGGTCTCGGCGGCGAACTCTATTTCCCAGAATGCCATTCAAGCCGCTTCGCAGGGCGCCAATGAGCGCCGTGGGTGACATCATCAGCCAGCGCGGTGTTTAGACTCTTCTGATGTCGTGGCGCATTGGAGGGAGAAGTTGCTGTTTCGCCGGGCCCCGGTCCTGAGGACGCGGTCCAGGTGGCCCCTGGCCTCTTCCTACCCACCCCTCCGCCTGCCTTTTCCCCCGCTCCTCTGGCAGGATGAGGCGTGCAGGCCTGGGTAAGAAGAGGGCTGAGATTGGAAGTTCGGGACCCTAGAACTGGCGGTGCTGGGCGCAGGGGCGCCGGGGGAAATCGGACTGGCCTCTTGTCTCTGGGATCTGAGACAGAGCAGGGTGTGTGGAGGGGCCTTTGGGGGTGGTGTCAAGTGGAAACACCACCGTTTGTTCCAGATCCTAGGGGGTTCCTTAAGTTTGGTTCCGTCTCAAGTTATGGCTGGTAGGTTTAGATGGAATAGTGGAGAACTAGGGGTGAGGTATGTACAGGTGCCAACGCAGTGAGAAGTTTTTTTTGTAGTGTTATTGACTGAGCGCAGTTATGGAAATTGCTGAGTTTCCATAGTTGCTGAAGTCTGTCTTCGGCTTTTCTCTACTGGACCTAATGTTAGTTTCTTCAGAAGTGAAGTTTGGAGAGTGTTGCATACAAAGCATACTGATAATAATCGTATTAGCCTGGTAACAGTGAGCTACACAGGTAAACACACGTGTCGTTTTTGTTAAAGTCCCTGATATGGATCTTCGGAGTCAAAGGCCATTTTACCCAGAACAGTTCCTATCTGACACTTGTTCCACTGGTAAGACGGTAGAATGTAGTAATACCTGGTGACTTAGCATTTGTTCTTGACTTTTGGCCTAGGAAGTAGTTCACCAGGCAGCAGAACGAATTAGGCACAAGGGTTTACAATGGGCTGTTGCTGCACAGAGCCATTAAAATAGCTTTTTCTGGTTCTGGAACTATTAAGAGATGACTGGGAAAAAAGAAAAGAAGAAACCTGCTATATTAGTATACAGTATACCTGAGAAAATATATGAAATACTTGAAAAAGATAATGTTTGTTACTTTTTCAATTCTTATAATTCGATGGAAAAAAAGTTTTTCAAAAACGTCAAGTATTTAAAGTTAGTGAAAGTTGCCAGTAACTCTAGGTAGGTACGATGATTAGCAAATTGTAGTATGAGAAAAAGCTCTTGAAAAATGTAGTTTTTGTGAATATTTGGGTCATAAAAGGAAAATTGGCTGGGTAAATTGTAGAGAAAAAAGATAAATCATTTTGAACAAGTTTAGTTTTATATGCCTAAATGAGTTTTTTTTTTTAATCATTAATGACAACAAACATTTATTGTGTATTTGAGTAAGCTCTAGGTATATAGTCCTTTGTGGCTTCCCTGTGGCTTAGTGGTAGAGAATCCAGCTGCCCATGCTGGAGGTGCACACGAGATGCAGGTTCGAGCTCTGGGTCAGAAAGATTACCCTGGAGAAAGAACCCACTCCAGTATTCTTGCCTGGTGAATCCCATGGACAGAGGAGCCTGGTGGGCTATAGTCCTGTGTAGCTCTGTTCATGTTCCCCAAAGCTTCTAATCTAGTTGAGGAGTAGAAATATGTACAAAGATAAATTATAGTACAATTTGGTAGCTATACAACCAAATACCAAATAAGTTCTACAGGCTGTAAATGTCCCAGGGATTTCATAGAGAGCGCTTGGTAATTTGTGTGGACATAGAAGCCTCAACTGCAGCTTAAATAGCAAAGTGTAGGAGAGTTTGTTTCCATTTGGAAGGGTGACCTTCTCCTTGCTCCAAAACAATTGTAGGACTAAAGAGTCTAGAATTGTGAATGATGTGTTTAAGGGATTATGATTAAACCAATTCAGCTGAAGTGGGAGACAGAACCAGAACCAACCACACTGTGGAGACCTTTGAGTACCAGGTCAAGGAATTTGGATCTCATCAGCAAGTCTTTGGGCTTTTTTGAAAGTTTTGTGCAGCAGTATGCTGTGAAATTGCAGAGAGAGGAACTTGAGAAATGGTGGTTCTGAAGCCCTGACTGTACACTAAAATCACCTAGAGAACTTTTAAGGCTTGAATACCTGGACCCCAGCCCAGACCAACTAAGTTAGAATCTCTAGGACAGAGTGTGGTTTTTTTTGTTTGTTTTTAAACTCCCCTGTAGTTGAGAGGAGGAAAGGTGATTCCGTAGGTGTTTGTTGTAAATTACATTGGTGTGATGTGACAAGAGCTTTTTTCTTTTTTAAGTATCAATGTGTATTGGAGTCATGAATCTGATAAATATTCATGTAGAGAAGCCCCTGCACTTCATGTGCATGCTTGGTGCCTCGGTTGTACCTAACTCTTTGTGACCCCAAGCTCCTTTGTCCAGGGAGTTTTCCAGACAAGGATACTGGACTTGGTTGCCATTTCCCTTTCCAGGCCCACAGTTCACATGACTTCTAAATGACTTTGTTCATTTATGATAGAAACTATCCAGAAGTAGTATTTGTTTATGGACACAGTCTGAGGATTATGTTTGACACCCATTAGCTTTCCTACAAATTTTCATGCCAGTAGGTCACACAAAAGAAGTGGCTAAACTTGGAATAACAACTCCTAACTTTCAATTTCTTTCTTTCTTTTTTTTTTTAATATTGGGGATGGATGATGGTGTGAGGGAAGATTAACTCTTAAATAGGAGAAAGTGCTTTGAAAGATTTCTGGACAATAAATAAATTGGGAATTTCACTTTTAATAAAATAGTGTGGAAGAATTCTAAAAATAAAAATAAGATATGCAAAAATAATAATGAAGCAAGTGGAAACAAATAGCCATTAATTTAGAACTGAATTCCTTGGGGAGGTTGTCAAGTGGTTAATTCAGTCAGTCAGTAATGACTTACTGGGTAAACGTTATTTATGTAACATATTAATCATGTAAAAGATGAAGATATTTTTACGTCCTTTAAGGATTTTGGTCTTTATTAAAGTAGAATTTGTATAGCATATCATTGATGAGTAGGGTGAAAATGCACTTTTTAAATAATTCTTTTACTTGTTGAGTAGAGGGAAATATGTCTAGTCACTGGTCCTTCCGTTGTACAATGGCATACTTACAGAGCTTTGTAGACAATGGATCAGCAATTGAGGGAAATTTGAGGAAGGCAGCTCTTTCTCCTCAGTAATATACTTGCTTAACATTTTGTTGTGGTTGTTGTGGCGGTAGAGACTGTATGTCTACTGCTTGAAGTACTTGTTAGGTACAGGGATACAGAAAAAGGATGAGACACCGCTTTTGTCCTCAAAGAACCTTATGACCCCACTGTTGACAAAGGCAGACCCATTCAAAGCTGAATAGCTGAATTCAGATTCTGTTCATTCGTTAGTTCCTTTACAAGTATTAACTGGCTATGCCTCACTGTATATATATGTTTTGGGGGGGATCTGTGGCCATGAACGGAACAAATTTAATTTCTGCCCCTGGAGTGCAGTCCAGAGCATATTAGTGTTATGTATAGTCAGAGCTATAAGAATTCAAAGAAGGTTTTGCTTCTTAGAGAAAGTGAGAGTTTTACTATGCCTTGAGAGAGCTTTCTGTTCACTTTCCAGCACGTCCTTCAGTCACCGGTGTTTCTGCTACTTTCTGCCCTTCCATCTTACTGTCAGTGCCGCTTCATCCACTCTGAGTAGACAGCGTCCTCTAGTCTCTGTATTATCCCTTATCTCCATAGTGTCAGGCATCCATTGGCAGTACAATCCTTGTCCAGCCTAGTCCCCAGAATCCATCCATACATATCACTTACTCTTTTGACAAATAATCTCAACGTCTTGGGGCTCTGTTCTTCAGCAGCCCCAACACTGCACTCCAGCTCTTGTTCAGTTCAACCCTCCAGGTTCATATGGCTGACATAGGCTGATCAGTTTTTCTGAAGAAAAATCATACATCCAGGTGAAAAATCACACTACAGTATAATTGCCTCAGCCACGATTACTTTATCCCTGTAGTAATGCTGTACAACCCCAGTTATTTTCCTCCATGATTCTTTACTCTTTTTTTCCCCACCAAAAGATCACCATTCTTCAAAGATAGGCTTTTCTCTTATTTCACTGAGCAAATTGTCAACAGTATTTTGTTTTCTTTTAAATGCAGTTACATAATACCCTCAACTATGCTTTCCTTTCTCAGTCCTCCTACGTGTTAGTAAATGTATTCACTGTTCAAGGCTTACTCCACCTGTTGGAGTGCCTGATGAATATGAAGTTATATTGGGCCGTGCCTGGGACTCTTGTCCTGTATCCCAATGCTCTTCCCTAGAAGATGAGCTCTGAAAAGTATTGATAGCACCTAGAAAGAACAAGGGATCTGATGGATGATAGTTTCTCAAGTATTTGTTGAAGAATGAATGAGTCTCCCTCCTAAATCTCAGTTAATATTCTCCATAAGTTATTCTAGCTCTCTTCTGTTTAACAGATATGCCCATAAAGGACTGTCCCTCTGCCATAAACTCCATCCTGTTGTATTAACCTGCCTCTGCCTTTCCCTTCACAGCCAAGATTCTTCCATAGGTAGTTGATGTTACAGTTTTAGGTGTGTGTGTGTGTGTCTGTGTGTGTTTTAATGGTATAGTTTTGCTGCTGCAGCTAAGTCGCTTCAGTCCTGTCCGACTCTGTGCAACCCTATAGATGGCAGCCCACCAGGCTCCCCCGTGCCTGGGATTCTCCAGGCAAGAACACTGGACTGGGTTGCCATTTCCTTCTCCAAAGCATGAAAGTGAAAAGTGAAAGTGAAGTTACTAGAGAGCAGGAAACAGATCAGTCTGTTTCAGAGTCTTGTGGGCAATCAGTAAGCAGTCAACACATGTGTATTGAGCTGAATTCAGTATCCTTTGCTTAAGAGAGGTTATTCGAGTTCTGATCTCTTACTAGGTTATTAATTTTTAAAGTTCATTTGGAGTGTGAGTATTACAGACATACCTGGTCTGTGTGTCAACGCCTTCCAGGGGTCTTTTTCAGTTCTTTCTAGTCAGGGTTTCAGAAGGGACTTGTTTTCGCTACATCTCTGCTCAGGACTGATCCTTGCAGGTGAAGGAGTACCCCCTGGCAACTATGGGAACTATGGCTATCCGAATAGTGGGTATAGTGCCTGTGAAGAGGAGAACGAGAGACTCACGGAAAGTCTGAGAAACAAAGTAACTGCTATAAAATCTGTAAGTATATATAACATATACTGTTTAGTTTGTACATTTATATACATATATGTTTTTTTTTTCCATGGGAGGAAGGGATAGTTAGGGACAGACATGTACACACTGCTATGTTTAAAATGGATAACCAACAAGGACCTGCTGTACAGCACAGGGAACTGTGCTGAATGTTACGTGGCAGCCTGGGTGAGAGGGCTGTTTGGAGGAGAATGGATCCATGTGTATCCATTGAGTCCCTCTGCAGTTCATCTGCAGCTATCACAACATTGTTAATTGGCTGTATTCCAGTACAAAGTAAAAAGTTTAAAAATGTATACTTTTATTGGCATAAGGGATTTAGTCCCGTAAACTATAGTTCAGTGGTATGAGCTTTCCCCCTAGATTTAACAATTCAGAAATAATAAAGCACCTAGGTAGCCCAAAACACCTAAGTTCAGTTCAGTCAATCAGTTGTGTATGACACTTTGTGACCCCATGAACCACAGCACGCTGGGCCTCCCTGTCTGTCAACAACTCCCAGAGTCCACATAAACCCATGTCCATTGAGTTGATGATACCATCCAGCCATCACATCCTGTCATTCCCTTCTCCTCCTGCCCTCAATCTTTCCCAGCATCAGGGTCTTTACAGACGAGTCAGCTCATTGCATCAGGTGGCCCAAGTATTGGAGTTACAGATTCAGCATCAGTCCTTCCAACGAACACCCAGGACTGATCTCCTTTAGAATGGACTGGTTGGATTTCCTTACTGCCCAAGGGACTCTCAAGAGTCGTTTCCAACACCACAGTTCAAAAACATCAATTCTTCGGTACTCAGCTTTCTTCACAGTCCAACGCTCACATCCATACATGACTACTGGAAAACCATAGCCTTAACTAAACGGACCTTTGTTGACAAAGTAATTTCTCTGCTTTTTAATATGCTGTCTAGTTTAGTCACAACTTTCCTTCCAAGTAGTAAGCATCTTTTAATTTCATGGCTGCAGTCACCATCTTCAGTGATTTTGGAGCCCAGAAAAATAGTCTGACACTGTTCCATTGTTTCCCCATCTATCTGCCATGAAATGATGGGACCAGATGCCATGATCTTAGTTTTCTGAATGTTGAGCCTTAAGCCAACTTTTTCACTCTCCTCTTTCACTTTCACCAAGAGGCTTTTTAGTTCTTCTTCATTTTCTGCCATAAAGGTGGTGTCATCTACATATCTGAGGTTGTTGATATTTCTCCCAGTAATCTTGATTCCAGCTAGTGCTTCATTCAGTCCAGCATTTCTCATGATGTACTCTGCATTTATGTTTAATAAGCTGGGTGACAATATACAGCCTTGACATATTCCTTTCCTGATTTGGAACCAGCCTGTTGTTCCATGTCTAGTCCTAACTGCTGCTTCCTGACCTGCATACAGATTTCTCAAGAGGCAGGTCAGGTGGTCTGGTATTCCCATCTCTTTCAGAATTTTATTGTGATCCACACAGTCAAAGTCTCTGGCATAGTCAGTAAAGCAGAAATAGATGTTTTTCTGGAACTCTCTTGCTTTTTTTGATGATCCAGCGGATGTGGGCAATTTGATCTCTGGTTCCTCTGCCTTTTCTAAATCTGGCTTGAACATCTGGAAGTTTACGGTTCACGTATTGCTGAAGCCTGGCTTGGAGAATTTTGAACATTACTAGCATGTGAGATGAATGCAATTGTGCGGTAGGTTGAGCATTCTTTGGCATTGCCATTTTTGGGGATTGGAATGAAAACTGACCTTTTCCAGTCCTGTGACCACTGCTGAGTTTTCCAAATTTGCTGGCATATTGAGTGCAGCACTTTCACAGCATCATCTTTCAGGATTTGAAATAGCTCAACTGGAATCCCATCACCTCCACTAGCTTTGTTCATAGTGATGCTTCCTAAGGCCCACTTGACTTCACATTCCAGGATGTCTGGCTTTCGGTGAGTGATCTCACCATCGTGACTATCTGGGTTGTGAAGATCTTTTTTGTATAGTTCTTCTGTGTATTCTTGCCACCTCTTCTTAATTTCTTCTGCTTCTCTTAGGTCCATACTATTTCTGTCCTTTATTGAGCCCATCTTTGTATGAAATGTTCCCTTGTATCTCTAATTTTCTTGAAGAGATCTCTAGTCTTTCCCATTCTGTTATTTTCCTCTATTTCTTTGCACTGGTCCCTGAGGAAGGCTTTCTTATCTCTCCTTGCTATTCTTTGGAACTCTGCATTAAAATGGGTATATCTTTCCTTTTCTCCTTTGCCTTTCACTTCTTTTCTCAGCTATTTGTAAGGCCTCCTCAGACAGCCATTTTGCTTTTTTGCACTCTACCGCCCCAGAAGTCTTCAATGGCTGGTTCCTAATAGGAAAGGGAGTACATCAAGGCTGTATATTGTCACCCTGCTTATTTAACTTATATGCAGAGTACATCATGAGAAACGCTGGGCTGGAAGAAGCACAAGCTGGAATCAAGATTGCCAGGAAAAATATCAATAACCTCAGATATGCAGATAACTCCACCCTTATGGCAGAAACTGAAGAGGAACTAAAAAGCCTCTTGTGGAAAGTGAAAGAGGAGAGTGAAAAAGTAGGCTTAAGGCTCAACATTAAGAAAACTAAGATCATGGCATCTGGTCCCATCACTTCATGGGAAATAGATGGGGAAACAGTGGAAAAAGTGTCAGACTTTATTTTGGGGGGCTCCAAAATCACTGCAGATGGTGATTGCAGCCATGAAATCAAAAGACACTTACTCCTTGGAAGGAAAGTTATGGATAGCATATTGAAAAGCAGAGACATTACTTTGCCAACAAAGGTCTGTTGAGTCAAGGCTATGGTTTTTCCAGTAGTCATGTATGGATGTGAGAGTTAGACAGTGAAAAAGGCTAAGTGCCGAAGAATTGATGCTTTTGAACTGTGGTGTTGGAGAAGACTCTTGAGAGTCCCTTGGACTGCAAAGGAGATCCAACAAGTCCATCCTAAACGAGATCAGTTCTGTGTGTTCATTGGAAGGACTGATGTTGAAGCTGAAACTCCAATACTTTGGCCATCTCATGCAAAGAACTGACTCATTGGAAAAGCCCCTGATGCTCGGAAGGATTGGGGGAAGTAGGAGAAGGGGATGACAGAGGATGAGATGGCTGGATGGCATCACTGACTCAATGGACATGGGTTTGGGTGGACTCTGGGAGTTGGTGATGGACAGGGAGGCCTGGCGTGCTGAGGTTCATAGGGTCACAAAGAATTGGACATGACAGTGACTGAACTGAACTGAAGATTTAGTAGTAGAGTATTTATTCAGCTATTTTAGAAGTGAAGTCTTTGATGAACTTATCATATGAAATATTAGGTTTTGATCTGAATAGCCGCTGTAGTCACTTAAGATACTTCATTTAGACTCAGCCTCTTCTCTGCATAGCTTCATGATGTGGCTAACACTAACTTGTAAATTTTTTCCAATTTGTTATCAAATTTTAAAGAAAAAACTACTTTAGAATCTAAACAAGTAATTAATTTAGGCATATATTCAAAGTAATGTCACATTCATTAGGAAAATATTACTTATATCTGAACTTGATAATATGGGAACTTAGATTACATTTTAAAAATGTCAATGAAGGAATATACAAACAAATGCTATTGTGTGAATGATATAAAGAGAAAAAAGAATTCAAGGATGAGAGGACAGGAAAGAATCATGTACCTAAATTAAAAGATGGAATTGAATATTAAGATTAAATCAAAATGAAGAACAGGGAGACAATGTCTATATTTGAGAAGGAATAGAGAGTCTAAATTAGTTTTCTTTTTAATTATGAAACTAAGGTAATTTTATAGGAGGCTTGGAAAATACAGAATGAAATAATATTTCCACTATATATTATAATTAATTTTTCAAGTAGATTAAGATTTTTAGTTGAAGTTTCAGTATCAAACTGTCAAAAATGAATAGAATGGACAGAAAAGTAGAATGACAGACTTGAAAACACTGTGAGCCAATTCAATATAATTAAGATTTATGCAGTTTTCACACATCAGCATACAAATTCTATCAAGTTCCCATAGACTATAAACTAGGAGACACTGAAGCATATCCATAGACATAAGACCAAGTGCAAAAATTTGATGGCCTAAAGGTATTGAAATCATACAGTGTCTGTTCTTTTACCACTGTGGAATTATGTTAGAGATCAATATCAAAGATATTTGAAAATAACCCACATATTTTCAAGCGCAATGTGACCCAAGAGAGATCTTTGCCTTGGTTATTGAAAGCCTCAATAAAGTTAAAAGACTGAAAAAACAGAGGGTGATTGCAGAGAAGAAAGCATTTAAATGTGAAGTTAATATCAAACTGAGAACTTAATATCAAAGATACTTTAAAAACTCCATATATACTATGTTGTTAAAAAAAAAGTAAATTAACGTGATGCAGTATGATTAACTAATACACAGCTTTTATCCAAATTTCACAAAATTTTATGCTAATGTTCATTATTTGTTTTCATCCCTTATTCAAGATTCCATATTGTATTTAGTTGCATTGAGCAGCTTTAGCTGCATGCAACAAGTTCTGATAAATTCTCTTCACTTTTATTCTGCTACAAATGTTTTCTAATTTTCTTTGTTATGGCTTCTTAGATACATCCATCATTTAAAAGTGGACATTTAATTTCTAAATTAGTTTTTATTAATTTCAGTGGGAAAAATAACCAAAGAATAAAGTATATTTTATTTCTTTAAGGATGCAGTTTTATTTGAGAAAACATTTATGCTTAGAATGACATTATTGTTTTTACCTTATAACACTTAAAAACGTTTAGGTAAGTAATACTGTTTATGCTTTCTTCTTTGTAGCTTTCCATTGAAATAGGCCATGAAGTTAAACATCAAAATAAATTATTAGCTGAAATGGTAAGTGGTTATGATTGTAATTTTAAGAAACTTGACTGGATATTCTCAAATTTGGCTTTGAATAACTCTAAGAGTTGTTTTTGCCCTATTTTTACATTTTTCATCTTGCTTAACCCATATGAGAAGGAGGAGGAGGTAGGAGTGAGTGTATAGTTTATCTTGTATTTAGAAACACTGTTAAAGGCTCAGGACAAATGACTATTTTGAGCCATCTTTAAGATCTCAGTGGATATAGACTGCCAAGTAAATGCTTTATATCCAGTCAGCCAAATGTCTTTCACTTAATGTAAACCTGTCTTCTGATTGATCTCCTAAGGACCACTGTGAACAAGTCAATAAGATTGAATAGAGTAACATCCCCAAGCCTTTTATCTCTATAAACAAGCTCAGTAAGGCATACCTTTTCTTGCTAAAGGCTCTTTTCATTCCTTAGTGTTTATTTTGGACGTCAGACTCCTCTGGACCTTCCCTAGTTTCTTCAAATGCTTTTAAAATTGTACCTTTTAAAAATGAATATTGCACTGAAAATTTGCCAGTGAAGGTTGTACATTAGAATCACTTGAGGAACTGTGAAAATATCCATGCCTTGTTCTCACTGATTCAGAATTTTAGAGAAGGGGGCATTGCTTAGTATATGTATTCTGAAAAAATTTTACATCCCAGGTGATTTTATTGCACAGCCCTAGGGAAGAACTGTAAATGTAAAGTGCTTAAGCTACCTAGAACCTGAGCTGTACAAAGGCTGTCATTATTTCAGGACCTTCCATCTCAGGTTATTGAGAGTTCTAAGAAAGTGCAGTCATTCCAAATCATACATCGTTCTCTCACCTTCTGGCCTTCTCTAGCTATGTTTTAATGTGGCGGTTTTTCCCCATCCGTATTTGAAGTCTTTACCACAGGTTACTACCTCTGCATGATAGTCTTTTAACTTTTAGTAGATTCCGCTGACCTTCGAAGTCAGCTTCTTAAACAAAAGGATCTTAAAAGTAAAGGTACGTTTGACTGCTAACCATATTCAGTGGATAAATTGCTATACTGGGAAGCAACCAACCGTTTAATCTTGGAGAGTGATACCTCCAAGAAAAGGAGGGGGAAACCTGTGTGATGGTAGATGAACCCCTTACTTTTATTGTTGATGTTTTTTAATCCACATAATTGGAATAAGACCTAAATACTTTGGGACTTTGAATTACTCTGGAGCTGAAAGAATGTTTATTGGATAATGAAAGAGCTTTTTATTTATTGAGAAAATTATTTTGCATGGCGTAATCAGGGTGATTATCCAAGTTATACACAGGCTCCAGAAAATGTCATTAACAGTGTATTCTAATAACAGTATATTAAATTACTCAAATATGCCTATGTAGAATGTTAGAATCCAACTATTATGTTTTCCTTTTTTCCTCATAGGATTCACAGTTTGATTCTACAACTGGATTTCTAGGTAAAACTATGGGGAAACTGAAGATTTTATCCAGAGGAAGCCAAACGAAGTTGCTGTGCTATATGATGCTATTTTCATTGTTTGTCTTTTTTGTCATTTACTGGATTATTAAACTGAGGTGATGCAAGTCAGTGTGAGTTTGGAATTTGTTCCAACTTAACAGCTTGGAGTACCACATCAGTAAAAAAAATGTCAGCATCAAAACATTCCTAAATTTCAGCTATGATCACTCTTCCCGTCAAAGAGTACTGAATCTTATTTTATAAATCATACCAGATAATACAGTGCTCTTTGGATACTGTTTCTTAGTGATTCACTTTTTGCCCCTATTTTCAGGGGTACTGATATATTCTGAGGTTCACTCTGGCCCTAAAAATTTTTTCCTGTGTTTTGCTGTGAGATTAAAGAACAGTTATAAAATTCTGTTGTTAACCATAAATGTAGGTTTATGTTCCACATAAAGAACTTAGTGGGAGAGTAGCAACGCCTAACGAGCCTGGTGCTGTGCTCTTGAGGTGGTGAGCAAGTCTGTGATGGATGGTGAATAGATCGCCCCAATGTTGTACTCTTCGTTCCTCCTTTATTTCGTTTAAATTGTAGGCTGATTTTTTTTTTTTACCTATAGTTTTACTAATAATTTTTAATGATACGACTCTTCTTCCCACCCCCCCTCTATCCAAGGACCTCATTCTTTACTAAAACTTGTTATTTTGGCATATTTCTAGTAGGATCCAAAACAAATGCGTACCAGTATAGTTGTCATTTTATATTAACTTTATATAACATTGACTTGGCTTATAATGGCTTTATGATGTTAGCCACCTAGGTAGGCCATTTGGTTATCATTTATGACAGAATAATGTGAAGCTAAAGTAATTGTTAAGCCCTGAATGGAAGTAAAATGTTCAGGAAAAGTAATTGCCTCTGCTTTATTATGTGCTCAAAATAAGTATTGGAAATACTCAGGCATTGAACTTGGGGTTAAGGGCACTGTTGTTTTAATCCAGTGTATTTGTTTATAGGAAACAAAATGCAAAAATGGACTGCTAAGTAGATGTCAAAATGTTGTGAAATTGTATTGCTACTGTTTTGGAATTTGCTCATTTATGGGCTTCAAAATAAAATTTTTAATAAAATATATTAATTGACTTTGTTGCTTCTTTGTTCAAGTCTTTTCTTTGCATAAACAAGAAGTGGTTCTGAAAACTCACAACAAACTCAGGAAAGCTTAATGTATTATTTCACTACTTGCTTCAAACAAGTGAGGTAAATCATGACAACAATCTCAAAAATCTATTTAATTCTTTGTTCCTTCTGCTTGGGGACCCCTAGGAAATTTGGGGAAAACATCAAATACGGAAAAGTTCTAATATTTTTATAATCCTTTACAAACTCATAGTTAACTCTGAAAGGACTTTATTGCTGTTGGTGTCTGGGAGGTTGACTGTAATAATTGAATAAGCAAAATATTCATGTTATTATTTTTATTCAAACATAAGACTTGGTGTTTGTTTGGTGGGTGACACACTGTAAATCCTGTTTTAAATGATAAAAGAAGCTTCAGAAAAATCTCAAGTCTCTAGATTTTTTCTGAAAAATATCTAGTTATTTAACTAAGAGTTGGTCCAAATGGTAGAAATTTTAATTTACCTGCTCTATCCCCTATGGTTACCAGGCATGAAAGTGAAGTCACCCAGTTGCATCTGACTCTGCAACCCCGTGGACTGTAACCTGCCAGATTCCTCCGTCCATGGGATTTTCTAAGCAAGAATACTGGAGTGGCTTGCCATTTTTTTCTCCAGGGGCTCTTCCCTGACCCAGGGATCAAACCCAGGTTTCCTGCATTGCAGGCAGACTCTTCATCATCAGAGCCACCAGGGAATCCCCTATACCAGGCATAGGTTTCCACAACGAGGAAAGTGAGAATTATACACAATACTGATAGACTTTAAGTTAACATGCAAATTAATTCTTGGATACTACTTAAGCAGAGAAGAGTTGTTAAATCTCAAACAAATAGGCAACATTTTAAGCATCAGAAATCTGGAGCAGAAAGCTATAGCACCTGCACCCATAAAAACCATCTATTTCCATCAACTTAGTTTCCCTGATTTTTCAGTGCTCTTAAATTTCTGATTTTATGTATTGAGTTTGCATCCTTATAGAAAAGGTAGGAAAAGTGCTTGATAATTTGGGCTCATTCAATCAGTAAATAACTTCATCAGGCCATATTGATGAACAAATTTGGACTCAGTATTTACTGGGAGACACAGAAACATCGTAGTAAGACTGAAAGCTATACAGTCACACTGCCTGAGCGTAAATCCTGTCTCCCGCTATTCACGTCATGACTTTGATCTGATGACATCTCCACCTCAGTTGCTTTATTTGTAAAACAGAAATAATCGTATATAGGTAGCAGTAATACATTCATAGAGTTATTACGATAAGTAAATGATATTCCTTGTAAAGAACTTCGAGTGGGTTCCTGGCACTCAGTGATGGCTGTTGCCTTTGTGGATCTATGGACAGTTGCTTGGGGATTTTAATTCACACTAGCCCACATGCTGCTGATAAATTTTGGCTGCTTTCCTCCCTCCCATAATCTCGCCAGGGACATAAGCAGCTGTTTGTCTTTTCTGGGAAGGGTCATCATTTTCTGGAATTTAGTTTTTTGTTGTTTTGTTTTTAATGTTTCTTTGTATCTTCAGCAATCTGATGGGATTTCTTTTTTAAAAAAACCTTGAGTTACTGGAGTGAGAACAACAAACTTTTTCAACTTTCTGGAAACAAGTTTGAAGGGAGAGAACTTGAAAGTTTTCTCCTTGGTAAAAAGTTATAAACATTTCATTACTTTTTACTTTTTCTGTAGCTATATATTTAACTTCCTTCTATTTGGAAATGTTGATGAGGTGAGGGCACAAATGATTTTAATGTATGAAACACCAATTAGTTATTCTCACAGTAAATATTAACACCTGTCTCTCCTCATGTGTTATTGTGGTAGATGACAGAGTCATTTTCTTGTATATGTATAATATTTTGCTCTACTCAATTTTTTTATCCTTCCACCAATACCACACTATTTTTGTCATTGTGGTTTCATAGTATTTTAATAATCAGCACATACCAACTTATTCTTTTTTCTTATTTATTTCATTCATTTCATGTTTATTCCTTTTTCATATTTATTCTAGTCAATTTGTCATTTCCAATGAACTTCAGTGTAGTTTGATAGTATTTTAATAAAGCATAGTGGGTTTTTATAAGAACCACATTCGTGTTTTATAATCTTCACTGGAAAAAGAAAACAGAAATATTTCCTATTGAAATATTATATTTTGACTCCAAGCAAATTTAACATTTTTCCACTATATGTTTGCATTTAATGATATATAGTGGTAAACACATTCCTTGCAGTTAGTCGTGGGGGATTGAGCTTTAGTACCTTTTAATTTCTGTGGTAGAAATATTTCCACCACCCTTGATTTGAAGCTACCAAATGGAACAGCACTGAACACAGAGTTATGAAAACATATGGATAGTTGGCTCTAATAAGCTGGTACAAACTGGCTCTAGTACAGCACTAGTTATATTGATGATAAATATTCTTTTTAAAAATGTAGAAGTTGGGGCTTCCCTGGTGGCTCAGTGGTAAACAATCTGCCGGCCAAAGTAGCTGATGCAGGCTCAATCCCTGGTCTGGGAAGATCCCACATGGCGTGGGGCAACTGAGGCCATGTGCCACAGCTCCTGAGCCCGAGTGCCCTAGAGCTTGTGCACCAGAGCAATGAGGAGCTGCATACCCAACTGGAGAATGGCCCCCATTCACTGCAACCACAGGGAAGCCCACAGAGCAAAGAAGACCCAGCACAACTAAAAATAAAAATATTTTTAAAAGCCATTTTTTAAATGTAGAAGTTATGTGTTCCTTAAATGAGACTCTCTTGCTTAAATTTTAATAGAAAAAAGCTCAGGCAATGTAAGCTGATAAATTAACCAGAACAATGTTTTTTAAATGGCATATCTCACCTTCTTTTCTCAGCTATTTCTGGGTAAATACATGCTACGTGTATTGATCTCCCATCTTCTGGTAGTTCAAATACAATATAAAATTATATATTTTAAAGATAGATGATTGCTGTTATTCTCTATGGTTTTCCCTCCAATTAATTGCTCAGAGTGTAGGAATTGTTCTGGATATTTTATAAAGATTTCTTTTTATAGATGAAGGTTATCTTAGCTGAGGAGTTCAAGTCTTACCTGCTTGCCTCCTGAGAAGAGTTTTTCATGAGAAAAATTCTTGTGAAAACTCTCTCAACTCACCATATGAATTGAAGAGAGCTGCAAAGAGGTCTTAGAATAATCTTTGCTAATCTTCAATGTGAACAGAAAGATCAAAACACACATAAAATATTTTGGACCAAAAAAAATCCATATGTTAGGTATTAGACTTGAAAATTCACAAAAGCTTAATTAATCATCTGTAGCTTTAGTACCAAAGGGCAATGCAAAATATAACCACATTATCCATTATAAGTGTAAATATTGTACCCAAGTGTTTATGATGCTTAAAAAGAAAAACTAGCAGTTTTTTGCAATATTATAAAGCAATTATCCTCCAATTAAAAAAAACTAATGTTTAATGGTTTCTTTTTACTAATTAGGTCAACTTTGGAACTTCAACAAGGATCAACTTTATATACATAATTGTATAAAAATTGTTCCTACAGTGCTTTTTCAAAGATTCACCATCATGGTGTGTTTCACATGAAAGCAGACAGCTGAATTTGACTTTATTAGTATTTATGACTTCTCTCAGTCTTCTTGGGTGGCTCAGACAGTAAAGAATCTGCCTGCAATGTGGGAGACCTGAGTTCAATTCCTGGGTTGGGAAGATTCCCCTGGAGGAGGGCATGGCAAGCCACTCCAGTATTCTTGCCTGGAGAATCCCATAGACAGAGGAGCCTGGCGGGGTACAGTCCATGGAGCCACAAAGAGTCAGACACGACTGGGCGACTGAGCACAGCACAGCACGTGACTTCTCTCATGCCTACAGTGAGTTTGGAAATGAGAAGAAAAAAATCACAGCATAGCTGAAATAAAAGTCCAGATAAAACAGGTATAACAAAAAAACTTCATTGTCATTAATTTATATAAGTATTTATTCCTTCTCAATTTTATCTCATTAATGACTCAGTTCAGTTCAGTCGCTCAGTTGTGTCTGACTCTTTGTGACCCCATGAACTGCAGCCCGCCAGGCTTCCCTGTCCATCACCAGCTCCCAGAGTCCACCCAAACCCATGGCTATTGAGTCGATGATGCCATCCAAACATCTCATCCTCTGTCGTCCCTTTCTCTTCCTGCCCTCAATCTTTCCCAGCATTAGGGTCTTTTCCAATGAGTCATCTCTTCACATCAGGTGGCCAAAGTATTGCAGTTTCAGCTTCAAAATCAGTCCTTTGAATGAATATTCAGGACTGATATCCTTTCAGATGGACTGGTTGGATCTCCTTACATTCCAAGAGACTGTTAAGAGTCTTCTCCAACATCACATTTCAAAAGCATCAATTCTTCTGCACTCAGCTTTCTTTATAGTCCAACTCTCACATCCATACATGATTACTGGAAAAACCATAGCCTTGACTAGATGGACCTTTGTTGGCAAAGTAATGTCTCTGCTTTTTAACATACTGTCTAGGTTGGTCATAGCTTTCCTTCCAAGGAGTAAGCGTCTTTTAGTTTCATAGCTGCAGTCACCATCTGCAGTGATTTTGGAGCCCAGAAAAAATAAAGTTGATAACTTACGAAGCTTTCTGCATTGTTGAATAACCCATTGGCTTTAAAGTGTATAAGTTCTCTTACTTTCAAGGAAACTGGAATATAATCATTCTGTGATACGTGAGATAACCTGTATTGCAGAAAATTTATTAGACTGAAATGCTTTAGTTTGCTTACATACATATTTAATGCTTAGTGTCTTCAAAACTCTCCTTTTAAAATCTTTTAATTTCATATTAATGTATATTTATATTTAAATTGTTTGAAAAATTTTTAAAGTTTTAAAGGTAATTTGAATTTGTTTTGTGTGAATGCGTGCACACACAGACCAATTCTATGGAGAACAAATAGCTATGATGATTTTTGTTGAAGAGATATATTTTAGATTAAAATTCCTTTAATATTAATGACTGCCTGTCTATGTTATTTCTTGAAAGAGAAACAAATTTCTGAATTATGTATGCTAGCCTGCTCCCTTAAACTCCTTTTACTTTGCATACTCACTTTACTTTGCATTTACTTCTAATGACTAAATAATTAAAATTTAATTTCAAGTTAGTTCTAAAATAGTTCTATGCACACAGAGAGTTTTTTTAAACAAGATCAATGAGTATACATTCTTTCTACTGATTATACACTGTTTCATCCTCAAAATTCCCACAAAGTGAACCTTTATGAAGGCATGGTAAGAATTGAATGCCAAGGACATGGCATCTACCAATACAAGACCATATGATACACACTAGACTTTTCCCTCAAGCACTTTGGCAGAGCTTCAAGAAGAGAGATTTCAAGAAGTGTTTGGTAAACAAGTTGATGTTTCCTATTAGAAGACATATCTTTTTTTTTATTATCTCTCTCTAAAATTTCAGTGCTGAGATCATAGAAAGCCCTCATTAAAAATGTGCAATGTAATTAGTAACATTATAAGCCCAGTTATGAGCTGAGTTTCTCTGAATATTGGAGACACAGTACTGTAGTGATTCATTTAATTGGGGGCCAAAAATTATCATTAATTTAAAATTCTTCTTTTGTTTTTCACTTTATAAAGCTGACGCCCATTCTATTTTATGGGCTAAAATAGAATGCTCTGCCCAAAACGTCAAGAACAGATGACACAATCAGACACAAGTGTCAGAGAAGCTGAGGAAAGGCTTTTAATATTCTTTTTCTTCCATCACCAATCACGTTTTGAAACAGAAGTGGTTTCTATTCTCCCCCAAACTCCCCTCCCATCCAGGCTGCCACATAACATTGAGCGGAGTTCCTGTACTATACAGCAGGTCCTTATTGGTTATTCATTTTAAACACAGCAGTGTGTACATGTCCATCCCAACTCCCCAACTCTTCCTTGCTTCGCTATTCACCTGTAATTATCACAACATGGTTTATTAATTGGATATACCCCAATACAAAATACCAAGTTTAAAAAGTAAATTGAAAAAACAGAAGAGGTTTATCAAACACCTCTGACCCAAGTTGATCAGGTGGGTAAGGCATTCTATTCCACAAAACCTAGTGTTTTCAAAAAAATTTTTTTCTCTGTCTCGGAGTAATTTAGACTTGACTTCTATCCTTAGCCAAGATGTAGGCATATCACTCAAGGCCCTACATTAAGATATGTAACCCACTTAGTCATTGTAAGTGGTAGAAACTTCATTGGCACACAGGTCAAGGTCAGAGAGTGGGACATTATATACTAGTGGAGGAAGTTGTCTGATTAAGACAGAATTCTTGGGTTGTCTACACTTTGTTACCATTGACAATAGAGTCATCACATCTGCTATCTTAATATCTGTAGAAAAAGGAAATCAGAGGAAATAGAGCTTTATTTAATTTTTTTTCTTTACATTATCGTGTTGGTTTTGCCATATATTGACATGAATCTGCCATGGGTATACATGTGTTTTATTTTATATCTTTTAGGATAGGCAGTCCATTCTTATTCATGAAAGACAAGTGATATTAGCAACTTAGTAACTCTGTTCTTTCAGTCTGTCATGAATTTTCAGAGCTAAAAATTTCTAATCTGGTCACAGGATTATAGAATTTATCGTGATTTGTAAAATGAGAGTTCCAACATATATCTAAAAGTCTCAAAGGGAAAATGGACAAAATGGAAAGGAGGCAAGTTTTGAAGAGACAATGAATGAAAATTCTCCAGAATTGAAAAAATTACATGAGTTCTTTGATCAACACGCCACACTACAGTGGCAAAGAGATTATAAAGAAAAAAGAAGAAAATAAAAGAAGCAAAACGTCACAGTTAGGCACAGCATATTAAAAATACAAAACATTAAAGATGAAGAACATAAGTTTTAAATGTATTTCTTTAATAAGAGGATGATTTAACAGAGAAGGAAGAAGATGAACATAAGAGGAATATTTTAAAGACAAAAAGGTACCTGATTTTTCAGGCCATCTTCTTGCCAGTGTGAACTGAACTGTGCCTTCTGTTCCTTGCCCTATTCTCAGATCTTACAGACTGAAAAAACAGGGTGGGGGGAATGGCTTGTGAATAAAATCACTCCAATCTATAGAATTTCCATAATAGAGACTGAAATAGTATCACACCTGACACACAGGTGAGGACTAATGGGAACAGGGGTCAGGGAAGAACTAAGCTGAAATGCATGCCCCCAATTCATGCAGTTGCATCACACCTATTCTTTTTTTTTCACACTGATGGAATTGTTTTTATTTATATAACTGACAAATGCAAATTTGTTCACATAAAAAATAGTACTAAAACAAGAATCACCTTTCAGACCTAGGACACATTATACCCTACGCAGTACACAGCTTTTCTTCCCAGGGCACACGACAGTCCATTTTATAGGACAAATGACAAATATGACACACTAAAGTCCAGGAAAGGTAACTGAAAAGCATGAGGAAGGTCTAAGAACAGCTAGTAATCCTGAGACATCAGGGAGAGACCAATACGGGCCAAGAGGGCTGAAATGCATCACACCTATTCTTGTACAGGAAGATAATATGGCCTCAAGTGCACTGCTTCTTTTCAGAACCTTACACCCACTAACGCAAAGGAAAAGATTCTTAAAAACAGTAATAAACATAGCTGGAAGGGCAAATCGAGAAAAAACACATAGCATTATGGTAGTTTAAGAAGACTTGTTTCACTCAGTTTTAACATCAGAACCTGTACCAGTTTCATAGCTGCCCAGATAAGAAGTAAACTCCCCAGCAGTGGATGGCATCAATGACTCTGCAGCGTTTTACTCCCACGCCTGAAGTTGAAGGGTCTAAGGAACACAGGATTAAAACTGGACATAGTAGTAACAGTAGTAGTGTTAGTCACTCAGTCGTGTCTGACTCTTTGCAATCCCACGGACTGGAGCCCATCAGGCTTCTCTGTCCATGGAATTCTCCAGGCCAGAATACTGGAGTGGGTAGCCATTCCCTTCTCCAGAGGATCTTCCCAACCCAGGAATTGAACTCAGGTCTCCTGTGTTGCAGGCAGATCCTTTACTGTTTGAGCTACAGGGAAGACCAAAACTGGGCATAATTATAAGCAAAGGAAATAATCAGTTCCATGAGAATCAGGGTTGATTGCTATGTGCCCTGATTTATTCCCAGTGCCCAGGTGCTCCAGAAATATTTACTGAGTGAGAGAATGAATGCAATCTGAAACACAAAGTGAGATATAATTTTAACATGCAATTTAGATCACTCCAAAATGCATCATTCTTCCTCAAGATAGTATTTAAAATAAGTTAACTACTGAATTTTTGTGTAATCATAATTAGAAGAGGACAAGTTTATGAAAATTAAGAGATCATGTTAAGCTGAAGTTCATTAATTTACGACATGACACTTAAGGGAAAAGACTACTATTTTCAGATGAATAATAAAAACATGTTTTTACGTAGAAATCTTTATAACGCATCTTTCAGTTGGTCGTATGTCCTTCCTATTGAGTTGAAAATTGACACAGGTAGGCTTTCTTGGTGAACATCGGTTGTTTTATGTAACCAGCACCCAGGGACTTCCTATTATGGGGCATTCTCAGCTTGCATAAGTGTGGCTTCCTAGTTCAGAAGCCAAAGTGACTGAAGACACTCTCTTTCTACCCTCCTGGTAACTTGGCCGTAGGCTCAGAATCTAAGCTTGACCAACCAAGATTTCAGAAGATGCAAGCAGCTAAGAAACTGTTAATGGCAGAAGCCTCCGCCTCAACTGTCTAACAGAGATCAGTGTGTAGTCCAAATGCAGCAACCTTAACGTCCCATGTTGAATGGTCTGGCAGAGACAGTAAAGAAACAGACATGGTACCTACAAGTGGCAGTACCAGTGGCCACCAACCGGAGTGTTCGTGAGTCACGATTAGACATGCTTCCTGCTCTCTAGCCAGCCTTCATTTATTTGTCCATATCCATTTTCTGTTCTTGATCCCCTGGCTTTCAGCATGATTATGTGGGCAAACTGCAACCAGATTCATTTTCTCATCAAGTTAGCCCAAGCTATTTTTTTAGCATAAAACTTACTGATAAGTTTTAGCGTAGCATAAAACAACTCACCATTTGTGGCACAGATCCATGTATTACTGAAATTTTAATATTACTAAGAGAAAACACACAAAATGGACATGTGGTCTCTTACATATTTGCCACCTTAACTTACAGAGAAGAAAAAGTTCTGATAATTGTGCAGTAAGTTAATTAATTTGTTAGGAAGTATTTCTAATATTTCTTGGTACTACATAAACTATTATCTATGTAGACAGCAATGCAGACCATAACAGCTGCAGGTGGCTCTTCATATTTGACTCAAAATCTGATTATGCCATATCATATGCTGTCTTTCAGATAATTCTTTCTTATTACAAAGGCATGTTTCATTTTTACCTAGGTAACTTACTTCTTGGGAGTATGATATTGATGATATTTCTAACCTATACATTGATGCTATTTGCCTTTAAGTTATAAGTAACTAAGCAGCTGATTGATAACATGCTGATCTGATTCATCATTTGAATGTCCTTCTGAATCATACATAAACTTAAAAAAAAACTAACTTGTGCATGCTAAAATAATTTAAAAGTCTCATACCATCATAGAGGTCTAGAAAGGAAACTGAATGCTTTTCCAAAAGATATGACTTTCTGACTTTGCCGAAGGAGAGGAAAAAAGAAAAAAGAATTATATACATAAATGTATATGTTCTATTACATAAAAATATTCTAATTCTACAAGTACTCTCAATGGTGAGTTTTTTTAAAAGAAATAAATTTCCTTTCAATTATTCATTAAGATATCGTCATATCAAGAGGAATTTAAATTTTAACAATGAAAAAATATACAAAAACTTCTCAGTCTTAAATGGAAGGAAAATGCAACCAAATAAATGTTTATTTTCCAAAGGAGCCAAGTGTAAAACTATTGACCCTGATTCCTATTGGCAGCACCATAGGATTTTTATCATACAGAAGACTTCTTGTCCTCCTCCACAAACTAGGAGGTCTAATAGCTCCTTTCTGAGAGGAGCTAACATGGGAAGGGGCTACCTGTCAAGCCCTCTATAAGCCTGGGTAATGTAAGATGATGCCTTCACTTCTGCTGTTTCTTTGAAAAAAATTCCTTATTATAATTATATAATTATAATTATATAATCTATAATTATTATAGATTCTCAGTCTTTCTTTATGAATTAGGAATTTCAGGTGCTAACAGAGAAGAGAATGTCTTTTCCTTAATAAAGGAAGAATTCACTGTTTACTGCCTTCCATACTCTTATCTAAAGCTCCTAGGCTCTCTCCCTCCTTTGACTTCTCCCTAATTGCCCTTCATCAGTTATTAAACTTCTGCACAATTCCTACCATGCAAAATCTCGTATCCTCTTACTTGGAGCTATTTTATATTACTTATGAATAATCATTTTACAATACAATTAAAAAAATAATTGGCACCCAGAAACCATTTGTCAAGATCTGCTTGGGAAATGGGGTACTATAACATACCAAAATGTTGTAAATGGCTGGATTAATAATATCCAATAAGTCTTACTATCTGGATAAAGTGAAAGTGTTAGTCATTCAGTTGTGTCTGCAGCCCATGGATTGTAGCCTGTCAGCCTCCTATAGTCATGGAATTCTCCAGGTAAGAATATTGGAGTGGGTAGCCATTCCCTTCTCCAGGGGATTTTCGTGGCCCAGGGATCAAACCCAGGTCTCCTGCACTGCAGACAGAGTCTTTACCATCTGAACCACCAGAGAAGCTAAATCACTTCTTAAAAGTTAGGAACTATAAAATATGTGGGAAATTGATAAAACTTTTTAATTTCTAGGATAAATATATTTAATAAGTAGAATGTCAACATTTAAAATTTTGAAGTCTATAACCACATAAACTATGTCATGAAAAGATATGTCATTAAGAATAATTAAAGCCACAATAAATATTTATTCTACAAGAATCAAACTTTTAATTATCATTTCTGACATCTGCCTGTTCCTATTATTCCAACAGTAAAAAATGCACTTAAAAAGAAAAGCTAATGGTTGTGAAAAAAATTTCAGGGTCAATGGGATCCAAACCACCACAATCTAATTTAAGATAGATCATTACATGATTTGAATTGCCAGATCCCAGAAGTAGGTAAGTGGTGGCAAAATTGAAACTAGACCTGGTTACCTTTTAATCAAGTGCTTGTACCCATATTACCACCTAGACGCCACCTCAACCATGTTGTTTTTCAGCCACTTTTATCATGTGGATGTTACTCCAAAGAAATACAGTGAACAGCAGGTTTCTCTGTTGGCTTAAAAACATAAATATACACACTAGGCAAGAAGGTTTGATGCTGCTGCCTTAACGAACCACAGGAAATTCTCAGTGGCTCAAAAGGCCCAAATCCATCTCTTGTGCTTGCCACGTGCCTGTTACAGGTTGTCTAGGGAGCTCTGCTCTACATTACCCTCTGTGCTTAAGCTGAGGGAGGTCCCATCTCTGAGCTTCATAATCACTGAGGGAAGAAAACCAGAATGTGGCAAATAGTTCTTTATTCTGGGTCCAGCAGCGACACGTGACATTCTGTTCACACGTCACTGCCAAAGCCCGTCTCATGGCCACACAAATAATAGCAGGCAGAGAGGAATATCTTACTATGTGCCTAGAAAAAAGAACAATGTGTGGTGAGCAGCAGTGGTGATTACACTTTATACACACACACACACACACACACACACACACACATATATGTGCTGTGCATAGCCACTCAGTGGTACCCAGCTCTTTCCAACCCCATGGACAGTAGCCTGCCAGGCTCTTGTGTCCATGGGGATTTGCCAGGCAAGAATACTGGAGTGGGTTGCCACGCCCTCCTGCAGGGGTCTTCCCAACCCAGGGATCAAACCCAGGTCTCCTACATTGTAGGTGGATTCTTTACCATCTGAGCCACCTGGGAAGCCCATATATATATGGTGGTGGTTTAGTTGCTAAGTCATGTTCTGACTCTTGCGACCCCATGGACTGCCGCCCACCAGGCTCCCCTGTCCATGGGATTTCCCAGGCAAGAATACTGGAGTGGGGTGCCATTTCCCTGTCCAATATATATATACATATTCCTTTGAGCTTTGCAGGGGAAATATTCACTTTATTATACATTATACATCGGAGAAAGCAATGGCACCCCACTCCAGCACTCTTGTCTGGAAAATCCCATAGACAGAGGAGCTTGGTAGGCTGCAGTCCACGGGGCCGCTAAGAGTCGGACTCGACTGAATGACTTCACTTTCACTTATACTGAATAATTCCTATATGTGTAAAAATGCTACTAGAAGACAGACAGCTAATGAAATTTGATATCTGATTATACCTACTTGCTTCATGAAATATGTTATTAAATAGATTTTTTAGTGGATAACATATAAGACAAAACAACAAGAATTTAAAACCAGTTTTTAAAAACCCATATGATTTGAAGATTCAATTTCTTCAGAAACACACTTGTTTATTTACAAGACAAACACTTTGCAGATAAATGCTACTTTTCCCCTCAATTCAGTTTTACCCAATTTAATAATGAAGTAGGGCAGACAGTTTATGCCATAGTTATTTTTTCTGTTTTAATGGACATGAATTTGAGCAAGCTCCAGGAGATGGAGAAGGAAGGGAAACCTGGTGTGCTGCAGTCCATAGGGTCACAAAGAGTCAAACATGACTGAGTGACTGAGCAACAACAACTGAAAACTCACCATGGTTTCAGGGAAGTACCTAGAGAAATGAAATAGCCTTGGTGGAGAGACGATCTAAAAACCTGAATGGGCAAGATTGTCACTAAACGCACTAGATGTTTTTAGGGGAAAGAAAGCCAAATAAATTGCTCCTTTGTTGCTTAAACTGTGTGTGCTGTTAGCTTATTTAAACATTAATTTTTTTAGGTGCTGTGCAGCTTATATGAGGTGAATATAGGAGCACAACTGCCTGCACAAAGACTAATAATATTATGACAATTAAAAGAATGTCATTTACCCAAAGATCTTAAAAGCCAAATAAATGAAGCTTTAATGGGGCAGGGAAAAGTTCTGAGTCAGAAGCAGTCAGGTTTAAATTTTAGCTTTTCCATTTTTAGCTGTGTGGCAAGTCACATAATCTCTCTGGCACTGTTTCCTCTTCTGGGAACTGGGGATACCTTTATCTCCGTCACAGTACTGTTGAAGGGATCTGTCATTCATTTGTTTAGCAAAATATTGAATAAGCCACTTTTGCATGCCATGCATTTTGCTGGACACTGGGGAAGCAATAGAGCACAGAGCAGGCAACAGAGAAGCTAAATCTACAGATAATAAAAATAAGCATATTTTGATAAAGAAGCAAATCAGTCGGGTAATTAGAGTCAGAATTACTGGGGAATGCCACTTTAGAGGGCATGGCCAAAGACCATCTCACTGAAAAGCTGAGGTTGGGAGAACAGAGATGAGTACAATGGAGCAAAGAGCTTGGGGTTAAGGCCAATGGAGCTGGGGACATAGAATTGCAGTGGTGGGAGGCTGACTCATAGAGATGCTGTGCAAAAAGCATCCACAGAAGATCCAACACTTTGGCCTCACTTCTCCCTTACCCACTGCCACCTACTCACCCTCTTGTATTAACAGTCATTCTGCTTTGCACACGAACACTTGATTGGACACAAACATTTGTATGGTAACAAGTATAGTGAGCTCCAATGGCATAAAATCTAGTGAGTAAAATAGCAACCCATGAAAGCTTGTGGAAAAAATTCATAATTAGTCTGACTATAATAACTTAAGCATAGTTGCCTAAGATATTTTCAAAGAGGAGAAAAAATAATTTTGAATACAGTTGTTTAGAAATGTGTAACTTTAGAATGGGTCATCAATTCTAAAACACTCAAAGAAAAACAAGTGGGATGTTTTCTTTCTACAATAGTCATTCTGTATGAAATCATTAGCAAAATAAATATTCTGACAGTGTATTCCTTGTAGTCTCAATAACATTCAAATTCAGTTACATGATCTCAGCGGGTGGTAGACAAAGTTGCTAAATTATCTAGGATGAGCTGAACAAATATATTGCTTATAAAAGTTTTCACCTTGATGCCCCTTGGGGTGTTCCTGTATTTTTCATGTCTTATTACCTTTACTGAAAAATTGGTCTGAGCAAAAGAGGCCAGCCAAATAAAACAGACCATTCAAATAAAACCGACTTTAAAAGATTCAGTAACAAAGCTCTACCACTAAACTCCTTCTAACAGTTTGGTCATGTATCCCTGTCTATTTCAGGCAGTAGTGTCCTGACTCAACCTATATAAAATTCAAACTTTTGAGAAAAATCACATATTAAAGACAAGACACACCCCAACTACCATCCTAGTGTCTAGATTAAAGCAGATTCTAAGTCACTATCAAGTGGAATTACTCTATCACCTTTGAGCTGAAAGTTGTATGAACAACAGACTTTTTTTTTTTTTTTGTTTGCTTTTCTATGCATTTTTTTGTTCTTTTTTTATTTTTAAATTTATGAAAATATGATAACACATTTAGAGGAGGCTTGGAAAATACAGAACAAGGTTACATACAGTTCCACTATATATTACAATTATTTCTTAAGTAGATAAATTAAGATTTTCAGTTGGAATTTCACTATCAAACTCTCAGGTTAATAGAATGTGTAGGCAGAAAAGTAGAAGGACATAGCAGACTTGAAAACACTATGAACCAATTCAACATAATTAAGATTTATAGAATTTTCACACAACAGCAGGATATAAACACTATTCAAGTTCCCATAGACTATAAACTAGCAGACCCTGAAACATATCCAGGTGCAAAAAACTGGCAGTCCAAAGGTATTGAAATCACACAGAGTCTGTTCTCTTATCACTGTGGAATAATGGTAGAGATCAATATCAAAAGATATTTGAAAAAACCCCACATAGTTTCAAATGCAATGTTACATTTCCTAAAAGAGATTTTTAACTTAGCCATGGAAAACTTCAATAAAGATAGAACATTGAAAAAACACAGAGGGTAATTGCAGAGAAGAAAGCATTTAATTGAGAAATTAAAATCAAAATGAAAAATTAATATCAGATATTAAAAAATCCCATGTATTTAGAAATTGAATGTCTACTTTAAATTTGGGTGTATGCAAGAAGCCATAACAAGGAAATAGTAAATATTTGTAACAGAATAAAAATGAAAAGAAATTTACCAGAATTTGTTGCATGCAGCTGAAATTTACTCAGTGAAATTAAATACAATGTGGAGTCTTGAATAAAATATGAAAAGAAATAATGGACACTATGATAAAATTCTGTGAAAGTTGAACAAAATCTTTAGTACTTTAGTTAATAATACTATTGCTGTTGTTGTTCAGTTGCTCAGTCATGTCTGACTCTTTGCAACCCCATGGACTACAGCATGCTAGACTTCCCTGTCCATCACCATCTCCGAGAGCTTGCTCAGGACTCATGTCCACCGAAGCAGTGATGCCATCCAACCATCTTGTCCTTTGTTGTCCCCTTCTTCTGCCTTCAATCTTTCCTAGCGTCAGAGTCTTTTCTAATGAGTCAGCTCCTTGCATCAGGTGGCCAAAGTATTGGAGCTTCAACTTCAGCATCAATCCTTCCAACGAACAACCAGGACTGGTTGAATCTCCTTGCAGATCCAAGGGACTCTCAAGACTCTTCTCCAACACCACAATTCAAAAGCATAAATTTTTTGGTGCTCAGCCTTCTTTATAGTCCAGCTCTCTCACATCCATACATGACTATTGTAAAAACCATAGCTTTGATTAGATGGACTTTTGTTGGTAAAGTAATGTCTCTGCTTTTTAATATGCTGTATAGGTTGGTCATAGCTTTTCTTCCAAGGAGCAAGCATCTTTTATTTTCATGGCTGCAGACACAATGTGAAGTGATTTTTGAGCCCAAGAAAATAAAGTCTGTCACTGTTTCCATTGTTCCCCCATCTATTTGTAATGAAATGATGGGACCAGTTGCCATGATCTTCGTTTTTTCAAATGTTGAGTTTTAAGCCAAAATTTTCACTCTCCTCTTCCACTTTTATCAAGAGGTTCTTAAGTTCCTCTTCACTTTCTGCCATAATAGTGGTATCAACTGCATATCTGAGATCATTGCCATTTCTCCCTGCAATCTTGATTCCAGCTTATGCTTCGCCCAGCCCAATATTTCACATGATGTACTCTGCATATAAGTTAAATAAGCAGGGTGACAATCTACAGCCTTCACGTACTCCTTTCCAAATTTTGAACCAATCCATTGTTCCATGTCCGGTTCTAACTGTTGCTTCTTGACCTGCATACAGAGTTCTCAGGAGGCAGATGAGGTGGTATTGTATTTCCATCTCTTGAAGAATTTTCCACAGTTTGTTGTGATCCACACAGTCAAAGGCTTTAGCATAGTCAATGAGGCAGAAGCAGAGGTTCTAGAATTCTCTTGCTTTTTTTATGTACCAATGGATGTTGGCAATTTGATCTCTGGTTCCTCTGCCTTTTACAAATCCATCTTGAACATCTGGAAATTCTTGGTTCATGTTCTGTTGAAGCCTAGCTTGGAGAATTTTGAGCATTACTTTGCTAGCGTGTGAGATGAGTGCTATTGTTTAGTAGTTTGTGCATTCTTTGGCATTACTCTTCTTTGGGATTGGAATGAAAACTGACCTTTTCCATTCCTGTGGCCACTGCTGAGTTTTCCAAATTTGCTGGCATATTGATTGCAGCACTTTCACAGCATCATTTTTCAAGATTTGAAATAGCTCAACTGGAATTCCATCACCTCTGCTAGTTTTGTTCATAGTGATGCTTCCTCAGGCCCACTTGACTTTGTATTCCAGGATGTCCAGTACTAAGTGAGTGGTCAAGCCATAGAGGTTATCTGGGTCATTAAGATTTTTTTTTGCATAATTCTTCTGTGTATTCTTGTCACCTCTTATTAATATCTTCTGCTTCTCTTAGATCCATACTATTTCTGTCCTCTATTATGCTCATCTTTGCGTGAAATGTTCCCTTGATATCTTTGATTTTATTGAAGAGATATCTAGTCTTTCCCATTCTATTGTTTTTCTTTGTTTATTTCCAATATTCACTTAGGAATACCTTCTTATCTCTCCTTGTTATTCTCTGAACTCTGCATTCCGATGGGTATATCTTTCTTTTTTTTAAAAAAAATTATTTATTTTAACTGAAGGCTAATTACATTACAATATCTTTCCTTTTCTCCTTTTCTTTTTGCTTCTCTTCTTTTTTCAGCCTCGGACAACCATTTTGCCTTTTTGCATTTCTTTTTCTTGGAGATGGTTTTGCCACCCACTCCTTACAGTGTTTTGAACCTCTGTTCAGCATTCTGTCTATCAGATCTAATCCCTTGAATCTATTTGTCACTTCTACTGTATAACTGTAAGGGATTTGATTTAGGTCATACTTGAATAGTCTGATAGTTTTGCCTACTTTCTTCAATTTAAGTCTGGATTTAGCAATAAGGAGCCACAGTCAGCTCCTGGTCTTGTTTTTGCTGACTGTATGGAGCTTCTCCATCTTCAGCTGCAAAGAACATAATCAATCTGATTTCGGTATTTGCCAGCTGGTGATGTCCATGTGTAGAATCATCTCTTGTGTTGTTGGAAGAGGGTGTTTGCTATGACCAGTGCATTCTCTTGGCAAAACTCTGCTAGCCTTTGCCCTGCTTCATTTTGTACTCCAAGACCAAACTTGCTTGTTACTACAGGTAGCTCTTGACTATAACAATATTATATCACTTGCTAGTTTTCTGTTTTGTTTTGTTTTAAAACATAGCATTTCTTTATATTCTCATAACTGGATTAGAAGTTTCAAGCTTCAGTCCAAAAAAAATTGTTTTAAAGATCATTAAGATAATAAACTTTCTAGACTTTTAGCAGTAAAACAACGTGCCAGAATACATGGAACTCATATCAGTTTTGAGTGAATATAAATTAGAAACCTAGCTTTCAAACTAAGTCAAACAAGTGGAATGAATCATAATGTTATAATTTTTTATAGCTAAGCAAAAATTTGTGTTTTCTAAATTATACAAAATATAATATATATGCATACAAAAGTTTTTCAATTAAACTTGAGAAAGAACATCAGGAGAAAAAAAGAAGAGAAACTGGAAAACAAACTAAATGAAATGGGAGCCAGTGGACAAGTCTTAATTCCATGATATGAATTAAAAGATCTGCAGGAGACCAGTCAAATGATCATGCTAGGATAAAATGTGAAACACACTAAAGCACTATAATAAGAAGCTAATTCCTATTTTTAAAGTATAATAAAAATGTCTTATTTTATAGTAATCTGGAAAGCTATTGTTCAGAGATCCTGCCTGCATTCATCTCTCCTACTAGATAGAGCTGATAGCCTCAGAGTATTCTTAAGTTGTCATTCCACAGACTTCTCTGGTGGTTTAGTGGTTAAGAATCTTCCTGCTAATGCAGGGGACTCAGGTTTGATCCCTGATCTGGGAAAGTCCCATATGTCACAGGGCAAAAGGGCCCATGTGCTGCAACTGCTGAGCCCACACCCTAGAACTCATGCTCAGAACTCGTGCTTCTCTCAACAAGAGAGAAGCCACCACCGTGAGCAGCCTGAGCACCACAGCTAGAGAGTAGCCCCTGCTTGTCACAGCTCGAGAAAGCCCATGCATAGCAACGAAGACCCAAAGCAGCCAAAAGTGAATAAATAAATAAATTCTAAAATTGTCATTACACCACTTACTGTGAATATATCATATGTTTCATATATATACGTATATATATATATATATATATATATATATATATATACACACACTATATATAGATACCTTACATATGTACTATTTAGTCAAGCCCTCAAAATAATCTAGTCATATCTTCTTTGCTCCACTTTTGAAAGTAAAAACTTACCATCTGTCTTTCACAATGTGAAAAATGGTTCTGGATATGAGGGGAATGGGAAAGATCAAGGGTTAAAGAATGACTCGGTTTTCCCATTCCATCAGCTTTCCATTAATTCACTGATTATCTGTTCAGTTTTTCTGCAGCTCTCCTTTAATTCCATTTACTTCAACTTTAAACAAAATTTTCAAATTACTTAGAAATGAATATATAGGTGTTTTCACAGTGGACCCTTCAGGTTCCAACTAATGATCACAATGGAAGGCTGGCTCTGCAAATTTCATCAGTTCTTTGTCGCTTGTCCAGAAGCCTAAAAGGAAACAGGCTTCCTTTCAGGCCCATCTACCACAGCCACAGAGCTATGTAATAACATGTCAAAATAATGGCTCAGAGACACTGTGAAATTCTACAGTGCCTTCCAAAACTTCCAAGGAAGATGTAAGTTTAAAGAAAAACACAAGTGTACTTTGCGGACACTCAATACTTTGAAAATTGAAAACAATGTATGGAGTTATAGTTGAGCATGATATTGAAAGATGGTATCATGATAGTCTTCAACTATTCAACAGACTGCAGCATTTTTCACATATGCTCATTATATCAGGGATCATTTTAGCTTTCAAAAATGGTAAGTGTCTGCCTGTAATTAGAACATAAAGGACAACTCAATGACAATCTAAGTTTCTATACAAAAACAATGTTAATGGGCAGGAAATTTTTCCCACCAAAAGCCAAATCTTTGCTGTTAAAGTTTTCAGATATTTTCTAACACATAATATTAAGGTTTTTGCATTATCATTTTAATTTTTTTTTAAACCAAAACCTGTACAAAACTGTAGCCCATCAGGCTCCTCTGACTATGGAATTCTCTGGGCAAGAATATTGGAGTGGGTTGTCATTCCCTTCTCCAGAGGATCTTCCAAACCCAAGGATTGAACCCTCATCTCTTGCATTGAAGACAGATTCTTTACAGTCTGAGTCACCAGGGAAGCCCATAACCAAAGCCACACACACAAGGAATTTCCTGCCCCAAAATAAAAACATGTCTTTTTCTGAACATACATACTCATTGTAGAAATTGAAAAAGTACGAAGGAGAAAATAATCTTGATTTTTCACCATCCAAAGATTATTGCTTCTAATATTTTGATAAATTTCATTTCAGGTTTTAAAACTTTTTCATCAGAAAACATTTTAGAAGAAAAGGCAAGTGTTGAAAAATTTTCAAGTTAAATAGGAAAATTCAGTTCTACCTCCATGCAGGAATTATATATTAGTGTAGCAAGAAGTGGTGTCCCACCCATCTGAAAACTTTTCTCAGCCAGACCATCAAAGATTGGAGCCAGAGGTATAAGCAGAGGTGAGACAGAAAGAGCATACAGTCTAAATCAAATCCTGTATTTGAATCAACTTTCCATCAATTACCAGCTAAGTGACTTTAAGGAAGTCACTTAATCTTTCTGGCTCTCTCTTTCCCCATCTGTAATGTAACACATACCTCACACATTGTTACCAGGATTAAATAAAAAAAATTTGTGTTGAGAGGGCTGGCACATAATAGGCTTTCTATAGAAGTTGATTGAATCAGAAAACAACCTTGGGTCAGCATGCTCTGTCTTTAAGCCAACACAAGTGATAGCATTTTGCGTGTATTGGTTTTGTTGTCCGGCTACTTAGGCACTATGGTGGGCGTCATAACACAGGAGAAACAAAATTTGTCTCTGACAGCTCATGTTCTAGAGCTAATGCTTCACACTCAGTCACATCCGGACACGATGATACACTAATGTCTACAGTAGAATTATGGCCATGACTTGATATATAGAGTGTTGTTCTCTGGACAGAAAGAAATATAACCATAGCCTATACCCCAAACAGAGCTCTATATTTTAAGAAAAGCAAAGTCTCTTTTAGGAATTTTCTCAAGGCTGCTGTCTTTTTTTTTTTATTCCAATTGAACACCCCCCCAAAAAAAATCTGCAGCTGCTAAAAAGAGCTAAAAAAATCTTTAAAAATTTTATTTCATAAATTAAGCTTTTACCTCCCCCTTTAAAAGTCAACTTACTTCATAAAAAGTTAGTATATAATTAAAAAGCTTTCTTACTTAAATACTATTGGCAATCAGCCCTTATCTTTAATAAAATTTTCTATTTGTTGCTTTAACCTAAAATAGGGTAACTCTATAATTTACTATCCATAATGAGATACTTGGGAGTGAAAACATGCTTCATTAATTATGCTGTGACCATGAAGCATAGTTAGGGATGGCTTTGAGAAAACCTGGCCAGAAGGTCACTCTAACTTTCCAGAAAGATTGACTAGCCTGGTCTCTGGTATCTGAGAGTCTTGCAGAAGTGAGGCAGCTGTTTAGATTTAGCAGAAGCATTTTGTAATTTTTTTCTGCCATGAAATGGAATGTTTGCATGTCATTTAAGCTTGTGCATTAACTGTCATTTTATGAAAAATTCTGTATACAGAAATTGTCCCCAAATTTTAAAGAAGGAATAAATTTCCTGCATTGATATTGTGGACTTTGATCTAGTGTTTCCTAATGTATTAGAGATAGTATGTTAATTTTGTGATTATTAGATTTAAACCTCATCATATGGCACCTGCCTCCTATGAAAGGACACTTTTCTGTAGTTCTGAGGATACATGGTTAGAAGACAAATCTGGGCTTTTAGATAAACCTTGAAGGGAAACAGAACTACCTCTGTATATATTAGATTTTATAGATATTTCTCTTTAAATATTAATCACAGAATATACAGTATGTATTTGAGTCTGTACAAATATAACAAATATAAATAAAATTAGATTCATCATTTAGGTACACTGGGAATTTTGCTAATATTGTGAATGTTCTTTCTGCCAAGTAATTTTCTAAATAACATAATAACACAAATGTCTATAGCAATTAGTATAACTAATTCATAGTTACTTAAAATGTTTTGACAATAGCATCTTGTCTTTTTTAGGGCTCAGACAAGGTCTATTTAATTTATGTATGTCCTTTTTCAAGCTTTCTATGTTCACTTTGAAAATTCATAACATTTAGATACATTTTCCAGCTAATACATTATTGGAGACAATAAAAGGTTTAGAGAAAAGAATGAATGATTGGATTCTGACCAAGATTAGCATTGTTTTTGTTGAAAGTCAGATACTACATAATATTTAACACATTTATTCCCAGCTGCACTTATAAATTTATTTTCTCTTATTTTTTGTATGGCATTCATTTTATAATCCAAGTAGTATTTTTGAACTATTTTCTACATGCTGAGCATGATTATCACTGTGACAATGAACAAGACATGTGTCCTGTCCCAAGGCAAGCACTATTCCCTTCTCATTTTTGTTATTTAGAGAAAGGTGACAGGGTAAAGATTATATTTTGGATGGTAGGTGTCCAGGGTTCAGGAAAAAATGTACAAAATATGCAAATTTTAAAATAATTTTGAAGTCTAGCTATTTAAAAGGTCAAGAAAAGTGTTTCCTTCTCAAGAGCTGATAGAGATGGGGAAAATCTGCCAACAAAAGGGGTTCCATTTGGTCATGCATTCATTAACTTCTCCACACACAGCCACTCCACACAGACAAGAGAAGGTATTAAATTTACTGAATGTTCTGGGCGATGTCAGGATGAATGCATTTCCCAAAGGGGAAGCCCCACTATCCACTAATATTTAATTATTTCTCCTTATCCCTCTATTATGAAAAGGTTTTGGTGAACAGTGTTTGAAAAATCCACTTATTTACCTTTCTCATGAATGCTAGATTGTACAAAATTTCATTTTGGAGTGAAAGATCTTTACTACAAAGGTGCTTATACAATACCAATTTCATGTAACAGATCAATTATGAATTTAGATATTTCATTTATAAAGAACCACTGACTGAGAATGGTTAGTAATTCATACTCTTCCCTTGAAGACAAAAAAGTCTTGCAGAAATTCATGAAATTGGTAAATATTTGGCTAATTATTATTGTCTAAAGTTGATTTAAATAGTATCTATTAAATATCTGCAGCTCAATGTTTAAATTCATAAAGTCACTGAAATTGAGTAGGGCATTAAAAATCATCATAAGCCAAGTAGGAATGGAACAAATTGGTCATTTCCACTATTTTAGAGAGTCAAGGATAGAAACAATATGAAAAATCAGCATAAAAATAATATGAGTGACCACAAAAATAAAATAGAAAGATACACTGTGTGACATTTCAGTAAGTATTATGAACTGGAGAAAGTAGGAAAATATCCATATGAAGTTAGCATATCCTTAGGTAACTGCCAGATAAAAGCAGGTCATAAAGGAGTCTTTGCATCCAAGCAAAAAAGTCTAGCATCTATATCTCCTTCCTTGTCACTCATATCCACCAACACTATAATAGACAAATTGATGAGCTTACTTGTTATATTGATGGTTAGAGAGTGACTATCAACTTATAATAATTTACCTGAGAAGGACTTATTCATTAGGGAAGCAAGGACTTTCTCCAGAGAAGTCAGATCCTTCCTTCCTAAAGCTGTTCAGTGTGGGAGTTCCTTGTTTGTTACCGAATAATCGCATGCTTCTCCTTTCTCAAGGAGTTGAAAAATGGACTCAAAAGTCAGATGGTGATTAAACTATCTACTGAAATTTCATTAAATTTATGCTGTGCTCAGTCGTGTCTGACTCTTTGCGACCCTTTGGACTTAGCCCCCAGGTTCCTCTGTCAATAGCATTTTTCAGGCAAGCATATTGGAGTAGATAGCCATTCCCTTCTCCAGGGGATCTTCATGACCCAGAGTTTGAACCTGTGTCTCCTGTAGCTCTTGCATTGCAGGCAGATTCTTAACCTGCTAAGCCACTGGGAAGCCCTTCATTAAAACTAGATGAGAGCATTCTCTTGGGTCCACGAATGAAAATACGCCTCTAATCCTTCTCTGCAGTCCCAGCTATTCACCCAGTTGTGGGGCCAAGTATCTGTAGGCGTCTTCTCATCAGGACAAGCCTCCCCTGCTGGGCATCTCATTAGAAGGAAAGTAAGACATGTGAGCTCCTAAAGGGAGCCAAGGGGAGATCAGGAGGAAAGATAACAGAAAGACAAGTCAAACATGAGCCCCACATTTTACACCTTAATTTTGCTTGACATAAACCAGTATAGTTCTTGGGCTTTTGCTAACACACCAGCTAGATAAATAAATCATCTTCTGTAAGAAAAGGAGCTGATCCTGTCTCACCCTTCACAGAGAGCTGAAGTTCCTGGTGAACAGGTGGGGAAGAATGAGAAGGAATTATGGCCAACCTTACAGAAGCTGAGAAAAAAAATAAGATCTTTGGGTTTTTCAGGAAGCACTAGTGGTAAAGAACCCACCTGCCTGTGCAGAAGACATGAGAGACATGGGTTTGACCTCTGGGTCAGGAAGATCCCCTGGAGAAGGAAACAGCAACCCACTCCAGTATTCTTGCCTGGAGAATCCCATGGACAGAGCGGCCTGGTGGGCTACGGTCCATGGCATTGCAGAGTCAGATACAACTAAAGCGACTTAGCAGCATGCAAACTAAAGGAAATAAGAGACAAAAACTTCTTCAACTACCCTTGTCTAGGTTATATTACTTTCTCTAGCTACACACACATATAAATTCTAGTTCCACAATTTACCAGGTATAGGACCTGGTGGCTCAGTGGTAAAGAATCCGCCTGCAATGCAGGAGATGCAAAAGATGTGGTTCTATCTCTGGGTCAGGAAGATCCCTTGGAGAAGGAAATGGTAACCTACTCCCATATTCTTGCCTGGAAAATTCCACAGACAGGGAAGCCTGACTGGCTACAGTCCATAGGGTCACAAGTAGTCAGACACAACTGAGCGAATGACTGAGCATTGAGCTGAGCAGATGACTTTGGCTAAGGTATTAACTTTTTGGAGGCTCATCTCTTTATCTATAAAATCTTTCTATCTATATAAAGGTCTAACTCCTAGGATGGGGCATGCAAATAATAATTCACATAAAATATCTGTTAAGTGTGCATTAGACACATTGATATTTGTATTTTTGCCCCATGGAAGGCATTTGTTGTCTCTTGAATTCTGTATGTAGCATGGTTTTCTGCACTGTGTCAGGAATATAAAATGATCATGAATATTAAGTTCCAGCTGACCTGTCTTGAGAGCCACTACTGAACAGATACTACTTTAATATGGATGGTTTTGGCATAGCTGTATATTTTTAGTGTTTGAATACTCCAGTCTTGGAAATTAGGAATAATCTGCTTTACAAATTAGATATATTTCATAAAATTATGCAAGCACATTATCAGTTAATTGTTCTTAAGAATAATGGAAGTCTTATGACAAAGGGTACAATGTTTCAGTGATGAAAGATTGCTAAGATCAAGAGATCTAATGTAGAACATGGTGAAGATAGTTAGCAATATTGTAAGGAATACTTGAAATTTGCTAAGAGGATCCAACGTGTTCTCACTAGCACAGAAAAAGAAAAAAGGATGTTTATCAAAACATCAAGCTGTATACTTTCAAGATGTACCATTTTTATTTGTCAATTATATTTCAGTAAAGTCAAAAAATTATATTCGGTCAATCATGTTTACCAGTATTTGTAGATGTGATATGTAACTCACCAAGAGAAGTGAAGGTGGCCAGAGTAATATGGAGGAAATGGTTCAACACTAAATTGAAATATACAAGAATTAAATGTTTTCATTTTTATGTTAGGGCTTCCCTTATGGCTCAGCTGGTAAAGAATCCGCCTGCAGTGCAGGAGACTTGGGTTCGATACCTGGGTTGGGAAGATCCCCTGGAGAAGGGAAAGGCTACCCATTCCAGTATTCTTGCTTGGAGAATTTCATGGACTGTAATACCCATGGGGTCACAAAGAGTCAGACTCAACTGAGCAACTTTCACTTACTTATCACTTATTATTATGTTCAGGAAATAGATCAAATAGGATATCATTTTAATGTTCCACACAATGCAAACAATTTTCTGTTAATATGTTCTGGTCAGTATGTGTCAAATGAGTTTCTGCCATAAGTAAATTTTGCTGTGTTCTTCATAGGCAAAGAAACTCTTAATGGAAATGCATACTATTACTTTGGTTTTTCAAATACTCATGGAACATTGTGATTATTTTGCAAAGATGTCACAGATAGAACTGAATTCTGTTCTTTCTGCTGGTTTCTGTGGAATGGAAAATACTAAACTAAAATAATGTAGCTCTTACTCCTCTATGAATAACACAGCATCTTTTCCTGTAATTAAAGATAATTTATTTGAAACTGTTAAAGATTTATAGACAAATGGAAATTTTGAGTTATTAATTTATCTTATAATGCAACGTTCAAGTTTGCTTTTAAAAATGAATGTAAAATTTAGTTTTAGCTTCTTAGCAGTTATAAAGCCAAAATCTATCATTTGTATATTCTAAGTATTTCCTTCTAGCTTAATTAATTCTTAGATCTGCGTGCGTGAGAATTGAGCCCAGTAATATGTCATGCAGGAATTTCACAGCTAAAGTTGATAGACTTAGACTAAATATTTCTCAAAAGTGAGGTAGTTAAATACAATATGGTATACGGATATAATGGAATGCTATTTAGCTACTGACATTATAAAGTAGTTATACTGACATAGATAACTTTTTAAAGCTCTATTTAAATATTATTCAAATTGGGTAAAATACTTCATGTATGAATTAAAATTTACATTTACAACAATATTAATGAAACCCCATGTCATCTCTGGTTCATAGTCTTTCACTGTTTTAAAATTTAAACACAAATAAAACCCTCCAAATTGTCATATGGAGTAACAGAATGGAATAAATTCAAGTTCTATTTCCTCATCTTTATGATGTAATCTGGGGCTTCCCTGGTGGCTCTCAGATGGTAAAGAATCTGCCTGCAATGCAGGAGACATGGGCTTGATCCCTGAGTTGGGAAGATCCTCTGAAGAAGGGAATGGCTACCCACTCTAGTATTCTTGCCTGGAGAATTTCTATATAATTATAATTCATCTACTCATTGATAATATTAATAAAATATAAGTCTTTATATGTTATATAAATTTATAGCCTATATATTAATACTATGTATTTATAAAATATATATAAACATGAACATACTTATAACATCCTTGTTCATTTCTAATATATTGTTTAAAAGCAGGAATATAGAGTGCCCTGAAGACTGGAGATGTAATTGGTACCCAAAGCAAGTTTGAATAATTCCTTAAATAATTCTGAACCATCACAAACAGATTCTTGAATATAGTGTGTGTCTTTGAGTCTGTGGGTGTTGGGATTGACTGTCAGGGAGTTCTCTGAACTTTTTTGTAAAATACAATACTTATCAAAATATAAATAATGAAAATATGCTAATTTGAGGCTTTTAATATATTACTAAAACCCAACAGTAACGAAAGCAATTTAGAAAATAGGTCAACAAAAGATTTTTTTCCTATAGAGAATACTTTGTCACTGATATTTTAAAAACTGCTAGTGGATGGTGTTAATAAAAGTAAGATGAATCTTTACTTGATTTTATTATTCAGATTTTTTTTACAGATGGTGCCTAATCTTTTTTAATTGAAATACAATTGACACATAACATTTTATAAGTTCAAGGTGTACATGTTGACCTGAAACATTTATACACAGCAAAATGATTACCATCATAGTTAGCTGACACCTTCATCACCTCATATAATTATTGATTCTCTTTTGAGGCGAGGATATTTAGATCCAGGCTCCCAATAACTCTGAACTATATAATGTAGCACTCTTCACTATAAGTGCTATACTGAGCTTAAGATTTCCAGCTTAATGCCTAATTTTACCATCTGTATTTAGGGTGGACTATTCTCCCCTGCCTGGCTTGCCAAGCCACTACTGAATAATTAACAAAATATTTTTTTACAAGTTGAACATGGTCAAAATAGCCGAAGGGATAATGCTAACATTCATCACTGGACTTGAAAAGAAGTAGGTTAAACTACCTGCAATGGCTAAAATGACTAACCTGATTCTCATACTTGTAAAGAACCTCCTCCTCTGTCATGAAGAATGGGTTGATTGGTCCCAATTGAAAGGAGCAGAGAAAATGGGCTGCTTCTCCACTCTCCTTTTGACCTCTCCTCTCTTCTCAGCAGTAAAACACCGCTTGGTCGTTAAAACAGATAGCTGCAATGTGTTTAGTACAACCCCCGGCCCAAAGTGAATTCTCAAGCAGTCCTTACCATTACTATCAAGTGCTCATCCCATATGCAGCCTAGGGACAGACCGTGTGGTGTCAATAATAGCTGTCCCTCACCTTTATGCCTTACTCTTAGAATCTTGCAATCAGGTCTCAGATCACCCTCTGCTTCAGAGTAGCTTGAACCCCTCTCCACCTTTAGTGGGCAACTCTTGATTCCAAAGGTCAAATTAAGATCGCCTCATCTCCCCTTTTAGCACTTGTTTTAGAAATAGGTATATGAAGCAATTCTGGCCAACGTGATATGAAAATCTTATAAAGGCATCTGGGAACATTCCACCACGTGGAGTGGTGGTGGGAGATGGGGTGGAAGAACAGACCATCTTCTAGTTCTTTGACGTCTGGTGGGAATGTCATGGTTTGCTTATGCAGCCATTTGAAGGGTATCGTGCTCTGGCATGGACAGGGAGTATATCAAGTCAATGGGGTTGGCAGTTTGGCAATGTGGAAAGGATTTGGGTTTTTATTGGCATCCTTGAACATCTGAATCAGACATCCCTGGAACTTCTTGATGTCTGGATTCTGGGTCAATAGTGTGTGCATTGGTTCTATTTTATTCAAAAGTATCTATGAACTGATATGTCTCTCACTTTCCTAAATATATGATTTCCAAACGGGTTCCAAAAATGGACTGATAAATTAGAAAGCTTCAAGGATGGACTCATTTGCAGCCCTTCCATTATGGCAGCTGGAATAGTAACCATTTCTGATTCTTAGTAACCTTCTATACATAGTAAATGGTTAACAATATTAAAAGGTTCTATAATAATCACTTTTGGTTGTGGAAGGTATTTTAGTGAAAAATATATGCATTCTCAAACCACACAGCAACTTTTTGAATGCTATCCACTGTCACCCCATCTTCATCATCTCTCAAGGAGCCTTTGTGTTTACTTGTTTCACAGTCACAATGGGTATTCATAGCTTAGGAACACTTTTCTCCTAATTCATTCAAAGTAGCTAATAGTCACAGTTCTACACAATAGTGGTTATCCTTCTCACATTGTTCATCACCATTAAAATCACTTGCATATTCATCTTTGGAAGTTAGCGTTCACAAGATAATGCATACTATCATCCTAATTTATTGAGTCTAGTCTAGAAAAAGCAGCATCACTATAAGCATCACACTTATTCTATTATTCAAAATTATAGAAGTTTCTGGAATTGTCCTTTCAAAATCTGAAATTCCTCAAAGTATACAGATCAACATTCAGGTTCCTAGAAACTTGAAGTAAATTAAAAATGGAAGCAGCCCAGTAAAATGACTATAATCCAATATCAACAAACCAATACATGTGGCTCCTTGCATGTCTTATTAATATTAATACATTGACTGGCTGTCAACATAATTTTCTATTGCATTTAGATATAGGAAAGTCTTTAAAAAGTTAATTTTGAACAGAGCAACAGAAATAATCAAGGTAGAAGCCTAAAAGGAAATCTGTCATCATCAGGCTGCCTTTTCCTGCCCATAAGACAGTTTAAAAATCATCTTTTAGTGAAACGAGGACAACTTGCAGATTTATTTATTAATCTATTCAACAAATACTTATTAAATGGCTACCATGTGTCCGGAGCTTCTCAAATGGCTCAGTGATCAAGAATCCTCCTGCCAATGCAGGAGACGTAAGAGACTTGGGTTCGATCCCTGGATCAGGAAGATCCCCTGGAGGAGGGCATGGTAACCCACTCTAGTATTCTTGCCTGGAGAACCCCATGAATAGCAGAGCCTGGCAGGCTACAGTTCATGGGGTCACAAAGAGTCCGACGACTGAAGTGACTTAGCATGCACACGCCATGTGTCCATTACTATTGTAATTCTGCAGATATAGTAGTTAAAAAAAGTATCTGCCTTCATTGGAGAATGATAACTTTTAGTGGAAGAAACAAAAAAAAATAGACAAGTAAAATAGCTAATAAATAGATATGTCAGGGGATAATAAGTGCTATGGAAGGAAAACTCTGATGAATAGATTCAGCAGGCAATATGTTGGCTTGCTCTTCAAACTTTAAGAGATTTAGAAAATGTCTACTCACTTCTGTTCAACCACTATATTAATGTTATAGTCTTAAATGGAAAAGAAAAGATATTAAATATCTAACTTCCTCCTGGCCCTTCTATCAACAGTAACTGCCTCTTTCAATCTATTAAAGAATAAACATCTTTGACACAAGCTTGATAAAATCATAGCCAATACCGACTGCAAATAATTGATAAAGTCACTGCCAATACTGATTGAGCTACTGTTTTTCTGACATCAGATCAGATCAGTTGCAGAGGAGTTTTATTTTGTGTGTGTTGAATATTTAAGTCAATGTACAAAAATATCTGGGTTTTTTGTTCTGTATAAATAGAAATAAGTATCAGGGATATAGTTAAAGAGTCAAATATATCCAATTTTAATCTCAGTCAAGGTGCTTATAATCTGATTAGCTATTCTGTGACGTAACCTAAAGTGAATTCATTAAGTCAAGATTTTGAATTTCAAACAATATATACTATTTTATTTTTACCAGTAAATCATGAAATGTTTGAACCTTGTATATAAAGAAATAAACTTAATTTTTATAACTTAATCTTAGTACCTGGAAATTTTCAATTTACATTCTTAAATATACTTGACAGGCCCTATTAACTTTCAAAAGTTAAAGACTTAGTTTCATCTTTGTTTTGCGAAACTGGACTTCCACACTTATCAGTGTTGTCCTGTGATCAGCTGTAGTTTAAGACGACGAGTGAATATAGGATGGTGAAACGAAGACTGTGCTGTCACTCAGTCGTGTCCGACTCTTTGCAGCCGCATGGACTGTAGCCCACCAGGCTCCTCTGTCCATGTGGATTCTCCAGGCAAGAATTCCGGAGTGGGTTGCCATACCCTCCTCAGGGGATTTTGCCAATCCAGGAATAGAACCAGGGTCTCCTGCACTGCAGATGGATTCTTTAAAAGCTGAGTTACTAGGGAAGCCCGAAACAAAGACTAAGATTTTTTTTAAATGACTGAATTTGCATAATTTCCCCTTGACATTTTTCTTTATTATGGCCTATTTTCAATGACAACTCTTCAATAAGACTAAAAGTCCACTGCTATGGAAACTGTAAATCCAGAATACAGACCATGAATTACATTTGCATATGTGAAGTAAGGCTCATATGTAAAACTTTGTTATAATCCTAGCAGCATATAATTAGTCTATAAAAATACTAGGAGATTGATCATTAAGGACTATATCTGTATGAAATAATCTCTGCATGAATTAGAAATACATAGGAAGTTCTTAGCATCTGCACTAGAACTAGAATTATTTCCATAGAGCACCATATTAATTTTACAGTGTGATATTTTATAGCAAAACTATGTTGACCACAACCACTGAACTATGCTAATATTAAGAAACTAACTTTTTAGAAGAAATTGACTTTTTAAAACACATATACTCCGATGAAAAACATACAACCTTTTTGAAATCTACTTCAGTAAAATTCATCCATAGTTTGGCACCTATTCGTGACAACACTTTGCTAACTCAAAATTTTGTAAATAAACACACACAAGGCTTCCCTCATAGCTAAGTGGGTAAAGAATCTGCCTGCAATGCAAGAGACTTGGGTTTGATCCCTGAATCGGGAAGATCCTCTGGAGAAGGAAATGGCAAACCACTCCAGTATTCTTGTCTGGAGAATCCCATGGACAGAGGAGTCTGGCAGGCTACAGTCCATGGGGTCGCAAACAGTTGGACACGACTTAGCAACTAAACCACCAAACCACCACATACTCGCACAACACATCTTTGCTTTTTGCCATAAGGGTGGCATCAATCCAATTTTGGTGTTGACCATCTGGTGATGTCCATGTGTAGATTCTTCTCTTGTGTTGTTGGAAGAGAGTGTTTGCTATGACCAGTGCGTTCTCTTGGAATAACTCTATTAGCCTTTGCCCTGCTTCATTTTGTATTCTAAGGCCAAATTTGCCTCTTAACTCAAGGTGTTTCTTGACTTCCTACTTTTGCATTCCAGTCCCCTATAATGAAAAGGACATCTTTGGCGGGGGGGGGTGTTAGTTCTAGAAGGTGTTGTATGTCTTAATAGAACTCTTCAACTTCAGCTTCTTCAGCATTACTGTTCGGGGCATAGACTTGGATTACTGTGATATTGAATGGTTTGCCTTGGAAATGAACAGAGATCATTCTGTCATTTTTGAGATTGCTCCCAAGTACTTCATTTTGGACTCTTTTGTTGACTCTGATGGCTACTCCATTTCTTCTAAGGGATTCTTGCCCACAGTAGTAGATATAATGGTCATCTGAGTTGAATTCACCTATTCCAGTCCATTTTATTTCACTGATTCCTAAAATGTCAACGTTCACTCTTGCCATCTCCTGTTTGACCACTTCCAATTTGCCTTGATTCATGGACCTAACATTCCAGGTTCTTATGTAATATTGCTCTTTATAGCATTGGACTTTACTTCCATCACCAGTCACATCCACAACTGAGTGTTGTTTTTGCTTCAGCTTCATCTCTTCATTTTTCTTAGGTTAGTTCTCCACTGATCTCCAGTAGCATATTGGGCACCTACTGACCTGGGAAGTTCATCTTTTAGTGTCCTATCATTTTGCCTTTTCATACTGTTCATGGGATTCTCAAGTCAAGAATTGGCTATAGCCCAATACAAAATTGTTGTTTATTCTCTAAGTCATGTCCAACTCTTTTGTGACCCCATGGACTGTGGCCTGCCAGGCTCTTCTGTCCATTGTATTTTGCAGGACAGAATACTAGAGTGTGTTCCCCCTAGTATTTCCTCCCCCAAGGAATATTTCCAATCCAGAGATTGAAGGGAAATCCACTGCATTGGTAGGCGAATTCTTTACCATTGAGCTGCCAGGGAAGCCCAATATAAAATTGAAAGCATTTTTTAAAAAATGAAAGACTAAGGCAAAATGAGTAAGAGAATTTGCCTCAGACCATACCCCAGGCATCACCTCACATGACCACTAACTTGTGACTTAAAGTAACAATTCCTAAAATTTGCCCAACTCTATTAGTTTATGCAAATTGCTGTTTTCTCATTGCCAATAAGTTCCCATCATCCCGTGTTATTAATGCTAGCCTAAAACAAACAAACAAAAATGCAGTGAAATTCTTGTAAACCATAATTCTCAGACTTCTCATCCAGTGACATAAAACCCAATCTTGAAATATAGGAAAAGAAAAACTTCTCTTACTGTATTGCTACTACCTCTGTGACTGAGACTTTTGCACACACATGTGTTTTAAATGAGGCCACATGATATAAAGTTAGTTGTAGATGGAATGGAAAGGGGTGATACCAACGGTCATTCTGCACACCAGTCATCAAGCACATGGCTTTCTCCTAATAGCTGTCTGTTCCCCTTCTGTGTCAGTAAAGCGTGCAACACACTTCTGGAGGCCCCATTGCATCTCGTGTTTCACATTTAGAGAGCATAAGTGTTGCTTTCGAACTGTGGTGTTGGAGAAGACTCTTGAGAGTCCCTTGGACAGAAAGGAGATCAAACCAGTAAATTCTAAATGAAATCAATGCTGAATATTCACTGGAAGGACTGATGCTGAAGCTGAAGCTCTAATACTTTGGCCACCTGACACAAAGTGCCGACTCATTAGAAAAGACCCTGATGCTGGGTAAGATTGAAAGCAGGAGGAGAAGGGGGCGACAGAGGATGAGATGGTTGGATGGCATCACTGACTCAAATGACATGAGTTTGAGCAAACTCCGGGAGATAGTAAAGGACAGGGAAGTCTGCAGTTCATAGGATCACAAAGAGGACTTAGTGACTGAACAACAGTAACAGCAAGTGAAATCTGATACCTGGATTAATTGAATTTGTTGTTTTTCAGAAAAGGCTTTTGGGGGCTTACAGCATTTTGGGGGCTTCCCTTGTGGCTCAGCTGGTAAAGAATCCGCCTGCAATGTGGGAGACTGGAGTTCGATCCTTGGGTTGGGAAGATCCCCTGGAGAAGAATACTGGCTACTCACTAGAGTATTCTGGCCTGGAGAATCCATAGACTGTGCAGTCCATGGGGTCATAAAGAGTCAGACACGACTGAGCAACTTTCACTTTCACTTTTCACAGCAGTTTTCTAGACTGAATCCTGACATAAGAGCTACATTATTTATTTTGTTTCAAAATGGTGATTTTCTGTATTATGTATTGAACTACCAAAGAGATCCAAAGGAATGTTAAGATATATTTATTCTTAGTTATCTACCTTAGAACTTTGGGGGCAGTTGACATCAGATATCAAACAAGATTCAACCTGCAGCAATTGCCTTTGAGTGGCTCTCATTCTTCATACTTCTCCCTCCTCCCATTTAGAGGGATGCATATCTGGCAGCCAAGTTGGTACTGAAGAGCTGAATGTCTTAGTTGTAGATAACCAGGACTAAAACCAACAAGTAACCCCAATAAACCAACTAGGTTATTTCTCAGTTCAGTTCAATCTCTCAGTCATGTCCAACTCTTTGTGACCCCGTGGACTGTAGCACACCAGGCCTCCCTGTCCATCAGCAACTCCCAGAGTTTACTCAAATTCATGTCCATTGAGTCGGTGATGCCATCCAACCATCTCATCCTCTGCCATCCACTTCTCCTCCCGCCTTCAATCTTTCCCAGCATCAGGGTCTTTTCTAATGAGTCAGTTCTTTGCATCAGGTGGCCAAAGTACAGAGTTTCAGCTTCAGCATCAGTCTTTCCAATGAATATTCAATACTGATTTCCTTTAGGATGGACTGGTTGGATCTTCTTGCAGTCCAAGGGACTCTCAAGAGCCTGGAATGTGAACTCAAGTGGGCCTTAGGAAGCATGACTACAAACAAAGGTAGTGGAGGTGATGGAATGCCAGTTGAGCTATTTCAAATCCTGAAAGATGATGCTGTGAAAGTGCTGCACTCAATATGTCAGCAAATTTGGAAAACACAGCAGTAGCCACAAGACTGGAAAAGGTCAGTTTTCATTCCAATCCATAAGAAAGGCAATGCCAACAAATGCTCAAACTACCACACAATTGCACTCATCTCACACGCTAGCAAAGTAATGCTCAAAAACTCCAAGCCAGGCTTCAACAGTTCATGAACCAGGAATTTCCAGATGTTCAAGCTGGATTTAGAAAAGGAAGAGGAACCAGAAATTAAATTGCCAACATCCGCTGGATCATTGAAAAAGCAAGAGACTTCCAGAAAAACATCTACTTCTGCTTTATTGACTATGCCAAAGCCTTTGACTGTGTGGATCACAAACTGTAGAAAATTCTGAAAGAGATGGGAATACCAGACCACCTGACGGGCCTTCTGAGAAATCTGTATGCAGGTCAGGAAGCAACAGTTAGAACTGGACATGGAACAATAGACTGGTTCCAAATTGGGAAAGGAGTACGTCAAGGCTGTATATTGTCACCCTGCTTATTTAACTTATATGCAGAGTACATCATGAGAAATACTGGGCTGGATGAAGCACAAGCTGGAATCAAAATTTCTGGGAGAAATATCAATAACCTCAGATATGCAGACAACACCACCCTTATGGGGGAAAGTGAAGAAGAACTAAAGAGCCTCTTGATAAAAGTGAAAGAAGGGAGTGAAAAAGCTGGCTTAAAACTCAACAGATTGTTTCTCAAGTATGCTAAAATTGGGGCAGTCCCTCGCCCCGTGTCTCTCTCTCACCCCCGTCCCCACCTCCACACACACTGCCTCCCTCTCTCTCTCTTTCTTTGGTCATAATTTTTATTCCTAGAACAATTTCCACCACTTGGAAAAGCAGCAGGGAGTGCTGGCATGCAAGATGGAAAGAAAAAAGAAACCCAAACCAGCAGAATGTGGGGAAAATGCAGGAGAGACACTGGAAAATTTTAGTTCTTGGTTTTAGTCCTTATCTGCCTTTGGCATCCTTCAGAGTTTTGATTTAACAGCTCTCTTTAACTCAAAGTATTTCAGATTCCTCTCTCTCTCACTTGCCATTAAAACAGTCCCAAGTAGTATAACTGCCCAGTCCCACCCACTGGCTCAAGAAAGCATGGATTGGGTGCTAGTATTTTGTTCATACTCTGAGACTGATCTATGCAGCTATAGCTTTCCCACAGAACCTGAGGCGATAGCTCTGCAGGTAAATGTAGGAGATGAGGTGGGAAGGGGCTCTGCCCCTTGCCTTCACTGCTTCAACCCTCTGAGCCATGACTCTGGCTGTGCCGGGTCCTCCTCGGTTTGCTTGGTTCTGCAGGCAGCTCGAGCTTGGCTCATTTAATCAAAACTGTCTGGTTTCTCTTCCCTGCCTGGCCAAAGTGATTTTTGCTCCTTTGGCTACAGCAAATTGGGAAGGAACTAATGGGCAGAAAATTAGGAAAAGTTGAAAAGTGTGAAGAATGGAAGAGGCAAGGGAAGCAGAGGATGAAAAAGGAAGTAGTGAGAGAGCCAAGAGCAAGGCTGGGGGTGTTCAGAAATAAAGGCCAACAGGCAGAAGTGATAAGCAAACGGGTACTCAACAATGGAGGACCCAGAATCCACCAGATGCATAAAAAACCTGCATCTTCATCTTCTCTCCTCTCCCGACCTCACTTTTTCTTGCTTTTTCAGTCAAAAGATATTATTTCTTACGGCCCTTATATCTTGACAGGTGTTCAAACCTTCTCTGCCTGCTCTAAATACGGGCACTCCAGCCTTCCTCTTGACCTTGGCAGGACATTAGACTCACTTGGGTAATATTTTAAAATATTCTGGACTTCCCGTCAGACCACATATATAAGCATCTCTGGAATTGTGACCCAGCACTGGTATTTTAGTATTTTATTTTTTATTAGAGTATGATTGATTTACAGTGTTGTGTTAGTTTCAGGTGTACAGCAAAGTGATTCAGTTATACATACCTGTTCTTTTTCAGATCCTTTTTCATTATAGATTATTAGAAGATGCTGAATATAGTTCTCTAGGCCAAACACTAGGACCTTATTGTTTATCTATTTTACATAAGGTCATTTGTATCTGTTAAGCTCATATTCCTAACTGATCCCTTTGGTAAACATAGAAACATAGATGTGTTTTCTCTGCCTGACAGCACTGGTGTTTTAAAATGCTGCCCCACTGCTCCAAAACCATACAGTAAAAACTCCCTTAATAGTATATTTCTTTTGCCTCAAATTTCTTCAGTTATTGTCACTCCTATGTCCTTCCTTCCCTATGACCTCAGAGGAAAACCATCTGATGTCCTTTCTGAGATAATGCCCCTGTGTGTGTCCACCACCTACTCTTTGCTATGTTAACCTGCTTTATTGTCACTTCTCTTTCTGGTTCCAATGTCTCTCTTTTCTTAACCTGAAAACTGCCGCAGACAACTTCTCACTAAGAAAAACTTCTCGTTTCCCACTTCCTCTCCTGGTGTCAGTTCTTCTTTATTATTGTCACTATCCGATTTCTTCCCACAGTCTTGGATACTGGCTTCATGCTTCATGTTTCACTGTAATTTTCACCAGTCAACTCCAGTGGCTCTGTGCCCTCAGAGACTAATGATGACTCCCTGGTGCTCAGATCCTGTGACTTGTCTTGGGCCTCATTCAACCCAATCTTCCTGCTTGAGGCTCCTCTAGTCCTTGCAATGCCCTGCCCAATCTCTCCTGCCTTTGGCTAAGATGATCTGTCTGCCTCTCTCTATCAGTGCCCCAAAGTCTTATCCCTCTTTTAAGTCTCATTGTAAATTTTCCCTCATCCATAATGCTTTTACGTCTTAGAATCTTCATATCATAGAGTCAGTCTCTATAGCTATTAACGCTATTAATGCTCTCCCTTTATAGTTAATCATTTTAGATGCTTTAAATACCACCTTAGAAAAACTGCTATCTATTTTTTGGTAATAAAACTTACTTTATTTTTCATAAAGAAATACTAACAATTCTGAGAGGTCTACTTTTTTTTAACTTTTTATCTCATATTGGAGTACAGCCGATTAACAATGTTGTGATAATTTTTAAGTGGATAGAAAAGGGACTCACCTATTCATATACATGTATCCATTCTCCCCCAAATTTCCCTTCCATCCAGGAGGGAAACACACACACACCGCATCTTCTTTACCCATTCCTCTGTTGCTGGACATTTAGGTTGCTTCCATGCCTTGGCTATTGTAAAAAGTGCTGCAATGAACATTGGGGTGCATGTATCCTTTTGGATCATATTTTTCTCTGGATACATGTCTGGGAGGTCTATTTGGATGTGAAGGGTAAAGAAGGCATAAGGATCAAGTTGGTTCTGAGCGTCTGGTTTGAGTAAGAAACCTTTGAAAAGGAAAATGTGAAAGGAGTGAGAAATGGAAATTAACACATTTTAGAGCATGCAGTATGCAAAATTCCTGAGAGCTATACAGACTCATAAGTGAGATAAACACATAAAGTTTTGCGGGTGTTGGGGCCATGGAAGTAAACTGTTTCTCTAGCGGAAGCATTCAGAGTGAGAAGTGGTTAAGGACTTAAGTCTGCAGACACCAATATTCGAGACTAAGACAGAGGGAGAGATCCCAGCTTTCTATTTAGCTAAAACTTCTATAATGGACAAAATCAAACACTTGTAAATACTTGGTATCATGGAGATAGAGTGCAACTTTCATTGTGCTTATTTTATACACAGAATGGAGCACTGTTGAATCATTAAAGGAAACGAAGCCAGGAACTGTGTTCTTCATGAACTCATTCTAGTTTTTTCTGTTTTCCTGCCTCACCCCTACTCAGAACCTTTGCTTGTTTGTAACTCTGCCTATAATGAAGCTCTCTATTCCAAAAGAAACTAGTATTTCCATAATATTCAGTCCTGTCCTTAGAAATCCTAGGAGGACCTCCCTGATGGTCCAGAGGTTAAGAATCTGCCTGCCAATGAAGGGAGCACAATTTTGATCCCCCATCTGGGGAGACTCCACAGGCCGAGGGGGAACTAATCGCCTGTGCCACAACTCCTGAGCCTGCACCCTCAGGCCAGTGCTCAATGGCAAGAGGAGCCACTGTGATGAGAAGCCTGTGCATCGCAGCTAGAGAGGAGCCCCTTGCTTGCCCCAGCTAGAGAAAGCTCATGCAACAGTGAAGAGCCAGCACAGACCAAAAAAAAAAAAAACTTTTTTAAAAATCCATAATATTTTTTTATAAAGGAAAGAAATCCTAGAAGTACCTGGAGCCTTAAATGCCTGTTGACAGTGTGGCTATACATCTGCTAAAGAATTTTCACAAGTTACGAGCAATAGCAACTTTTCCAGAAAAGAAACATAAGAAGGGGTTGTGTGGGTGAAGAAAATAAGCTATTTCCTCAAGTATGGCTATATCTTCCTGGCTTTGAAGCCTTCTTTGATGTCTATATCATCATTATCATCCCTAACATTTTAGGAACATTTTTTTAAGATATTTATTTATTTGAATGGGCTGGATCTTACAAGCCACTTGAGGTCACATACTTATTAAATACCTGCAATAGTAATCATACATAAATATAACCCAAGAACCTCTAACCATTGCAACTACGATGATGATTATGTTCATGTTATAGTTGGTTTACATTTGTATTTCTCAAACTTGTTTATGCCGTTTGTGCATGCTATTCTAAGTATGTGAGTTCATTAAACATTATGTGAATAAGTGATATAGAAGGGCTAGAGAAAGGGCATTGTTTGATGATAACAAAATTGAATAAATTTACAAACAACATTGTAAAGACGGATTGCTTAACACTGCTGTTGAATTAGGTATAGGCAAGACAATAAAACTACTAAAACTTTATTCAGTATTCAAGTTGCTTTTCAAGTCTCCCAACTCTTGTTTCACAGTTTTTTTCTTTTTTAATATTGAGGTATAACTGACATATACATTATATTATTTTCAGGTGTACAATATAGTTATTTGGTGTTTATACATACTGTGAAATGTTTACCACAGTAAGTCTAGTTAACATAGACTTATTGTTAACATAACTTAGTTAATGTAAGTCCATCCCCATAACAGTTACAGGGTTTTTCTTTTTTCCTTATGATAGGGACTTTTAAGATCTATTCTCTTAGCAACTTTCAAATATGCAATACAGTATTATTAACTAAAATCAGTATGCTGTACATTACGCCCTCATGACTTATTTATGATTTATGAGAACAAAAGCAAGCACTGCAATGAGCAGATAAACACTCAAAGAAAATGTGTTTGTGCTACATCAAATGAACACGCCTTTGTAAGTTTTAAGTTTAAACAAAATATTTAGACTATACATGTATTACTTTTTAGGTCTCATGGCTTTAATCAGCTTTTTGGATGATCTGCCCAATACTGGTCCCATAGCAAGGCTCCTACCAACCACATAACGCCAGTGGATTGTTTGCTAACACATCTGTCTTCCTGATAGCTTGTTGCCTACTTGATTACAGCATCAGCAATCTCCCAATTATTCTATATGACTTTGAAATATATGTTAGTACTTAATCTTTTAATAAAAAATAAAGTTGATAATCTGACAACTTGCAATAACCTCAAGATAAAATCAAGCACTTTGCAATCTTGATCCCAGGGAAGCTTAGGCATTCCATGCCCACATTCTCCACCTCCATGCCAAGAACTGTTGCAAATACTACCTAATACTCAGCTGCCCTTCTCCATTCCAAATAATATTTATATATATCTTGAAACTGTACATAATTGGTTTTATTTAAAACATGTCCTCTCCCTCATTTGAAATTCTTCTTAGGCAATATATGGAAGGAATCCAGTATTTCTTATACACCTACTACATGGCAGAAACAGGTGAAGTACTTTACATGACATTTCATTGTTATAGCCACCCTGCATGGTAGATATTATTACACTCATTTTACACATGACAAAACTAAAATGCTAAAGAGAGAAATAACCCCTCTTATACAGAAAATCAAGATTCAAGTACAAATTTGTCTAGTTCTGGATTCTATAATCATTCTGATACACTAAAGTGTCTATATCACCAAAGAATAATCATGTTAGTTGCTCAGTCATGTCTGACTCTTCGTGATCCCATGGGCTGTAGCCTGCCAGGCTCCTCTGGCCATGGGATTCTCCAGGCAAGAATACTGGAGTGGGTTGCCCTGCCCTTCTCCAGATCTTACCAATTCAGGGATCGAACCCATGTCTCTTACATCTCCTGCATTGGCAAGAGGGTTCCTTACCACTAGTACCGCTGTTCTGACAATGGAAGCATCTTAGTCCACAAATGTTAGTGTTGTGTAATTCTTGTCTAAGTAAAAAGATAGACTTGATAGATAAATAGAAAGATAGAGGGAGAGATGGAAAGAAGGAAAAAAAGAAAGAATAAAGAAAGGAAAAAATTAATTTGCAGGTCATTTGTATTGAGTACCCAACCTATATAGAAACTTATGTACATATACACATTCATACCTAAATGTGTATATTTCAATTCTGTTGCCATTTTTCTAGACCAATAGTTTTATATCATATTCATGTATTAGCACATATGTCTGTATAAATTCTCCACCTGCAACTCTTTTAAGGAATTTGCTACAATGTACTGCATAAAATACACAGAGATTCCTGAGAGCATCTCTCTGTGATTTCCTATCACTCTATTATGCCAGGAACTCCATCTGCCCCTCTGCGTTCCGCTGGGTGCACTCAATCTTGTTTCCAACAGAAGTTGTGTCATGTACTCATCATGCAATGGTGACAGTCCAGAAAATGACTTGTTTTGATGAGCAGCCCATCTTTTACATCTCATCAGTCCTCTTTAGCCTTACGGAACACTAATGAACCACTGTGAAATCGACCAATAGGAGGTTCCTGGTGACACATTTTTTTGTACATGTGTGGGAGGCAGAGAGAGCTCAGGCATAAAATAAATGCTGCCTTCTTCCATGTGTTTCACACCAGCAATAGGGGTGGTACCCTAAACCCTCTAACAAGGAGTGGGGCAAAGTTCTTTCTTTCCACGATAAAAGTTCTAATCAAAGAAGTATTCCACTGAGAGCAGGTCTAAGTACAAATATCAGGGATATTTGTTTTTGCCCTGCATAATAGAATATGCATATTCTATTAATAAATGAGTAGCGAAAACATATTAGAGATGGGTGAAGTTACAAACCCTTGGGGAGGAAAATGACTTGCGTAATGAAAATGCTACCAGGGGCTTCACTCTGGCAGCCCTGGCAGGGACAATTATAATATAATTTATCACCAGGAAGCACACTGAAGATGCAGAATATATAATCATCTTATCAGTAAGCAGAGAACAGTGGCAAAACTCATGTGAATTAAGAATCAAAAAATGTTAGTCTCCAGGAAATTATATGGTGTCAAACAATCAGTAAAACTGAGGTGAATGCTAACAGCTTTTCAAAAGGTAATGCTAATTTTGGGGGGAGAGTCTGTAGCCATCAAAGGGTTAAAAACGAACTGCAAGTTTAGGAGTAGGAACGGTTTCATTCAGGATATATACCTACTTGGAAAAGAATAAAATTTTCTACTTTGCTTTCTTACATAGAACTATATATTTCGATGTCACCATGATAAAAACCAAATTGTTTCCATTTGCCAAGAGCCTAAAAGTGCATCATCCAGGGCCTGAAACCTCACTCAACACACGGCATTTAGGTTCTCTCTGGGACAGTCCAATTTTCTTTTGTTTTTACGGAACTCTGTGTTGTGTGTAAATGGCTATTAATTTTAGACTGAACTGGGAGATACACTAGAAGTGTATCTGGCACACTTAAATAGCACTGGATCCTTTTCAACCATTTTCACCTGTGGTTTTGCAAGGGATGAACCCTGGGTAAGGGAAGAAAGAGCAGGTTTTTTTGTGCCATCCTATCTCCAGGAAGAATTTCTTAATAAATTCTTGGCCCCAGAGGGCTGTGGTATCTCAGAGGTCCAGTCTCACACATTAGGTGAGCACCTGTGGGCACAACATGGGCGAGTTGGCTTGGTTCCCTCTCTTTTCTCTCCTCAGTGCCCACAAGTCAGGATGCAATTTCCAAAATGAACCATGCTAACAGACAACAAAAATAAGCAAAGGAACTGAAAAATGCTAAAAATAAAATACATTATAAAGCAGAAGCGTCTAATCTAGGACATCTAAAGACTACAAAGAAACAGTGGTGGCAAAGGAGTAAACACATGAATGTTAAGCTAACTCCTCTTCCTATACAGTCTTATTTATTTTTTGCCTCATGCTTGATATTTGTGCTTGCATATGGTATGTATGGGCTTCCCTGGTGGCTCACTGGTAAACAATCCACTTGCCAGTGCAGGAGACACAGGTTCCATCCCAGGGTCAGGAAGATTCCTTGGAGAAGGAAATAGCAACCCACTCCAGTATTCTTTTCCTGGAAAGTCCCATGGACAGAGGAGCCTGGCGGGCTACAGTGCATAGGGTTGCAGTGAGTCAGATACAACTTAGAGACTAAATCCCCATCATGGTATGTATACCGCAGACTCTCCACTTTTGCTGTAATGTGTTTGTTTTAATGTGTAAAGTGTGATTAGTCACTCTTTTATAGGGCTGTTATAAAGATTATAATTTGTGAGCAAATGGGAGGCACTTTTTAACTTATGGAAGCAGTTTCGATCAGGAGCACCATGTTAAGCTGGCACTGCCTTGCGGGGATGTGGAGCACCCCATGGTTACTTCAAAGTTCCTGTATCAATCAGTTCAAACACAATACTGCTCTGTGATGTGCTGCTTTGTGTCTGAGAATCTGGCCATGATTCACATGTAATGAATTAAAGACCAAAAAGTTTTACCTGATCCAACAGCCCTGTGTCTTGTAAAGACACACTCTCCCCCCAAGTCTTGCCCCTCCTGTTTCTAGCCAATTGTCCATTTCTCTCTTGAGTGAGATCGTGGTATTTACCTCATTTGGACAATGCTGATGTCAGGCTTCTATAACCCTCTAAAGCCCCTTTCCTCCTGGGTTTAAGTGTCTAATTCTAGACACAACTGGCAAACTCTTTTCCTCTTTCCTATTCTTCCCAGGTAGCTCAGACTGTAAATAATCTGCCTGCAATGCAGGAGACCCAGGTTCAGTCCCTGAGTTGGGAAGACCCCATGGAGAAGGAAATGGCAACCCACTCCAATATTCTTGCCTAGAGAATTCCATGGACAGAGGAGCCTGGTGGGCTAAAGTCCATGGGGTCGCAAAGAGTTGGACACAACTAAGCAACTGACACTTACTTGCTTATTCTTCATGTAAGAGGTGGGGGGCTGTTCTTATCAAATGAGTTTAGTTTCCCAATATGGCAATATACCTCAAGCTCCCCTATGCCCGGAATTCTTGCAACATTATTTCCCAGCTGGTTGTTCCCAAGGCAAAAATATCTTTTGAATGGTTAGAGAGAATCGGTTCCTTAAATGATTTCATGTCAGAGTTGTATTTATGGCTTTACAGTAAAGCGACATTTAGGGGGAAAATGCTATATATGCATATATGATATGCATACATTCACTCTTGAGTATTGCCTGAGATCCCTCCTGTGAATGAAGCCAGGCATCTGGTTGTTGGTATTTAGTCACTAAGTCGTATCCTGGTCTTTGGCAACCATCTTAGCCCCCACACAAATCACCACCAGGGCCAATGCAAGGCCTCATCAAGGACAGAAAAGACTGAGAGAGACTGTTGAGAGAGCCACTGGGAGGCAGGAGGGGTCAGTCTGAGGGCTGAGCCGGAGAACCAGGAAAAAGCCTCCTGCAGCCTGGGCCTTGCACCAAACACAAGACAGTGAGGGTCAACCCCAGAGGGAGGAGCAGGATGCTGAGAGGGACCCCCGGTGTGGTGCAGGAGAATTCAGGCCCTTTGTATCTGAGGATGGGGAGAACTGACCGCAATTCTCCAACATTATGTCTTTTACACACAATGACCAGCACTCAAAAAAAAATATGATACGCATGAGAAAGCAAGAAAACACATTGTCAGGAATCAACTGTCAGTTGATGAAAACCCAGGTATGGAACAGATGGAAAATGATCAGGCTGAGACTTTAAAGTAGCCATTCCTATTGGCCAACAGCAGCAGAGTAGTATCAATAGCCTTCTTGTTCTTCAAGCAGCTGTTCTCAAAGTGTGCTGGGAAGAACAACAGTGGCCACAGCCGTTGGGGACTTAGAGGTAATGGAAATTTGGGCTCTCACCCTATACCCACAGAATCTTGGAAGGGAGCTCAGCAGTTGGCGTTAACAAGCTTGCTAGGTGATTGTGGTTGACACTAAAATGTTAAGAACCGCTGTACCAAAAAATTTGAATTCACTACCATAAAGATAACACAAGGTCAAAATAGCTCCACTCATCAACTCTATTGAATATCAAGAATGAAATATATAGCCATACAATAGGGACATTTTCAGAAAATAAAGGAAAGAGCAACAGTTTTGAACTCATTTCAGGACACCAGCAAAACCTAATACCAAGTGTTAGAGATATCATAAGAGAAGAAAACTATAGCCCAACATCTATAGATCCCTATCCCTCACGAACTCAAATGCTAGCAAAATATTAGATAATTTAACCTAGCACTATATATAAAAAAGCAATACCTCATAACCAATGAGATTTATCCCAGGAAAGCTAAGTTGGGTTGACAATATAAAATCAACTGTGCAGTTCATGATATTCACAAAATGAAATAGTGTATGATCCATTAAATGATGCAGACAAAGGATGTAACAAAAATTTATACCCATTATGTTTGAACCCTTAACACTAGTTAAGGATTTCCCATCAAAGTAGAAAAGAAAATTATAAATTTAATCCAAAGAATCTACAAACAACAACGACAACAATGCAAACTTACTATCTAATTGTAGAACATTAGGCATAAAGCTTCTAGAACAGCACTTGGTACAAACTAAGTACAAAAAAAAAAAAACAGTTTACAAAAACAAATAATTACACCGGTTTTTATCATACCTTGTCAGAAATGCTACAAACTATATGTCATGAAAATCTATGATATAATATTAAGTTTCATCCTGGCAAAAATTAGATGTTCAATAGATGTTCTTTTGTGGTTGCTGTTCTTTGATTCCCCTTTTTTCCCTTTAAATTCTCGTTATATTTGGTTTTGAAATTTATTCATGTTCTAAACACTTTAGTACAGGAAAAGAGAGACATTCTGTTCTAAAATTATTTTTAAACATTTATACTATTTTCCTTTCTAAAGAATGGATAATGCCTTCCTATTTTCATTGACTGCAAAGCTTTACAGCGAAAAGACAAGTTTCTGATGGTGGGACTGTGTATTTCTGAGTGTGGGCCTGTATGTATCTTATCTGTCCACATCGGGCTCTTTCTCTACCTTCTCCTACTTTTTCTGTCTGCCTGAATGTAGCTGGAACTTCACCTACAGCAACCATCATCACAAAAGGAGGACATGCATTTAGTGATGGCTCAGTTATTCCGACTGGACCTTAACAACCTGGTAATGTTTCCAAATACAGACCTTAAAAATCAAAACCCAAGTTAAAAAGTGCAAAATTTCTCTGCTTCTCTTTAGGTGTCTGATGGATAAGAGATTTTCTTTCTTATAAAACCATCAGAAGAGTCAAGAATTACTCCTAACTCATTTCAAATTTTCTGAACTTTAGTTCTCTCATCAGAAAGAAAAAGAAACATCTTTATCCATAATTCCTTTTCTCACTATAACTTTGTGAAATGATACTAATATTACCCCCATTTTATAGAGAAGCAGACTGAGTCAAAGTGAGGTTAGGCAACTTAAAGCACCATCACTAGTAAGTAGCAAAGTTTTGAGCCCAGATAGACAGGCTCCAGACTTCTAGCTCTTAAACAGTACAAGGATTGCCACTCAAATTGAAATCATTTGCTTAAAGTCTTAATTACATTGTAGGTTTCACAAAGCTGCCAACTATTTACCTGGCTCCCAGGGCACAGAGTAAGTATCTTTCTTTCCATAAGTCAAAGAAAGGCCTGTGGAAGGAGTCTATTTCTTCAGCCAAGTAGCTTGCTCAGTGGTCTTACGTAGCTGAGTCTCAACTTCCCCAGAAGTATCAGTCCAAATACAGCAGGTGGTAACTGGCCGCAGCACAGACACCTACTCCTTCAGTTAAAAGATAACAGGGACCGGCCTATTGCCAGAACAATCTGGGCAGGGAGTCAAGGATCTTTGCTGGCAGATTCTGCAGTATCTTTAAGAGAAAGATGGTAACGAGAACCCTGCATGTGAGACAGCAAAAGGAACGCAGATGTATAGAACAGACTCATGGACTCTGTGGAAGAGGGCAAGGGTGGGATGATATGAGAGAATGGCATTGAAACATGTTAATTACCATATGTGAAATCAATCGCCAGCCCAGGATTGATGCTCAGGGCTGGTGCACCAAGATGTCCCAGGGGGAGGGAATCGGGAGGGAGGAGGGAGGGGGATTCTGGAGGGGGAGCATATGTAAACCCAGGGCAGTTTCATGTCATTGTATGGCAAAACCAACACAATAAAGTAAAGAAAATTTTTAAAAAAATAAATGCAATGCTCAAGTCCATTTTATTGGGCATGGGGGGGAGGGCCTCAGAATTCACAATATTCTATGTATAATAAAAACAAAATTAAGGAGAGATTCTTAATCTTACTCCCAGCAGTGACCACAAGCCAGGGAGGTGCAGACCTGCCAGAGGAAGCAACCTGTGAACCATGAAGACCCCTGAGTAGGTCCTGTCTGATCGAGCAATGTAAATCCAGGGGAGTTGATCAATGAGGGGTCTCACCTTGAGAATGGACAGTTAGAGGTGGTCCAGTTAGATAGCCTGGTCAGGTAGCAAAAACTAGGCCTAAAGGGAAATGAGAACCACCACTGACAAAGACAAATCCTGTCTCGGCACACACTGCTTGTGACCTTGCCTGAGACTGCAAATGAAAGGGACAGTGATAATTCCAAAACATTTGCAAGGAATTAGGTCAGGCTGGTATGATTTACCCAGTGAAGCAGATGCCTCCATCACTGAAGATTGTGGAAGGTGTACCCCAAGTGGAAAACACATTTTCTAACAATTTCTTTGCCACTGTGAGAGCCTCAGCCTTGCAGCAGGGAAGACTTCAACTGATCTGGAAGACACGCAGGTGACAAGAACATACTGACAACCATTCCTGAGTGGCATTTGAATGACCCCAGCTGCAGTCGCTCATCAGGTCCAGAGGGAGGAGGTCTGAGGCCTCTGAGGACAAAAATAGATTTTCCAGGATTATGGACCCAAGAGGTCAGATATCAGTAGTAAATTACTTTTGCAATTTTATAGAAGTCCCCCCACCAATGTTTATTCATAATTTGAGTCATCTCAACTGTACCATCCCCTTCGTGGATCACAGCCCTTGTCAGGGCGAAGGGGTTTGCATAACCCAATTAAGCTATGAGCCATGCCATGCAGAGCCACCCAAAACAGACAGGTCATAGTGAAGAGTTCTGACAAAACGTGGTCCACTGGAAAAGGAGATGACAAACCACTCCAGTATCCTTGCCACCAGAACCCCATAAACAGTATGAAAAGGCAAAAAAAAAAAAAAAAAAAAAGTGACACTGGAATAAGAGCTCCCAGGTCAGAAGATGTCCAATATGCTACTGGGGAAGAGCAGAGGGCAATTACTAATAGCTCCAGAAAGAATGAAGAGGCTGGGCCAAAGTGGAAAGGATACTTTGTTGTGGCTGCCTGGTGGTGAAAGTAATGAACAGTCTTGCATAGGGACCTGGAATGTTAGGTCCATGAATCAAGGTAAATTGGACGTGTTCAACCAGGAGTTGGCAAGAGTGAACATTGACATCTTAGAAATCAGTGAACTGAAATGGACCAGTACAGGCAAATTTAGTTCAGGTGACCATTATATCTACTACTGTGGGCAAGAATCCCTTAGAAGAAATGGAGTAGCCCTTATAGTCAACAGAAGAGTCCAAAATGCAATACTTGGGTGTAACCTGAAAGATGACAGAATGATCTCAGTTCATTTCCAAGGCAAAACATCACAGTAATCCAAGTCTCTGTCTCAACTTCTAATGGCAAAGGAGCTGAAGTTGACCAGGTATGTGAAGAGCTACCAGACCTTCTAGAATTAACACCAAAAAAATGTTCTTTTCATCATAAGGGATTGAAATGCCAAAGTAGGAAGTCAAGAGATACCTGGACTAACAGGTAAGTTTGGCCTTGGAGTACAAAGTGAAGCAGGGCAAAGTCTAACAGAGTTTTGACAAGAGAACATGCTGGTTACGGCAAACACTTTCTTCCAACAAGACAAGAGATGACCGTACACATGGACATCACCAGACGGTCAATACCAAAATCAGATTGAGTATATTCTTTGTGGCCGAAGAGGAAAATCTCTATACAGTCAGCAAAAACAAGACCTGGAGCTGACTGTGGCTCCAATCATGAACTCCTTATTGCGAAATTCAGCCTCAACTTGAAGTTGGTAGGAAAATCACTAGATCATTTAGATACAACCTAAATCAAATCCCTCATGATTCTACAGTGGAGGTAACATGATGAATAGATTCAAGGGATTAGATCTAATAGACAGAGTGCCTGAAGAACTATGGCCAGAGGTTCATAATATTGTACAGCAGGTGGACCAAAACCATACCAAAGAAAAAGAAATGCAAGGAGGCAAAGTGGTTGTCTGAGGAGGCTTTACAAATAGTTGAGAAAAGAAGTGAAGTAAAAGGCACAAGAGAAAGGAAAAGACATACGCAGCTGAATGCAGAGTTCCAGAGAACAGCAAGGAGAGATAAGAAGGCCTTCTTAAATGAACAAGGCAAAGAAATAGAGGAAAACAATAGAATGGGAAGGACTAGAGATCTCTTCAAGAAAATTGGAGATTTCAAAGGAAAATTTCATTCAAGGATAGGCACAATAAAGGACAGAAATGGTAAGGACCTAACAGAAGCAGAAGAGATTAAGAAGAGGTGGCAAGAATAGACAGAAGAACTATACAAAAAAGGTCTTAAAACTCAGATAACCATGATGGTGTGATCACTCCCCTAGAGTCAGACATCCTGGAGTCTGAAGTCAAGTGGGCTCAGGAAGCCTTACTATGAACAAAGCTAGAGGAGGTGATAGATCTCCAGCTGAGCTATTTCAAATTCTAAAAGATGATTTTTTTAAACGGCTGCACTCAATATGCCAGTAAATTTGGAAGACTCAGCAGTGGCCACAGGACAGGAAAAGATCAGTCTTCATCCCAATTTCAAAGAAGGGCAATGTTAAAGCATGCTCAACCTACTAGACAATTGTGCTCACTTCCCGTCCTAGTGAGGTTACGCTCAACATCCATCAAGACAAGCTCCAGCAGTACTTGAATCGAGAACTTCCTGATGTATAAGCTGGGTTTAGAAAAAGCAGAGGAACCAAAGATCCAATTGCCAAAATTCATTGGATCATAGAGAAAGCAAGAGAATTCCAGAAAAACATCTGCTTCATTGACTATGCTAAAACCTCTGACTGTGTGGATTACAACAAACTGTTGAACATTCTTAAAAAGAGGATTACCAGAACATTTTACCATCTCATGAGAAACCTGTATGTCAGTTAAGGAAAAACAGAATCAGACATGGAACAACGGACTGGTTCAAAATTAGAATAGGAGTACGACAAGGATGTATATTGTCACCCTGTTTATTTAACTTTAACTTCTATGCAGAGTACATCAGGAAAAATGCTGGGCTGGATGAATCACAAACTGAAATCAATATTGCCATGAGAAATATCAATAACCTCAGATATGTTGGTGATACCACTCTAATGGCAGAAAGTGAAGAGGAACTAAGGTGCCTCTTGATTAGGGTGAAAGGGGAGAGTGAAAAAGCTGGCTTGAAATTCAACATTCAAAAAAAAACTAAGATCATGGCATCCAGTCCCATCACTTCATGGCAAATAGAAGGGGAAAAGGAAGTGGTGACAGATTTTATTTTCTTGGGCTCCAAAATCACTGCAGATGGTGACTGCAGCCATGAAATTAAAAGATGCTTGTTTCTTGGAAGGAAAGCTATGACAAACCTGGATAGCATAATGTAAAGAATAAATAGAATAGACTTGTGGACTCTGTGGATGAGGGAAAGGGTGGGATGATATGGGAGAATGGCATTGAAACATGTTAATTATCATATGTCTAATCAATCGCCAGCCCAGGATTGATTCTCGGGGCTGGTGCATTGAGATTTCCCGGGGGGGAGGGAGGAGGGAGGGAGGAGGGAGGGGTTTCTGGAGGGGGAGCATATGTAAACCCATGGTGATATCATGGCATTGTATGGCAAAAACAATAAAAAAAAAAAGAAAAAAAATTCATTTGAATCAGTTCTACTCAGGTGGATGGAACTGGAGCCCATTATCCAGAGTGAAGTAAGCCAGAAAGAAAAACAACAATACAGTATACTAATGCATATATATGGAATTTAGAAAGACGGTAATGAGAACCCAGCATGCGAGACAGCAAAAGGAATGCAGATGTATAGAACAGACTCGTGGACTCTGTGGATGAGGGCAAGGGTGGGATGATATGGGAGAATGGCATTGAAACATGTTAATTATCATATATCTAATCAATCGCCAGCCCAGGATTGATGCTCGGGGCTGGTGCACCGAGATTTCCCGGGGGGGAGGGAGGAGGGAGGGGGGTTCTGGAGGGGGAGCATATGTAAACCCATGGTGATATCATGTCATTATATGGCAAAACTAATAAAAAAATAAAAGTAAAATAAATTTAAGATAGGCTGAACTGAAAGATATCACTACAATCAAAATATATAAGGGAAGTAAATCAGATTTACTTATATTCTTTACAGATTCAGATGTAAAAATGGAAAAAATCATATTTTAGCAGATGGCTAATTATTGGTCTAACAAGAAGAGTATTCATGTCATCAGCAACAAAGTGAGAAAGGCATTCTTTGAACAGGGATGTTCAGCAGAGTTCTTCCCTGTTACATCCAGTAGTTTTCTTCTTTAAGAAGGAAACTAAAAAAGAATTGGAAAAGCAATTACCATTCAGAGTCAGCTGCAGGCATAGCCGCAGAGTCTATGCACATAAATAATGGTCTGATGCTGTCCAGACAGGCTGATGACTCACTCGCAGACTTGCCTTCTAGATAGAATCATAATTACTGGAAAATTTCACAATTTTCTGTCTCTTGTTGTGAATACTAAGAAAGCACAAATGTATGTTTAATGAACAAATAAAACATTTGTTTCTCTAGTTTGAGTGACTCAATCTAGTGCTTCAATCTTTTGATCAATAAAAGACTAAAATACCTTCCATTAACTTCTAAAAGTAGCCAGAAAAGAAAGAGGCATCAGTAAGATATGTGTTCACAAAACCACCTGTGACTCAAGGCCAAATTAAGGTACAGGTCCTTAGTTTTCTTCCTTCCTTCCTTGCTTCCGATTTTTAAAAACATAATTTTTTGTATTTATTTTTGGAGTTCTTCTCAACCTTTAATATCCAAATCAAACAACCTCAGCATTCACCTTGAAGGGGAAATGTGGTGGGTCTAGGTGGGGTGATAACCAAGAAAAATAAGGAGACAATTGGGGGACATCTTACCAGGTGCATGAGATCAATGTCTAGTCAAGACATGTGGCTGGTGACTAAACCATGGGGTTGCTTAGGGAGAGACATGAAAAGTAGAAAAGACGTTGAGTATGATCTGGAGGAAAGCCAAGAATTACTTTCAGGATAGAAGAGAAAGAGCATGTAAAGAACACCAAGAAGCTACAGTCAAATATACGGAGAAAGTCAGGAGAATATGCTATAACACATCAAAAGAAGAAAGTGTCTTAAGAAGATGATATATTTATCATTGTCTAATGCTGCTGAGAAAAGAAATCTGATGAAAACCTGCAAAGATAATTGCATTTAGTAGCATGGAAGTTGCTAGGTACTTTGATGAATGCTGTTTTGGTGGAAGTGGTGGGGCTCAAGCTAGATAAAAGTGCTGACTAGCAATGATGAAATGAAAATTGGAAACAGTGAAATATGCACAAAGCTGTTGACAAGTTTGTTGCAACTGAAGGGAATGAAAAGTGAAAGTGTTAGCCACTCAGTCATGTCCGACTCTTTGCAACCCCACAGACTGTAGCCCGCCAGGCTCCTCTGTCCATGGGATTCTCCAGGCAAGCATACTGGAGTGGGTTGCCATTTCCCTCCCCAGGGTGTCTTCCTGCCCCAGGGATTGAACCCAGGTCTTTTTCATGGCTGGCATGTTCTTTACCATCTAAGCCAACAGGGAAGCCCATGAAGGGGAACAAGGGATCGGGTAAGCGTTTTAGTTTTTTCTCCAAGAGAGGCTTTAGAAAGCTGGAAAGTAATTAAAAATATTCAGGCTTAAGAGAAGATCAGAAAATATTTCAAAGAAAAAAAAACTTTTTGATTGTGTTCTCAGGAACAAGCTTTAAAAACAGGTTGACTCTGTCAGATAAGGAACCCAGTCCCCACTCAAAAAATGAGTGAAACCATGATGGTTTACAATGAGGGCTATATGGTATCAAAACAGTGGTTAAGAGGATAAACCTCAGGGGCCTTGCACAGGGTGGCTTTATGGGAGGAGATTGTAGAACCTGGAACATGAAGTTGGGATATAACTATTTTAGGTTTTCTGTTTGTGGCTGATAAAGGCCTCAATGAAGATGACAATGACAACTGGAAGAATGGGCCCAGAAAACATCTTGAAAAACAACAACTAAATTTGATATGCAGGACATGCTCAGATGAAAATTCAGGCTAAAACGTCTTTTGAAGCTGAAAGTAATTGCCAAAAGGGAGTCACTATTTAATGTTAAAGGGTTTCCTAGATGTCCATCAACAGATGAATGGATAAGAAAGCTGTGGTACATATACACAATGGAATATTACTCAGCCATTAAAAAGAATTCATTTGAATCAGTTCTACTCAGGTGGATGAAACTGGAGCCTATTATACAGAGTGAAGTAAGCCAGAAGGAAAAACAATACAGTATACTAACGCATATATATGGAATTTAGAAAGATGGTAACGAGAACCCTGTATGCGAGACAGCAAAAGAAACGCAGATGTATAGAACAGTCTTTTGGACTCTATGGGAGAGGGCAAGGGTGGGATGATATGGGAGAATGGCACTGAAACATGTAAATTATCATATGTGAAATCAATCACCAGCCCAGGATTGATGCTCGGGGCTGGTGCACCAGGATGACCCAGAGAGAGGGAATCAGGAGGGAGGTGGGAGGGGGGTTCTGGAAGGAGAACACATGTATACCCATGGCAGATTCATGTCAATGTATGGCAAAACCAACACAATAATGTAAAGAAAATTAAAATAAATAAATAAAAAAAATAAAGGGTTTGAAAAACATGAATCTAGCCTCTTGGGAAGAGGCCTGGGGTATTCATGTTAATTTGCTAATAAAAGTCATACTCAAAGAGATGGGAACTGAAAGTTTCAAAGCTGTGTTTTCCAAATAGAAGGATAAGTAGAAAAAGGGAAGAGAAGAAACTCAAGGCTAAGATCATAGGAGGTATATAAAATGTTAAGAAAGGAAACAAGCAAAGAATAAATATAATTTTTTGAGGGCCAGAGAAGCCAAGGAAAAGAATGCTTTGGAGGGAGGAGGGGGAGGAGATTAAATTATGACTTTAAAGAAACATTGTGTTGAAGGGAAAAAAAGAAAAAGAGTTATAAGATATTAGTTTAAGGAGGAAGTAGAATTTGTGAAAAGTTGATGCTTTTGCTTGCTTACTTTAGGCTAAGGAAAACATGACAGCTTATCTATACAGTGTAGAGTGGCAATTATTGGAGAAAGGAGACACGACCTGGTAAAGAAATGATTAAGTGATACACATTTTGGAGGATGGAAGAAACCAAAGAATATAAGGAGGAGGAGGAAAATAAGGACAGAAAAACAGAAGGATGTTTTGTCCTTCCAACCATTGATGAAAATAGCTCAGTTGTGAGGACCTGAGAACGACGTGCTCAGAAGTCTATTCAAGATGGATGAGATAAAGTTTTCAGGCACTGTTAAGATAAGGGAGGAATCAGATACCTCCCTTAATTCATCACCTCAGATGGCCACATACAAAACAGAAAAGAGGGGCTGCCAATATAGTTTTTTAACATTTCTTTGGAAAAGCGATGAATGAGCTGTGCCCAAATGATTGTTGTATCTTTTATATTTAGAAAAGTCTCAACCTGATAAGGCAAATAGGTTTAATCTGTCATGTCAATTCCAATTGATTAGTAAACCTGCAGTGCTATTGGGAAGGATTATGAAGCCAGTTCTAGCTCAGCAGGAGAGTACCCTGTGATTGATTAGCAATGTCTACTTTGGGCCAAGCACAGAGGGTTGATATATTTGCTAACTCTGGAACTGTAGCTTTTAGTTATTTAGTCCAATTTTCTGATGTACAGATCAGAAGCAAGACAGCATTTAGATATTCATCACAGGCTTATATGAAAGTATAAATGTCAGGCACTTTAAGATCCCTTGGCTGAAAAATCTGGGCTTTGGAACCCAGGTTTTGAAACCTAGCAGAAATACCAGACCTCACTCATTTTTCTAACTGTTCTCAGATATCCAGATATCTGTTTCTTCCTTCCAAGTTCATCTGGGATTGACTTGTAACCCATGTGAACTTTATATTAAATATATATATATATACAACCAAAATTTGCAGCACTATCCAAGATTGAGTGTCTGATGTTCTTTTCAGTAGAAGAAAATTATTCTTAATCAGGACGTTTTCAAAATACACTGTTTTTAGTGAAACAAAGAGAAAATGGCAGAGACAGAAGAAAGCAGAAGTATCTCTGTGTGGAGAGAAGTCTGCAGACAAGACAGGGTTGTTGGGATCACCATGGCAAAACACCTTCTAGAGTGCCAGCCCCTGTCAGGGATGCAAATATTGGTGAGAAACACTGGGAAGAAGGCAGGGTGTGGTTGGTGCAGCATAGTCCTCTTCCTTTGCTTCAAAGCCTCGATTTAACTGGAGGGAGAAATTAGCTAGATGAAAGAAAATCAGAAAGACCATCATTTTATTAAAGATATATTACTAAGAATAAACCTTGATATATTTCTTGAGCATAATTAACTTTTTGGTGAGCATTGTTGAAACTAAGTTCTATATTTAATAGCTGCATTCTTGTATTCTATACTTGCGTTATAAAATTCCTCTGCTATTATGTAGTGCATTGTTCATGGGAAGCTGTTTTTAAAGGAAACCCAGTTCTGTCTTGATAAATATCAGGAAACTACCAGATGTTTCCTACTGTCTAAGCCAAACCCGTCAGCAGAGTGATCATACTCTCACTGACATAGTCATGAACTCTTTACCACCCACAGCCTCCCCTGCAATAGAGTCCAACGCTTTAGCACACAGCAAAATGTGCAATTTAAATAGTTATAAAACAAAAAAGTGAAGAACATCATTCTAATATTATTTTACCTTTCTTACTAAAAAAAAATGCTTTTTTTCTATTCAAATTTTAATCCATATAAGGAATAGACTTTCTTTCTGATACCTTCTAAAAATAGAGTTTACATTGTTTTCTTCTGAAAGTGGAGAGTTTTTTTTAAGAGATTAGAGAGAGAAAAGGATAACTTGTTCTTTAAGAAGAATATATCAATATTTTAAAAGGCAATTGCTAGCTAAGTAAGTTCCTTGTTTGAATAACCCACACTGAATCCTTGCTTAGCCTGCATTCTAGTCCTGAAGCCACCTGGACAGGGGGGTGAGATGGAAAGGGAAGACAGTTTCAGACAGAGTAAATGGTATATGTACTGACTGAGACAGAAAAGCTTAAGACTTGCTTAGCTATTAGCCAGCAAACAATGGGAGAAATACCCAGCATGGTGATTTTGGGGGGAACCATGAAGCCAAGCTGAGAAGTTTCTACCTCTATCAGCAGACAGTATAAGGCCATTGAGAGTTTCTGAAAAGAAGTGTATTATTGGATCACGAATGAGATTTCTCATGAAGAGGGCTAGAGAGAAAAGCTTAAGAGGCAGAGGTCATGGCATGTCTGTGATTTAAAAGCTGGAAAGAGTTGTTAATAAAAAAAAAAGCTGATAAGGCAGAGGCAGGTGGAGGAGCGTGGATGGAGAGATTTCAAGACCAAAGGAGGAAAGGACTTCGAGTGGAGAGCGGATTCCAATGACAGAGAAGGTCATGGGTTTGGTCTTGGAGAGTCATGCGGAGAAAGTGGTCAGTGAGAATGGAGTTGAAATTGCAAGATTTCAAAGAATGAGTGGTTAGTAAGGTACGGAGTCAGGCAAATGATACAGGCAATGCTCTAAAAAGTGGGAAATTGAAAAAAAGCGTGGAGAATACTGCTCTGACAGTGAGCAGGAACAAGAGAAATTTTCTCCTTTTGTTTGACTGCTATAATTGTTGTTACTATTAATTTGAGTAGAGAATCCAAGTCACACTTTTTTTAGGCAGAAAAGAGAAAGCCAATTAGGGGAGAGAGAGAGAGATTTAAGATACGCCATACTCTATAGACTTTGGTCCTAGGAGATCCAGAGATACAGGAGTTCAAGAAGATAGGCGTAGTTTAAAAAAAAAAAAAAAGGAAAATACTTGCTTCTCCATCAGAAAAGAGAGGAACCAAGAAAGATGGATTTGACACATTCTCATGCAGAAAGGAGAAAACATAGGGGAGTGTACATCCACTGTTCTCAAACTCTTTTACTGAATGAAAGGGTAGAATGCTTGCCAGCTAGATAGATGGCGGGTGGAAACAAGTCTGGGCTCTTGAAAAAGAAAGTTGATAACCGATGTAGTAGAGAATCCAAGTGAGAAGTCAAAGAATCCCACTGCAGCAAAGGGCTACGCCATCATTGGTCAGGATTTCTCCACACTTGTCATTATCTGCAAACTGGATACAGACGGAAGGTGGAAAGACAAGACCAGAGATGCCTGATGCTCCACCTGAGGTTGTTCCTCTTTCATCATCTAAGCTCCTCTTCACTCAAGTCAGGGCTAATATTTTATATGCTCAGAAATGCCTTGTGAGAACAGTTTTGGGGATGTGGAAAAAAGACAAGGAGAATGGTGGCCAGAAGTGGAATGTGAGGGGGCTGGATGGATACTTGGGTAGAATACAGAACCAGAGGTGACCTTGAGAATGTAAGCCTCAGGATTTCACACACACGGGTCTCAACTTTCCTCGGGGCATGTGTATTTAGATACTCAGTCGTGCCAGACTCTTTTTGACTCCATGGACTATAGCCCGCCAGGCTCCTCTGTCCATGGGGATTCTGCAGACAAGAGTACTGGAGTGGGTTGCCATGCCCTCCTCCAGAGATCAATGGGATCAGGGGATCCTCTGGGCATACAACAGGAGAAATGAGGATTTTTGTCCATTTCTTAAACAATGGTGTGAAATGATCTGACATCAGATGATAGACATATGATGCTAAAATGGGGACTACTTGGACCAGACTGCTACTTTGCTTCAGTCGTGCCTGACTCTTTGCGACCTCATGGACCATAGCCTGCCAGGCTCCTCTCTTCATGGGATTCTCCAGGCAAGAATACTGGAGGGGGTTGCTGTGCCCTCCTCTAGTAGATCTTTCCAACCCGGAATAGAACCATGTCTCTTATGTCTCCTGCATTGGCAGACAGGTTCTTCATCATTAGTGCCACTGGGGCCAGGCTGGATAGAGGCAAAGAAGCTCAGAATAGGGGGGAAATGATTGAGAAGAGTAGAGGGACTATGGGGCTTCCCAGGTGTCTCAGTGGTAAAGAATCCATCTACCAATGCAGGAGACACAGGAGATGAGGCTTCCATCCCTGGGTCAGGAAGAGCCCCTGGAGGAGGGCATGACAATCCACTCCAGCATTCCTGCCTGGAGAATCCCATGGACAGCAGAGTCAGAAAACAGTCAGACGTGACTGAGCACACACTCGTAGAGGGGCTGTAAAGGAGGACGTGAACAAACACCAGCATTTATATAAGGGAGAGAGAAAAAGGTGAAGGCCTAGAAAATTCACAACGTTGGGATTGAAAATAGAAGAATTTTAAGATAAGCCAGTGCTGGCAGAGGTAAAGTGGGGGGAAAAAAAGATAATAAAACAAAGTAATGGCTGCAACACTGAAGCTAAAAAGAACAAGGCTGGAGTTCTGATATTTAAGTTGGTAATTCATCATAAAGCAAAATGTGGCTGTCAGTATAGTCTACATTCTGCCCAAGGTGCCGCTACCCCTGAAAGAGGGTCAGGGTTCAGGCCTGAAGTATCTTTAACCTTATGGCTTAGGTGGCTGAGGAATTAAGTCCTGGTTTATATAAATCATCTAAGAGTACCGGGGGTCAGGCCCCTGACAATGCATCAGGCTTAGATTAAGAAGAGGAGGAGAGTGAAGTGTATCAGTAATCAGCTTGAAAGATGGTCTGGGAGTTGAAAGTGGTAATCACCTCTCACCCTTCCCTGCTCTCCTCACCTCCCATGGTCCCTCTGCCACACCCTTCTTCCTTTGCATCCCTCTCCCCACGGTCATAAGATCCTCTCACAGGCTTCAGGCGGCATGGGTGGGACAAACTGTCTTTTGGGGGAACCACAAATGACTGAATCATCAGGTTCTCAACTCACTAGTAACCTGAGAAATTAGAATGAAGACATAAACAGTATCTTTTGGATAACTTTAAAGGGGAGCAACTAGGTCAGTGTGTCTTCTCTGTGATAAGAAAAAGAGTACACCTATCCTAAGAGCATAGAGCACAGAAAAATTTCTCAAAGTGATCACAACTGTGTCAATAGGGACCTTACTCTACACCCAATATCCCAGATGCAGCATCTCCTTCTTGTCCCCCTTTTAGTCATGCCACACCTGTAAAAGCAATCACAGTCTTGACTTTTAACATCATAGGTTGATTCTGCATCAAAAGGTTCACTGTCATTTGATTCATACTTTTAATACTCTCTAGGCATACGTCAAGATAGACATATCCCCAGGTGGGGATACAACACAAAATGGGTAATACACCAACAAAAATGCTAGTGCTTTAATTCTTTAAATGGCATGCCACAAAGAAGGCCAGCATGAAGAAAGGGTGTGAAGGGAAGGCTAGTGCTATAATCACCAGGGTTAAGGAGACAGGGAAATTCTAAGGTGGAGGGCGTCAAAAAGTCACGTGAGGTTGGCAGGAGACCGGGGAAAGGTGGAGGCAAGGTCTCTGATGTCATCAAGGGAGAAGCATGGCTGGCACGTGACTGCGTCCAAGGAAGGGAAGCTGGGAAAGAGAACAGTGTGAACTTGAAATGTGAGGAAGTAACGGCAATCGGGTGGTGGTCAGGAAGTGGCAGAAGGGATCCCTCCACCTAGGAAGGAAAGTTGGTGGAAGGAGGAGCCGTCTCTCTGACTGACTGTGATAACGGAAAAGCCACAAGGAGGAAACAATTGAAAAGATGTTTCAGTTTGATTACCCTGGGCTGGAAGGCAGGCAAGAATCAGCAGAGGGGACCCGGGACTCAACTCCAAGCCTTCAATACACTGAAACAGTAACAGAATCTAAACTGAATCAGTCCCTTTCATAGGGGTTATACAAGCAACCTCCTTCCCAAGGTAAAGAAGCCTAACTGTTTTGGGCTTCTTGACACTTTTGAGATGAAAACAGCTGATTGTCTCACCAGAGTGGGGAGGAGGTGGGAGAAACATTTGTAACAACATTTCACTTTAAATTTCAGAGGGTTGACTGACTCCTAAAACTGATTCACTCATACTTATGTATATCACAAGTTACCAGGAAGAGAGAGGCAAGATGAGAAGGGAGAGGAAGAGGAGGGAAAGATGGAGAGGAAGAAAGCCAGTATGCCCACAACAACATGGGAGACCAACAAGATATTTGTACTTCTAACCCAAAACTCCATATCTTTTATCCTCATTCATTATCTACCTCTACTTATTAAGAGTTAGTTAATTGTGAATCTAAAGAGAATCCTGAAGATGTACATGATTCAGTTCTCTGTTATATACATGCATACCAGGTAACCAAATGGTTTCTTGTGAAATATATTAAAATCAGCATCTCTAGAGCAGTTATCCTTAACCACTGGGATCTAAGGCCTGACGATCTGAGGTGAAGTTGATGTAACAATAATAGAAATAAAATGCACAATAAATGGAATGTGCTTGAATCATCCTGAAGCCATCCTTCCTTCCCACGCTGGTGCATGGAAAAACTGTCTTCCACAAAACCGGTCCCTGGGGCCAAAAATATTGGGGACCGCTGCTCTAGGGAATGGAATATATGCATTCAAGGAAACAATACTAAGCAATGAGCAAAGGAGATTCAGGTGGAATCAGGGTCTCTGGCTTTGAGTACTGGTTTCACCATTTGAAACTTCTATGACCCCGAGGAATTTACCTACACACTCCAAGCCTTAGTTTTGTCACCTAAAATGGGACTTACTCTAATATTACAGATGCCATAGGGTTTTAGTGAGGATACAATGAGTTAATGTGTTTCAGGCCCATGGCAGAAAGTCGGAAAAACTCAACACATGTTGGCATTTGTCAGCAGGAATGACACAGGAGTAAAAAGAAGCCTCTGAAAAAAGCAGGTTTACAGAACTGATCCTCTCACGGTGGCCTTGCCACTATTTAGCTGCAGAGTCTTTATACATGGTCTTTGGCCCATGATTCCCTCATCTGAAAAATTAGAAAACAGTCCACAAAATCTCCCTCACTTCTGACACTAATTACGAGTTCAGGAGTCCCTCAGACCACCCTTAAAGTGAGCACTTTGCTAGAAGGACCCACAAAATTTACTGGAAGCTGTAATACTCACAGTGACAGTTCATTACAGCTGGAAGAGACAGATTCAAGTCAGCCAAGGGAAGTGGTGCATGGGGCAGAGTTCAGGCAAGTTCCAACTTTCTAATCGTCTTCCCCCAGTGGAATCACGGCCAACATGGCTCCCTCAGAAACAGTGTGGAGTATACACAGGGGACTTACTTCCAGGCAGGGAAACTCACCAAAGTCTTGAGATCCAGAATCGTTATTGGGGTGTCACGGTCAACTGTCCCCATGACTGGCCTGTCTCCAGCCTCTCCAGAGATCAAGCTGATACCACATGACACAGAGACTCGCCAGAAATCACACTGTTAGACCCTCTGGCATGAGCCAAAGTCCACAGCAAACAGACATTCATCAGTCAGGACATTCAGAGGGCTTAGAGAGCACCTCGCAGAGATAGGCCAGACCTCTGTTTGGATGCTGCTGGTGGCTCAGACAGTAAAGAATCTCCCTGCAGTGCAGGAGACCCGGGTTTGATCCCTGGGTTGGGAAGATCCCCTGGAGGAGGGCATGGTAACCCACTCCAGTATTCTTGCCTGGAGAATCCCATGGACAGAGGAGCCTGGAAAGCTACAGTCTATGGGGCTGCAAAGAGTCAGACACGACTGAGAAACTAGCACTTTCTCTTTGGATGAGGTTGAATTCTTTATATTATCAAAAGCTGGACTTCCAGTTCCAACACTCTAGACCAGCAACCTTCAAAATTTTATTGATTAGAATATACAAAAAAAAATGAATTTTACATGCTGATTTCAACGTCTACACATTTCATAAGATACATACCCTTTCACCATATGGAATGCATGCTGATAGGGAGTGGTGCTTGTGGTAAAGAACCCGCCTGCCAATGCCGGAGCCATAAGAGATGTGGGTTCAACCCCTGGGTCAGGAAGATCCCCTGGAGGAGGGCATGGCAACCACTCCAGTATTCTTGCCTGGAGAATCTCACAGACAGAGGAGCCTGGTGGGCTACGGTCCACAGGGTCACAGAGAGTCACACACAACTGAAGCGACTTAGCGCGTGCACACACACACACACACACACACACACACACACGTTAATAATATTGGTAACATTCCACAAAACTGATTGCGAATAGGTCCTCACATGCAGTTTGGAAGACACTGAACCAGAACAGGGACCCGTTGGTCAAATTCAGCCTGTTGCTTATTTTTATAAAAATGATTTGAGTGGAACACAGCCACATCCATTCATTTCTGTATTTTATTGTCAGTAGCTACTTTCACATGGGACTTGTTGCCACAGAGATAGCACTGCATGCAGAGGCTAAACTATCTACCATCTGGCCCTTTACAGAAAAAGTTTGACAAACAGGGAAGCCCAGCTGGCCAGTGGTAAAGACACCACCTGCCAATGTCTGAGATGCAAGAGATGTGAGTTCAGTGCCTGGGTCAGAAAGATCCCCTGGAGTAGGAAATTGCAACCGGCTCCAGAATTCTTGCTGGAGAATCCCAAGGACAGAGGAGCCTGGCAGCCTACAGTCCACAGGGTAGCAAAGAGGCAGACATAACTGAGTGAGAACACAGCATATAAAGAAATGCAAGCTTCTCCAGAGGGTGAGCTAGGAGTGGTATGATATTATCATTTTCTGAAATAATAGTGGGATTGGCTTTTACCCTCACCAGACGACTGATGTTGGGAACAGAAATAAAAGCTTATGACTTCATGGGGTTTGCCTCTACAGTATTGAAAATGAGCTCCTCTGCTTAAAGAGGTGATCAAGTTGCAGGGGTCCTTTCTGTCTCTAACATAAGACATGAAAAAGGACATAAGCAGAACCTGTAATCTTCTGCTTTTGAAAAATTGATATGTCTTTGAACGGATTTAGTAAAGCTAATTTTGAAGAGGCTGCTCATTTTCTCCTTGGTGCAATCCAGCTTTGCCACACTAGCTGTGAGGGTTTGTCAAGTTACTGAAAGTCTTAAATTCATTTTGATGCAGATTTCTAATCCTCTCTCTCCTATCTTTTTATCTTTTTCAGTTTATGCATTTTTAAAAAAAAAACTGGCCTATAATTGCTTTACAATGTTGTTAGTTTCTGCTATACAACAAAGTGAGTCACCTGTGTGTATAATATATCCTCTCTCTCTTGAGCCTTCCTCCCACCCCTGCCCCCCACTCCATAGGTCATCACAGAACACCAAGCTGAGCTCCCTATGCTATACAGCAGCTTTCCAATAGCTCGAGGAGAATGGGCATATATACACCTCCCACCACTTTACTGCCTGAGTTGTGCACTAACCATTTCCATGTTTTGCTTTTAGCACCAGGACCTTCAGGTTTATTCTCCTGGAGCTTCTTTTCCTCATATCCCTGCTGCTGCTGCTGCTGCTGCGTCGCTTCAGTCGTGTCTAACTCTGTGCGACCCCATAGACAGCAGCCCACCGGGCTCCTCTGTCCCTGGGACTCTGGGGAAGAACACTGGAGTGGGTTGCCATTTCCTTCTCCACCTCATATCCCTAGGTTGCTCCTGTTGGCTTTCACTGCCCAAGGCTGAGACCCATGATCTTCACCCAGTGATGCAGGTAGATTGTAAAATATCCCCAGCTTTCCACTCTTTGTTACTTTGCTTTTTGCCATGTGACTTTGCAGCTCTAGCAGACAGAAGGGGGCATTTATTGTCCTTCCCTTTGAATCTGGATTGGTCTGGAGTCTTGCTTTGCACAATTGAACACAGCAGGAGTGATGGTGTGCTAGTTCTTCCCCTAGGCCTTGAGACACCATTTTCACTTCCATGCTCTTAGAACCCTCGCATACTATGTCAACAAGCCCAGGCAAGTCTGTTAAAGGATGCAAGACATAAACCTAGTCACCGACTCTGCCCCAGCCAACTCCTAGACAACACCCAGTAACGAGTCAGCCCAGGGTTGATCCATTACCTGACTACAGATGAATCAGTGATCCCCACCAAGCTCAGCAGAGCCAGGCCCTCTGAGACTGACTGGTGAACTCAGAAGCAATAATAAATGCACTATTTTAAGTCACTGTATTTGCTTGGGTCCACAATAACAGTAAAAGCATTTTCAAGACTTTTTATTAAAGACAGTGTAGCCGATTAATTAAGTTCCTTCTGCTCTTGTGATATATTAAGAATATATCAGATTGATAAATGCTTTCTTGGTCTGCCAAATTGAACTCAATAAGTGGAATTTCTCTTAGTTTAATCCATAAATCCTTTTCCTTCACTTACGCTACCATGTCTCTTTCCATGAAGCGTTCCAAGAAGAAAAGGGAGAAAATGTCCTGGGTTTACTTTCATTATTCACTTATTACCCCCTCCTTTTCTCTGACAGTTAATTCACTTAAAATAGATTTAATTAATTGAAATTGTTAAGTATCACCATTTTGTCCTGACTTCCAGTTCCTAGAATGGAGGAAAATGTTGGCCAAATTTTTCCATATAGTGTCATGTCTATAGGCCCTTAATCCATTGAATCAAATTAAAATGAATGGTTTTAAAATATTTGAATTACTTCCTGCTCCAAATAGAAAAGTAAAAATATTAATAAATATTAATTATTCTATCTTACATCTGCTTTTATATTAAAATAATATATGTAAATAAGAATCAGTTGGAAACCCAATAGCATACAATCTTTCAACAATTACTTAAAACAATACAAGAAGAGGCAAGTCTGGAAATTGGCAAAGAGCAAGTGCACCCTTGTTGTATATTCCTCATTGACATGTGACTTTAGTTATAAAGAGGTAACATTTAGCAAGAATCATCTCTGAACTGTTTTTAAATAATCAGTGAACTATATCAGTATTTATCAGAGTTTTTAGATGATGTTTTCAAAGTATTTAATATTGGTTTAAATGTCTCTTTCCTTTCCTCATTTTGCTCCCTTAGTCTGAGACACATGCAGGCTTTAATACTATTTCAAAACATTCAATAAACAGGTTCAAACTTCTTTTCCTTCTCTGTACTCTGAAAGTTGGAGTGACTATGCCAAGTCTGTAGAATAGATATGTTCTATATAAATTTAATCTAATTACTTCCAAATGGGACTTGAAGGTGTTTGTTGACAAATACTGATCATTGCCAATACACGAGGACTTTTTATGAATTTAAGGAACTCTAGCCTAGATAGTCAGGCCCATTAATTCCCAAAGCAGCTCTGTGGAGTTTTTCTGTTCACACTGTCTCAAGTTGGCTATAAAAAAAGGCTGAGATGACTCAAGCTAAAGCCAATGGCTCTCTTTATTGAAGAGCTCAGGTTACAGAGACTGAATTTGATGACTTTGAAAAGATTCTTTGGTACCTATAGACAGTTCTCTAGGGCTGACTATCACAAATAATGCTAATATCTTCAAGAAAGTCTTTATAGATAGAGTTTTATCTCTCTCTTCCTAGCACGCTACTGTAATTCATGTAGCTTCTATCAGATAAATTTTGGTACTAACTTATTATTCAGCAAATGAGCAAATCTTTATCATTATACAATTAGAATTCATCATTGTTATAATAATTTAGAGTTGTGATATGACTTTATCACAATATGTGAAAGCATATTGCACCCATTGGATAAGTTAAAATTATGTTAGGTTGTAATTGTAAAAAATAAACCAATCAACCAACAAATACAAACAATTAAAATAAGTGACTTAAAACTCTGTTTCATACACCAGAGCTAAAATTTCTGGGGCTATAGTAGCTGGCTACACCTATGCCAAAAGTTACATCAGATAGTTGTTGAGCAAACAGTTCTTTTCACTCTATAAGAGAGGTACTAATTGCAAGAATTTTACTATTTTATATATTGCTCTATGTCCATTAACTAAAAAGTACCTGGAATATAGTAAGTGTTCACTAAATAACTGTTGAATGAATGAAAAAAAAAAGAGAGGTATTATTGCATAATGTTTAAGGAACAGTCTCTGTTTTGCTAGTTACACTAGCTATATGATTATGTGAATTATTTACCCAGTACATAAGGCACTTGTGAGAATTAGCAGACATAATCTATGTAAAAAGCTTGCTCCAGTGCCAGACAAATATTAAGCACTTCATATGTATTAAGTGATTATCACCACCATCATCATGATGTATGTGTATATGTGTTAGTCGCTCAGTTGTATCTGACTCTTTGTGACCCCATGGACTGTAGCCTGCCAGACTCCTCTGTCCATGGAATTCTCCAGGCAAGAATAATTGGAATTACCATTCCCTTCTTCAGGAGATTGAACCCTCCTACACCACAGGCAGATTCTTTATAGTCTCTTTTTTTTTTTTTTTCATTTTGAAGTTGAGTACATTTACTTAAAAACTGATTGTCTCCTTAAGTGTTTCTACATATTTTATATTCAGAAAAAATACATTAAGGTTCTCAGTGGTATATTCAATTTACTTGCTATCAGTTTAAATCAATAAAACAATTCAGCTCAGATAAAATGCAGTTTAGTAGCTAAATTCCCAAATTATCTCTTTTGTATGTACTGTACTCTATCTGAGAACTATTGAAATAACACTGATACGAGAGAACTTGTAGGTAATGCAAAGTTTAGTAATCACCATTTTCTCTCATTATTTTGGTATTTCAAACAGAAAGCCAACACAAATAACAAACTATTATGATTAAATATGCATGTTTTTTTTTTTAATTTTCTTTACTTTATTGTGTTGGTTTTGCCATACAATGACATGAAACCGCCATGGGTATACACATGCTCCCCCTCCAGAACCCCCCTCCCTCCTTCCTCCCGATTCCCTCCCCGTGGGACATCTCGATGCACCAGCCCCAAGCATCAGTCCTGGGCTGGCGATTGATTACACATATGATAATTAACATGTTTCAATGCCATTCTCCCATATCATCCCACCCTTGCCCTCATCCATAGAGTCCACGAGTCTGTTCTATACATCTGCATTCCTTTTGCTGTCTCACATGCTGGGTTCTCATTACCGTCTTTCTAAATTCCATATATATGTGTTAGTATACTGTATTGTTGTTTTTCCTTCTGGCTTATAGTCTCTTGATCGGGAAGATCCCCTGGAGAAGGAAGTGGCAACCTGCTCCAGTATTCTTGCCTGGAGAATTCCAAGGACAGAGGAGCCTGGTGGGTTACAGTCCACTGGGTCACAAAGTCAGACATGACTAAGCGACTAACACATACATACATATATCATAAAATATTCTTTAATTTCCACCTATATGTGAGTAATTATAATTTCTGTAAAGTCTATGTTCCTAAGGGCTTTATCTAACTCACTACTGTATTCTTTAGGCCTAAACCAGTGGCTGGTACATAAAGGGACCTCCAGATTTTTGTTGTTGAATCAATAAATGCATACATACATTTACATGTATGTCAATATGGATTCTTTTTCATGACTGTTGAATTTTACAGGGATCTATTTCCTTCATTTTAAGAGTAACTTTTGCACAAGAACTTTGGAACCAATTTCTGAAGTTTATAATCCACCTAGTTTCATCCCTCCCTGTTCATTTTCATGTTCAATGAAATTATGCACTCTTTAATATTAGGTTTTTATTTTTATTTTTTAAAGAAAAAGAAGTCATCATTTAATGTGTGTGAACCAAAAGGAAAAGAAAACGATGGCATCAGTGCGTCTCAAGTTTCTCTGTGTCAGTGAATGGTTTTTACTAGGCCATGGATTCATTGCTTCAGACTGAGTGCGTAGCTTGAGTGGAAAAGGTGCTGGTGGTACCCTGGCTCTTCCTTGGATGGGGCAGCTCAATGCATAGAGTAGGGTATGAGGTCTTGTCCCAACAGGAGACAGCCCCCAGCGCTTTCCTTCTATAACCATCCCACTACTTCTGTTAAATAAAAGATAACTTCTCATTGGTCCCTGCTCTCCCAGATTGTTCTACTAGAAATAGGGGCTCACTTCTCATTGATTATCATCCTTCTAAGACTAAAAGTAGAAGGGGTAACAGTGAGGTATAACTGTTGCTGACTCAATGTCTTTGTCCTACTTAGCGGGATAAGCTTAATAGATCAACATGTATGATGGTTAGTCATATCATGTTGACTATACAAACTTATTCCTAATTCATACAACATTAATACCCACATATACTTACTTTTGGGCTTCCCTGGCAGCTCAGAGGTAAAGAATCCACCTGCCAATGAAGGAGTCGTGGGTTCAACCCCTGTGTCAGGAAGATTCCCCTGGAGAAGGAAATGGCAACCCACTCCAATATTCTCACCTGGGAAATCCCATGAGCCTGGTGGGCTACAGTCCATGGTGTCACAAGGAGTCAAGCACAACTGAGTGATTAAACAACAATATTTACTTTTAAAAGCCTATACAATGAAATATGAATCTTTTTCTATTTCAAAATTACTTTTGCCTCTTAAACTAGATAATATATTTGCCAAGTCCCTAAATCAAAATTTTAGAGAAAAATATACAATGAGAAAACTCAACATCATGCTTTCCCACCTGACACACCCAACATTGGTTCTAATAGGTAGCAATTTTTATTAGTTCCCTGTTTAACCTTCCAAAGTTTATTTAAACAAAGCAGACACAAATAGGTAGAATAAAATGTACTCAACAGGACTAATCATTAAGAAACTGCAAATCTAAACCACAAAGATATCATCTCACACCTGTTAGAATGGCTATTCTTAGAAAGATTATTAACAACAGTGTTGGTGAGGATGTGGAGAAAAGGAACTCTGCTGCAGTGTTGGAGGGAAAGTAAATTGGTACAGAGACAGTATAGCACTTCATCAATAATTAAAAATAGAATTACCATACAATCCAGCAATTCCACTTCTGGGTGTTTATCCAAGAAAAGGAAAATGCAAGCTTATAAAAATATAAGCATTCCCATATTCATTGCATCATTATTTACAGTAGGAAAGATATGGAAATAATCTATGTGTCCACTGATGGATGAATGGATAAAGAAATTATTTTATAGATACATGAAATTATTATTCAGTCATAACAAAAAAAAAGGAAATCTTACCATGTAACAACATGGATGGAACTTGAGGGTATTATGCTAAGTGATATATCAGACAAAGACAAATATTATATGATCTTATTTAGATGTGGAATATAAAAAGAAAAAAAGAAAAGAAAACGAAATTCATAAATACAGAAAACTGAGTTGCGGTTGCCAGAGGTGGAGGGTCAAGGGAGGTGAAATGGATGAAGATGGTCAACAGGTATGTGAAAATCTGCCTGTAAAACTCACAGGAAATCAACGAAGTTCAAATTTAGATAATAATGAAATATAACTTTGCATCCAACATACAAAATGAACTGACTTGAAATAGCAAGGGTGGGTGAGCTTTGTAATGTTAATCCTGCCTAGAAATAGAGAAGTCAATTTTGCTAATATGAGTTCATAGACTCGAAGTCTCAAAACACAAAGCCCAGTAACTATTTAATCAGATACCAAATGATTACAGAACTAGATTCTTGGAAGAAATTGAGCACATGATTTAAATCCTAACAAATTCCTACTTACTGAAGGTTTCTTTTATAATATATCTGAATATATGGTTATCATATTTTTTCATTTTTTTCCTAATACATGCTAATACATTTTTAGCAGCTGAACACTCTAAAATCAAGATGATTTTATTGCAATTCTATCAGTTTGCTGAGTTACTAAGATGAACCAGTGAGAAAAAAAGAACATAATTATATTAGGAGAAACATCTATAATATTGGATACTTATTAAGGCAAAAAACAAAAATGGACTGATTAATTTGTCACATGGTTGAAAATAGGTGAAGAGAAAGCACTAGGGCTCAGAAGCATACATGAACAAACAGGTGAATGTGACATAGAAATTCAGGGTTAGCCTTGTAATCCACAACTCTCAAGAAGTTAGAGGACACAGATGCTGTCTTGGCACTCCATGGAAGAAGCAAATGATTTGATCTAGTGGCTCAATGGTAAAGAATCTGCTGGCAATGCTGGAGACCTGGGTTTGATCCCTGGGTCAGGAAAATCCCCTGGAGAAGGAAATGGCTACTCACTCCAGTATTCTTGCCTGGACAATTCCATGCACAGAGGAGCTTGTCTGAGTACAGTCCATGGGGCCACAGAGAGTCAGACACGACTGAGCGAGCAACATACACACACACACACACACACACACACACACACACACACACGCCCCTTCCCAATAACCAGAACAGATGTTTGCTTCCCTAAACAACAGAAGGAAACCTTATGACTTAAAAGAAATGAAATAGCTCATTAAAGTAAAACTTTTCAAGCACCAAGTGTACTAATTCTAAATACTGGTTGTTCCATGGTTGTTGGAAAAGATATATCATTACATTTTTTAACTTCACTGTGGAGTAGATCATGCTTTGGGATAAAAATATCCCGGGGCTCCCAGTAATTCCAACTGACGTCAACACTTGGAAAAGGGCAGGAAACTGAAGGAAATGGTTCCTGCTCTTGGTTTGCTGTAACCTGCTCTTTCAAAAGCCTGGGTCTCCTGTTCCTTCTCTGAGAGGGGAAAGAAAGTAATTTTGGAGTGAGGATGCTGATATACTTCAGGAAGCTAGTCGCGTTCACTGGTGCTTCTCTGGTTTAATAAGGTATACCTATGCATCTAAGCAATTCAATAGATATGAACTTGGGCAAACTCTGGGAAATAGTGAGGAACAGGGAGGCTTGGCGTGTTGCAGTCCATGGAGTCACAAAGAGTTGGACACGACTTAGCAACCAAACAACAATGACATGCATCTAAGTAGGGATTTCCCCAATGACTCTGTGGTAACAAAGCTGCCTGCAATACAGGAGACACAGGAGATGTGGGTTCAATTCCTGGGTTAGGAAGATCCCCTGGAGAAAGAAATGGCAACCCACTCCAGTATTCTTGCCTGAAAAATTCCGTGGACAGAGGAACCTGGTGGGTTACAGTCCATGGGGTCGAAAAAGTCAGACATGACTGAGGAAGCGCAAGCATCTGAGCAGGAAGAAAGATCTCACCAAGGAGAAACCTGGGCTTCTATGCCACATTTAAAATCGCAGGTTCGTAACTAAACCCATCTGAGTTGGAGCTAACCTGCCTGGGTTTTGCTTCTCTTCCTTTTTACTTCAACTTGGGGCAATCTGCATCCAAAAACAGTGGGAAAGGAGAATATGCTCAAAGAAGGGAAGTTTCCTTTCTTTGGGGTTGGGTTCCTGGTGCCTTTATGAAAGATGGGAGGCGGCCGTATACTTTGCTGTTGAGTTTTTTGTTCATGTGTTTCCAACAACAGAGACATCAATGGTTTCAAGAATGAGAGGACTTACAAGTCTGAAGTAAGGTCCTGGAGTAACAACCCACAGCATGCAATGAAGGGTGGCCAGCAGCAGCAGCAGCCTTTGCTGAAGCAGGAGGGGAAGAAAAGAGATTGCCAGTTATAGCGGAATTGACACAGTGGAATTGATAGCAGATTCATTAATTACCAGGGAAACCAGTAGAGGCATATGCCTCTCACCGTCCCCTCTGCTGAGAACAAGCACTAGCTGGGGCCCAGGGCAAGGTCATGGGAAGGTCAGTTGGGTGCGTAGGGTATAGTTGAAGCAAGTACCAGTCGAGCAGGTGATGTACAGAGAGCAAGAGAACAGCCATCCTGAGTGGCCTGATCCTACACTCCACCCCTATACACCCTGTAGGACCCTTACAATCGTGGTCTGCCCCTTTTCCAAGATGGCTTCCCTGGTAGCTCAGCTGGTAAAGAATACGCCAGCAATGCAGGAGACTCTGGTTCAATTCCTGGGTCGGGAAGATTCCCTGGATAAGGGTTAGGCTTCCCACTCCAGTATTCATGGGCTTCCCTGGTGGCTCAGATGGTAAAGAATCTGCCTGCCATGCGGGAGACCCAGGTTTGATCCCTGGGTTGGGAAGATCCCCTGGAGGAGGGTATGGCAACCTACTCCAGTATTCTTGCCAGGAGAATTCCACGGACGGAGGAGCCTGACAGGCTACAGTCCACGAGGGTCAGAAAGAGTCAGACAGAACTGAGCAACTAAGCAGAGCGCACCTTTTCCAAGATCCCCTTGGGGTCAGGCAGTCTTCTTTGGTGTGCTGCACCCTTAGGCTCGCTAGGGCAGCTAGAATCCCTTGGTGAAAAGTTAAGCTGTGGACTGGGAAACAATATTCACAACACCTGTCACCAGCAAAGGATTGAGTGGCCAGAATAAAGGAAGAATTCCAACCAAGCAAATGAAAAGCAAGGCAAGCTAATTTTAGAAGTTGGCAAAAGATTGATTTGTTCCTTTGGAGAAAGAAAAGAGGTAAGCTTGGCACGGGGCTGCTGGAAAAGGCTGGCTGGCATGGGCACAGAGCCAAGCATCTGTGCCAGTGCTCAATGCCACAGAACTGGACAGTGGCCACGGAAAGACCTGGTGATCACATGTGAGATGTGCCTCCCTGTGGGAGGCAGAGCAGGGCTGGCCCCAAAGGGGGCTCCTCTAGATCCCCAGCCCCCTGCATTTCTCCAGCCACCATCATCATTGCAGCACTCTGAGAAAAGTCTGTACGACAATAAACTGGGAAGTGCTTGAACTAGACGAGGCTTGGTCTGGTTCCTGATTCAGTTGCCTGACTCTGTCAACATTAGGAGTTCTATTCATTCAGGTGTGTGTGTGTGTGAGCATGTGTGTGTGCTCAGTCGTGTCTCTTTGTGACCCAATGGACTGTAGCCCACCAGACTTCTCTTTTCATGGCATTTTCCAGTCAAGAATACTGGAGTGGGTTGCCATTTCGTTCTCCAGGGCATCCTCCTGACGCAGGAGTCAAGCCTATGTCTCCTGCGTCTCCTGCATTGGCAGGAAACTCTTAACCACTAGTACCACCAGACTCACTCAGTTCCCTACTAGTTAATGTTAGATGAAAACATTCCAGGAGTCAGAATGCAGTGCTGTAAACCTCCTGGGATTTGAAGCAGGGAGAGGTGGATCTGAGACCTGGTCTGTCAAACCCCCTCCTCTTCAGAGACAGGTCCCAAACAGCTGAAAGGTTATGGGGAGAAGAATCAAAGGAAATGCAAAAAAAAAGAGAGAGAGAGAGAGAGAAAGCCTCCTGAAGTTGCCAACACTCATTCTGCAGAGATAAAACTTTATTTGAGGCATCAAGCAATATACTGAAAGAGCTGAGTCATGCCCAAGTGGTGTCCTTATTCCCATAACCGCACGTCAGATGTTCCCTTAAAGGGGTGTGTAGTGCACAGCGATGAGAAGCAGACGGCTTTCAGACAAGACCACATCTAGGTGAGCACTCAAGAAAGCCTCCTTTAAATTTCACTGTTACTCCTTTAAAAGGCGGTTGGTTTTATTTCGGAAAAGGACAACAAATGGCCTCTCCCACTGAGGAGGAAGTGTCTTCCCCAGTTATTCATGAAATGATGCAGCTGCCTTTTTCTTTAAAGGGATTCTTGTCTTCGGGAATTCCTTTCACCAGAGGATCCTCTCTAGAACGTTCTTCAATAAAGTTCTTTATTTCTTCTGAACATTTAGACACCTTAAGGAGAAAGGAGGAAAGAAAGAAAGGAAGAATCAGGACAGGATTGTTCAAACTTTGTCACCACCTTTTAGTGAAATTAACATAATTGGGTACAACCAGCATTTTAAAAATCAAATAGAATAGACAAAAATATTAGCGTGCAGCACAGAGCCTATACAATATATATGAATGATATAGTCTATGCGAAATAGATTTTTTACTACAATAGCATTAAGAAAGTTTGAAAGTCACTGTATCAAAAATATTATCCTCAGCAAATCCTATCCACTATGTCTCATATGATTTCCTTCCTCTGCTAAAATACAATGATGACATGTCCACAATATTTGAGGAACTGAAACATACTCCACTTTCAATTTTCCATGCTAATGAATTGTTGCAATGTAGCTTCTCCCCAAATGTTTTGGGGTGCTTTCTGCAAAAATTCTCACTTTACTGAGTATGTGCCAGGTTCTTCAATTTCACAGAATGATAGAGGCATTAGAGAAAGTCTGATCTGGCAAAGCTAAAGTTGTCCCAAAGTTTCCCCACCCTACTTGCAACACCCCCATGCCCCTTCATCTCCCCCCCAACCCTCCACCTGTGTTTCTGCACAGAATATATCATAAGAAAAGGCTTATCTGAGGTTTGTGTTTATGTAAGTAGTGTAAACCTTTTCTGAGTAGAGAAAGGATTGAACAGTTTCTTCAAAAAGTCTATCCTTAGGAGACAGTTTGCAAGAGTGATTTCTAAAAAATAGGGGAGTAAAAAGGAAAGGAGGGAAAAAAAAGAATTACTGATTAAGGATTACTGCTTAATGAAGACCTGCATTAACTAGTAAGAAATAAGAAGTAAAGATTATAGAAGTTCCAGAAAATTCTAATGGAGTCCTCTTAATACTAGGCAATGTTCCCATTGATTTTGTTATCTAGATTAGTAATCTCCAAACTGTTTCAATGTTGATCACTAAAAAATGTCTGCATATGCATCCTAGAATGTACATAATTATTCATTTACACCTAAGTGAAGTTACTACTGTGTTACTATATCATGTATAACCATAAAACATAAACTAGAAATTATTAAAAGATCAGACTTTAAGGTAACCAAAAATACATCAGTTTGTAATACACACACATATCAAATCACTGTGTTACATGCCTAAAATTATTAACACAATGTTTCATGTCTATTATACTGCAATTAAAACTTTAAAAAAATAAAAAATGTTTTACTCCCACACTCAAAGATTTCTTGGTACGTCAGTGTGGAGGCCTCTGAAAATAAAATTTAAAACTAGGCAACACAGTTAAAATGTGGCAAAATAAAATCTTTAGAAGCATCATCCTCTCGGGTAACATCTGCGGACAATCACTGTGTGGGCATTTTAAGTGAATTCTCAGAGGTGATGACATAAGTGTCCGTAAGCTGGGCTCTGTGACCACAGAGAAATTTGCAGATCAGACTCATGTTGGGACTCCCCTCGCAGTCCAGTGGTTAAGACTGCCTTCCAGTGCATGGGGTACAGTTTTGATCCCTGGTCGGGGAGCTAAGAGCTCACATGCCTCCTGGCCAAGAAAACAAAACATAAAACAGAAGCAATACTGTAACAAATTTAATGAAGACTTTAAAAAATGGTCCACATCAAAAAAGAAAGGCTAAAAAATAGCTAAAAAAAAAAATTAGACTCATGTTTCCCTAAATGGTTACAGAGCCTTCTTCATGAAGTGTCCAAAAAGATGTGTAATCTCCAAAAGTGAACAATGGCTTCTCTGCTGTATTTCCTTCCACGATCAAGAGGATATGTTTGAACAACAATTAGCTACAAGCCAGAATTTAGCCTGTGACTTTGGCCTGAGCAGAACATACAGCTCAGATATTAACAGTTTATTGACTGAACATCAGAAGATATGTGTTTAAGTGTTTTAATGTTTCTGTCATTATCTCTGGGGTCTTAAATAAGGGGCTAGTTAGCCTCCTTGGAATTCAGGTTGGTTTTTTAATCCTTCAAAGTGAGAGGGTTGAATGATCTCTAAGAGCCATAATGTTTTTCTAGCATGAACATGCTATAATTCTAAGTGCACAATAAAACGGTGGAATCTTACTATTAGGACTTAGATGTTTCTCCCTCTCTCCTCTAAGGTTTCCCTGAAGGTTCTCTGCCCTCTGTTCCTTCTCCCCAAGAAAGTCACTCCAGCACGATGTGTCCTAAAATGAATGAGACCTCTAACTCCCACACAGTCTGCTGCATCTAGTGAAGTGTGCAAGCGTTAGCTGCTCAGTCGTGCCCAACCCTTTGCAACCCCATGGACTCCTCTGTCCATGGGATTCTCCAGGCAAGAATACTAGAGTGGGTTGCCATTCCCTTCTCCAAGGGATCTTCCCCACCCAGGGACTGAAGCTGCATCTCTTGAATCTCCTGTGTTGGCAGGCAAGTTCTTTACCACTGCGGTCCCGGGAAGTCTGACGGGAGAGATGAGAAATCCCGGACAACTAGGATAGTTAATGATGTGGAAATTACTTCTTGCATTTCTGGTGCCAATGAAGGGATACAGAACTGAGCAAGACCTTATTTCCTAAGTGGTTTAAGAGACTGTCCTACCTCTGAGTGATTTATAAATATATAATTCATTGTCCTCTTTACTGGTAGTTGTTATTAGAAGTGTGGGCAGACCTGGGTCTCCCGCATTACAGGCAGGTTCTTTATCAGCTGAGCTACTAGGGGAGCCCTAACTGCATCTAGACCCTTGCCCAATTTCTAATTTGAAGCTTTAGGTAAGTGGAGGACACATTTCTTTTCTTTCCCCCATAAGTTCTGCACTGTGATACAAAATATTAAAATATTCCAATGTGGCACAGACAACGCTTTACTTCAGTCCATGCAACTCTGTTTAATATGTAACCTCTAAGATTCATTGTGTCAAAAAGATCTAAGATTCAGATGGGTTTTGCCATACACAAAATGGGTCTCTTAAAAGTTTCAAGAAACAAGCCTATTCACTTTGTCCTATAACTTTGATTTTTCCTTTAAACACAGCAGTATTTTTAAAGCTACAAAAACTTTCAACATGTACAGAAAGGACTTTGGACTTCAAAATTCTGGAAGACTGGGGATTTGGAAGTTGCAGATTACATTTGAGAAAAGAAATGTATACAAAATAAACCCCCAAAGCCTGCATCTTCCAAATATCACTCAAAATGTATCTTCTGAGTAAAAAGATTGGTGTCACTAATAGAGTTATCATACCTAAAGCAGGAAGGTAAGTGAACATACTCGCCATACCTACTTCTTTTCCATTGTTTTTCTTAACTTTTTCTAGTATTAAACCACAGAGATATAAAGTCAGTTTAAATTCTTCTTGCTGGGGAGAAAGAAATACATCATTTATCTTAAAAAATATCTATCTAAAAACCTGTTCCTGGACCACAGGTTGCCTGACTGAGGAAAAACGGAAGGAATGAAGGCCTATATTACCAGTAAAAACTTGAAATAAAAATGACAGTCTCCAACAAATTTCAGTGGACACTTCTGAACACTGGCACATACATTCTCACAGTATCTGCGATCACTTCAGTGGTCTCTAAAATTTCTAATTATAATCACAAAAAGAATGTTTTATGCAGTATATGTATAATTATTTATTTATAAATAAATACAGATAGTACTGTGTAGGTATTAGTTCACTGTGCCTACTTACAAAGTATAAAGTGGAAACTATAAAGGGAAGAAGTTTATAAGCAAAGATGGATACTGTAATGTTTTGCTCCCAAGCCCTAGTGGACTGCTCATCACATACTTTCTGGAGACCCCCAATGAAGACTCAAAACTAGATAATTCAAGACACATTGTGATTAAGAAAGCCAAAACCAAAATAAGCAAAAACGCCTCCAACTTTTAAAAGCTATTCTTTTCCATTATGAAAAAGATCAAAGAACTAAGTAGCCGTCTGCCTTTTCCCTACAACTTGGGTTTCTAAAATCAACTGTCTTATAGCTGGCAGAATTTCTCACTTGTTCCCCTCATTCTCAAACATTTGGCTTTAAATTACTCATGAGATCCTTGCTCTCTCCTTAACCTCCTATGATTTCCCCACATCAACAGGCAATTCTCAAGCACCACCAAAGCCCCCTTCAAAAGAAGCTGCAGAAAAAGCAAGAAAAGAAACAAACAAACAACTCCCCCCCCCCCCCCCCAGCCCAAGAGCCAACAAACTATTTGTTTTACTGCAACAAACTAGACAACACCGCTCTTGGTTCATTTCACAGAAGGAAATATTCTGGCACATCCAACTTGCCTGCTGTCTCTGCAACTTAACCTCTTTGCGAAGCTGCTCAACTTCCATCTTCAGCTTTTCCTTTTCTGGCAGATCTTCGATGTGAAGGACCGGCATTTTCGCCCCAGACCTGGGCTCAGGGACAGCTCTGGAAGTGGAGCGGCTGCAAGTGCCGGAAAACAGGACGCGCCCCGAACTAACCGCGCTGCCTGCGCGCCCCGCCCGCGCGGAAGGTGACCGCCTCTCCCAGCAGCGGTCCCCAGCGCCCCGACGAGATCCCCCACGCCAGCCCACCCTCGCGTCCCAGGATCGTAAAAGTCCAGCCCTTTGGGCCAGGTCCCCACAACACCAGGAGATCTGCCCCTGCGAGCCCGGGGAGGGCTGAGTTTGCAAAGGCGGCCCGAAGACACAGAGAGGCTGCGCGCTGAGCGGTCTCCCGCGGGGATGCTGGCCCGAGCGGCCCGGGCTCCCGACCCTGCCACGGGAGGACCGGCCTGGGCTGGGGCCCAGGGGTAGGAGCTGAGCTAGTCCACTTTCCTGGGGAAACAACAAAAGTTTTACTTTCTGTTCCTTCCCCACCCCCTCTTTTCCCCAAGTCACATCCGGGTTTTGTTCGTGAAGCAAGAAAAGGAGGACACTACCAGGCAGGAAATAACGGCCCTTCACTTCTCCAAGACTTTCAAAAATATACAGCATGTAACTTTCCCCCCAGCTACACACATGTTTACTGTGGGGCAATGCGGACGCTTAATAAAAGGCCCGAGAGGAAAAAGAAACTGAGCTATAATCTCAGAAACGCGTAACACATCTGTTGATGCGAGCACAACCAGTCTGTTAAATGCCTGAAGTGCGTTTACAAATTTGGGATAAAAAGGGCATTGGGATGTGAATATTGTTTATAGCTCTGATGTTAATAAATTGGCATCCTCAACAGCAAGGATTTTATTCTTTCTTCAGGGGAATAATTGTACTGTTTGAAGTGTAAGCGGATTTATATGTAAATAAATAGGTGTTTATTTTATATATTTATATATATATAAAGTATAAGTAGAAAGTTTAAAGTCCTACCAGAAGGTATTTCTCCATTCCCCGTCTGTCAAGGTTTGGATGACACTTGACACCAAGGGTTTTGAATTCCTGACTCAAGCATCTTCCTGTATGTTTGCAGTGCAGCCACTTCGTTTTGATTTTTCCACTTTCTGGAAAGCCATATGCATCTAGCTTCTAGTCTGTAAAGCCAGAAAGAATGATGTGACAGATGTTTGCCTGCCATACAAAGTTTCCCTTTTACTATCTAAAACCTTGTTAATAATGCTCAAAAGACTAGAAGAAAAATGAAGCATTAGGAAAGGAAAATAAAGTATCTCAAGTGGTCGGATGCATATTTTCTTCTCCCCAGAAATGAACTCCTGCCTGTAGAGTCAAATTTAAGTTGAATGGACATGGGGAGAGGGGAGAAGAGGATGAGATGTATGGAAAGAGTAACATGGAAATTTATATTACCATATGTAAAATAGATAGCTGTGTGGCTCAGGAAACTCAAACAGGGGCTCTGTATCAGCTGTGAGAGGGTTGGGATGGGGAGGAAGATGGGAGGGAGGTTCCAAAGGGAGAGGATATATTTATACCCATGGCTGATTCATGTTGAGGTTTGACAGAAAACAGCAAAATTCTATAAAGCAATTATCCTTCAATAAAAATTAAATAAATTAAAAGAAAATTCAACTTGAGTGGAGGCATTAACTTAGTATCTCAGAGTATTTGGCCTTAGACACCATAGCCATTCTCTGTTTTGTAAGCAGAGGTTTTTTTGTTCATAGTTCCTCACTAGGCTCCACCCACTTATCCTTATTGAATATATTAGAATGAAAAGAATCTTTGATAAGTACTCATGAGTTCCAGTCCTTGCTCTGCCACTGGCCATCACTAGGAAAAGTCACTTATTTTCTTCTGGATTTTGGTTTTCCAATTTGTGCGATATGTGATGGAGTAAGGGAGAGGTGAACTAGCTAAAGTGCGTCTCATTTCTGTTTTTATGTGTCTACATCTGATAAACCACTTTCACAAAGAAAAATATTTAAGAGCTTCATTTTCTGTATTCAAAATGCCACACATTCTAGGAGCTCCCAGTCTCAAAGAAAATTAGATGAACTGCGGGAGTTTTCCCTGTTAGCAAGCAATGAGCCAAGACAAAAAAAACGAATCTGTCTCCAGAACTGATTCTTTTTTTTTCCTTCAATTTCCCCATTGCTTAAATTTAAAAGCTTGGTTAAAAATTGCTTAAATAAGTTAGTGAAAGTAAGTTAATGTGGCCTGAATTAAATAAGCTCAGTACCCAAACTAAATAGGTTGGTTAAGTAAATTAGTGTATGACTGTTCCAAATCATAAAAGTAGGGTTATTTTGGCCTGGAAATTTCTTCCCTGTGAAATCATCTAGTTGCCTGCAGTGATAGTTATAAAACCATAATGGTTCTTTAACTTTTTCCACAGTATTATCAGACTTAAATTAGAGATGAATTGCATATTAGTATGCTTAAAAATTCATAGTTTTAATCAAATTCACATGCTAATATAATACTAAGTAAATTGATTACACTAAAATGAGTTGGGAAATGCTGAAATCACATGATCACACAACATCCTGAAAAATCTTTTGTTGTTTTTGTTTGATTTTAAATGGTAAAATGATAGGTATTAAAAAAAAAAAAAAAGAGCGGGTAACTCCCTATTCCTAAGCATGGCATTCATCTCCCAGAGAGCAACCATGGTAAGTAATTTCTCATAAATTCTCAAAAACATATTTTATCAGGCAAAAATTTGGAATAGACAAATGTTAAAATCCATTATTAATTGTATCCAACTGTAGTTTGATTTTTACTTGTATATATTACTTCTAATGGAAGTTCTTTTGCAAAATAGTATGTGTATAAACCATTCTTCAGTGAAGATGACAGACATAATCAGAAACAAACCTGTATCAGCCCACTGTCTCCTGACAAATGTTTTAAAGAATCTGATAACAACAACAAAAAATTAACCATGTGGTTATTTTCACTTTTAAAGTATAAAAGAGCAAAGGCTATGTATGACATATGTACCTTGACATAAAAAGAAAGGAAAAAAGTTCTTTGACTGTTTTTCTAATGTATGCTGTTAAAACTTCATATAAATAAAAATCTATAAGAAAATATTGAAGTTGATTTTATTGTAGTTAATTTAATATTAAAGAAAGTGAAGTCGCTCAATCCTGTCTGACTCTTTGTAACCCCATGAACTGTAGCCTACCAGGTTCCTCCATCTATGGAATTTTCCAGGCAAGAGTACTGGAGTGGGTTGCCATTTCCTCCTCCAGGGGATCTTCCTGACCCAGGGATTGAACCCAGGTCTCCCGCATTGCAGGCAGACGCTTTACCATCTGAGCCACCAGAGAAGTGATTTAATACTAACTTGAGCTCAAAAAAGGCAAGGTTCTTGTTTTGTTTTGCCTTGTAATTTTTATAAGCTGTGGATCCTCTCTGCATCTATTTTGTAGGTATAGATAAAACTAGGTTATCTCCCAAATTCTGCCCTTCTAAAATTTATAAAGTAAATAGTGACTCTTTAGGTCATTAAATGATTGTTTCTTTCAGGAAAATATTTAACCCACATTTGATGCACTTGGTTCATTTGATATTGGTTCAGTTTATTATAAGATTCCTCTTCTAAATAAAAAGAATAGGAAGTCACAGGATGACCATGTCTGATGCTCCAATTTTCATTAACAGTTACTTATGATGCACGGTATCAAAATGATTTATCAGTCTTGTCCATAGAAGACTTTAATTCCTACTGCATATAATTGGTCATTTTCATTACTCAGTTTACTGTTGTCCTTGTGGCAATATATTCTTTGAAGAATTTAGGAAGTTTGAAATTAGTGTTATTTGTAAATCTGGCTAAAATCAAATCAATCCAAATTAAAATAACATTGAGGTTTTTCCTTTTGTTTTTTCTGGCTAAAGTTTAAACTCACTTATGTGTACAAAGCATCAAAGTTCAAGTATCTCCAATGACATAGTAAGAATGTGTTTTTAACCCATTTCCACTAATACTGGGAGTTCTGTTGAAGAGCCAAATACTAAGACTCTGGAGCATTTTTTTGTTCGTTCCTTTTAACCTAGTAATCCCTGGCCCTGAAATAATTTCTACAAAAAAACCCAGTGTCACTCACCACCAGATGTAGCTATATAGGCTGAGAAACAGTTACGCTCTTATTTCCTCTTCCTGGACCATCTTTGCCTGTATTTCCTTCCTATAATTTTTATCTTATTCAAAATCTGCTGACAATCTGTATTTTAAAGCAACAGGAATTTTTAGTCTCTGGTTAGTTTCATCATTGGATAAGCCAACAAGAATTCTAAATTGTCCAATATAAAAAGCACCACCATTGCCTGCTTTTAATTGAATTAAACACTTATTATGTTAATTAAACTGTAGAGACAATTTATTAGTTGGTGTGGTAGTTTCAAAGATGAACAGAGCTCCTGGCTGGAGAAATTTACAGTATAACATTAATACTAAGACAACCATATACATTATAGTAAGAGAAAGCAAGGTTATGTTAAATGACTTAGATATACTGTGGGGATGGAGTGAGAGACAAAGAGAGCTTTTAGTGACCTTAGAAGAGGAGTATGATTTATTACCTTTTTCCTATATGTTTATCTCATATCTAAATGATTTGAAATAGTCACATAAAGATCTATCTTAATCCATTTTACGAAGTTCAAATGTTGAAATTACTTACCTGAAGATCTCAACCAGAAAGTTGATTAGTCAGGGATTTAATTTAGAACCATCTGGCCCCCAAATCTATTTCCAGTTGAGGGATGAACGGTAAAGATGTTGTTAAAATGATACATGTCAGTAAATGCCAAAGCCAAGACTTTGGTTTTTTTTAATCAGGAAAAAAAAAAAAAAAGATATATGGACCACTTAACGAACATTAAATGGCACATGGAAAAAGACCCTAGAGATAGATCACAATTAAACAAATAGGTAAAATATGTAGGATGCTAGAAGTTGAGGGGTGCTATGGAGGAAAATTAGAATAGGAAAGGGAGATGGGGAGTACTGGGGTGGGAGAAGGGTGTTGGAGAGGGCTTTTACTATTTTCCACAGCGGGGAGAAAAGCCTCTGCAGAGGAAAAACAGATGAGTCCTGTAGTCTATCTTGGAATCCCTTAATATAAAAAGCATATTATATAATGGGGCTTTCCAGGTGGCTCAGTGGTAGAGAATCTGCCTGTCAATGCAGGAGACCAGAGTTCAGTCCCTGAATTAGGAAGATCCCCTGGAGAAGGAAATGGCAACCCACTCCAGTGTTCTTGACTGAGAAATCCCATGGAGAGAGGAACCTGGCAGGCTACAGTCCATGGGGTCACAAAAGAGCTAAACACGACTTAGCAACCAAACAACAGCAACACCGTTATGTAATAAGGAAGAACCTTTTGTATTCTATCAATACAAAAGAGTTAATGTCTAAAGGGATGTCACCTATGAGCTGAAATTACACAAAATGGCCAATCACTGGGAGCCCTGCCTCCCAGGTAATAAGCATTTAGGAAAAATACTTTTGTTTCTCTTATAGGAAGCATCCTGACTAGGCCCACCTGCTGATGACTTCAGGAAGGAAGACGTTAACACATCCTCTCCAGAGGCTGAAGGGAACCAGGAAATGTTTGACTTTACTCTCTCCCTTTAGTATACAAGAAGCCTGAATTCTAACTCAGGCAAGATGGTTCTTTGGGGTACAAGTCCACCATCTTCTTGGTATACTGGCTTTCTGAACAAAGTTGCTATTCCTTGCCCCAACAACTCATTTCTAGATTACTTGTCTGCTGTGTGGTGAGCAGTACAAGCTTGGACTCAGTTTGATACGTGTTAAGAAAAAGGGGCTGTGCATTGTTTACAATAGCCAAGACATGGAAACAACCTAGATGCCCATCAACTGATGAATGGATAAGAAAGCTGTGGTACATATACACAATGGAATATTACTCAGCATTAAAAAAAAAAATTCATTTGAAGCAATTCTACTCAGATGGACGAAACTGGAGCCCATTATCCAGAGTGAAGTAAGCCAGAAGCAAAAACAACAATACAGTATATTAACGCATATATATGGAATTTAGAAAGACAGTAACGAGAACCCAATATGGGAGACAACAAAAGGAACGCAGATGTATAGAATAGACTCGTGGACTTTGTGGATGAGGGTAAGGGTGGGGTGATATGGGAGAAGGGCATTGAAGCATGTTAATTGTCATGTGTCTAATCAATCGCCAGGCCAGGATTGATGCTCGGGACTGGTGCAGCGGGATTTCCCGGGGGGGAGGGAGGAGGGAGGGGGGTTCCGGAGGGGAAGCATATGTAAACCCATGGTGATATCATGACAATGTATGGCAAAAACAATAAAAAAAAAAAAGATCAGAAAAGAAAAAAAAAAAGAAAAAAAAAAAGAGAGAAAAAAAAAAGAAAAAAAAAAAAAGAAAAAGGGGCTGGACAAGAGTCAATAGATCTTTGTTGAGCATTTACTCTGGTCAGAGTAGGAGGTCACTGTGCTAGGAGCCAAACCTGAAACAACCTTTGTGTGTGTGCATGCTCAGTTGTGTCCGACTGTTTGTGACCCCATGAGATACAGCCCCCCAGGTTCCTCTGTCTATGGGATTTCCTAGGCAAGAATACTGGAGTGGGTTGCATTTCTTCCTCTCTTATGTCTCCTGCCTTGGCAGGTGAATTCTTTACCACTGAGCCACTGGGGAAAGCCCTGGAAACAACCTTTAGATTCCCTTTCAGATCCAAAGGTCTTTTACCTTGTTTTTAAAAGGATGACAATCAATTAGCATTTCTAAGTATTCTGATGTTGATGTATTGTAAAACAGCACTGTAAATGTGGGCTAGCAACAAAAAAAACCACTAACAACAAAAACAGTTTCCAAGTTGGAGTAAAAATAGTTTTCAGGTTAACATTTGTCATTTGTTACAGAAGCATGGGCAAGTTATCTCTTAGCCATCAACACAAAGATGGTGAAATTTGTCTTACGAAAACTCAGTAAGATGCCAGGAAGAAACTGATTAGGAAGATAGTGCAGGTAATAGCTGTTATTCTATCATCTTTATACTGCCACAGAAAAAAGGACTATGCTGGTGAGTCTTCATGGGGAGGGCAGGGGACAACATGTATCTTAAAGGATTCTGAATATTTTGTCTAGTTCTGTTTCCAGTAATAATACTGGCTAACACTTATTGGATCTTATTACATGCCAGACATTATGTTAAATACTGTACGAGTATATTTTGTTGTTTTTCAGTCCCCATGGACTGCAGCAGGCCAGGCTCCTCTGGCCTCCATTATCTCCTGGAGTTTGCTCAAATTCATGTCCATTGAGTCGGTGATGCTATCCAACCATCTCATCCTCTGCCGCCCCCTTCTCCTCCTGCCTTCAGTCTTTCCCAGCATCAGGGTCTTTTCCAATGAGCTGGTTCTTCACATCAGGTGACCAAGGTATTGAAATTTCAGCTCCAGCAACAGTCCTTCCAATGAATATTCAGGGTTGATTTGCTTTAGGGTTGACTATAAAGGGAATTCATTATCCTTATTCTACAGTAGAAGAAACTGAGATTTAGGAAGAGTAAGTAATTTATCCCAGGTCAAGTAGGCAGTAAAGTGACAGAGCTAGACCTTTCTGGTTTCTCATACCCTTGATACATGTTCTGCTTAAATCCACCGTGCTCCATGACCACAGACCGAACACTTGATCCAGCTGGGATTCTGGGGGAAAGTCATGTGACTGCTGACAAGTACAATTGGTAACAGTGTAGAAAGAGGTTATGTTAAAACCACTGCTGCTGACTAGGGGTTCAGAAAGGGATACAAAAACCATAGCATCAACAATAAACATCTTTATAGCACATGTTCTGCAAATATAGGTCTTCCATGACTCAGAAGAAGAGACTTCCTAATCCCCTAAGGAAGAGAAAGGTTAAGGAAAATATAGGTCTAACCAGGAAATTTCTAGGTGGAATATTAAGGAGGTTGAAAGGGTAATGGAGAAACATAAAACATTTACTATATGCTGGCATCCAGAATAATATAAACTCATTATAAAACATATTATTGTTAAAGAAAGGGATCAATCAATATTTGTTGTCAATTATGTGTTAAACCTTGTGGTAAGTACTTTAAGAAAACCATAGACTTACACATTATCACATTCCAAATTTTATTAATCACTTTTATTTATAATTTTAAAATTTGTGTATATGCTTAACAATATTATTACATATGACCAAACATTAGTATGTCATTAAAGCTCAAGATATTCCATGGGATTTAAAAAAAAAAAATGCCTTATGAAATCACACAGCCTCCTTTGAGCTCCTTGAAGGGATTTTTGTCCTCTGGGATACCCTTTACTAGTGGATCCTCCCCAGATCTTTCTTCAACATAATCCCTGAATTCTTCACAACATTTGGACACCTTAAAGGAAAAAAGAAAGAGATGATTTATTTGGTTTAACAGAGAAAATACTTCAGAATCCAAGAATGTATTTGTAATTATCATTTGTGTGTGTGTGTTTTATCTTTTTAATGTGATTCTGCTTTCTGCCAATGCTTTCATACTTTGTATGAGAGAAGAAGAAATATTGACAGCGGCTCCCTCCTCTGTCCTTGTGGATATCTTCAAGCTAAGGCTAGTCAGCTGGCCAAACTCCAGCTAAGGGTTCTCAGCAGATACTGCCTCCAGCCTCTTTAAAGGAGACAGGACCCAGGGATCGGAACACAGCTGACAACACAAGTCAAGAATGTTACCAGAGTAGGCATTGGTTAAATGCTTTTCCTCATTCCAAAAGTGTGACCTGTGAAGGTGGGAGGTAATGAATGATTGTTAAATTCCAGGCTTATCACCACTCCTGGATTCTCAGAAATATACACCTGTAATTTTATTTTAAGCTTGCCTAATGATTGATCGTGATTGTGAACTTGAAGGTAAGCTCCAAAGGGACCCCTGTCTGACTCGTTCACATGTATCGCAGGCATCTAGAACAGAACCAATTTGTGTGTGTGTATGTGTGTGCTCAGTCATGGCTGACTCTTTGCAACCCCATGGACTATAGCCTGCTGGGCTCCTTTGACCATAGAATTTTCCAGGCAAGAATACTGGAGTGGGTTGCCACTTTCAACTCCAGGGGATCTTCCTTCCCCCATATCTCCTGCATTGGCAGGTGGTTCACTCTGCCACCTGGGAAGACCCCTACATTTTATTGGTGTTTAGCAAAAAAATAATGGCTGAACCAAATCATTTGTTTTGCTTACGAGCTTGCTCCTTAGTCATCTGCAACTTTGTGAAAAATCAAGCTTTAGTATTTTAATTAATGGACTCAGTAAAAGTCTGTTAATGTACCATATTACATACTGTTCAGAGAGAGGCCAAGTTCTATACATGTGTAAATATAAGTGTGTGTGTTGTGTATATGTATACATAGGCATATACATACATGGGACCACATTATTCATTGCTTTTGATTGTCAACTTGTTTTGTTTTCACTTAATATATCTTTATGACATTAACACAAAGCTGTTTTATTTTTGGCAGTCCATGAAGTAACCATTCCACAAGTTATCTAAGGAATTTATTGTTTGGTTTTAATAAAATCTTCATGTCATTTTTTTGTGGAAGTTCTAAGCAACACCAGACAGAAGACTTAAAACTACTTATAACTCTGCAAACTCATTATCTGCATATTAGAACAAATCACTTCTAACTGGGGGCAGGGCACTGCTCAGATGGCTTCTTCATAGGAAGATACTTGGAGTTTATGCACACATTTGAACAATATCAATTTGAAATATGCAGTGATTTAGAATCACTTTTTTTCCTCCTCAAAATTCAGACTTGAGATTTAGATTCACTTTTCCCCCTTCTTCCAAACACCAGCTCTTTGGGCCCCAACCAGATGTCAGCAATAGGAATCCGTGAGGGTTGGTTTTGACAATGTCTAGTTAGGGTCTGAGGATACTGAGGAGCAATAATTACCTGCAATCCTACATGAGTGTATGTGGTTCAAAACTCTAAGTGTATACAGTTTAATACAAGTTTATACAGCATGGTGAAAAGAACATGGGCACTGGATTCAGGTGATCCTATGTTTGATTTTGTCTCTGCTCACTTACCAGCTATGTCCTTATTTAAAAGTTTATCCAAGGTTTAGCTACTTCATCTATGAAATAGAAGGAACACAGGTTGCATTAAATACCTGGCATAGATAGTTAGTAAAGCAAATGGTAGCTATTAACTACAAGGACTGTCTTTCGTTTTTGCTTATTATATTCACTTAAAGTCATCACAAATCTTTTTAGAAATTGGATGTCAAGAGTTGTCTTAGTTTGACAATGCTGCTATTTAGTCGCTAGGTCGTGTCTGATTCCATGCGACCCCATGGACTGTAAGCTTCCAGGCTCCCCTGTCCATGGGATTCTCCAGGCAGGAATACTGGAGTGGGTTGCCATTTCCTCCTCCAGGGAGTCTCACAATGCTACCACCTTGATAGCAAGGTTGAGGCATATTATAGATCAGTCTGGTTCATAGATATCAATAATAATTTTTAAAGTAATAATAATTGCCTATTGTTCCTATTCCCATTTTACAGAAGAAGAAATTGGCATAGGTAAGTTGGCTAATTTAAGTAAATGTTACACAGGGAGAAAGTTGTGGAGCCATAATCTGAGTCAGGTAGGGTTCCAGAGGAGACCTGCTTAACCACACTATGATGGACACTATGCCATCCTATGTCAGAGTTCTGGGTTCAGGCCTGGAAAGTTCTGAGTGTGTGTGTGTGTGTTTGCAGTTTTGGCAGCCTGATAATAAATTAAATTGACTTCCAAGAGCAAAGACACATTGAGTAATAGGAAAAGGAACCACAAAGCCTGACAAAATGGGGATGTATGTGATGTTTATCCAAAACAATAACTCCCAGGTGAGCTTGCCATAAAGTGTTCAGTAAACATGAAGATGACCCAGCTGCAAATAAAACAATCCTGGCGATATAAATAACAAAACAGCTTTTGGGTGTTTCAAGTATACAAGAAAAAACATTAACTCCTTTATCTCAAAAGTTTATTTTCCCACAAATTATAAAGATAAAGATTTCAACTTTTTTGGTGTATGTTCCAAGCTTTTGTACTGTTTAAAGATTTAATTTTTATCTTTACAACAAAGTATGTTTTGCCTGTATGGAAAGGGCAACAGGGAAGTTTGAGACAGTTTAAACACAAAAGAAGCCAAAATTCCAACTTTTACTGGGAGTGAGAGTTTTGAGCAAAGTTTGAAGATAATACAAACTCCTTTTTTCACTTTGGCCTGATAAAACAAGTTTTTTTTTTTTTTAAGAAACATGAAATATACTCTTATGACTTGTGGAGGAGTTTTTGTTCTACTGATGTTCCTAAAACAAAGAGATCTGAAGTACATATCTACATTTTCCAAGCGTCACTTTGGTGGTGGGAAGCTGTTTGTTTGGTGGAAAGCTTTATTTCTTTGCCATTTCTGCTCCTTCTAATGGCAGAGGACTTCGGGTAACGGGTTTTAAGTTCTGACAAATGTTTTTAGGAGAAACCAGCAAGTTCTTGGCCTGACCTCATTCTTATTTTCAAAGAAGGAATAGAATGTACTCATTCATTACTGGCCATGACAATGCTGGAGGGGATGACGTCTTGGCTAAGAGTATTTGAACAATATTAAATAAAGAGAAACATCAATTTAGTAAAGTAAAAACAAAATGTCTATATGCATTGCTTAACTTTATTGCTTAGCTAAAAATTATGATGTCTCATATTCTTCACTTCATTTTTCTCTCTCTACTCCTTTTAAAAAAAAATCTATAAAAATGTAAAAACATTTTTAGTTTAGTGGCCATACAAAAACAAAAACTGGCCAAGGGCTGGATTTGGCTTATGGAACATAGTTTTCCAGATTGTTAATTTTAACTCTAAATCAGAAGATAATTATGATTATTAATTTTATTAATTTCTGATGAATTTTATCTGAGCAACTTATTTTCAACTGTGCCGAGCTTCTCCAATGAGTAATGTGAAAGAGGAAAAATAATTTTCCCTCTACGCTTCTAGGTTCTTAACTGAGATTACTCCGTAATAAGAAAGGCAGATTAACAGGAGAAAAACAAGTTTAAAAACATGTATACTCTCTGTATACAAGGGAGAAACTCAGGAAAACTGAGGAGCTTCCTGAATTAGTCCAAGTCACCACCTTAAATACTACTACAGTGAAAGACAAAAGAAGATGGTGGGTGTGGACGACAGGGATGTGGACAGTTATGAGCTTAAGATAATTATCAGACCCTTACCCTAAAAAGCCCCTGGAGGCTCATATGGTAAAGAATCTGCTTGCAATGGAGGAGACTTGCATTCAATCCCTGGGTTAGGAGGATCCCCTGGAGAAGGGAATGGCTACCCATCCCCTCCAGTATTCTTGCCTGGAGAATCCCGTGGACAGAGGAACCTGGCAGGTTTTACAGTCCATGAGGTCTCAGAGTCTAAGCAACAAACACTTTTCATTACCTTAAAATAATTCATGACGGCCTATCCCTTAAGGACAAATATTTCCCTTTCTTATGTCAGAATACAACCTCTTGGCTATGCCCTTATAAGCCCCAGACTTTCTCTTCCCTAGAACACTCTTCAGGTTTTACCCAAATCTGTCTCCTGAGCTATAATATTTAAGAGCCCCAAATAAACATTTTTCATTAAAAAAAAAAAAAAAGGATACAAAAAAAAAAGTGGCAAAAAAAAAAAAAAAAAACAAAACTACAACCAATAGGCCCAAATGGAGTCACTTGTGCTAAGTCCCACATCAACAAACCAAAACTTTATATCTAATTTAATTGCAGTTTCAATGTTTCCCAAGAGTAAACCTAACACACCAGAATTTCCCAATCTGCATGAGCTAATTTGCATGAGAGACCTCCTGCTCTTCCCCGAAATGAAGTTGCTCCTGCCTGAAATAATTCTTCCTTTGTTTATGACTTCTTTGTCCCGCCTCTTTGTGCCTATAAAAACCTTGCATTTTGCACAGCTCCTTGGTGAGCCTTTCTACTTGCTAGAAGGGATGCTGCTCAATTCATGAATTATTTAATAAGGCCAATTATATCTTCAAATTTACTCAGTTACATATTGTTTTTTAACAACAGTAAACAAGGGGATGGTGGTTAAACAGATTTAAATCCTTGTGTTCCCCAATGATAAAAGTTCCTAGAGACTTAAGAGTCATTCTTCTCCTCCTGATACAGAGGAGTGAGCACTTGTATGCATGCTAAGTCACTTCGGTCATGTCCAACTCTTTGTGTCCCTATGGACCAAAGCTCACCAGCTCCCCTGTCCATGGGATTCTCCAGGCAAGAATACTGGAGTGGATTGCCATTTTCTTCTTCAGGGGATCTTCCTAACCCAGGGACTGAACTCACATCTCTTATGTCTCCTGCATTGGCAGGCAGATTCTTTACCACTAGTGCCACCTGGGAAGCCCCACAGAGAAGGAGACACCCTTACCAATGGAGATTTCCCTTACAAATAAAATTCAAAAGAGAACAGCAGTTACCATCATTCTTTCCAGTGTCACTTCTTTCTTGAGCTGGTCCACTTCCATCTTCAATTTGTCCTTTTCTGTCAGGTCCTCAATATTGATCACTGGCATCTTTTGCCTGCTGAAAAAGAAGAAAGTTTTATACAGATGAATTGTTAGATTCACCTCAAGTTAATGTAAGTCAAACTTTCCTTCAGCTCTGAACTTACTAAGTGAACTGTTTGCTTTAACTTCCTTTGATAACCAGTTTCTCTTGAATGCTCTCCAAACAATACTATACTACATACTAGCCCTGAGATTTTAAAGCTTTCTTATAATCTTCACTAATATGATTAAGTATTTAACTCTAAACATCTGCTAGTAGGTTTGTGGAGAGAGGTCAGTTTAGTCAGTATATGATCTTAAATATCCAATGCTCCTCCTTTTCCCTGTTTCTCGGCACAGTGTATAAACTTGAGGTTCCAACACTCATCTCCAACTTAAAAACCCACCATTATATGATTTATGCCATTTATGCTACTTTGAGGTCACTGAGGACTCCCCATTAATTCTCTAAGTCACTAGAGTATTTAATCTGGTATTAACAGAGAAACATACAGAAAGTATCATTATAAGTCCCTTATAAATAATGGATTGACATAGGAAGCAACAGAATGAAAATACAACAAATAACCTTGCTAATTAGAAACAAACTAGTATATTACTTAGATTATACCTGAATTTTTTTTTTCTTTTTGTATATTACTGTCACAATGAATTGGATAGCAATGATGAGTAAATGAAGCAGGTTAAAGGGGACACGGTGAGTCTGATCTCCTGATGTATATTATAAAAGAATTAGGGCAGTAGCCAATATCTTCTTCTTCTTAATGGAATCAGTGGGCCATGGGAAAGATGGCATATTATTTTGGTGACTCCTTTATGAAACTGCCTGTAAAATATTTCTTTGTATCCAAGTGGCATCAGGCTTTGTGATCTATCCTCTTTTGGTCTTGTCTTTCCTTCTGTGTCTCTAATCCAACTTCTGTGATGACATATTTTTATGAAAGTTAGATGCGCTCAGGTCATACGTTATTTTAGAAAAGACCTTAGAGTCATACATATACATAAAATATGCTGCTAATCATATGTTAGCAATTAATTGTCATTTCCAAAACATTTGAGGAAATATTATTTTCCTTCTTAGTTTTATGATACTCTGTTCTTCTCTGAATAAAAAAGAGATAGTGTAGCCTATTTTTAGGGATAAATGCCTACTGATGCCAACAGAGAGGCAGAAGAGAAAACCCAACGGATGTGTGGGGATGTGTGTGTGTTAATCACAGTCGTTGTCTGACTCTTTGCAACCTCATGTACTGTAGTCTGTTAGGCTCCTCTGTTCATGGAATTCTCCAGACAAGAATAAAGGACTGGGTAGCCATTCCCTTCTCCAAGGGATCCAACCCCAGTCTTCTGCACTGAAGGCAGATTCTTTACCATCTGAGTCCCCAGAGAAGCCCACCCAGTGGATACCCAAAGCCAATATTTCCTATGCTTTTAACTTTCATTTTGCATTTTTTATTTTTTTCTATTCTGTGAATCCCACTGCGCAACTGTTGTTTGGTATTTGAAAGCCCATTCTCAATTTTATTCTTACCTTCCTTCTCACCTCCTTTAGACTATCTGCAAAAATTCACAAGCACATCTGTTTCTCCTGATCATTTTTATTTGTTGACATTGTCCTTTGCACAACTTTTCCCCATCTTGGAAAATCTTTTCCACTTGGCAACGGCTTTAAAGGATCACTTTAGGAACTTGTTAAAACAGGAACCCAGATTAAGAGGTTTTGATTTAGGGAAGGGCTTAGAATTTCATTTTCTCTACTGCAGAGAAGCCTTACCATATATTGGCAATAAAATGATCATTCACTGGCATTTGCTAGCTGTGTGGTCCTGATCAAGTCCTAAAACCTCTCTGTGGCTCATTTTACTAGGAAATAGGAGCAATAATAGTATCTACATTGTAGATTTCTTTGTTTGAGAAGAATAAAGATCGTACAACACTTGGAGCATGGAGCAAGCACGCAGTGCCTGTTAGCTGATGTTACTCGGTACCTATAGACGTTCCCATCGTGCTGTTCTATCTGTCACTTGCTGATATGTGGCTTTAAAAGTGCTCTTAAAGGATATGATATGGACATGATTTGGGTCCTTTCATACCACATGTAGTAGATGCTGTTGGTACCTTTTCCAGACTCCTCTTTCTCTTTCCAGGGTGGGTTATTTATCCCTCTGGAAGCTGTGGGCATTGACACTCACCTTTGCTTATGTTTTCCCTTGGCTGATGAAAACCTTCAACTGATGATATCTGGCAGATTATGACAGCGGGCCCCCGTGGGTGTCCTGTAGCAAATGGCTGCCTGAAATGGGGTTCTGATAGTCCAGATCACTGTCTCTGGGCTGAAAAGCCTTGGTATAACTGAGCTGAGAGCCTTCCTGAGCATCCCATGGATTCAGGATGAAGCTAGACTTTTGAAACTACATCTTTTCATACCTTCTCCTCCTTCATCCTGTTTTCCTCATCAGAGATCTCTCCTGAGCACTCACCCTCAATAAATCACTTGGAAAAGGGCCTCTGTCTTAGGTTCTGCTTCTGAGACACACTGAAACACAGTAGATTATAAGAACCTTTACAACAGCATCCATATATTTTATAATGTATGTCCTTACCACTGTGTATTGTCTTGTATTTTGTTCAGATACAGAAGAGAATCATGAAGTACTGATAAAGCCACTTGCAACCTATGTCAGAAATATTTACCTTGACATAGAGAAAAGTGCAAGATGTTGGAGAGGAGGAAAAATAATTTTCTCTCTACCCTTCTAGGTTCTTGGCTGAGACCATCCTGTAATAAAAGATTAATAAAAGAAAAATGAACAGAAGTTTAGTAACATATATACCTCCTGTATACATGGGAGAGACCCAGAAAAACTGAGTAACTTCCCAAAATGGCCCAGGCCACCACCTTAAACACTGCTTCCTGCTAAAGACAAAAGAATGTTATGGAGGGGGAGGAGGAGTCAGTTACAGGAGGTATTTAGGCAAAGCACAGTTAGGGCTATGAGACATGAGTTGCTGTCTTCTCCATTGATAAGAGTTTTTAGAGATTTAGACTCATCCTCCTCTTTCTGGTACAGAAAGGGAGACACATTACAAATGGAGATTTCCCTTAGAAATATAAACGTCTCTTACAAAAGAATAACTTCTACTTGGTTTTCATGGCTTCTTCTATGTCTGCTGTTTCTTAAAAGTAATCAGCTCAAAATACCCCTTATGCCAGAGAGACATATTGTGAGGTGGCATCTTATTCTCCCTTCCAGTACCTAACTTCCCATTATTAACAAATGATTTCTTAACTCTACAGTGCTCTGGTTCACCATATTTAATAACAATTTGAGCAAACCACACTTCATTTGATGTGAATCTTAGAAGGTGAATCTTCGACAATTTGAGAATGATTGCCGAATTGGAAACCACAGGTCTTGTATGGAAAAACTCAAAGAGTGACAATCAAAACTCTGACCACCCTCAAGGACACCTAGATATGCAACGAAGCACAGCCTACATTATCTGCATGGAGATCTATATATATCTCCATGCTCAGAGTTGTACTGAAGTCAAAGATGTAAAAGCATTTAGATATAATATCATAGAATTACTTTTTAAAAAGTTTTATTCAAGTATAGTTGATTTACAGTGTAATGTAGGTTTCAGGTGTACAGCAAAGTGAATCAGTTATATACATATATATATATATACACCCACTCTTTTTTTGATATTCTTTTCCCATATAGGTCATTACAGAGTATTGAGTAGAGTTCCATGTGCTGTACAGCAAGGTTCCTATTATGTCTTTTTTACAGTAGTGTGTAATTTTCAACATCAATTTCCCAATTTATCCCCCCACCTTATCCCCTGGTAACCACAAGTCTGTTTTCTACATCTGTAAATCTACTTCTGTTTTGCAAGTAAGTTCATTTGCACCTGTTTCTTGATCCCATAAATAAGCAATGTCATACAGTATTTGTCTTTCTGTGTCTGATTTACTTCACTCAGTATCATAATCTCTAGGGCCACCCATACTGCTGGAAAGGGGCATTATCTCGTTCTTTTTTTATGACTGAGTAATATCCATTATATATGTACCACATCTTTTTATCCACTCATGTTTTGATGGAATTAGGTTGCTTCATGTCTTGGCTATTGTAAATAGTGCTGCCATGACCACTGGGGTGCATATATCTTTTGGAATTATGGTTTTCTCCAGGTATACGCCTGGGAAGAGGACTGCTGGATCATCTGGTAGTTCTATTTTTAGTGTTTTTAGAAACCTGTTCCCCCTAGAGGCTGTACCAATTTGCATTCCCACTATCAGTGTAGGTGAGTTCCTTTTGCTCCATAGCCTCTCCAGAATTTATTGTTTGTAGGTTTTTTTGATAATGGCCATCCTGAGCAGTGTGAAGTGATACCTCATTGTAGTTTTGATTTTTATTTCTTTAATAACTAGTGACGTTGAGCATCTTCATCTTGTGCTTTTTGGCCGTCTTATCATCTCATTACTATTTATCCCATTTGCAGATGAGACAAAGGGGATCCAGAGAACTGAAGTGCCCAAAATCACACTGTAGGTAAGAGTAGAGCTGGGGTTATAACACAAGTGTTTGTTTTCTGGTCTGGTCTAGTCTGGTCTGGTCTGGGATGATTTCCATTCTAGCAAACTAGTCTTCAAACTAGTTTAAAAGATTGGATTTGCTTTTATTTTATGTACTCCATTACTCCAGAATTACTTAGAGAAACAGAGCACAGAGCTGACAACCAAGGGCTAGCCACCCCCAGTTTTCTCATTACCTAGGCCAGATACTCTAAATTTGAGGTTTGGGCCACCCTCTATGGAAAGTCCTAAGAAGTGCTAGATCAGACTGCTGGACCTACTACCTAGTATCTGTACCTCAACCTTCACCAGAATATAAAGGGAGGGCTGAAGACTCATAGAACAACAAGCCCATGTAGCAGGTACAGCTAACTCAGGGAAGAAAGATACTCCCATCAGGTAGAAGATACATCACCTTTTACCTTTTCCTCCACCCTGCCCTGACATCAGGTGAGTTAAGGTCCAAAAAAGCCAAGAAGAGTAGAGGAAGAGGAGACAGAACACTGGTTCTCAGTGGGAGCAGTAGTGCCCCTAGGGGGCCTTTTGAAACTGCCAGATTGTTGATGGTTTTCTCTGGTTTTGCAGGTATGGGTGAAGGATGGTAAGGATAGAACTATGTAGAGTAGCTTGTTGTTTTAGTCACTAAGCCATGTCTGATCTTTTTGTGGCCCTATAAACTGTAGCTCGTCAGCCTGCTCTGTTGGTGGGATTTCCCAGGGAAGAATACTGGAGTGGGTTTCCATGCCCTCCTCCAGGAGCTCTTCCCAACCCAGGGATCAAACTGGCATCTCCTGCACTGGCAGATGGATTTTTTTTTTTTTTTTTTACCACTGAGCCATTGGGCTTCCCAATAGAATAGAGTAGCTTCAGTTCAGTTCAGTTCAGTCATTCAGTCATGTCTGACTTTCTGCAACTTCATGGACTGCAGCACGCCAGGCCTCCCTGTCCATCACCAGCTCCCGGAGTTTATTCAAATTGATGTCCATTGAGTCAGTGATGCCATCCAACCATCTCATCCACTGTCGCCCCCTTCTCCTCCCACCTTTAATCTTCCCCAGAATCAGGGTCTTTTCAAACGAGTCAGTTCTTCACATCAGATGGCCAAAATATCGGCGTTTCAGTTTCAGCATCAGTCCTTCCAATGGATATTCAGGACTGATCTCCTTTAGGATGGACGGGTTGGATCTCCTTGCTGTCTGAGGGACTCTCAAAAGTCTTCTGCAACACCACACTTCAAAAGCATCAATTCTTCAGCACTCAGCTTTCTTTATAATCCAACTCTCACATCCATACATGACTACTGGAAAAAAACATAACTTTGACCAGATGGACTTGTGTCAGTAAAGTAATGTCTCTGCTTTTTGATATGCTCCCTAGTTTGGTCATAACTTTCCTTCCAAGAAGTAAGTGTCTTTTAATTTCATAGCTGCAGTCACCATCTGCAGTGATTTTGGAGCCCCCAAAATAAAGCCTGTCACTATTTCCACTGTTTCCCCATCCATTCGCCATGAAGTGATGGGAACGGATGCCATGATCTTAGTTTTCTGAATGTTGAGTTTTAAATCAACTTTTTCACTCTCCTTTCACTTGCATCAAGAGGCTCTTTAGTTCCTCTTCACTTTCTGCCATAAGGGTGGTGTCATCTGCATATCTGAGGTTATTGATATTTCTCCCAGCCATCTTGATTCTGGCTTGTGCTTCTTCCAGCCCAGTGTTTCTCACGATGTACTCTCCATATAAGCTAAATAAGCAGGGTGACAATATACAGCCTTGACGTACTCCTTTTCCTATTTGGAACCAGTCTGTTGTTCCATGTCCAGTTCTAACTGTTGCTTCCTGACCTGCATACAGGTTTCTCAAGAGGCAGGTTAGGTGGTCTGGTATTCCCATCTCTTGAAGAATGTTCCACAGTTTTCAATAGAGTAGCTTAGGGTCTCACTAATATCTTTCAGAGTTTCCATAGGTTTTTTGACAATTTATTTAAAATTAAAAGAAGATCCCTTGGTGTAGGAAATGGCAACCCATTCCAGTATTCTTGCCTGGAGAATCTCATGGACAGAGGAACCTGGTGGGCTACAGTTCATGGAGTCGTAAAGAAGTCTGACCTGACCTAGTAACTAAACAACAACAAGGACAGTGTAAAGTTAAAAGGTTACTTGTCTTCTGTTTACTTTTAAACATTGTAGATTAGAGTATTTTGAACAATAAAACTAATAAAACAATTAACTTAAAAGGACTATACTAGAGAAAATTACTACAAATTAATTTTTAAATGCCCTTTGTTTTGTACAGAGGATCAATCACAGATTCTTTGAAAAAGAAATGCTGTTGGGACACTTTAAATGTGTTGATTCATAAACATTCAGTTTGACACATTTTTCAGACACAAATCCACTCTGTTACGTACAATAAACTTGTAATCATGGGTATAAACTTTCTCTTCTCATACTTTTCTTTTTCATCTTGACATTATACTTGGGACTATTAAAGAATAATAGCTCACATTTTTATTCATTTGTTCAATAAATATTTACTGAGTTCTATTATGTGCCATATAGTATTCTGTATACTTGAAGGTAGAGTAGAGGGAAAAAAAATTGGAACACTTACATTCTCATGAGGGAGACAAACAATAAACAAGATTTAAGAAATTAAATGTAGAAAGATTTTGTGAAAATGTTAAGGGGAAAAATATAACATGGAAGGAAAAAGAAATGTCAAAAGAAGTTATTTCAGTCATTGAAAGAGTGGCCGGGGCAGGCTTCTCTGAGACAGTGCTATTTGAATGAAGACCCGAAGGAGTGATGGCGTATCTAACAGAACACTGCAGGTATCTAAGAGAAGGTGGTTCCAAGGATCAGTAAGTACAAGGAGAGCAGTGAACCAGTATGAAAGTGATGAGTCAAGTGAATGTGGGAGAAGTATAGTATGTGATATCAGGGATCGCATGGGTCTTTCAGGCGATTGTAAAGACTCTGGCTTCATTTTGAGAGACAGGGAACACAGGAGGGTTTTGAGTAATAGAGCGATATTATCTGTCATATATTTTAGCATCATGATTCTGGCAGCTATTTTGAGGTTTAGAACATAGAGGGCAAGGGGAGAGGCAGAGATGAGGCAATTTTGGTAATTAGGTGAGAAACGATGGTGACTAAAATGAGAGTAATAGGAGTGGAGGTGGGGACACATGATGAGATTCCAAATACATTTTGAAAGTAGAAACAATAGGATATGCTGAGACATCAGATATAGGAATAAGAAGAAAGAAAAAGTCAAGGTAACTCCAATGATTTGAGTTTGAACAATTGAAAAAGGAATCTGCCATCAAGTTGGTGTAAAAGTAACAGTGGTTTTGGACTCTGAATTTTAAATGTTTATAACTAAGCTCAAGCACACCTTTATTAATCAAAGTAGGAATAATTATAGTCAACACATTTTTGCCAATGAGAAATCAGTTTGTATATTCTTGTAGTAAAAAAAAAAAATTATAATTCATGCTTCAGGATTCGTCGAACTCTTGGAAAGTATTTTCTGCCTCCTGCTGGTCTGGTCATGGAAGCATTTTCCCTGCAAAAAGTTGTCAAGATGCTTGAAGCAGTCATTGGTTGGCAAGAGGTCAGGTGAATATGGCAGATGAGGCAAAACTTCGTAGCCCAATTCATCCAACTTTTGAAGCACTGGTTGTGTGACATGTGGTCGACAATTGCTGTGGAGAAGAATTGGACATTTTCTGTTGACCAGTGCCAGCTGCAAGGCTGTAGGCATTTCAGTTTTCAGTGCATTCCATTGATTTGCTAAGCATTCTTCTCCAATGTAATGGTTTCACTGGGATTCAGAAAGCTGTAGCGGATCAGAGCAGCAGCAGACCACCAGTGGCCATGACCCTTTTTTAATGCGAGTGTGGCTTTGGAAAACGCTTTGCGGCTTCTCACTCCAACCACTGAGCTGGTTGCCATATAAAATCTCATTTTCACCACATGTCACAATCTAATTGAGAAATGGTTAATTGTTGTTGCATATAATAGGAGAAGACAACACTTTAAAATGATGATTTTTTTTTTGAAATATAGTCAGCTCGTGAGGCACCCATTTATTGAACTTTTTCACCTTTCCAATTTGCTTTAAATGCCAAATGACCATAGAATGGTCCATGTTGAGTTCTTGGGCAACTTCTCGTGTAGTTTTAAGAGGAGCAAGCTTGGATGATGCTCTCAGTTGGTCATAATCAACTTCCAGTGGCCAGTCACTACACTCCTCATCTTCAACGCGCTCGTCTCCTTTGCACAACATCTTGAACCACCATTGCACAGTACGTTCATTAGCAGTTCCTGGACCAAAGTATTGTTGATGTTTTGAGTTGTCTCCACTGCTTTATGACCCATTTTGAACTCAAATAAGAAAATTACTTGAATTTGCTTTTTATCTCACATCATTTTTCCATAGTCTAATATATATATATATAATAAACAGCAATAATTCATTAGCAAAAACCACAAAGAAAGAAATGTGCATTAAAATGATGTATAACATGACCATACTTATTTAAGAATGTATTCCAGTGTCAAGTGGCAAAGTTCAACAATGCAAAACTGCAATTACTTTTTCACCAACTTAATATTTCCTGAGATGGGGAAGACTTATGGCAGAAAGTGAAGAGGAACTAAAAAGCCTCTTGATGAAAGTGAAAGAGGAGAGTGAAAAAGTTGGCTTAAAGCTCACCATTCAGAAAACTAAGATCATGGCATCTGGTCCCATCACTTCATGGCAAATAGATGGGGAAACAGTGTCAGACCTTAATTTTTGGGGCTCCAAAATCACTGCAGATGGTGATTGCAACCATGAAATTAAGAGACACTTACTCCTTGGAAGGAAAGTTATGGCCAACCTAGATAGCATATTGAAAAGCAGAGACATTACTTTGTCAACAAAAGTCCGTCTAGTCAAGGCTATGGTTTTTCCAGTAGTCATATATGGGTGTGAGAGTTGGACGGTGAAGAAAGCTGAGTGCTGAAGAATTGATGCTTTTGAACTGTGGTGTTGAGGAAGACTCCTGAGAGTCCCTTGGACTGCAGGAGATCCAACCCGTCCATCCTAAAGGAGATCAGTCCTGGGTATTCATTGGAAGGACTGATGCTGAAGCTGAAACTCCAATACTTTGGCCACTTGGTGCAAAGAGTTGACTCACTGGAAAAGACCCTAATGCTGGGAAGGATTGGGGGCAGGAGGAGAAGGGGATGACAGAGGATGAGATAGCTGAATGGCATCACCAACTCGATGGGCATGGGTTTGGGTGTACTCCGGGAGTTGGTGATGGACAGGGAAGCCTGGCGTGCTGCAATTTATGGGGTCGCAAAGAGTCGGACACGACTGAGCGACTGAACTGATACTGATATTGATACTGAACAGTCAATAAGAGGGAAAAAAACAAAACAAAACGGTTAGTGCTAGGAGATGTATGTGAGATGAAAGTCAGTTAGTCATGTCTGACTCTTTGCGACTCCATGGACTATACAGGAATTCTCCAGGCCAGAATACTGGAGTAGGTAGCGTTTCCTTCTCCAGGGGATCTTCCCAACCCAGGGATCAAACCCAGGTCTCCCGCATTGCAGGCCCCTTTCAAACTGCACTCCCCGAATGGCAAGTTGTCCCTCTTCTGTGACTTAATACACAAAACTTTTCCACATAAAGCCACAGCAAATGAACTTTTAAATGGCTTATGACACATTAGTAAGTAATGTATAACCAACATGGGATTTGGGTTAGAGTATAAAAAGAACAAGACTTTCTCGTGAAAGTGTATCTTTATACTTGAAAGGTCAAGATCCATTACTTTCTGCTAAATATAACCCTGAAAATAAGGTCTTTAGTGATTAACTCTCCCAATCCTCTTATCTGATTACCAACTTCAGCAGATGTTCCTCTTAGAGCACTAGAGCAGTGCATTTAAATTGCAGTTCTCTGCTAGTTCTCAATTATAACTCCGTATTTGAGGAGAAGTCACGAGCACAGGTTCTATTAAATGAGTCTGACTTTAGTCCCCATGAACGTGGAAGAAAAGGATGTGGGCACAGTGAGACCAGGGAGCCAGAAACCCAACTGCCTGTGCTACTCATATATATAGTTTTGGCGAAGTCATGAATCTATCGATAGCTTCAGCTTCCTCATTTGCAGAGAGGGGAGAAAAAGTATCTTCCTCAAGTGGTTATTGTGGGGGCATTTAACAAGCTAACGAGTGCAAAGTACAATGAAAATTCAGAACATTTATTGCTAGTGAGGATCCCATATGGTATACAAAATTAAGGGAAATTTTCCCTTCCTTTCCTTATTTTTAACCTGCGCTTTTTCTAGTGGATTGGTAACCTCAGCTAGAATTCTGGACAGGTAGTGAAGCTGCACAATGCCAAAAACTTGGGTAAAAGAATTCAAAATCTGCTCCAACCTTCTCGGTGCCCTACGTAGCTAAATGTCCAGCAACCTGAATGAAAAAAAAGATGGTCTGCATCCCAAGTAGGAGTGACATTTGATAGAACATACGTCTAGGAAGAAGAGAAAGGAGGGTTCTGAAATGTTGCCCTCCTGGGGACGGTAAGGCTTTGCTATAACCTCAGCTCCTAAAAGAACCAACCAAAGCAACTAGCTGATGAAGAAAAGAGGCTGTGTCCCATTGACACAGAAGACGCAATATGAGGTATATTGACCTGGATTGGTTTTTATTGTGAATTGAGCTCTTGCTTAAATTTTGATTTCTTCCTCCACGGTCCCATAGAACCTAGTACATATTTTTAATATTGTACTAAGAACACTATATTGCAACTGGGTCACAGAGTGTTTATCTGTCTGCCTTGTTTTGTCATGAGATACCTAGTGTGTTTATCATCTTTGTACCCCAAATGAACACAAAGGCACAAAGTGGACACGCTTTAAATCTTTAATCCGCTTATTTTTAAAATAGGTGAATGAAAGAACGACCACAATAAGAGACACATAATAAACTTCATTATCTTGCTCTGCGTAGGGAAAAGGAGAATAATAAAACTAAGCATAGGCAATGCCTCATGCTTTTAAGGGACTCCACCTTATTATGTAACACTGATAAATGCACTCTGTGTCCGACAGGGGGTGCGATAGAGCAAACATTTCCTCCACGGCCCAACCCACTAGAAAAATGTCTAGCTGGTGAGGGAACTGTCTAAACGTTAACAAAACTCTCGTGACCACTGAATCACTCAGAAGAGATTAGTTGCCTTTCTTTGCATATGTGTAAACTCCTTGTTAGTGCCAGCTGGACTCATTTCAGATTTTATTTTCACAGGGCTAAACTAATGGGCAGCAAGAACTTTCTTTATTGAGGAGTTATCCGTGTAACTCCTGAAGTGGTGATGTTATGTTATCATATGCATCCCCAAATCACAGGGTTAAATTAATTCTTCTCATTCACTCAAAAGTTAGACAGGCCACCGCTCCCTCAGCTATCTGACAGAGAGAAAGACCATCTGCCTCAATCCTTTCTTTAAATTCATAGTCATCTTTCAAGTCTGTGGTGCTCTCAGAGGATAGAACAGAAAGCTCAGGACTTGGGAATTCTAGAAGCTACTGTGTTCCAAATCAACTTCACATCCACTTGTTAAGGGGCCAAGGTCGGGCAGGGTGTGGAAAAGAACAGAGGCAGGGATCTGACATACAAAATGCTGCTCCTGAATTCATAGGAGTGTTTATGTGCTCCAATTCTGGTATTTAAGTGAACACTAAATACTTTAAGGGTTTCCCTGGGGGCTCAGATGGTAAAGAATCTGCCTGCAAAGCAGGAGACCTGGTCGATTCCCGGGTTTAGAAGATCCCCTGCAGGAGGTCATGGCAACCCACTCCAGTGTTCTGGCCTGGAGAATCCCCATGGAGAGAGGATCAGTCCATGGGGTTGCAAAGAGTTGGACATGACTGAGAAACTAAGCAACAAATACTCCAAGGTCCTGACACAGTGGAAAGAGCCTAGGTCTGGCTATGTCAGAAAGAATCCAGGGCTGATTAAGTATCAGGAATGTGGGTTCTAGGCTCAGCTCTGCCAACAACAAAGGCAAGTGAATACGACCAGCGATTTTATCTTCCTAGGCCTCAATTCATAAATGTAAAATAACAATACTGGGACAGATGGTACTGACAATTGTTTTCAGCATTCATTCTATGAGAATGGGGACTTCAAAGGTTGCTCAGAGGTAAAGAATCCACCTGCAGTGCAGGAGATCCAAGTTCGATCCCTGGGTCAGGAAGATCCCCTGGAGGAGGGCATGGCAACCCACTCCAGGATTCTCGCCTGGAGAATCCTATGGACAGAAGAGCCTGGCAGGCTACAGTCCATAGGATTGTATTGGTCGACTCAGTAGAGTTGGACATGACTGAGTACTCATGCACGCTCTATAAGAATGTAAGAACTCCATGCCTTATTTTACAGATCTCTAAGCTATTTTGAGCCTCTGTCTTTAGCTGCACCATTAGAGCTGTCGCTTGCTCTGGCAATGACAAATCAATCTGGGTGACTGTTCTTCCCAGTTCCCTCCAGCTTTGCACTTCCTGTTGACTCCAGATAAAGGAATTCTTTTCCTTGGCTGTGCTGTGCTAACCTTTTGGCCTAGATAGAGGTTTAAGGAGACAGAAGTACTATGGCATCCATTTGGAGGCTGATTGTAGTGGTCACATAGCTCCTTTCCACGCTGTCCTGAAAATAAATTCAGTAACTTAAAGTAGTCCCAGGAATTTTAGCTTTCTCTTATATTGGAAAATATCTTTTTCAGGGATATAAAAATACTCAAGGGTTTTACAGCTGAGGGGTAGTGTTCTTCCTGATCACCTGACTTGACAATTTCACACTCCTAACTCCCCCGCTGTGTCTTCAGTTCTCTTTCCTTGTCCCAGATCAGTGGTCACAGAGCTGTTAGAGACACACTCTATTTGGGACAGAGCAAGGGAGGAAACTGGACTTCTCAGGTGGCTCAGTGGTGAAGAATCCACCTGCCAGTGCTGGAGATGCAGAGATGTGGGTGCGATCCCTGGAAGACCCCCTGGAGAGGGAAATGGCAACCCACTCTAGTATTCCTGGTTGGGAAATCCCATGGATAGAGGAGCCTGGAGGGCTACTGTCCATGGAGTTGCAGAAGAGTAGGACACAACTGAGAGACCAAACAACAACAAGGGAACTGACATTTCTAGAGCACCTCTCTGCACAGACTTCAACCTGCGTCCACAGCCTCTGTACCACAAAGGGGTGAAAAGTCTGTGTTGACCTCGTGCCCTTCCATCTGTTACACAGCAGGCAAGAGGGCATTGAGTACTTACCTGCTGGGGCTGAGAGAACCCTGAAGCTCACTTCCCCAGAAGAGCTCATCACAAAGCAATATCTGATTGTGTGACACCTTCCCAAGTGGAGAGGTGACCTCTGAGCTCAGCCAAAGAGGAAATCTGATGGGAGCAAAGTCATGGGTTGCAGTTCTGCAAGGTCAATTCGTGATGCTCTGCTTCTCAATTGTGGTTGAGGCTCCGTCTTAGAATGTTGTGCCAAGGCTTTCAGTGGGGACTGGGACACAGGCTGATTCTAGTGGATTCTGTGCCTGTGTGAGGAGCTAAAGCTCATCTCTCTGAGTTCTTAGGTGCTTTCCCTTTAATCCTCACAAGTGTGTGTGTGTGTTACTCACTTAATCATGTCTGACTATGAAACCTCATGGACTGTAGCCCACCAGGCTCTTCTGTCCATGGGATTCTCTGAGCAAGAATACTGGAGTGGTTGCCATGCCCTCCTCCAGGGGTCTTCCAGGCCCAGGGATTGAACCCTCAAGAACTGTGTATGTTGTCAATTCGAAGACACTCTTTTTATCATATATTATCTCTGAAGTTGGAATGCATCTTATATTCAGTATGTGTGTGTGTGTGCTTAGTCATGTCCAACTCTTCGAAACCCCCTGAACTATAGCCCACCAGGCTCCTCAGTCCATGTGATTTCCCAGGCAAGAATACTGGAGTGGGTAGCCATTCCCTTCTCCAGGGGATCTTCCCAATGCAGGGATCGAAACTGGGTCTCCTGCTTGAAGGCAGATTCTTTACTGTCTGAGTCAAATCCTCACAGCACACTAATAAGGGGCAGTTAGTGTATCCATTTCACAGATAAGAAAACTGAGGCTCTAAGAGTTTATGTAACTTTTCCAAAGAAGCAAGAAACAAACTCCAGGTACCTGCTGACTCCCAAGTCTGCTTTCTCACTGTACCATGCAATTCCCCAAAATAATCTGCCCTAATTAAAAATATTACTCTTTCTATTAATTCATGAAGCAAAAAGTGATCACAAATTGCTAGCCACTGAGAACAAAGAACATAATTGACAATAGTCAATGCTGAATGGTAATTGTGTCTCAGTTTCAATCCTTGAATCTGTTTTCAGTCCATTTGGGAGACATATTTAAATACATTCAGAAGAATGGAAATAAGTTACCTTTGAAGTTGAATTAGCTTTTCTTCTCAACATTGTTGTTGTTGTTCAGCCACTCAGTCATGTCTGACTCTTTGTCACTCCAAGGACTGCAACATGCCAGGCTTCCCTGTCCTTCACCATCTTCCAGAGCTTGCTCAAACTCATGTCCATTGAGTTAGTGATGCCATCCAACCTTCTCATCCTCTGTAATCCCCTTCTCCTCCTGCCTTCAATCTTTCCCCAGCATTAGGGTCTTTTCTAATGAGTCAGCATTTCACATCAGGTGGCCAAAGTATTGGAACTTGGGCTTTAGCATCAGTCTTTCCAATGAATATTCAGGATTGATTTCCTTTAGAATTTACTGGTTGGCTCTCCCTGCAGGCCAAGGGACTCTCAAGAGTCTTCTCCAACACTTTTTGTTGTTCAAAAAGTTCAAAAGCATGATGTTCAAAAGCATCAATTTTTCAGTGCTCAGTCTTCTTTATGGTCCAACCCTCACATCCATATATGACCACTGGAAAAACCATATGGACCTTTACCAGCAAAGTAATGTCTCTGCTTTTTAATACTCTGTCTAAGTTTGTCATAGCTTTACTTCCAAGGAGCAAGCATCTTTTAATTTCATGGCTGCAGTCACCATCTGTAGTGATTTTGGAGCCCAAGAAAACAGTCTGTCACTGTTTCCATTGTTTCTCCATCTATTTGCCATGAAGTGATTATCTCAACATGATCCTGGCTAAATGTCTGGTAAAATTTCCCTCCCCTATTAGTATTTGGGAGGTATTGGGAAGATCTAATCTGATTCTCAGAGGAGTATATCTTTCCAAAACCAACTGGCTGCCTCAGTGTTTGACTTGCTGGAGCCAGCTCACGTTGGCTCTGGTGAACTCGATTGTATTCATTCATTTCCAACTCTGGTGGTTTGAAATCAGCCATAACTGGGAGCATTGACTCCATGGAAATCAGTAAAATATTCAAACCAACACACCCCTCCCCCACTTCTTTTATCCTTCCTGGCAAACTGGTTGTTCAGCTTTTATCCTTATATAACCCTGTCACTCTTAATCATAGATATCTAGAAATCTGACGGCATAAGTGACAGAGAGTATTTCCAGACCAGGCTAGTTTTCCTAGGAATATGGTTCCTTGCCATGATACCAGGAAAACTGAAAACTGGCCCTAGGTGTTATATGTGGAAATATCCCAGATTACTAACTCACCTTGGGCAGAGAGATTTTCCGAAACTGGAAAGAACTCTTGTATCTTCAGAAGAAGCCAGGAATAGTTACTCTCTTAAGAATATTAAATAGAGCAAGAGGAAAAGGCAGAGGAAGGAAAGACACAGTCATCAAGAGAACCCATTAAAATATTCTCCAAAAATATCCTTAACATTTCATGTAAAATCCCAGTGTAGATCATTTGTTTTGTATATAAATAAAAGGCTAGGCTCAGGCTATTATGTCAAAGCACCAATGAATGATAATGGACACATGGACACTGAGAAATGTATGGGAAACAGCTGATTTGGTCAAAGCTTCAGGACCTACTCGCCCCATCCCCCAAGGCCACTGCTCCTTAGATTTTCATGTTCTGGCTCCAAAAACATAGTTATGACTCAAACACATGGCTGATAGGGGTAGAAAATAATTTTGGAAAACTATTTGACAGTTTCTAACATTCTAAAATATTTTATTCGAGAGTAATAAAAGTTGTTTGCATACACAAAGCAGCTTTATTCATAGTAGTAGCCCCAAACTGGAAATAATACAAATGTCCAGCAACAGGACATTCGTTGTATACTAATACATTGCAAGACTACTCAACAATTACAAAGAGCAAACTCTAAAATAGCATGTGAGCGTGGGTGTTAGTCGCTCAGTCGTGTCCAACTCTTTGGGACTCCGTGGACTGTGACTTGCCTGGCTCCTCTGTCCGTGGGGTTCTCTAGGCAAGAATACTGGAGTGGGTTGCCATTCCCTTTTCTAGGGGATCTTCCCAATCCAAGGATTGAACCTGGGTCTCCCACACTGCAGGAAGATTCTTTACCTTTTGAGCCACGAGGGAAAGCCCCTACAATAGCATATGTGTGTTTTAAAAATTCTGTTTGCATGAGATTTAGAACAGGGAAATCCAATCTGTGCTGATCAGAAGAGTTATTGTCCCTGGCCTAGGGTTGGAAAGATGGACTGGAAAAGGGTATGAGAGAATGTTCTGGGGTGATGGAAATGTTCTAATTCTGGATTGGAGTGGTGATTACGAAGGTATATATAATTATCAAAATTGATTCAACTATACACTTAGACATATTATGAGCCCATGAAATGTAAATTAGACCTCTACTGAAATAGGAACATGTGTGAAAGTGTTATTCGCTCAGTCATGTCTAACTCTTTGCGACCTCATGGACTGAAGCCTGCCAGGCTCCTGTGTCCATGGAATTCTCCAGGCAAGAAGAGAGTGGGTTGCTACTCCCTCCTACAAGGGATCTTCCCTACCCAGGGATCGAACCTGGATGTCCTCACTGCAGGGGGTTCTTTACCATCTGAGCCACCAGGGAAGCCCATATCTATGTATAAAGGTAAATAGATACGCATATGCTTATATTTCTAATCTAATTAAAGGATCTAATGTAATAAGCTCCACTTCGTTGGGCCCTAGGAGTTTCACACTTTCTGCCCGCCAAAGACGTGGACTTTGTGCTTTCAAAGTGTGGATTCAGGCCTCTGCGTGATGCGGCAAGTTGGAATCTTGTGCAGTCACACCCAGTTCATTTCCCTCAAGCCTGTCGACTTCCCATCTCTGACACAATGCTTCATCTGGGTCATCCCCGCCGAGCCGCGGGAGAAAGTTTGGGGCCAGGTTCAGCTTGGCGGGGAATTCCTCGCCCCCGCACACACTTTCCAGCGCAGGGAGGCAGCCGGGCCAGGGAGCTCACGGGTCGTGAATCAGCCTCCCCTCCAGGCTCCGCGAGGGCGCGCTCCGCCCTGTCCCGTCTCGGAGGGCCGCTAACCCTACAAAAGCAGCGGCACCCACCGCGCTGGGATCCAAGCCGCCTGGAGGTTGGACGCTGCGCACCCTCCTCTCCTCCTCTCGCCGGCACCGTCTGAATCCGGACACCATGGACTCAGTCCGTCCCCTCTGGCTGATGCTTCTGTCGCTGCTGCTCGTGGGAACTGCGCTGGGCGATGCCCCGCAGGCGCCGCCAGGTACCCCACCATCTCGCGCCCAGGGGGCCCCTTTTCGCCCTGGCCAGGCGGCAGGGGTTCCGCGGACCCCTGCACCCTCCCTCTGCGCCCTCCTTTCCCCTAATTCCTGGCGTGCACCGCCCAGTTTGCACTTTCTGTCTCTGTAAGGCCCTTCTGCTGGGCTGGGAAGCTGCGGGGACAAACCTCCCCACCCCCACCACCCCCAGGGAAGCCTCTCCCTTCTCCGAGACGCGAGACGCGGCTGACCTCCTCCCCTGACTCTGGCTATCCTGCCCCTCCTGTAGGAAATAACGCGGAGATCTGCCTCCTGCCCCCGGACGACGGGCCCTGCCGGGCGCGGATCCCCAGTTACTACTACGACAGGTACACGCAGAGGTGCCGCGAGTTCATGTACGGGGGCTGCGAGGGCAACGCCAACAACTTTGAAACTTTGGAGGCCTGCAACGAGGCGTGCTGGAAGATTGAGAGTAAGTGCTCGCTCCCACGCCCAGAACTCCTGTACTGCGCAGAGAAGGGCTAAGTGGGAAATGAGCTTATTTTTCACATCCCATTTTCTATAGTAAGTTTCATCCTTGATTTTCTCAGATATTAAGTTAGGCTTATTGCTTTGCAGTTAACTAAAAGTGATCATGAAACTTCCAACGACAAACATTTCCTCTCCCTTAACTGGCATGTATCATAATTCAGTGTGTGTGCAGAAATCCAGAAAGATTTCACCTAAGGCATAAGGATGCAAAAGGTCATGTATTAGGTACAACATAAGTGCCTGTCTGTATTTATTATTAGTTCTAAACCTATGGTTTGTATGCCTCCTTGAGAGGGCATTTTTCTCTTGTCCACTCTGTAGCGATCTGAAATACTTTCAGTGGATTTTGTTATTAACGTCTGAATTTAGCTAATTAAAACCTTACTGTTGTCCCTTGATACCCAAAGAGATCTTGGGTTAGTATAGAGATATAAAAAATATAGAGATTCGAAATGCTGCTTGCAATTTTATTTTAATTATGTTTACTGTCTCTGTGAAGGCCTGTAACAGAACATGGGGCTCAGCTGTTAAAGGAACTGAGCCAGGGAAAAATGTGTATTCCTATGAATAAGTTTGATTAATTTCATATGTAGAAACAATCAGAACACTCTGAGAGAATAATCTTTCCAGTAAGAATGAAAAATTTACCATAGCTGAGTCAGGTCTGGAGACACTGTTAAAAAAAAACAAACAAAACAAAAGCTGAATAGACTTGCCTCTCAGTGTCTCTGGAGACTGGTTCAAGACCCCAGCTCTCCAATGCCAAAATCCACAGTATTTGTGTATAACCTGTGCACATTCTCCCTTATACTTTATCATCTCTAGATTCCTTACCAGCATAGGACAAATTTAAGCTTTTTTTTTAAAATGAACTTTCAGGAATTATTTTTTCCTGAATATTTTCTCTCTGGGTTGGTTGATTCTATGGAATGCTGGACCCAAGGATACAAAATCTTGTTGTAGCTGGACTAACGGGCAATCTTTTGGACATTTACTAGCCCAGCACTAAATATCATGCCTGCCCCCTTCTCCCACCACTCTAGCCCTGGCCACCACCATTTGTTTCTAAAAATACAGTTAAGTTTTAAAGGAAGAGTAAGAAAGAGTAAGAAGGCTAATTTTTGACTAACATTGTTTTATGCCCTCCTTTTCCTAGAAGTTCCCAAAATTTGCCGGTTAAAAGCGAATAAGAAGCAGTGTGGGGAGCTCAGAGAACAGTACTTCTTTAATCTAAGCTCTATGACATGTGAAAGGTTCATATCTGGCGGGTGTAACAGCAATGAGAACCGGTTCCCGGATGAAGCTACATGTATGGACTTCTGTGCACCAAAGAGAGGTAAATACTCTCTTTGTGGTGTTTGTACTTCATTTCTTTGTTTAGACTTTAGGGAGAAAACATTAATAATTTGATCTGAAATTAACCTGGTTTGCATTCTGATGATTTCACATATAATATGATACCAGTCTGCACACTACTGCCCTGTGAGGGAATATTTTTACGTGTGAGAGTACGAGCTAGAAGTTGAATCGCTTGCCAAGTTCTCAGGGCTGGGAAGTGACGAAGCTATGATTCAAGCTTTTACTTCCTCTTCTGCATTGTTTCTTTAGAACTATTTCTCATCTATTTAATTTGTACATTAAAAAGCGATAGCATTCATTAATGAATGACATGTATGAAATCAGGTATATATATGAGACAGTGTAATAGAGAGAGAGACTTAAGCTGGTGAAACCTGAAATTTTCTAAACTTTTCTGTTAGATTTCTGTGTTCTTTAGTAATTACAGATTGTAGCAGAAATTGATCTCTCCTCCCCATATTTTACCTACATACTCCATGCGATCCCTAAAATGATGGGTTACTTGGGTAGTGGGTAATATTTGTAGAGACAGCCCAGGCGTTTTCCGTAGGCACAGCAGAGACATGTACACGTAGATAAGTTAAACAAACAAGGAGAATTTGCTTTGGCAGTCTCTGATAAAGCTCTGTAGCTATACCGTGTTGAGTATGCAAAATCTTGAAGTAATGAGGAGATGCTCATTGCTGGTGTTCTCTTAAATTGTTTAAGTAAATGTAAGTGTTCCAGTGGCTACCTTGGAATTAGATACATGTATTCTTGATTAATAATGGAAGGAGAGCTGATAGAAACATTGAAAATAAGACTATCAACACAAGAGAGTGTGCCAAAGCACGTCATATATTTTCTCTTGAAACATAGCTCATTTTTACCTGACCATATATGTTTCGGGGTTTAATTTCTTTACACATTCAAGTGATACAAGGGTATAGCTTGAAATTCTGTCTGCTCCATAAGAATTTATAATTAACAAACTATGTGTTTGAAATTTAAGGCACACTTTTTAAATGGCTTAGTATAGTATTTTGGATTCAGAAAGAAGCTTCTACGGGATTAAATGTTCTTCAGTTACTTCAGTAATCGGCACAGCTTATTATTTCCAGTATTACTGCATTTCTAATTTTCTTTTCTTTTCCATTAAGCTCCAGTATTTTGCTACAACCCAAAAGATGAGGGGCTGTGTTCTGCTAATGTCACTCGCTATTATTTTAACCCAAGACACAAAGCCTGTGAGGCCTTCACCTATACTGGCTGTGGAGGGAATGACAATAACTTTGTCAACTTGAAGGACTGCAAACGCACTTGTGTAAAACGTAATGTTTTTTTTTTTCTTATTCAGTTTTTAAACTAACTTTATACATAATTCATAAACAAAATTATTTTATGTACCCATTTTACTAATAGCATATTGCCATTTCTGGACTCCTTCTACATAAATAGCACTTCAGTACTGATCAGTTTTGTCTAAATGCTTACACAGGCTAACTACAGAAGGCAGTAGCTGTGTCCTGATATTTGAAAGGTAGAATGTTATTAACTTAGTGCATAGTGAGTAAAACTGACTTTATAATCATGAAAAGTAAGATGAGGTAGGTTTGTAAGCATGTCAAAAATGGTGATTTATAATGAGCCTACAGACTGGGGACATATGATGTTTATTTTTATTTTGTTGATTTTAGCCTTGAAGAAGGAAAAGAACAAGAAGATGCCAAAATTTCTCTTTGCCAATAGAAGACTGAAAATTAAGAAGCAATTTTAACCAGCTTCTTTTTTTTCTTCTGTATGTCATCTTTGTGAATGTCCTTATGGTCCTATCTGAAGGACAGCATGGTAACACAGGCAAGCGAATCATTAATGATTTATTTAGCAGTTCTTACATGTTACATTTTTTATGTGTATTTTTAATACATAAGTAGCTGCTATTCAAATGTGAATCTATTGTTTTAAATATGCTATTCAACTATTTTTTTATGAGGTTAAATTCTTGCTGTGCATAAGATATAAAGGCAAATGTGACTCACTCAGTTCTTGGGGTTGCTTTTCCTGATTTCAGAAGACGATTGAAACTGAAAAACATGAGACAATATAATCATATTTTTTTTAACATATAGGATCATAAAAAGGGCCAACAAATATATTTAATTTTGCATTTAAAATTAGATTTTATTTTAGGCCCAAGGACACAAATTTGAAGATTTACCAATACTTCAAAAAATGTTACAAATGTTATTATGTAGATCCTGCTAACTTACTTTCATTTCTGTTGTGTCAATTAAAAGATAATAAAGTAATGTTTTTGACTGAATTAAAAAGCTAGTACATTAATTATATCAGAAATGTTCTCCTCAGAGGGGAAAAATTCTCTCTGTTCATCTATCCATCCATCACCACTCAGCATATGTTGTTAAAATTTTTGTACTGTATTTATGTTATATCAGAGACAATGCATACTTTTAATAATTTAAATTCTATTAATAAAATATTTCTGATAAATATCATTTCATTTAAACAGTTTTTTCTTTCTCTGTAACAACAACAATTTTTTAAAAATTCCTCTATTTTCTTGGCAAGAGTAATATTTAAAAGTATGCCACTGATCTGGCAAAAGTATGAGTACGTTTGTGCTTTTCTTGAACAATTCTTCTTTCAAAAATCTATCCCAAAGGTTTGACAACCACAAAAAATATGAAAATACTATATGCCATGGTTGATGTATTATTTGGAATAACTGAAAACTGGAAACAAATGAGACACATCATTAGGGGGTTGGTTGAAGAAATTATGGATGAAAAGTGAGCAAATTATTTATATGTGACTATCATCTGATCTTCAGAGTACATTTTGAAAAACAGGGTCTAGAACAATGTAACTAAATACACATACACAAATAATAGAAGATACAAAGATATTATATTAAAAATGATTACTTATAAGATGAAGGAAGATGTGAATGTACCTTACTATACAGTTTTGATCTTGGGCCATGTAAATTTTCATGTCATTTAAAACCAAAATTAAATTTAAAAAATTAAATCCATTTTTCTAAAATTGGAAACCAACCAAAACAATTGAACCTAAGAAAATATTAAACAATGGCATAACTGTGAAAAGGGTATATGATTATTTTCAGTGACATTCAAAACTAGTAATTTGACTATGTATATTTTGGAAAATATAATCCAAAAGTCAAATAAATCCTGAAAATGCATTTTGTAGTGTTATTTTGAACCTATTATATATAGAATACTATATTATATATTCTATAAAAATGTGTCTTCCATCCTTTCATTGCAAAGTCTTTGAATTAATGACAATCCAGTAGTAGTAGGTATAACTACTGTCCAGATTATAGTCATTAAAAGAAATCAGAGGTCTTGAGAATAACTGCTGAGTGTAGGTCTGGGACAAGAAATCTGTAAGATGAACCTGGGCCATTTCATTAAATAAAGCAAGGAAACTATGAAAGCCTTGAGTCCTATCACAAGAACAGGAGAGTACTATTAGGGAATGAGGCAATATGAGCATCAAAACAAATATTGACCACAATATAGGTAAGTGCATAAATATGAGTATAACATGAGTTAATCACATGTTAACAAACACATATCACCTCCTTGGTGACTCTTGAAGGTTGCTAGAGCACTATCTCATTACTTTGAAAACTAATGAATTAAGAGAAATAATAAAGGACTTTTTTATTTAGTCTTAAAAACTGAGTAGTGTATGAGAGAAAATTACTCACAGAGGAATCCCACCTAATACAGGCAATAAAATGTTAGAAGATACCCCTTGTGAAAGTGTGCATCTAGGTAATGATTATCTGTGGATGCTGAAACCAGGGCATGAAAGATTGATGGAGAACAGTTTCATGGAGCAATGAGACTAATGGATAATTTTAACCTTACTAAAAGTGTGCCAAGACACATTATTCACTTCTGGATATGAGGTAACAAGAAATGGACACCTGTCCAATGAACTGATCTTGCAGACAGAAGGAGAGAAAAAAATTAAGCCTAAAGTTAAGCAAGTCTCTAGATCTCATTATCTATCATTGTACTGCCAGATTTTAAGCCACACTTGGGGATAAAGGAGCAAGTTCTAAGAGACCAGGGAAAGTCAATCAGCCAAATCCATAATACTGGACACTCTACAAGACAAACATCCTAGTTTCTCCAACAAACCAAAGACATTTTTAAAAGGAGGAAAAAGAGGAGGAGGCAGTGCTTTTATAGAGTAAGAGATGTAACAACAACAAAAAGCACATCATTAAAAGTTTCCAGCTGAGTAAGGCCTGCATTTAGGCCTTTTTTGGTGGTTTCTGAGAATGATTATAGCAGAAGAATCTTGTATGTGTTCTGGGATTGTTGAGTGAGTGATACAGAGTCTTTGTGGGGAACATGGGGAGTTCCAAGCACTACAGGGAAAACTTGATTTGCTATTCATCACCCTTAACCCAGGATCATGGACCTGACTTAGCTTACAGCTAAAAGTTTTCATTCAGCAAAGGTCAAAAGTGGATTTTTATACAACTGTTCTAATACTCCAAACCTCTGCAATTTTAATCCAATGAAGTAACAAATAAAGCTGTTGTTGGATGCTCTGCAAGAAGGGAAATTCCTTCTTGCCATAATCAGCTTGAAGACAAGTCACTATTGTGGTTTCACCAGACAGACTGGTTAAAAGAAATGTCCCAGTCTGTGACATGAAAAAGGAATGGGATAGCTTTTAATATTACATTCACTTGTTGAAAAGTACATACTGTACATGTTCACTCACTCATAGAAACTGCACCTGGAGCCTTTCAGATTCTTGAATCATAGTCCCTCCAAAGCGTTAGTCAGTCCATTGTGTCCAACTCTTTGTGACCCCAGGGACTGTAGCCCACCAGGCTCCTCTGTCCATGGATTCTCAAGGCAAGAATACTGGAGTGGGTAGCCATCCCCTTCTCCAGGAGATCTTCCTGACCCAGGGACTGAAGCTGGGTCTCTTGCCTTTTAGGCAGATTCTTTACCTACAGTCTGAGCCACCAGGGAAGTCCCAGTGTCTCCAAGTGTACATGCTATTTCTGCCATAAGTCTTGTAGACATTAAGGTAATGATGTTTTTCAGTGAGGGACTGTCCTTTGGCATGGCCTTCCTTATATTGTAATGGTGCTTGTAGAAGTTTGTCTTTACAAGTATCGTGTTTCTAAAAATAAAAATAAAAATAAAGATAAAAATACAAAAAAAATATAAAAGTGCAAACTGCAAACTTTAAATATTCATTTCCTATATATTCTGTTATAAATTTAGAGATGGAGGCAATCAAATGTGGAAATCAAAATCATCTAAAGTTATTTCTTCTCCTGTCACTCACATATTCAGTCGGTTGCCAAGCATATCTACTCAATCCTATTCTGTGTTGTGTGTGCTCAATCGAGTCTGACTTTTTGCAGCCCCACAGACTGTAGCCAGCCAGGCTCCTCTGTTCATGGGATTCTCCAAGCAAGAATATTGGAATGGTTGCCATTTCCTACTCCAGGGCATTCTCCCAACCCAGTGACTGAACCCATGTCTCCTCTGTCTCCTGTAGTGGCAGGTAGATTTTTTACTACTAGTGCCACCAGGGAAGCATATGCCTGTTTTAAGCCTCCTTATTCCAAGAAGATTAAAACATTTTCCCAAGTTTCTTCCCTGCCTATGTCTGCTCCATATCAAATCATTCACACTGACACCCAACAAATATTTATAAAAAAAAATCTTATCAGTTTACTCATGTGCTTAAAACTCTTTAATGATTTTCTATTGAATTTTCACGTTACTGTCCAAGCCCCTGTGTGTCATTTAAGACTTCTTATAAGTAGACCATAGTATTCTCCTCCAGACTGGTCTACCCCATTCCACCATCATCTGTAACCTATATCCAGCTGCACTAGATTATGTTCAGTTTCCAAAGCAAGTCACACTTACTTATTTTTGTATAATATGGTTATCAAATTTTGTGCATTAGAACCATCTGGGCAGCCAGGCACTTATGCAGACTTCTAAGCTCCATGTCCAAGTGTTTTGATTTAGTGGTTTGAGTTGACACTCACAAGATGTATATTAAAAATACTGACTCCATATGATTAGGATGAATACTTGAATCACACATTGAGGAACACTTGGCGAGTTGAATTTTCTTGTTGGCGCAGCATTCCTTGACCCACCTCAAGCAAGTTTAATCATGTGTCCCTTGGGATTGGCTATATCTGACCCAACTCCTAGACACACTAACACAGTATTTATTTTCCTAGAAGTTTTATTGTTGGAGTGTTTGGATTTTTCAAGCAAAATTAAGAGGATTTTCTTTCACTTGAAAATATATTATTATACCCACTTATACTATATAGAAAATAAAAAGAAAAATATAAGGATATATAAAGTGAAAGTGAAGTCACTCAGTCATGTCCGACCCTCTGCGACTTGTGGACTGTAGCCTACCAGGCTCCTCCATCCATAGGATTCTCCAGGCAAGAATACTGGAGTGGGTTGCCATTTCCTTCTCCAGGGGATCATCCCAACCCAGGGATTGAACCTGGATCTCCCACATTAGAGGCAAACGCTTTAACCTCTGAGCCACTGGGGAAGATAAGGATATATAAACAATCTAGTATTTCAGCATCAAGTGATTAACAACAATGTTTGTCTCCCTAAGGTAGAAATAACTTAGTCAAGAGGTATGAGCATTTTTATGCTCTCAGTATATACTGACAAATTGCATTACAAAGTTAAATCAATTTATCCCCGCCTAAGAATATAAGAATGCATGCAAATGCCCAACAAATGGGTTTAAAATAAACAGAAAAATCACTTAGTTATAATTTAATGTTATCTAACCATTATTGGATTATTAGGTATCTAATAACAGACTATTTTGGTCATAACCAGTATTTTGGTCATCTGATGCTAACAGTCAACTCATTGGAAAAGTCCCTGATCCTGGGAAAGACTGAGGGCAGTAGGAGAAGAGGGTATCAGAGGATGAGATGGCTGGATGGCATCACTGATAAAACAGACATGAACTTGAGCAAACTCTGGGAGATGGTGAGGGACAGAGAGGTCTTGCGTGCTGCAGTCCATGGGTCACAAAGAGTCAGACATGACTGGGCAATTCAACAACAGCAACAGGTTATTAGACTAGCTTCCTTGCTGGCTCTGAAGGTAAAAACTCTGCCTGAAATGAAGGATACCCAGGTTTGATCCCTGGGTCAGGAAGATCCCCTGAAGAAGGGAATGGCTACCCACTCCAGTGTTCTTGTCTAAAGAAGTCCATGGACAGAGGAACCTGGCAGGCTAGACTTCATGGCATCACAAACAGTCAGATACAGTTGAACGACTAACACACTTAATCATTATTTTAGTTGGTATTTCCAGGATTATTACTAAATGTTGCACTTAAAATTATTTATTTCCTCTCACTAAAGGTTATATTTTCCTTTAAACATAGCTTATAATGTTAACATAACAAAGTGCTAATGTTTTTATAATTTACATTTTAATCATGAACTGCTTCAAACATATAAAAAATTACAGAAAGCAGTACAACTGACCCAATTAAAAAACATGATAGGAGTTTGCCGAATTTGTTTCAGTTGTTTTTTTCTGTTTTCAGAAATAAAATGTTGCAAACAGAGCTTAAGACTCAAATGTTCTTCTGTCATCCTGTCTCTTCCTCACTCTCCAGAAAAGTAACTGATCTCCTAATATTGGAGTATGTGCATATTTTAATGCTTATATTATAAATATATAATACACAACAATATGAAGTACTGCTATGCATGTCTTAAAATTACTTATGTGGCATCACATGGTGTGTATCCATTGTCATCATGCATTACTACCATTATGCTGTGAAAGTGAAAGTGTCAGTCAGTCAGTCGTGTCCAACTCTTTGCAACCCCATGCACTGTAGACCACCCCATTATCTGTCCATGGAATTGTCCAGGCAAGAATACTGGAGTGGGTTGCTGTTCCCTCCTCCAGGGAATATTATTGACTCGGGGATTGAACCTGGGTCTCCTGCATTGCAGGCAGATTCTTACTATCTAAGTCACTAGGGAATGTTTTAGGTATAGTCTATAAATCCACATTGTTTCATGTAGAACTGCTTCATTTATTTTGACTTCACAATGTTATCCCAGTACATGAATACTGTACAGTATATTCATCCATTTCCCTATTGGTGGACATTTCTAAATTTTTGCTTTTATAAACAATATAATAACAAATGTTTATATACACATCTCATTGTAAACATATATGGACCTGGAAATGGAGTTGCTAGTTAAAGACATGTTGATATTAATACAGTTTAACAGCAATGTATACAAATCTTTATTTCTTCAAGTTTTTGACAACACTGAGCAATGTCAGTCTTTAATTTGTTGCCATTCATATAACTGAGAAATTGTACCTCACTGTTGTTTAATTTTATTCTCCTGATTAATGATGATGTTGCAAATCAGTTTTTACTATTTTGTTGACCATTGTCATTTCCTCTTCTATAAGTTTTACATTTGTACTTCTTCCACTTTTCCATTTGACTCTGTTATTAATTTGTATATTTTAATGTATTCTGGGTAAGAATCCTTTGTTAGTTACATGATTTACAGATATTTTCTTCCAATTTGAGGAAGATGTTATTTTGTTTTTCCTCTGCAAGTTGAATTGTGATGCCATATTATTTCATGATATCATTAAGCAGGGTTCATTTAGCATTTTCTCAACTCCTAAATTGATTATGTGACATCCTTACAAGTAAACAGGGTGTATGACATTTGTGCCAAAGCCCAGTAGATATTTCTTCAAAACACAGTAACATTTTGAACAAAGCAATAGAAAAGTGCTATGTACTATAATAATTAATATAGAGAATATAAAAAGAAGCAATATTAGAAAAATTACTGGTTAAGAGTTTCTCCTAACTAAAAACATATGACTATATACTCAAGAAGCTCTACATACTCCAAAAAGTATAAATCCAAAGATAAATACCACTGATCACATCTCAGCCAAACTTCTGAAAACTAAAGTCAAATTGAAAATATTCATTTACCTAGAAAAAAACAGAGATAATATCCCCAAATGAGCATCAAAAAAACTGGTGACTGATAGTTCAACAGAAACCATGGAAGTCAGACAACGACAGCCTAACATTTTAAAGTGCTAAGCAAACAAACTCTGAAAACCAGTAATTGTATACCCAGCAAAAATATCCTTCAAAACAGAAGGATAAATGAAGATGTTTACATATAAACAAGATCCAAGAGAACTTGTCAGCAGATTTGTACTACAGAAAACATTAATGGGAATTCTGAAGAAAAATGATCCCAGGTGGAAGCATGAAAGTGAAAAATGAAATAAATAGGAGCACTAGAAAATATGTATGAAAAACTAAATGAATATTTTGTTCAAAGCATTGAGTATTATATCTTGTGCATTTAAAACATATAGGTTTTAGATATTTGGAATTATTAGCACCAAAGGTAGGAGTGTTGGTTAATGGAATTAAATCCTTTCCAGCTTTTTGTATACTTTGGGGAATATTACAATTTACTAGCTAGAATACATATAGTAATCTAAGAGAAAGAATAACAAAATACATAGAGCTAAAGAGTAGAGAGGAAAAGATAGACTAATAGGAAAAATGGAATGTTTAATCCAAAGGAAATCAAGAAAAAAGAAATGAAGAAACAAAAGATGGGACAATTAGAAAACAATGGCAAGATAGTTGATTTAAACTCAACTATCTAAGTAATATTATTAAATATAAATTGGCTAAACACTCCAATTAAAGGAAGAAATGGTCGTATTGAATTAAAAAACAAAATTCAAGATACAACTAAATACTGTTTATAAAAGACATGCTGTATATACAGGTCACAAACATATGAAATATCTGAAAATAAAAATAAAAAGGTATACCGCACTGAGCGCGGTGGCTGCGGGTGGCGGCGCACTGAGCCTGCCGAGAGGAGCTACCCCAGGCTGGAGGTCAGGGGCAGCGACTCAGAGAAGCTACCCCGCGCCCAAGGTCGGGGGTGTCGGCTGCACTTTGCTGGAGCAGCCGTGAAGAGAGAGCCCGCGTCCAAGGTAAGAGAAACCCAGAAGCTTGGCCAAGAGGAGCTACCCCACGCCTGAAGTCAGGGGCGGCAGCAGAGAGGAGCAACCCCACCCCAACCCAAGGTCAGGGGCCGCGGCTGCGAGGAGACAGCCTCATCCAAGGTAAGGAACAGCAGCTGCGCTTTGCTGGAGCAGCCATGAAGAGATGCCCCACGTCCAGGGTAAGAGAAACCCAAGCAAGAGGGTAGGTGTTGCAAAAGGGCATCAGAGGGCAGACTTACTGAAACCATAATCACAGAAGACTAGCCAATCTGATCACATGGACCCCAGCCTTATCTAACTCAGTGAAACTAAGCCATGCTGAGTGGGGCCACCCAAGACGGATGGGTCATGGTGGAGAGGTCTGACAGAATGTGGTCCACTGGAGAAGGGAATGGCAAACCACTTCAGTATTCCTGCCTTGAGAACCCCATGAACAGTAGGAAAAGGCAAAAGGATAGGACACTGAAAGAGGACCTCCCCAGGTCAGTAGGTGCCCAATATGCTTCTGGAGATCAGTGGAGAAATAACTCCAGAAAGAGTGAAGGGATGGAGCCAAAGCAAAAACAATACTAAGTTGTGGCTGTGACTGGTGATAGAACCAAGGTCCAAAGCTGTAAAGAGCAATATTGCATAGGAACCTGGAATGTTAGGTCCATGAATCAAGGCAAATTGGAAGTGGTCAAACAGGAGATGGCAAGAGTGAACATCAACATTCTAGGAATCAGTGAACTGAGATGGACTGGAATGGGTGAATTTAACTCAGATGACCATTATATCTACTACTGTGGGCAGGAATCCCTTAGAAGAAATGGAGTAGCCAACACGGTCGACAAAAGAGTCGGAAATGCAGTACTTGGATACAATCTCAAAAATGAGAGAATGATCTCTGTTCGTTTCCGAGGCAAACCATTCAATATCATGGTAATCCAAGCCTATGCCCAGACCAGTAACGCTGAAGAAGCTGAAGTTGAACTGTTCTATGAAGACCTACAAGAACTTTTAGAACAAACACCCCAAAAAGATGTCCTTTTCATTATAGGAGACTGGAATGCAAAAGTAGGAAGTCAGGAAACACTTGGAGTAACAGGCAAATTTGGCCTTGGAGTACAGAATGAAGCAGGGCGAAGGCTAATAGAGTTTTGCCAAGAGGACGCACTGGTCATAGCAAACAACTATGTTAGATGAATAATAATATACATGCCTGCTGTTCTCTGTATGTGTGTGGATGTAGGGGGGCTGTACCCCATCTGCATCACCATATGAAGTGATTTTGGAGCCCAAAAAAGTAAAGGACACTGACATTGTTTCCACTGTTTACCCATCTATTTGCCATGAAGTGATGGGACCAGATGCCATGATCTTAGTTTTCTGAATGTTGAGCTTTAAGCCAATTTTTCACTCTCCTCTTTCACTCTCGTCAAGAGACTTTTTAGTTCCTCTTCACTGTCTACCATAAGGGTAGTATCATCTGCATATCTGAGGTTATTGATATTTTTCCTCTCAATCTTGATTCCAGCTTGTGCTTCTTCCAGCCCAGCATTTCTCATGATGTACTCTGCACATAATTTAAATAAGCAGGATGACAATATATAGCCTTGATGCACTCCTTTTCCTATTTGAAATCAATCTGTTGTTCCAGGTCCAATTCTAACTGTTGCTTCAAGACCTGCATACAGATTTCTCAAGAGGCAGGTCAAATGGTCTGGTATTCACATCTCTTTAAGAATTTTTCACATTTAATTTGCAAATTAAACACATATTGTTACATAAGATAATATATTTCAGCTAAATGTAAATAAAAATCTGACATATCAAAAATCAGGATGTGAGTTAAAACAGTGATTAAAGGGAAATTTATAGTTCTCAATTAGTAATCAAAAGGAAGAAAGAGGGCTTCCCTGGTGGCTCAGTGGTAACGAAACCACCTGCCAATGCAGGAAACACGGGTTGGGTCCTTGATCCATGAAGATCCCACATGCCGTAGAGCAACTAAGTCCGTGTGTCACAACTATTGAGCCTGTTCTCCAGAGATCAAGAGTTACAACTACTGAGCCCGTGTGCCACAACTACTGAAGCCTGGGCATTCTAGAGCCAAGCCCATGCTCCACAAAGAAATGTCACTGCAACGAGAAGCCCACATACCACCACTAGACAGTACCCCTTCTCTCTACAACAAGGGAAAAGACCACACAGTGATGAAGACCCAGCACAGCCAAAAATAAAGAAATAAGTAAAATTAATTTTTAAAAGAAAGATTTAAAGAGTTCTAATCTTCCATCTCAAGAAATCAGAAAACTTAACCATACTAAACACATATTTAAGTACCCCAAAAAGTTTAGAAGAAAGGAAGTTAATAAAATAACAACAATGAAAATGTTTAGAAAACTGACACAAATTTTAAGAAAATAGTCAACATTTTTTTCTTTGAAAAGATTAATCAAATATTTTGTTAATAGCAAGATTTTAAAGAAAAAAATGAACATAAATTATTACTATCACAAATAGAAAAGCAGGCAATATTATAAGTTATAAAGGTGTTAAATATAACATTAATGGATATTATTAGCAAATTCATAACAATAAATTTGGCAACTTAGATGAAACAGGCAAATCCCTTTAAAAATAAAAATGATAAAATGTGAATAGCTATATAATTTTAGGGGTCCAGAACAAAGTGACAATGAGAAAATCCTTGTTCAAACACTAATTAAGAATTTTTAAATGGTTACAATAAAAGATTAAACCAAGAGCAGAACCCTTATAAATGCATGTGACCCCATGGGCTGCATGCCCATTAAGCTGGACCTGTTTCCAAAACTAACATAAAACAGGAAGACATTCTGAACATTCCCATCTGTTAAAGAAAGTGAAGCCACAGTTCCACTGTGTTACAAAGAAAACTGTAGGCTCAGATGGATACATTGGTAAATTACTCTAGACATTTAAGAAGAAATAATCCCAACTTCCAAAATCTCTTATAGAAGGTAATAAAAAAGAAATAATTCCCATTTTCAAGATAAAATCATTGGTAAAGTACTACAAGGAGAAAAATTATAGGTCAATTTCTTCCTTGTGAAAGATGCATAAGACATGAACAAGCCAGTACAAGGTCGGATCCAGTAATATACAACACATCATGAGTAACTGACGTGTATTCTAGTCGTGGTGTACAACAGTTGTAACATAAGAAAATCAATCATTGTAATTGACCACATTAGCAAAATAAATGCAAATCACATGATCATTTTAAAAGATTCACAAAAGGCATTTGATAAAATTCAATGTCAATTCATTGTAAAAAGAGACTCAACAAGATAGGACTAGAAGAGATCCTCCTTCATCTGAAAAAGGGTGCCCACAAAAACCTACAGTTAACATCATAATTAATGTTGAAATCTGTGAAATTTAAGCTACATGAAGAGAGGAAGCAAAGCATCAAGGGGAAGGAGTGAAAAGGTGGTAGGGCCAATAGACTGGAGTATTTGTTGTTGTTCAGTTGCCAAGTTGCTGACTCTTTGCTACCCCATGGACTGCAGCATGCCAGGCCTCCTTGCCCCTCACCATCTCCTGGAGTTTGCCCAAGTTCATGTCCATTGAATTGGTGATGTCATCCCAACATCTCATCCTCTGTCGCCCTCTTCTGCTTTCAATCTTCCCCAGCATCAGGGTGTTTTCCAGTTAGTCAGTTCTTCGCATCAGGTGGCCAGATCATTGGCATTTCAGCTTTAGCATCAGTCCTTCCAATGAGTAGGGTTGATTTCCCTTAAGATTGACTGGTTTGATTTCCTCGCTGTCCGATGGACTCTCAAGAGTCTTCTCCAGCACCATAGTTTGAAAGCATCAATTTTTCGGCACTCTGCCTTCTTTATGATCCAGCTCTGACATCCATACATGTCTATGGAAAGACCAGTAGTCTTGACTCTATGGATCTTTATCAGCAAAGTGATGTCTTTGCTTTCTAACACACCATCTAGGTTTGTCATAAACTGGGGTATATTGCTATTGAAATCTATTGTTTTCCTCTGTGACTTAGTCTTTTTGCCTGAAACCCCAGAAGACTTTTCTTTATAGTCTAATAATTTACTGAGTAATATATCAAAATTGCCCCAAATTTAAATATTTTACAGTTGTTTTTCTTCTTGCCAGGCCACTTATGTTATTTGTATATGAACATGTTTTGCTTTGCTTATTTTAAGCAATTTTGCTTATTTTACTTAAGCATATTCATATATAAGTATACATTTTATACTTATAGCTAGTATTTTCCTTTTGAATAGCTCATGTATTGAATGTTCTTGGTTTAACAAGAATGAACATTCTTGTGGAGCACTATGAGGAGTTTGGTGGGCTTGGGGTGCTTACTAGAGTTCTTGGTTTAGGAATACTCTTTTCTGTTGGTGCACAGAATTGTAAAGACTCTACACATTGCTGTGTCTTCAACTTCTGTGATTCTTGTACTTTGAATGAGATTCTTGCTTTCCATCACTTTCTTCCTTTTTTCCGTTCACTATCAAGTCTGCAAAGGATATTTATTTCATTTAGATTGCCTCACTGTCATCTGAGCTCCCATGTAGTTCAGTGTTAAATAATTTGCTGCCAATGCAGGGGGCGCAGGCTCGAACCCTGGCTTGGCAAGATCTCCTGGAGAAGGAAATGACAGCCCACTCCAGTATTCTTGCCTGGGAAATCTCACGGACGTAGGAGCATGGTGGGCTACAGTCCATGGGGTTGCAAAAGACAAGACTTAGTGACTAAAACAACAGCAACCCTGCCACTTTGAACTCTGCCTTCCCATGACTGCCACCTTTGGTTCTTCAGTTTCCATATCTTTTCTCCTTCCCAATTCCCTAAAAGTCATGGCTTTGATCCACCAGGTCCCAGACTCCAGTTTAGGTAAAACCCTCTTTTCTTTTCTGGGTGTAATATTATCTGTATTTCACTAACTGCAGGAACTCACCACCCTCCCCTATTTTTTGGCACAATCTTCACATTATTTTCTCAATTACACGTGAACTGAAGTTTGTGTAGTCCCTTCCTCCTAATTTTGCTCGAGATGTGAGTTACAGGTGGTTCTTTTATGTCTCTTTTATGGATCCATACATCTTCAGAGGGTATGTGGAGAAAGTATTACTTAAGTAACCACTGTTATCCTAGGGAAATCTGACATCCCAAACATTGTTTTAAAACTGAAATAATCAAGGTTTACAATCAATTTTCCTTTTTTAAACCTATTCTGATATATATGTTCATAACTCTTAATGTGTACAGAATATAAATTACAGTTGAATATTTCCCATGGTTTTATTGTCAATTTTTTCTCTTTTCCAAACTTCTCTTTTACACTGATTCGATTATGTTTTAGTTCCCTTAACCACCCCCCCTACCTTTTGTCCTTTAATGGTTACAATATCTGTTTTTGTTATTTTAATGGCTGGTAAAAAAATTAATATAGATCTTTAATTTTATATATTTATAACAGACTGGTTCCAAATAGGAAAAGGAGTACGTCAAGGCTGTATGTTGTCACCCTGCTTATTTAACTTATATGCAGAGTACACCATGAGAAATGCTGGGCTGGAGGAAGCACAAGCTGGAATCAAGATTGCTGGGAGAAATATCAATAACCTCAGATATGCAGATGACACCACCCTTATGGCAGAAAGTGAAGAAAAACTAAAGAGCCTCTTGATGAAAGTGAGATAGGAGAGTGAAAAAGTTGGTTTAAAGCTCAACATTCATAAAACTAAGATCATGGCATCTGGTCCCATCACTTCATGGGAAATAGATGGGGAAACAGTGGAAACAGTGTCAGACTTTATTTTTTTGGTCTCCAAAATCACTGCAGATGGTGACTGCAGCCATGAAATTAAAAGACACTTACCTCTTGGAAGGAAAGTTATGAACACTCTAGATAGCATGTTGAAAAACAGAGACATTACTTTGCCAACAAAGGTCCATCTAGTCAAGGCTATGGTTTTTCAAGTAGTCATGTATGGATGTGAGAGTTGGACAGTGAAGAAAGCTCAGCACCAAAGAATTGATGCTTTTGAACTGTGGTGTTGGAGAAGACTCTTGAGTGTCCCTTGGGCTGCAAGAAGATCCAACCAGTCCATCCTAAAGAAGATCAGCCTGGGGTGTTCATTGGAAGGACTAATGTTGAAGCTGAAACTCCAATACTTTGGCCACCTCATGTGACGAGTTGACTTATTGGAAAAGACCCTGATGCTGGGAAGGATTGGGGGCAGGAGGAGAAGGGGACGACAGAGGATGAGATGGCTGGATGGCATCACCGACTCGATGGCCATGGGTTTGGGTGGACTCCGGGAGTTGGTGATGGACAGGGAGGCCTGGCTGCTGCGTTTCATGGTGTCGCAAAGAGTCGGACATGACTGAGTGACTGAACTGAACTGAACACTGTCTAAGGGCTTCCCTCGTAGCTCAGTTGGTAAAGAATCCACCTGCAATACAAGAGACCTGGGTCCAATCCTGGGAAGGGAAGATCCCCTAGAGAAGGAAATGGCAACCCACTCTAGTATTCTTGCTTAGAGAATCCCATGGACAGGGGAGCCTGGCAGGTGAAAGTCCATGGAGTTGCAAGAGTTGGACACAACTTAGTGACTAAACGACCAACAACACAGACTAAAGCTTGGGGTTATTATACCTTATTCCTTCCTCTAAACCATGTGAAATCATCTTCATTGGTGATGCCGTTTAGAATTTCAGCTCTACCTCTGTTGAGGAGGTAGGAGAGAAGAACAAGTAGGAGGCAGAGAGTAAGCCCCTGACACTAGGAAGATTAATAATGCTCATTCACATTTCTTTATTTAACACAATTAAAATCACTTTGCTGTTTATTGTGAAATATTTTCAAAACTGTACAGAAAAGTATAAGGGCAAAATAAAAGTTACCTAAAATCCCTCTACCTTGCAATGACTAGATTTGGATAACCAACCAATTCAGATGTAAACTTATTCAGCTAACCTATTAAAATGCAAGGACTATCTACTATCATGTTGACTAAAAGTTAAAGCCATGTTTTAAAATCCATTTATCTGGTGCTTCTAAGAGTCATAAATAAAATGAATATAGAAAGTTTAAAAAGGATGGAAATAGCATATTATGCAAATGCTAGCCCCCCCCAAAAGATGTTCTATCAGACAAAATAGATTTTAAGGTGAAAGCATTAAGATGCTGCATGACAAATGGTGTAATTCATTAAGATATAATATTTATGACCTCACGCTCCTAATAACAAGGCCTAAAAATAGGCAGGATTACAAGGAGAAATGGATGGTCCCAAGTACTAGTGAGAAGTATTAATACAGAGCTGTCACAGACTGATGGCTCATGAAAACAAAACTTAGAGGCTTTAGGGCTCTTGAATCCCAGGCACAGAGGTACAATGCTTTAGACTAAATGTTTGTGTCCCTCCAGATTTGTATATTGAAACCTAATTCCCAATATAATCATATACAAAGGTGGGATTTTGGGGAGGTGATTAAGTCATGAGGATTGAGACTTCATGAAAGTAACTGATGCTCTTATAATATAAACCCAGAGATTCCTCTCTTCTTCCTTGCCTTGATCTTGGATATTGGACCTTGGACTTTCCAGCCTGGAGGACAAATGAGAAATAAATATGCATTTATTTCTAAAAAAAAATTACAGTTGACTCTTGAACAACACATGTTTGAACTGCACAGGCCCATTTATAGTCAGATTTTTAAAAATAAATATACTACCTGTATTTTCATTTTACAGATCTTTGAATTAACTATGTTTGGGGAAAAGTTTCTGTTTGACTAGAGATCACATTATGTGGAATCAAAAGAACTGGAGTTTGAGTTCTTATTCTATCTAACCTTTCTGCTTCCTGCCCTTGGGTTAGTCATTTATTAATTCCTTTGTTTCTGAGGCAGGGAGAGTAGTACACAGATTTCCGTTTGCACAAAAGCAGGTGCTCCTAATCCCTGAGTTGTTCAAGGGTCAATTCTATATGTTGACACTACCTTCAGAGTCTAAGCACCTTAACCCCACGAATCCATTTATAGCTTTATCTTACCTATTATTTGAAGCTAATAGATTCTTCAGTGAAGATAGAAATTTGCAGTGGAGGCCAGCTATTCCCCTCTGAGACTAAAATGGAGGTTAATCTTATATTAATTTTATATTTTGCTTTAACAGTTCTTTTAATACTTGATACTGAAGATGTATGTTTTAACCATCCTCTCCTGAAAGTTTTTCATCTGAATCACAGCACTGTTAATTCTCATGACAAATTGATATTTTGCATTGTGTTTTAATCTTTTCAGAAAAGTTCTACTTGTAGAATACATTTTGTTTTATATAGAGGTTGTTCAGCTATAATTTTAAACAAGATATTCTCAGTCATTTTTTGTTTCTTGAGCTTATTTGAGCAACATGAATGATGGTATACCACCAATTTAATTATTACCTGCTAAACAAAATTTTGTTTCAAATGGTAGTCTACAATTTTAAGTGAACAACCAAAGCTATTTACAACATTTTAACAAATATTGCTGTCTATAATAAAATGTTATGTTATAAATCAAACTTTTGTATGCAAATGTCGCTTCTTATAACTAATAATCAAGGCTAGCCTTATCTCAAGATTACGAGGTATGCTTCAGTGCTTTAAAAATCAGGATATTTCTGAATTATTGTCATTGGTTTAAACATTTAACTACTGAAGACCAGTATTTGCCCTTCTTAGAAAATAGACAAATGGTTATTTCTTGACTTTCTTTTCTAAAGATTTATATTAATTTTTATAATAATATCACAGCATTTCATTCCTCTTTAAAAGCAATTTCTTCACTATATTGATACATTTATTTTCCAGGTTAATTTCAAAATCTGTTTTTCAAGCTAAAAATACTTCCATCCCATTAGTTGGGTCTGCATAGTATCTACACTTTCATTTGCAATAGAACTGTCATCTGTAATACAAGAAATCTGTTAATAACACAAAGTATGCAGGTAGGGCCATGTATATTTCTATCTCCTTTATATTATAAAATCATAGTATGACTTTTTTTTTCCAGACCCTATTATCAGGACATAGATAGTCCAGTACAAATCTATGAGAATTCTTGCTTCACTTGAGTAATGGGAGCTAGAAGCCTTCCTCACTTGCAAATGAGAGTTCTAGGTACCCAACTTGAGAGTCACGGAGAAGCCGCCTCTCTGTCCATGGCCCCTGTTATCCTTCTATAAAATAGGATGCGCTATCAGCAATCACCTGCAACTGTACCTGGCTACTCAGTGCTATTATGTGGTTTTCTCAGCCACTTGTCCAAACCAACTGGTCCTACAAAGGAATGTAGACTCAGGTTGCATCTATATCCTGTTCCCTCATGTTGAAGTCAGAGACACTCCTCTCTAAGGTACACCCAGGCCTTATGGGCTCACTCACAGCCACCTTCTTCTGAGGTGTTCTCTGGAGATGCTGAGTCTGAAAGGAATAAGATGTTACAGTGAGGATGTCTGTAATCCCTGTGCCAATAATTCCCCAGGACTCCATGCTCTATTTCTTAAGCCCTATGGAAATAAAAGGCTGACAAAACCCTCTCTTCCTATAATGGAGTCTGGTTAGACAGTCTAAGGATAGCTATCATAAATGCATGCATCTCATTCCTTTCTAGGGATGACAACGCTAAATAGCTACCAACTTACTTCAAAGGTATGTTACCTTTACCCTCTTAAAGGTGAAGAAAGGGCTGAGACACATAAGGACCTCTCTGGTAGGGCATTATATCAGAATAACAAAAGTCACTCCTTGGTGCTTCATTATTTATATTTAAAGTTTATTTTTCATGTTTTCAAAAAAAAAGTTTTGTTATTTTGTGTAAGTAGAGCATCTTATAATTTCCACCTTCTAACTGGTAATTACTGTTAAATAGAAAAGATATGATTTTGGCCTAGTTATTTTTTTGTTTTTTTAAAAAAATTTATGGCCTAGTTATTTTCTCATTAATCAAATGAGAAAACTTACTATTTCCATTGATTTTTAAGTTGTTCTACAGAGATTCACAAAATTTGCAATAATAATTGTATCTCCTTGTTACTAATATCTAAACTCCTTGTTCTTTTTCTTGCCTTGTTGCATTAGCTGAAAATTCCAGAAACAATGACACATAATAGTAAGTAAATATATTTATTTCTGATCTCTGTCAATGTATCTTTTGTGTCTTATAGTTAACTATACATTGATTACAAGTTTGAATTAATATTATTTATTAGATTAATGAAACATAATCATCTTCCTAATTTACTACAAGATTGTTCTTAATGTGAAGAGATCATGGATCAAGTTAGACAGATTTTCAGCAAATAAATGTGATATTTTGTCTCCCTTGAAACTTGATATTAATAGATTACTAGATATATCAACATGAGCTTGCCTATAATTTTTTTTTTAATTTTTCTTGCACGATTTGCTTTATAGTACTGTGTTGGCTTCTGCCATACATCAACATGAATCAGCCTCATGCATACATACATCCTCTCCCTCTTGAATCTCCCTCCCATCTCCCACCCCATCCCGCCCCTCTAGGTTGTCACAGAGCACTGGGTTGATCTCCCTGTGTCACACAGCAAATTCCCACTGCCTATCTATTTTACATATGGTAATGTAAATGTTTCCATGCTACTCTCTCAATTCATGCCACTCTCCCTTCCACACTGTGTCCACAAGTCTGTTCTCTATGTCTGCATCTCCACTGCTACCCTGCTAATAGGTTCATGAGTACTATCTTTCTAGATCCCATAACATGCATTAATATACATTATTTGTCTCTTTCTGATTTACTCAGTATAATAAACCCCAGGTTCATCCACCTCATTAGAATGCATTTTTTTTTAAAGCTGAGTAACATTCCATTGTATATATGTACCACAATTTTTGTATTCATTCATCTGTTGGATATCTAGGCTGCTTCTATGTCTTAGCTGTTGTACAAAGCGCTTCAACAAACACTGGGGTACATGTGTCTCTTGCAGGTATGATTTTTCACAGGGTATATGTCCAGTAGTTGGATTGCTGGATCATATGGTATTTCTATGCCTAGTTTTTAAAGGAATCTCCATACTGCTTTATATAGTGGTTGTATTCTATAAATTCTTAAAATAAACTAACTTTAACAAAGCTCTGAATTCAATTTGATCATTTTAAAGGAACTTTATCTAAATTATGTAGTTTTTCTCTTTCTAATTCTCTCTCAAATTTTTGCATTAGTGTTTTGTTGAACAAAAATAAGTGTGTTGTAAAATATTCTCTCTTTTTCTATGCTCTGGGATTTTATAATAGTATAAGATTTATTTATTTGTGTTTAAGATGGGTTTAATAACTCACATATTAAACTGTCTAAACCTATCACTCTTAAAGGAAATTCTTTGTCAACCCTTTCCATTTGATTTATAACTTTTGATTTATTCAGGCTTTCTTTATCTTCCTGGGTTGATTCTGGCAATCAATCTTTTCCTTTAAAGCAATTTGATGGAAGCTTCAAAAATTTTAGCAATGAAATTTACATCAAATTTTTAAAGACAAAATTTTTATTAATTTTATCCTTGTTTACAGCTTCACTAGACTTTTAAATAAATAAATATTCAATTAAACATGATTCTTCCATTTTATGTGTTCTAATAAATTAATTTTTGCTCTTATATTTATTAATTCCACCATATTCTTTTCATAAGTGTGTACAGTTTATTTTTCTTACTTGAAATATTTTACACAAAATATTTTAAATATAGTAAGAAATGAACTATAAAAGTAGACATCTGTGGTTAAATTCAAATAAATTCGTGAAAAAAAAATAAAAGAAACAGTAACATTAGTTTTAGGGGAGGAGGTTAAAATATGATAGAACTAAACTCAAAAATTATGTTTAAGTGGAAAGTAAATTGATTAGGATGTAAGTATTCCAGGAACATAAATGTATTTATTGATACATGATTTAGGTTAAAGAGAAAATATAAAATTAGAAACACAACCATTTCAAATAAGTACAAGAAAGGGGCAAAAGAGAGTCAAAGAGTCCAAAGCCAGGACAAATAAAAAGTAGTACAATATAAGTGTTAGGAATAAATATAACAGTAACTACATTAAATGCTCATGGAAGAAATTCTAAAGACAATTTTCCCAGAATAAACAATAAGTTGCAGATCTCTGTTGTTCAGCAGAGACAAATCTAAAATATACATAGACAGAAGGTAGTATATATTAATATAAGGCCAGAATTCCATCCAATATTCACAACTAAAAAATCAATTCACCAGAAAGATGTAACTATTCTGTTTCTGTGTATCTAAGAATAAATCATTTATTTATCTATCTTGCTACAGCAAACCTGAAAAACTTTACTGAATTATAAGGCTAAATAAACAAATATACTATTAATATACAGAATATAGAACACTGCCCCCAAACTGCAGAATTTATATTCTCCTACAGTAGGGGTCCGCAAACTTGATTTGTAAAGAGCCAGATGGTAAATATTTTAGCCTTTGCAGGACACAGTGTCTGCCACAACTTCTCAACTCCACCACTGTAGTATAAAAGCAGGCATGTTGTTGTTTAGCTGCTAAGTCGCATCTGACTCTGCAACCCCATGGATTGTGGCTCGCCAGGCTCCTCTGTCCAATACTGGGATGGGTTGCCCTTTCCTTCTCCAGGGGATCTTTCCAACCCAGGGATCAAACCTCCGTCTCTTATGTTTCCTGCATTGGCAGGTGGCTTCTTTCCACTGAGCCATCTAGGATGCCTGTAAAAGCAGCCATGAACGATGCATAAATACACAGGTGCGACTGTGTTCTAATAAAACTTTATTAAACAAAGGTACCGAGCAGATTAAGCCTATAGGCCATAGTTTGCTAATCCTTGTTCTTAAGTACATGTTGAACATTAATGAAAACTACCACGTAACCATGAAACAAGACTTAGTTTCAAGGTACTGCTATCACACAAGCTACATTCTTTGAAAACAATACAATTAACTTAGTAGCCATAAAAAAAGTTAACTAGAAAATAACTTGTGTTCGGAAATTTAGAAAAACACAATGGGTCAGAAAGAAAATAAGTGGAAATCAGAAAATATTTTGAACTAGTGATGAAAGTATTACATAAAACTCACAGAAAGCAGCTAGGAAGTTGCTAGAGAAATATTGGTGGCATTTAATGCATGTATTAGGAAATCTGAAAGGTTTAAACTAATGAGTTGAATGACCTAGGTAAAAACTGAGATTAAAAAGATTGGATAATCAAATAAGACTCACATGAATAAGAGATCAAGCTTTATTAAGGATGCAAATAGTCAAAGAGCATAGTCAAATCACAGAGAGAGGTGCAGGACCTCTACTTGGGCATTCTCTAGTCTTTTTTTTTTTTCTACCTCATATATTCTCTGGCTCAGAGCACTCAGCACACAGTGAAGGCACTATTTAGGATAAACCATCTCTGCTTTATACTCAGATGCTTATAGCTTACATGATATTTTTCAGGGAGTCAAGTCCTACAAATCCATAGATTTCAGGTTTCTTTACTTAAAGCAATTCTAAATAACTAGGCACACCCTGATAAAAGCCTTTCATAGATAATGCTTATTTTTCTACATAACCACTCGGTTTGTTTACTCTGAAGCCTGTCATCAATATGTTTACAAGGAGATTAGACCAGGATATCTGCCTTCACTCTTTTCCAGCAACGTTTACTCCCCTGACCAGCAGAGTGGATGTGATGCAGACTTTTTGACTTAATCATTTATTTCCCAAGAAACTAGGGTCAGAACAATGAAATGAAGCTCATAACAAAACAAAGCCCCCAAACAGAGTATGGCAGAAGAATCAAGGAAGTTGAGGTAAAGAGAAAATGGACAGACACTAAAAACACAGCTGAACGCTGGTGAAATGGAATTATTAGTAAAACTTATAGACTTCTGGAAAGGGCAACAAAATGAAAACAAAGAAAAATCTCAAAAGACTAGATGTGAATAGAGATTACAGGCATAGTAAGAGCAGTTTTGCCACAATTTCTATGACAGCAAATTGGAAATCTTAAATGGACAGAGTCCTAGAGGGGAACTGCAGCCAAGTAAGTGATCACAGAGAAAAGTGAGTAAAGGATTGTAGGGTGATATGAATGCTGATAACTGTAGACTAATTAGGAAAGAAAAGATGGGAATAAGTCCAACAGAATGGAGTGTTTTTGTTGCATGCTCATGGTAGACATGAAACACCTAATATAAATCAGGATGCAAAAAAAAAAAAAGAGAGAGAGAGAGAGAAGGCTTTCCAGGTGGTGCTAGTGGTAACAAACCCACTTGCCAATGCAGGAGACATTAAAAGACACAGGCTCAATCCCTGGGTCGGGAAGATCCCCTGAAGAAGGAAATGGCAACCCACCCCAGCATTTTTTAAAAAATTTATTTTTAATTGAAGGATAATGGCTTTATAATATTTGTTTGATTTCTGCCATACATCAACATGAATTAACCATAGGTATATATATGTCCCCTCCCTCCCACCTCCCACCCTTTTGAACCCCTCTAGGTTGTTACACCCCAGCCTTTTTGCCTAGAAAATTCCATGGACAGAGGAACACACAAAGAAGAGAAGATGGAAAACAGAGTCATCTGTGATACCTGGGAGTCAAAGGCTATCATTTACAATTGAGAAATCAAGCAGCAGGACTAGTAACACATTCACAAATGCAAACACTAAGATCAACTGTTGATTAATGCTGTGCAGTTCAACTAGCAGTGGAAGGTACAACATAAGTTAACTTTATTGTAGCTCACAAGAGAGGACTGATACATAGGGGCTAAGGTTTCCCCAGTGACTCAGCTGTTAAAAAGAATCTGCCTGCAATGCAGGAGACACAGGAGACACGGGTTTGATCCCTAGGTCCAGGAAGATCACCTGCAGAAGGAAATGGCAACCCACTCCAGTATTCTTGCCTGGAAAATCCCATGGACAGAGGAGCCTGGCAGCCTACAGTCCACAGGAACACAAAGAGTCAAACATGACTGAAGTGACTGAGCATGCACCCACACAGGTAGGGGCTAAAGAAAGAAGAGAGCATTTTATAAAACTAAAATTGTTCAAGTAGCCAGTAGAAACAAAATAAACTTCTGAACTATCTGTGAGTTGGAATAAAAAGCAAAGAAAATAGGACATTTAGTGAAATACACATATTTAAAAAAAATAGAAGAGATTTCCAGTTTCTAGTCACTAACATAGAACTTGAAAGTTATAATTCTGTCCTTACAAGATAAAAGCTGAACAAACTAAAAATTAACAACTCTTCTTAGATCCAGGTAACTGAGGTCACAGGTTAAATGGCCACCTTGAAAACTAAAGAGAAAGGTGAATTCAGAAATACCAGAGGTCCAGCAGCAGAAGCCCATTGCTCACACCAACAACTGATAGAAACACTTAAATAAAAATTGACCAATTGCTGGAGACTAAGTGTGGGCTAGTTCAAGAGATTAAAAACACCTGGGGACTCAACCTTCCAGAGTTAAATACGGTCTTATCATATGATCCCCAATTCCACTCCAAGGTAGTTACATAATGAGTTGAAAACTTAGATCCACACAAAAACCTACACACAAAGCTTCTTCGCAATTTACTTTCGCTAAAAATCTGAAATAATCAGGATGCCTTTCAGTAGGTGAATGAATAAACAAAATACCATTGCTTTCCACAGAATGGAATATTATTAACGATAAAAAGCTATCAAGCCACCAAAAGACATGAAGGAAACCCAAATGCATGTTGCTAAGTGAAAAAATGCCAGTTTAGAAAAGCTACATCTCATATGATTCTACTTATTTGACATTCTGGAAGAGATGACACTAGAGAGACAACAAAGAGATCAGTGGTTGCCAGCAGTTTGAGGAGAGATAGGGCGGAATACATAGGTACAGTGGAGTTTTAGGACAACGAAACTATTTTGTGTGATACTTTAATGGTGGATACATGACATTATGCAAAGGCCAAAACCCACAGAATGCACAACACAAAGAGTGACCCTAATCCAAACTTCATTTAATTATAATGTGCCAATATTATTTCATGGATTATAACAATTATATCACACTAATGGACGCCATTAATAATAGGGGAAATTGTGAGCAAAAGAGGGGCAAAAATGGGAACTCTGTACTGTGTGCTCAATTTTCTACAAAACCAAATCTTCTCTAACATATAGTCTATTAATTAAAAAACAGAATAAATAATGTAACACTATGAAAGGATCCAAACACACCTATCATATCAGTGACAGTAATTTGATTTAAATCACATGGAAAAGAAATGATTAGATCACAAAGAAAAACCTTCTGTACTATATACAACTGACAAATCTAAAATTAATCTGATTCTGTTCTAATGATGTGGATGAACCTGGAGCTAATTATACAGAGTGAAGTAAGTCACAAAGAAAAATAGCAGTACAGTATATTAATGCATATATATGTAATTTAGAAAGATGGTAACAATGACCCTATACGCGAGACACCAAAAGAGACATAGATATAAAGAACAGACTTTTGGACTCTATGGGAGAAGGCAAAGGTGGGATGATTTGAGAGAAAAGCAATGAAACATGTATATTACTATATGTGAAACAGATCACCAATCCAAGTTTGAGGCAGGAAACAGGGCACTCAAAGCCGGTGCACTGGGACAACCCTGTGGGATGGGGTGGGGAGGTAGATGGGAGAGGGGTTCAGGATAGGGGACACATGTACACCCATGACTGATTCATGTCAATGTATGGCAAACCTCACCACAATATTGTAATTAGCCTCTAATTACAACAAATAAATTAATTTTAAAAAATAAGTGAAAACAAAAAATAAAAGTAATCTGATTCAAAGTCAAAAATAAAAGAAGGCAAAGAAAAAGGAAAAACATAGCATGCTTAAAGACACAGTAGAATAAATGGTTATAAATTAGGCTTAAATAAGACAAAGAAGGACATAATATTAATATAATGTTAAGAGATATGACAATGAAAAGATAGCAGCTATGAATATGTATGCATTTATGACACAGAATCAGCTTTCATGCAGCTGAAATTATAAGAGATGGTGCAGGGACCAGTCAGTTATACGTGTGAAGTTAGCAAAATGTACAGAACAGCTCCTTACTTCCCTCCCAGTCTTCTTCAGGACTACCTAAATGGTATTTTCCAGGGGACAGATCTGAAGCTCACCGGGTTTTGAGACTATCTTTATACTTTGGTGGCTCAGAAGAAGCCACCTGCAAAGCAGGTGACCTGGGTTTGATTTCTGGGCCAGGAAGATCCCCTGGAGAAGGAAATGGCAACCCACTCCAGGATTCTTGCCTGGAAATCCCATGGACAGAGGAGCCTGATGAGCTATATATAGTCCATGAAGTTGCAAAGAGTTGGACACTAATGAGCAACTAACACTTATATAAAGAAGGTAATTTACAAATTCAAAATTAGGTGACAAAGTACTTACTTTGAATGAGAAAAGAAATGCCAGTGAAATATTTGAGCGTGGGATATACAAATTTCATTTTTTTCCTGACGTGTCTAGCAAAACTCTGTACAGACATGCTTCTTGATTACACCCTAGCTCCCCTACCCACAAACACTCTGTAACTCCCAACAAACAACACCCACTATTCACAGGGGGAAAGCCCTTGGATTTTATTCTCCACCAGTAAATCTTCCCCTGTACCATGACTATTATTCTCTATTGCTCACAAGCTCATAGGATGTGGGGGTTCCAGAGTATCTCTGTGAGCTCCAAGCTTCTCAAAACAATGAATGCCTTCATTCTTGACTCTCAAAGACACAAACGTTTCTCTTTGGAATCTCCTTCCTTTATAGTCTAATTGCTTTAAACCCTTGTTTCCACCTCACTATATTCTAGCCTTGGCCTTCAGTTCCAGTTTGCAATCACTGAGTTTCTGAATAGAATCTTAAGGTACAGGTGGAAGGCGGACTTTGGGGCTAATAACATTAAAGAGCTGGAAGAGATGGAGAAAATGGGTCCTAACAGTGAAGTAGGTAGAAAATATTGATCTTAGCTCTTCTTTGTATTAAGCTTCACCTTCTCCTAACCTACATCCTAAATAAGACTATACTTTCAGTCTATTTGGAGTTGTAAAAAAATCAAAAAAGGCAAAAATTAACTCCGCTATTTCTATTATATGATAGTTTCCAAGAAGATGAAAAATAACCAATTTTCACACTCAGTTCAATTCAGTTCAGTCGCTCAGTCATGTCCGACTCTTAGTGACCCCATGAAATGCAGAACGCCAGGCCTCCCTCTCCATCACCAACTCCCAGACTTTACCCAAGCTCATGTCCATCGAGTCAGTGATGCCATCCAGCCATCTCATCCTCTGTCATCCCCTTCTCCTCCTGCCCTCAATCCTTCCCAGCATCAGGGTCTTTTCCAATGAGTCAGTTCTTCACATCAAGTGGCCAAAGTATTGGAGTTTCAGCTTCAACATCAGTCCTTCCAATGAACACCCAGGACTGATATCCTTTAGGATAGACTGGCTGGATCTCCTTGCAGTCTAAGGGACTCTCAAGAGTCTTCAACACCACAGTTCAAAAGCATCAATTCTTCAGTGCTCAGCTTTCTTCACCACCCAACTCTCACATCCATACATGACCACTGGAAAAACCATAGCCTTGACTACACAGACTTTTGTTGGAAAAGCAATGTCTCTGCTTTTTAATGTGCTATATAGGTTGGTCATAACTTTCCTTTCAAGGAATAAACGTCTTTTAATTTCATGGCTGCAATCACCATCTGCAGTGATTTTGGAGCCCAAAAAACAAAAGTCTGACACTGTTTCTCCATTCGTTTCCCATGAAATGATGGGACCAGATGTCATGATCCTAGTTTTCTGAATGTTGAGCTTTAAGCCAACCTTTTCACTCTCCTCTTTCACTTTAATCAGGAGGCTTTTTAGTTCCTCTTCACTTTCTGCCATAAGGGTGGTGTCATCTGCATATCTGAGGGTATTGATATTTCTCCCGGAAATCTTGATTTCAGCTTGTGCTTCTTCCAGCCAAGTGTTTCTCATGATGTACTCTGCATATAAGTTAAATAAGCAGGGTGACAATATACAGCCTTGACATACTCCTTTTCCTATTTGGAACCAGACTGTTGTTTCATTTCCAGTTTGAACTGTTGCTTCCTGACCTGCATACAGGTTTCTCAAGAGCAGGTCAGGTGGCCTGGTGTTCCTATCTCTTTCAGGATTTTCCATAGTTTATTGTAATCCACACAGTCAAAGGCTTTGGCATAGTCAGTAAAGCAGAAATATATGTTTTTTTCTGGAACTCTCTTAGTTTTTCGATGATACAGCAGATGTTGGCCATTTGATCTCCGGTTCCTCTGCCTTTTCTAAAACCAGCTTGAACATCTGAGAGTTCACATATTGCTGGAGCCTGGCCTGGAGAATTTTGAGCATCACTTTACTAGCATATGAGATGAGTGCAATTGTGCAGCAGTTTGAGTATTCTTTGGCATTGCCTTTCTTTGGGATTGGAAAGAAAACTGACTTTTCCAGTCCTGTGGCCACTGCTGAGTTTTCCAGATTTGCTAGCATATTGAGTGCAGCACTTTCACAGCATCATCTTTCAGGACTTAAAATAGCTCAACTGCAATTCCATCACCTCCACTAGCTTTGTTTGTAGTGATGCTCTCTAAGACCCATTTGACTTCACATTCCAGGATGTCTGGCTCTAGGTAAGTGATCACACCATCGTGATTATTATGTCTTTTCATCTCACATCTTGAGGAAGTAGAGTATATCTTGAATACATTTTTCCAGGTTGTTACATCGATGGTATATTATCTGAAAAATTTTTGAGTGTCTTTATTTGTTTTCATATATGAGGGAGAACATGTCTGGGATATTCACTTCCAGTTCATATACACATTATCCAATTGCTATTGTCATTTAGTGTCTAGGAGAAAAATTCTATGCTCAGCTCTATTCTTTAATATTGTAACAATCTATGGACCTTTCCTACCCACATACTCAGAAAGGCTTTCTGTCATAAGCATAACTAGAATTCTACCATGCTACTTTTTTCTTGCTTATCTATTTACCTCTCTCTCTCTCTTACATTCTGGAAAGCTTACATAGTTTTTCCTTCTCTTTATTCATTTTATTTTGTCAGTTTCAATCCCACAACTTTCTGTTCTTCCTCTAGTGTTCATCAAAATTCTGGTACTTCATTTTTCATTTTCTTACAGTTTTTTTCTTGCCTTTTACCCCTCTCTTCTAATTAGATTCTTTTCATCATAGTCTGTGCAACCTCTTGGATTTTTCTTCTTTGTAAAAGTTTTATACAGGCACTCTGTTATATAAAATGTTTTCCTTGCAGTAAAACAGTTTGCTTTTCCTTTGAGTCTTTTAAGGACATGTTCATTTAATATAAATTTACAGTGTAGTTTCACAGGTCCCATGCTGATTTTACACATTATGCCTTTTTATAGGAGAAGAAATCAATTCAGCCTGTTAAAAAGGTATCTGTAGACTTCCTTTGACAGTATTAGTCTCTGCCACTCTCTTTTTTGCCCATGCCAGGCGGCATGTGGGATCTTAGTTTCCTGCTCAGGGATCACAGCTGCACCCCCTGCACTGGAAGTACAGAGTCTCAACCACAGGACCACCAGGGAAGTCCCCACTACCACTCTCTGCAGTGCCCAGATCTCTACCTTGGAACTGCAGCTGGGTATGGGTCTATGTGGGCTTCCCAGGTGGTGCTAGTGGTAAAGAACCCACCTGCCAATTAGGGAGATGAAAGAGACACAGGTTCTATCCCTGGAGGGAGATCCCCTGGAGGAGGATCCCCTGGAGGAGGGCATGGTAACCCACTCCAGTATTCTTGTCTGGAAAATTCCATGGAGAGAGGAGCCTGGCGGGCTACAGTCCATGGGGTCATAAAGAGTTGGACACAACTGAGAATGCACACGTACACCTGGATCTATGTACAGAGAGCAGTCACCAGAGTTCAGTTCTGTTCAGTCGCTCAGTCGTGTCCGACTCTGCAGCTCCATGAACTGCAGTCCACCAGGCCTCATTGTTCATCACCAACTGCCATAGTCCACCCAAACTCACATCCATTGAGTTGGTGATGCCATCCAACCATCTCATCCTCTGTCGTCCCCTTCTTCTCTCACCTTCAATCTTTCCCAGCATCAGAGTCTTTTCAAATGAGTCAGTTCTTTGCATCAGGTGGCCAAAGTTTTGGGGTTTCAGCTTCAACATCAGTCCCTCCAATGAATATTCAGGACTAATTTCCTTTAGGATGGATAGGTTGGATCTCCTTGCAGTCTAAGGGACTCTCAAGAGTCTTCTCCAACACCACAGTTCAATAGCATAATTTCTTCAGTGCTCAGCTTTCTTTATAGTCCAATTCTCACATTCATACATGACTAGGGGGAAAAACCATAGCCTTGACTAGATGGACCTTTGTTGACAAAGTAATGTCTCTGCTTTTTAATATGCTATCTAGGTTGGTCATAACTTTCTTTCCAAGGAATAAGCATCTTTTAATTTCATGGCTGCAATCATCAGCAGATAATAAACTGACCCAGGTTTCCTAATTCTTATGTCCCCATTTCCAGATGCTTCCTGAGATACTGAACTGGGATAAATAACAAAAACAAAACAGAAAACCTCATGCTATGGCTCCTCTTGCAGGTTTGCCAATAGCATTTATTTGGAAAACCGTAACTCCTGAGATGCAGTGTTCAGTAGTGATCGCTCTTCCGCCTTCTCCAATTCCTTTCACATTGTTTACTAGGAGTCACAAATTCTAATTGGCTACACAGAGGAAGAGTGCTGCTGATGAGGGACTGTGATTCCCTCCTTCCTAGGTGGCCCCGAGGCTCCCTTGATGTGTCATATGCACCTCTTGTGTGGTGCTTTCCCACATTGGATTAGGGTTGGTCTCTGAGATCAACAGCATACAACCAATACTGTGGGATGTAGCTTTTAGGATTCTAAAAGCTTCCATCTTGAGTATTCTCTCAGTCTCTTTCTCCTTTCTCTTTTCTGATTATTTTTTTTAGAAGAGGCCAGTTTCCACATCTTGCAGACAGTAAGATAACTCATGGAAAGAACCATTTGGTGAAGAATAGTAGGTTCAGATGGTAAAGAATCTGCCTGCAGTGCATGAGACCCCAGTTCAATCCCTGGGTTGAGAAGATCCCCTGGAGAAGGGAAAGGCTACCCACTCCAGTATTCTGGCCTGGAGAATTCCATGGACTGTAAAACTCCATGGGATCACAAAGAGTCAGACACAGCTGAGCCACTTTCACTTTCAAAGTGTCTTTCATTCAAAAAAAGAAGTTTTTGTTTCGATGGTGAATGGAATTGTTTCCTTAATTTCTCTTTCTGATTTCTCACTGTTAGTGTATAGGAATGCCAGGGATTTCTGTGTGTTGATTTT
>ML661346.1:5173203-5269831 GCA_007570785.1 Antilocapra americana | reverse complement strand
CTCCCTCCCCCCAGGAAATCTCGTTGCACCAGCCCCGAGCATCAAACAAAGCGTAAGTCAAGATAGTACATAGAATGGGAACATGGTGGGTTTGTCAGTGAAACCTTTGTAAATATTACTAGAAAATGTGAGTTATAACATTGATAGGAACAAAGGGAAGACGTTGCTTAGTTTACAGGAGTTTAAATACTATGGAAGAAGATCTGACAAATGGTTTTAAGGCCAAATTTACCACTTATATACATCTGGAATGTTCTAATTCCTTACTTTCTGTAGCTGTGTAAAATGGCTGTGGTGACTAAAACAGTTGGAATCAATAGTTAGGCAGCATTTACTTTTTCATTTGCTTACTTGTTCATGTGCCCCCTCAATCATTCCACATACAGTTATTGAAGAGAGTGTACCATATATGATGCGTTATGTCAGGCACTGGATACACAAAGATAAATAAGGCACAAACTTTTCCCTCTAGTAGCTCACAGAGTATGGGGTATCCCTTGTGATTCAGTGGTAAAGAATCTGCCTGCGAATGCAAGAGGAGTAGGTTTGATTCCCGGGTCAGGAAGATCCCTGGAGAAGGAAATTGCAACGCACTCCAGTATTCTTACCTGGGAAATCCCATTGACAGAGGAGCCTGGAGGGCTACAGTCCAAAGGTCGCAAAGAGTCAGACATGACTTAGTGACTAAATAACAACAACAAGCTCACAGAATCACAGGAAAAAGGTGATATATTACTAGTATGATAGGAGCAATAATGGAAATATGCATATAAATCAGCAGTCTTACAGAATAAATGTTGATTTGCTCTATATGGAAAGATCAAGAGTTCACAGAAGAGGGAGTTCCTGAGCTGGGCTTTCAAGCCTCATTAAGAGGAACTGACAGCCACCTGTATCTTGAAAGACAGTAAGAGTTTGACAGATGCATATCAGAACTATCTTGGAATTTTTTGAAAAATACAAATTCCCTGGTGGCTCAGACAATAAAGAATCTGCCTGCAATACAAAAGACCCAGGTTCAATCCTTCAGTCTGGAAGATCCCCTGGAGAAGGGAATGGCTACCCCTCCAGTATTCCTGCCTGGAGAATCCCAGGGATGGAGGAGCCTGGCAGGCTACAGTCCATTGGGTTCCAAAGAGTCAGATATGACTGAGTGACTAACACTGAGACCAGATATATTTCTAATGAGCAGCCATGTAAAAGCAACTGGACTAGAAAAGTGTTTGTATATCACCTTGCTGTACACCTGAAACATTGTAAGTCAGCTATTTATTAGTCCCTCAGTCGTGTCTGACTCTTTCCCACCCCATGGACTGTATGTAGCTCGTCAGGCTCCTCTGTCCATAGAATTCTTCAGGCAAAAATACTGGAGTGGGTAACCATTCCCTTCTCCAGAGGATTTTCATGACCGGGGGATCAAACTCAGGTCTCTTGCACTGCAGGCTGATTCTTTACTATCTGAGCCAAGGGAGTCAACTATACATCAATAAAATATATATGAAACAAAGTTTGACAGACAAAAAGCAAGAAGTCCCAGTCAGCTAAAATACACAGAAATAAATCATTTTATTTTGGGAAAGAGAAAAAAATAATAAGAAAAAAAGTGGTGAGAATAGAATCATCATGAGTTCGGGGCAGAGGACCCAGTTAAGCAGAGTCAAGACATATGGAAGGAAACCTGGATAGAGCAATCTTTCCAAACAAGGAGAGAGAGAATGTAAAAAAAGAAGGAGGAAATCTGTCAAAGCCGAGGATATGGCAAGTAAAGTAAAAGCTTAAATATTACATACCACAATTAGAAAATCAGTAGATCTTTTCCATGAGCAATTTTAGGAGAGTGAAGTAGAAATAATAACACTAACTACATTTCCTGTTCTTGGAGAAAACTGAAGATAAAGATGGAACTTTTACCATTAGAAAGTTCACATTCTACTGAGGGACAAAAAATCAAAGTGTACTTGTGTCATGGCAATAATGGAAAGCATAAATTCTGATGGAGACTGGAAGAGGAATAAAGAGAGAAATCTACAGATAAGGGACCCCCAAGGCCAGGAGAAGTGGTTTCTGGAAACCCACAGGGACACTGTAGAAATTTTATGAAGGTGTACAGATGTAAACTTTATAATTTTACTAAACGACAATAAAGAATAAGTTCAGTCTTTATAAACGAAAATATGTGAGGATTACCTATTTAGATAGTGCATTCTAATCACCGCTAAACAAGGAGAATTTTTTTGGACCAAGGCAGACCCGTGAGAGCTGAAACAACTGACATGTCAGGACATGAAAAATTTGGGGACACAAAGATGTTGAGGATATTTAGATGCATTTAAATATTTAGTAGGAGTTCCCCTGGTGGCTTAGTGGTAAAGAGTCTGCCCGCCAATACCGGAGACACAAGAGAAGTGGGTTAGATCATTGGGTTGGGAAGATCCCCTCTAGAAGTATTCTTACCTGGGAAATCCCATGGATAGAGGAGTCTGCAGACTACAGTCCATAGGGTTGCAAAGAGTTGGACATGACTTAGAGACTAAACACTGACAAATATTTAATATTCTGTGAAATTTATTTCTGACTTAAAAATTAAATACAGTCAATGTTATGTCACCATAAAATATTTTTGTGATTGTGTCTTGCAGCTAATTTTCTTTTCTAGAAATCAGCAGAAATTACTGACCCTGTTAGTGATGTCTTTTTATTTAAACTCGGTCTCAAAAATGTTTCTGTAATGAAATAGATGTTGTTACGAAGGAAACCATTGTATTCCAGCTCTTGTACTTACTACGTCTCCATTAAGATGCCTGCGTTATATCACTTAGTCAAGAGAAGTAAGTGTGTGCTTACAAATTATTGTCTATGATGTAAAAAAATTGTATGTCTATGTTATAAGGTAATGCAAGATCCTGTCTAACAAAAGTGGTTTGTTGATTGAAAATACTTTTGAAATACAAGTTCATGGGAAGAGGAAATAATGAGAAAAAGGGCATTTCTCTGGTAAAAAGTTTAGGTGAACAACATTAGGTGATATTTAAAATTCATGCTGACAAAAACAAATCAATAGCTTGACAGACTCAAAGTTCAAACCAACAGGAGAAGTGATTTAAGTTAAATCTATCAAGATTTAGGACATTTAGCAATTTAGCATCTGTGTTACCAATAAAGGTCAATAAAATTCCTTTTTCAAATTGAAACGTGGGATGAGGAAAGAGAATCTTAACTAAATTATGGTCTTAGGCTAATGTTCCCAAGAAATAGAGAGTTGTAACAAGTAAAATTCCTTAGAATTGAAGGAAATATCATATTTGATGGGGGGGAAATGCACAGACTCCAGACTCTGTGTGTTCACAATTACCATGCTAGAACACTGGGGAATCTTGTCCCTAAGGCTTCTTAAAACAGAACTCCTCACTCTGCCTTCAATGGTCACGACCTCTCCCTGCCCTTCTCCTGGGAAAGTGAATATATCCACCACTCCTCTTCAGCCCTACCCATCTCAGGCCAAAGATCTGTTTTGCAAAGGAATAAAACTGACCATTTCTTGACGTGTGACCTCTTGGCCTTGCAAGCTGAGGCGATTACGCAGCCACATCATTAAACAGTGCACAACTCACTGCTCTGCAAAAGGTGATTTATGCACTAGGGAGTATGAATCTCAGCATTGAGTAATACACATGGCTCTCTTTAATTATGCTTGGCATTACAAAGACGGTAAAGCTACTTTCCCCCTCTTTTTTTTTTAACATAAAAAGAAATGTGAGATTATTCTGAAGGAACGAAGTTGACTTTTTCCCCAATAAGGGTAGTCTGGGGCTTCTCAGGTGGCTCAGTGTAAAGAATCCACCTGACAATGCAGGAGATTCAAGAGACGTGGGTTCAGTCCCTGATCAGGAAGATCCCCTGGAGAAGGAAATGGCAACCCATCCCGGTTTCTTGCCTGGGAAAATCCCATGGACAGAGGAGCCTGGAAGGCTACAGCCCATGGGGAAGCAAAGAGTCAGACATGATTAAGTGACTGAGGATGCACACAAATGTAATTTTGCAAGTTCTATAGAAAATCAAAGTATCTATTTATAATCTACTATTCATAGCCTGGGCTTCCATTGTAGCTCTGCTGGTAAAGAATCCACCTGCAATGCAGGAGACTAAATTCGATTTCTGGGTCAGGCAGATTTCCTGGAGAAGGGATAGGCCACCCACTCCAGTATTCTTGGGCTTACCTGATGGCTTAGCTGGTAAAGAATCCACCTGCAATGTGGGAGACTTGGGTTCAGTCCCTGGGTTGGGAAGATTCCCTGGAGAAGGGAACGGTTATCCACTCCAGTATTCTTCCCTGGAGAATTCCATGGACTGTATAGTCCACAGGGTTACAAAGAGTTGGACACGACTGAGTGACTTTCATTTCACTTTCATTCATAGTCTAGGAAAAGCCTTAATAAAGAATGGCAAAAAGTAACTATTATTGCATGCTAACTTGCATTTCTTCAGTTTCCTTTCTTCTCTACATTCTAAAACTAATAAAAGGCCTATAGATTTTAAACTGATGTCCTCTCTCACTTTATGTGGTTGAAGGGCATGTCACTTTGCCATGAATTTAGCATTTCCTGCCCCTGACTTCTCTGAGGAAGGGAGAATGTTTGCAGTATTTGGTTTATAAGTTTCACAGTGAACAAGTGCTGTTTGTACAAGACTCTGTGGTCCAGGTAGTGATTAATCTCCATGTAAGAATGGAAACATGGTAAATGGAGGAAGCTATACTAGTTATTTCTTGCTTAAAATATATAATTATGGTGACTAAGCAAGAAGCATCACAGTCGGACACAAATTGACTTTGCTTTCATTCCCAAGGAAGGAAAAATTGGCCATTTATACCATCAAGTCTTGCTACCTCCCTCCCCACCCCCAACAGGTAATTTTCAAGTCCTTTTTACAGACCAAAGAGTCCAACCTTAAATAGAGGGAGGTATAATATAAGCATATTATGAAGCTTTGAAATCAGATTGCTTTGAAGAAATTAATTTATTTATTCCCTCAAAGAATAGTTATTAATCACCAATAGTTTACAAGGCACTGTGCTAAATATTTGAATCTTCAGGTGCAAAAAAAAAAAGGAAACAATGGAAAAGCTTTCACTGAATACATTTGTAATTACTGAAGCCCTCAGAAAAGATGGGTGGGCTATGGAGAATAAAGTCTGGGCACTACTGGTCTGAACTTAATAAATTATTTTATTTGTTATTCATTTGTTCATCATAAAACAGCTAAAGAAATGCCTTCTAGGAATCCAAATTTTTTAAAAACAACTTTACAAACTGGTGAGCTATATAATTATTCAGTGAGTCAAGATGCTAAATATCAGGTGTAGGCTAAGATATGGAGCAATGGGAACTCCTACACTGCTAGTATAGCACTATTACCACCTCTTAGAAAACAAATTGTAATTATCTTACGAAGTTGATATGAACATTTTACAACCTAGCTGTAACAGAACCCACTTACATACAGTGCCACTACAAATTTATGTTCCCTTTCCATAATATATGGTTGTTGGGATGCTGCTGGCCAGAAACTAGAATTTGCTAGCGTCCTTGTATCTAGTTTGGATCATATAATTAGTTTCGGCCAGTAGAATGTGTGTGTGCTGCCAGATTTTGCTCTGTTCTCCACATTTTGGTTCCATTCTTGTACACATTGGAGTCATGATAATGTACCCATGACATACGAGGCTATCTCAAGTCTGTATGAGGCTATCTCAAGTCTGGTATTTCATCTACGAGCCAGAAGTTTAGCTCAGCCTTACCACACTTCTTTTTATTAAAAAAAAAAAAACCGTTCTGAGTTATCTCAGCACCTAGGCTTTTGAAATTACAAAACCTTTTCCCCGATTTTCTATTGTAACCTCTCATTCCTGATATTGTCCCACAATTTAGAATGGGGAGAAAGATCAAGATAAAAGAATAAGTTAATATTTTGAAGTCATCTCACTAGAGCTTCTAGATATAGTGCATTATTTTGGCAGTTTTATAGTGTTAATTACAGGAACACTTAGTCAAGCCACATTGTAGAGACAAGGGGTAGGTGGCTTATTGTATGAAAACATAGAGATGTTTAGGTTTCTAGGCAACTCTGCAGATGGGCTTTTGCCAATTTCTCTCTCTCTTCTCTCCCTTGCTGTTTCTGCCTTCATGATCTCTACCACTGATTTCTCTTACTGCTCATTATATAGTTTTATACATATTAATCCATCAAGATTTTTAGGTGAATCTAATCTGATTGATTTAGGAAACTTCCCCCACTAATAGAGCAGTAGCCTTTATTTTGACCAAGTAATAGTCAATGTATTGCCTACAACTGAACTACTTTTGTCTTATAATATGCCTTGTGGCCACCACTGTAAAAAGCAGAGCACAACACTGCACATTTTCTGAATAAATAAAAAAGTATAGTTTCAACTAGGCTAGGTGCTGACTGCATCAGATACCATGTCAAGAGTAGTCTGTCAAGAAACCAAGAGTAGACAAATGAGAGTAACAGCCCAAATAGGATGGCATAGACTCCTTTCTCCATGCTTCTCTCTGCTCAGCAGACCTTAAATAAACTGAGATGAAATCCTAAAAATGTGTTGAAATATCCTATAAGAAGCTAGAAAAGAGAAGTAAAGGAACGAAAAAAAAAAGAAGAAAGAAACCATAAACAAAATGCCAAATTGGTTGTAGCATATCAATAATTACCATAAATGTAAATAGTCTAAATACACTAAGCAAAGGACAGAGTGGATAAAGAAAACATGACCCAACCATAAACTGTTTACAAGGAACTTACACTTTAAATTTAATGACATAGGTAGATTGAAAGTAAAAGGATGGAAAAGTTATACCTCTTAACCATGAATATTTTTTAAGAAGGATAAGTTTCATGTCGAATAAAATGAACTTCAGAAAAAGAAGTTACAGAAAGAAAAAATGACCTTACACAATGATAAAAGGATCAATCTATCAGAAACACAAAATGACACCAAACTTGCAGATGAAACAAAATTCTCAAAATAAATGTAGCAAAAACTGATGGAGTTGACATAGCAATTGAAAACTCTACAATTGTAGTTGGGGAATATTAACCAAGATACCATATCTTGATCCATAAAATGAACATCTGTCAGTTCAGTCGCTCAGTCATGTCCACTCTTTGCGACCCCATGAACCGCAACATGCCAGGCCTCCCTGTCCATCACCAACTCCCGGAGTCCACCCAAACCCATGTCCATTGAGTCAGTGATGCCATCCAGCCATATCATCCTCTGTTGTCTGCTTTTCCTCCTGCCCTCAATCCTTCATAGCATCAGGGTCTCTTCCATTGAGTCAGCTCTTCGCATGAGGTGGCCAAAGTATTGGGGTTTCAGCTTCAACATCAGTCCTTCCAATGAACACCCAGGACTGATCTCCTTTAGGATGGACTGGTTAGATCTCCATGCAGTCCAAGGGACTCTCAAGAGTCTTTTCCAACACCACAGTTCAAAAGCACCAATTTTTCAGTGCTCAGCTCTCTTTATAGTTCAATTCTCACATCCATAGATGACTACTGGAAAAACAATAGCCTTGACTAGATGGACCTTTGTTGACAAAATAATATCTCTGCTTTTTTCCTTCCAAGAAGTAAGCGTCTTTTAACTTCATGGCTTCACTCACCATCTGCAGTGATTTTGGATCCCAGAAAAATAAAGTCAGCCACTGTTTCCACATCTATTTGCCATGAAATGATGGGTTCAGATGCCATGATGTTAGTTTTCTGAATGCTAAGCTTTAAGCCAACTTTTCCACTCTCCTCTTTCACTTTCATCAAGAGGCTTTTTAGTTCTTAATTTTCTGCCATAAAGGTGGTGTCATCTGCATATCTGAGGGTATTGATATTTCTCCTGGCAATCCTGATTCCAGCTTGTGCTTCTTCCAGCTCAGCGTTTCTCATGATGTACTCTGCATAAAAGTTAAATAAGCAGGGTGACAATATACAGCCTTGATGTACTCCTTTTCCTATTTGCAACCAGTTTGTTGTTCCATGTCCAGTTCTAACTGTTGCTTCCTGACTTGTATACAGGTTTCTCAGGAGGCAGGTCAGGTGGTCTGCTATTCCCATCTTTTTCAGAATTTTCCACAGTTTATTGTGATCCACACAGTCAAAGGCTTAGGCATAGTCAATAAAGCAGAAATAGATGTTTTTTCTGGAACTCTCTTGCTTTTTCAATGATCCAGCAGATGTTGGCCACTTGATCTCTGGTTCCTCTGCCTTTTCTAAAACTAGCTTGAACATCTGGAAGTTCATGGTTCACGTATTGCTGAAGCCTGGCTTGGAGAATATTAAGCATTACTTTATTAGCATGTGAGATGAGTGCAATTGTGCAGTACATAAATAAATTTAAAATAATTGAAATCATATATAATTAATCTTATAGAAATTCTAGTTCAAAACTGAATTGGTTTAATAAATCCTGTTATCGATTTTCCCTAATAACTACAAAAATACTAATGAAGGTGTAGAGAAATAAGAAACCCTTACTCGTACTATAAACCAAAATTGTTAGAAAATCTGTTATCAGTGTCTGAGAGGAATCTGTACTAATTATGATACTAAAAGAACTAGATTGAAAAACTCCTGCCCACTTAGGCAGCCATGCTAGAAGAGAAAACTTCTTTTTTTTTTTTTTTAATTTTTTTTTAAATTGTTTTTGCCATACAACGTCATGACATCACCATGGGTTTACATATGCTTCCCCTCCGGAACCCCCCTCCCTCCTCCCTCCCCCCCCGGGAAATCCCGCTGCACCAGTCCCGAGCATCAATCCTGGGCTGGCGATTGATTAGACACATGACAATTAACATGCTTCAATGCCCTTCTCCCATATCATCCCACCCTTACCCTCATCCACAAAGTCCACAAGTCTATTCTATACATCTGCATTCCTTTTGTTGTCTCCCATGTTGGGTTCTCATTACTGTCTTTCTAAATTCCATATATATGTGTTAATATACTGTATTGTTGTTTTTGCTTCTGGCTTACTTCACTCTGGATAATGGGCTCCAGTTTCGTCCATCTGAGTAGAATTGCTTCAAATGAATTTTTTTTTAATGCTGAGTAATATTCCATGGTGTATATATACCACAGCTTTCTTATCCATTCATCAGTTGATGGGCATCTAGGTTGCTTCCATGTCCTGGCTATTGTAAACAATGCAGCGATGAACATTGGGGTACACGTGGCTCTTTCAATTCTGGTTTCCTCGGTGTATATGCCCAGCAGTGGGATTGCCGGGTCATATGGCAGGTCTATTTGCAGCTTTTTAAGGAACCTCCACACTGTTTTCCATAGTGGCTGTACTAGTTTGCATTCCCACCAGCAGTGTAAGAGGGTTCCCTTTTCTCCACATCCTCTCCAGCATTTATTGCTTGTAGACTTTTGGATGGCAGCCATTCTGACTGGTGTAAAGTGGTACCTCATTGTGGTTTTGATTTGCATTTCTCTGATAATGAGTGATGTTGAGCATCTTTTCATGTGTTTGTTAGCCATTTTTATATCTTCCTTGGAGAAATGTCTGTTAAGTTCTTTGGCCCACTTTTTAATTGGGTTGTTTATTTTTCTAGAATGGAGCTGCAGGAGTTGTTTGTAAATTTTTGAGATTAATTGTTTGTCTGTTGCTTCATTGGCTATTATTTTCTCCCATTCTGAAGGCTGTCTTTTCACCTTGCTTATAGTTTCCTTTGTTGTGCAAAAGCTTTTAATTTTAATTAGGTCCCATTTGTTTATTCGTGTTTTTATTTCCAATATTCTGGGAGGTGGGTCATGGAGTATCCCGCTTTGGATTATAGCAGAGAGTGTTTTGCCTATGTTATCCTCTAGGAGTTTTATAGTTTCTGGTCTTATGCTTAGATCTTTGATCCATTTTGAGTTTATCTTTGTGTATGGTGTTAGAAAGTGATCTAGTTTCATTCTTTTACAAGTGGCTGTCCAGTTTTCCCAGCACCACTTGTTAAAGAGGTTGTCTTTTCTCCATTGTATATTCTTGCCTCCTTTGTCAAAGATAAGGTGTCCATAGATGCGTGGATTTATCTCTGGGCTTTCTATTCTGTTCCATTGATCTATGTTTCTGTCTTTGTGCCAGTACCATACTGTCTTAATGACTGTGGATTTGTAGTATAGCCTAAAGTCAGGTAGGTTGATTCCGCCAGTTCCATTCTTCTTTCTCAAGATTGCTTTGGCTATACGAGGTTTTTTGTATTTCCATACAAATTGAGAAATTATTTGTTCTAATTCTTTGAAGAAGACCTCTGGTAGCTTGATAGGAATTGCATTGAATCTATAGATTGCTTTAGGTAGTATACTCATTTTCACTATATTGATTCTTCCAATCCATGAGCACGGTACATTTCTCCATCTGTTTGTGTCCTCCTTGATTTCTTTCATCAGTGTTCTATAGTTTTCTATATACAATTGACAAACCGTTAGCCAGACTCATCAAGAAACAAAGGGAGAAGAACCAAATCAACAGAATTAGAAATGAAAACGGAGAGATCACAACAGAAAACACAGAAATACAAAGGATCATAAGAGACTATTATCAGCAACTATATGCAAATAAACTGGACAACTTGGATGAAATGGAAAATTCCTAGAAAAGTACAACTTTCCAAGACTAAACCAGGAAGAGATAGATAATATTAATAGACCCATCACAAGCACGGAAATTGAAACCGTAATCAGAAATCTTCCAAAAAACAAAAGCCCAGGACCAGATGGCTTCACAGCTGAATTCTACCAAAAATTTAGAGAAGAGCTAACATCTATTCTACTCAAACTCTTCCAGAAAATTGCAGAGGAAGGTAAACTTCCAAACTCATTCTATTAGGCCACCATCACCCTAATTCCAAAACCCGACAAAGATGCCACAAAAAAATAAAACTACAGGCCAATATCACTGATGAACATAGATGCAAAAATCCTCAACAAAATTCTAGCAAATAGAACCCAACAACACATTAAAATGATCATACATCATGATCAAATAGGCTTTATCCCAGGGATGCAAGGATTCTTCAATATTCGGAAATCAATCAATGTAATACAACACATTAACAAATTGAAAAATAAAAACCACATGATTATCTCAATAGATGCAGAGAAAGCCTTTGACAAAATTCAACATCCATTTATGATAAAAACCCTCCAAAAAGCAGGAATAGAAGGAACATACCTCAACATAATAAAAGCTGTATATGACAAACCCATAGCAAACATTATCCTTAATGGTGAAAAACTGAAAGCATTTCCCCTGAAGTCAGGAACAAGACAAGGATGCCCACTCTCACCACTACTATTCAATATAGTTTTGGAAGTCTTGGCCACAGCAATCAGAGCAGATAATCTTTACTTTTCCCCACTTGGTTTTTCAAAGAATATCACTGTTTCAAACCCCAATGAACACAGCTCTTATTTTGTTTCTTCCCCTTCTAATTTGAATTCATTGAGCCAGCGACTTAATCTGAGTAGGAAATAAGAAAGAAATACCAAACAGGAGACTATTTCCTTTTCAGAAATAAAATAATACATTTTTCACTTGTTAATACAATCAGGTTCTCAACATTTAGAAAAAAAAAGTGCATTTATTGCCAATGGTTACAAACTTTATGATAAATAATTATTGTGTTTAACAATACATTTGAGATTATTTCTTAATGAGTCCTTTGAAACTCTCTGGTGAAATTTGGAATGATTATAATGAGATTTAATGAAATTAACTGGTCTTTTAATATTGTGCCAATCATTTTTAAACAATAACCTGATACTTTCATTTAAACCACACTAAAAATAGCAACACTAACAGAAAAGATTAATCTTTGGAATATACTATCTCATATATCTGTAGATCAACCACTGCCAGTAATTTAGCTTTAGGGAAACAAGTAATTTGAAGTAATGGAGTTTTCTCTCTTGACACATTAGATTTTGAACATCTTTTGGAAAAAAATCTTTTATGTAACCTCAGATTCTATGGTTACATAAAATCTTTTTTTGATTATGTTTACTTGACTAAGCAAGAGAAAATAAACTGGTTTTCTTATTATGTCATTATCTCCAGAGTAAATCATGTGAATGCCAATAAACTCTCCAAGTTCATTGAAAGCAAAGAGGATTATATTGCAACATGCAAATAAGTAATTTTCCATGATTCCTCCTTATTTTTAAGCATATCCTCACATGTATTGGCTCCTTTTCCTTAAAAATATCCAAAAAGGTGCTGCATAACTTCGTATCTAAGATGAAAATGTAAATTTCTGAAGTCGATTTGCACAGCATGTTAAAGATATAGTAGCATCATTATTTTATTGAGTGGGAAAATGAAATGGGCAGAAGGAAACTGTCCCTGTATTTCCTTCCCTGAATATGCTTTAAAACCAAACTTATAAAGGAAAGAGATTAAAGTCCAACAGCTATTTCTGGCAGTACTGGGAAAGTAAAGGGTGACAGCCACAGAAAAGAAAGAACAAAATTATTATAACTGAGTGGTTACTTTATGGTAAAGTGCAAGAAAATCTCTGGAAATGACTCAAACAAGTAAAATAAATTTTCTTTGACTATACTTAGAGTACAGATAACTCATCACAGAGCTCTTCCTTTGGGATTTCTATAATGACCACAATGACAAATCTGGTAAATTCACATACACCTCTAAGATAAAGTCATGGAGTTGTGATTTTTATATCATATTCCCTAAAGGCTCTGTGCATAACTCAATGGCTGGAATTGGCTTTGTCATGTTGATTAAAATCCTAAATCCAGTTCATTATGCAGGCTTATGCTGAGTCAATCCAGAGGTTGAAGAAATATCCGAAGATCTAGAAATCTTCCTGCAATGCACTTTTTGTCTATCAAAGTCCAGGTCAGTTGGAACTCTCTGAACCGGGGTATAGAAAGTGGATCATCCCTGAGCATTCAGTCTTCCTAACCTAAGAATGCAAACATTTTTAAAGACCAAATAAAATGCAAAATCTGGTATAAACTCGAGGCTAAGGACAATGCAAAGAGATGTAAAAAAATCTAAAAGTATTATGTTCATGAATTCTTCAAGGTGCAACGATTCCAAATAAAAGAAGAGGAATACAAAATGCAATAAGGAGGTCATTATGCGATCCTAGAGAATTCTGATAATGATAGGAATCAACTTTGATCAACATCCACAAAACCTAAAATAATTATCCAACCCCCCCGAATCAAAACTATACAAAACCTCATTGTACAGAAACCAAAATAGTCTAACTTAATAACTTTTGAATTAATCATAGTCACAGTGGAAATGACATAGTGTTATCAAAGGGAAGAGACAAAAATTTTTATATACTGTCAGAAGGAAGCCCACTCTAACAACCTCCAAAGAGATCACCACCCTCTGCAGGAGGCTGGCAGAGCTGCTTCTCATCCAGCCTCCTACAAAGCAACATAATGGTCTTTTGTATTTTTTAATGAAGCCGTAAATCCCATGTGCATTCCCACTCATGCACATGCACACACACACACACACACTCACACACACACCAGAGTTATATCAACATTAAACCTTCCCCAAATGATTAAAACTACTGAGCTCACTGACGGAGAAGGCAACGGCACCCCACTCCAGTCCTCTTGCCTGGAAAATCCCATGGATGGAGGAGCCTGGTAGGCTGCCATCCATGGGGTCGTGAAAAGTTGGACACGACTGAGCGACTTCCCTTTCCCTTTTCACTTTCATGCATTGGAGAAGAAAATGGCAACCCACTCTGGTGTCCTTGCCTGGAGAATCCCAGGGACGGTGGAGCGTGGTGGGCTGCCGTCTCTGGGGTCGCACAGAGTCAGACACGACTGAAGAGACTTAGCAGCAGCAGCAGAGCTCGCGGAGAAAGTTTAATATTTTTCTAAACAAAAATCCATCCTCGATACTGAAGATTACTTTATTTGGAAGTTTCACTGCTAAATGTAGAAGCATGAGCGATCTTACCGTATATACTCAAAGAAAGAAAACAAGGAGAATCTTGGGGACCTTATATTTTTAAAATTTTAGTCTAATTAACATGCAGTCATATTTGCAGAAGTCTCAGAATACATACTGTGAATGGAGATGCTTGAGATGTACATAATTGCCCATGTTGGGGCTTCCCAGGTGGCACTAGTGGTAATGAACCTGTCTGCCAATGCAGGAGACATAAGAGACGTGGGTTTGATCCCTGGATGGGGAAGATCCCCTACAGAAGGGAATGGCAACCCACTCAAGTATTCTTTCCCGGAGGACCCCATGGACAGAAAAGCCTCCTGGGTTATAGTGCATAGGGTCACAGAGAGTCGAACACCCTTGAAGTGACTTAGTACACACACACACAAGCTTATACAGTCTACAACTTTCCTTGGCGATTCACCCTGATATGAACAGTTGTGTCCGGAAATCCCTCCATAATGGAGTCTGACTTCAATTTTGGTCTTTATTCGTATGGAATATCTTTTTCCAGCCTTTAACTTTCAGTCTATATGTGTCCCTAGGTTTGAGGTGGGTCTCTTGTAGACAACATATATAGGGGTCTTGTTTCTGTATCCAATCGGCCAATCTTTGTCTTTTGGTTGGGGCATTCAGCCCATTTACATTTAAGGTAATTATTGATAAGTATGATCCCGTTGCCATTTATTTTATTGTTTTGGGTTCGATGACTTCAATTTTGATGTTTAACTGCTGAGAACTTTTAAAACTCACCATTCCTCTTGTGTTCCTTCCTTATACCTCAGCAAGCTAACAAGATTTACTAAACAAATGTTATGTAAATTACTTTGTGAGAGTATTAGGTCCCTTAATGAACAGTCTGAGAAAAAATATGCAAATTAATTATTATTCAGTTAGAGACTGAGAAAATAATTATCAAAAGATAAATAGCTGAAGTAGTTGGGTACCTGGTTTTATTCATTTTTGAAGTGATAACATATACAACACATTTAAGATCAATTAATTTGGAAATACTATAATTTAGTTTTCTAGCATACATATCAAACTTATAATATTTCAAAATAAACAGTTTAAAAATAACTGTTTAATCATTTTTACTACCTGGATCAAATAAGATAAATGAACATTAGTAAATTAAAGTTCTGATTTTGTTGTTATTCATGTAAATCCCTGCTGAAGTCATAGAATAGACCTTTTGCTTTGGATACTGCCTTATGCCAAAAATTGTTACCAGTGAATCTTCAATGAGAACTATGAGAAACTAATGAACTGTAATGCAATAACCCCTCCTAGAGTAGATCTGATAAGATTAGACCAAGTCAATCTGCCTGGGTACACATATAGGTAACAGTTTGCCCAGGACAACCTGGAAACTTTACACTTAGCAAATGACGTTTCCCAACCCCATATCTATAATGGTATCTTAGCAAACATATAGTAGCCCAAGTTCCAGAAAAAGAATAACAAAAGTACATAAATTAGACTTTTATAATGCTAAAGAAAACTGTTGCACACTATAAAAAATTAAGGTATGAGGACAACCAAACTGGATAATTTTGGACAAAAATCCATTTGAGGAATGAAGTCACTCATATCAATATTTTGTAGCCATTCTCTAAACCACATATTGCTAAATAACTTATATAATTTGGGAAGATATTATAAATTATAAGGGAGAGTTAGAAGAAAGGTTAATACACAATGATAGATTTCTACAGGTGAGTTCATCTCAATTATAATTCTAGCAAGCTTTCCATGAATACTTCCGAGTTTTTGAGAGTTGCATATTTTAAAAATACTTTCCTACCTGAATGCTTTAGAACTTGTAATTTATATCATTACAGTCAGGATCCTAGGTTAGAAGGAGCTTACAGCCTGGGAGGAAAAAGACATTAATATTTTATCAAGGATGTCACCCAGCACATACACACTCAGGGTTGTAAAAGAGAAGGACAATAAGAAATTCTGAATACAAAAATAGAAATTAGAAACTTTAAAATGTCCAGGAGAAGGTCTGTCAATAGAAAGACAGAATGGAGGTCTAGTATCAGAATCAGTTCAGTTTAGTCACTCAGTCGTGTCCGACTCTTAGCGACCCCATGGGCACACCAGTCTTCCGTGTCCATCACCAACTCTCAGAGATTACTCAAACTCATGTCCATCGCATCGGTGATGCCATCCAACCATCTCATCCTCTACCTTCCCCTTCTCCCCCTGCTTTCAATCTTTCCCAGCATCAGGGTCTTTTCCAATGAGTCAGTTCTTTACATCAGGTGGCCAAAGTATTGGAGCTTCAACTTCAGTATCAGTCCCTCCAATGAATATTCAGGACTGATTTCCTTTAGGATGGACTGGTTAGATCTCCTTGCAGTCCAAGGAACCCTCAAGAGTCTTCTCCAACATCACAGTTCAAAAGCATCAGCTCTGTGGTGCTCAGCTTTCTTTGTAGTCCAACTCTCACATCCATACGTGACTACTGGAAAAACCATAGCTTTGACTAGATGGACCTTTGTCAGCAAAGTAACGTCTCTGCTTTTTAATATGCTGTCTAGTATCAGAATACCCTTCTCAAAAAAAGAAAAAGAAATCTGAATACCTTTTGGGGAAGAGAGATTCAAGAGGGTGGGAAAAATACAGCATAAACTTTGCATCTTCAAATTTGAGTTTGGAGGTGGTCTCTATTGAATAATCATGAGAGGAATGAAAAGTTTGACAGGAAAATAACACCTGTTAGAGTCTGTCATTAATAGAGCTGAGAGTGGGTTTCTACAGAAGATTCCTTGTAAGCATAAAATCACAAGCAAGATTGGCAGATCCTATTTCTAAATAAAGTCTGACAGGCAGAATTTTACAATGTATAAATCTGTGGATGGCCAATTTTCCTCCTACAAAGTACAGGAAGGGTGCCTGGTTGAGAAAAGGAAATGGATGGTGGCCGTTAAAGTAGATCACATCTATCTCTGGATTTTCCCCTTCATGTTGATGACTACTGATCACTAGTTGCTTTTGCTGAATTAGGGAATCAGGACAGCAGACTTCCCTCCAGTCTCACAATGCTGTCACGGTCTCTTTTTGGTTGGCCTCCTTCCTTTAATGTGGGCTTCAAAAATGTTAACGTTACTACACTCTTCTTTGCCTAAAGGGCCAACAGCACATCCATACACCTCCTAGTTAGTGGGCCGGAGGCTGGATAAGGCCATTGAAGAGGACATTCCTGTCTAACTGCTGAAATGGAGATGAACTTGGGTATGTTCCCATTATCCTGATAATCATGATATTAGGGATAATCATGATACTAGGGCACAACATTTTCCCCTATCATGAATTATACCACAATAAACACTCAGCTCTTATAATTCTTACATCACAGCATTTTGTAGTTGAGAGAGACCATGAACACTCTCTTAAGCCAAAGTTTTCCCAATTACAGTAGCTGATCTTTTTTTCTCTCTAATGAATTCCTACATGGAATTCCACTATCTCCATTCCACATTTCTCTGATGTCATATTAGTTCAGAGAAAGGAGAGACATATATTTATGTGCCATCTTGTAATGAACATCTCATGACATCTCATACCTTTTCTTAAAAGAGTTCCTCTGGTTTCTGTTTTTTCTGGGTGACACCATTGTTTCCTCACACTTGACTCTCTCTTTAAAATCCTGAACATATGGTGGAGATGTCCTTCTGGTACATTTCCTGTGATAATTTTCAAGTAGGGAGAATAGTCTTTCTGAGCAATTTCTGTAACTCCCATGAGCCTTCTTTCCTTAAGACTAAATAACTTATTTCTCCTATCTTTGTTTCTCTTTTATTTAATGGAATGCCTTCAAAAGGAAGGCCCCAAACTTGACATATGAATTAAAAAGAATCCTAACACAGACTATTTTTATTATTATCAATGTAGAATGATGTGGACACAAAACTGTATTCTAAACTGTAAAATCATATAGTTTAGAAAAATATTAACTCTTCAAACCTTATGATAACAGCATGTACTAACGTAGACGCCCAACCTGAAGTATCTATCTAACAGTCCTGGGCACTGTGTAATAAAATGATTTGTTGTTGTTGTAGCTTGCACAGAGGAGCAAAACTTGCCTCCCCAAGATATCTCTTTGGCATGTGGATTATTTCAAGCAGAGAACAATCAGGCAATGTTCCATTGCCTTGACATGGTCCAGCAAGTATTTTTTTATCAAACGTTTTCTTTTCCCTCTCTAGGAGAATTGCCAGCCTCCACTATGAACTCCCAAACCACTACCCCTAACATCCTCTTTTGTCTTTAGCTGAAGATGGTACTGAAGGTCAGGGCTTCAGTCATTTTGGCAAGCTACTCAGTTCTCTTGGGACGCTTCCATGTGTACAAGTTATTAAACTTTTGTTTGACTTTTCTCCTATTAATCTGCCTCATGCCAATTTAATTCTTAGAGCAGCCAGAATAACTTAGAAGGGTAAAGGAAATTTCTTCCTCCTCGACACTTGTGTGTGTGTGTTTACTAACACATGGTTATATTTTCTACCATCTCAATCTAAAATTCCTATTTTTGAAGAACAAGGTGAGGAAGTAGATAGATATAGATACGTATATAGATCTTTACTTTTTTTCCTTGCAAAGGTGGCCACCTGAAACTATAAAGAAAGTTGAAAAAGTCTGAATATTTAACTTTGTCTTCATATTAAATAAGATTATCTAAATGAAGCAAAATTTTTTTATTGTTTCTTACTTGCTCCCTCCCTCTATCATTCATGTATCCCACAAGCTAATTGTTTTTTGCTTTTGTTCTTCAACGTGGCCATTTAGCCATCTATATATGGCTTCAGTGGAAAAAACAAATTAAATGTTTTCTTGGCTTTTGTGTCTGGCAGAAGTAGGACAAGAAAATAATTCCACCACAAATATTTGGCTGTCTAGATTCTTCCCACAAAACAAAAATAGGAAACAGTAAAATAAAAGTTAGCTCTCAGGAACAGCTTTCTGGCAAACTTCCTTACGTTTGTATGTCATCCCTGAGATGACCATTTGGGAGAAATCACTCCCCTGGTTTGCAAGGCTCACAAAGTCAAAATGCAGTTTCTTTCCACGCCTGCTTCAACCCCCCCAAACATCTACTGATCATACCTCCATCAGTCTTCATTCTAACTGGTAGGGGCTTCAGTATCCAGGCAATTAAGATAACCCCTCGCCTTAGTTCTTAGGTGTTCTTTAGTCACTTGGAAAGCTGACCTGTATCATGTTCAGAGCAAAATCCTCAGTATTGAAATTCTTAAGGCAACTCTGTAGACTCATAGTACTATTTCCTTTGAGTATAACAAATTGATTTTCTGATTGAATCAATACCCTGCCCACATATAAAAATAAAAAGGAAAAAGTCCATTCTCAAAACGAGCATTTCCAAAACATATCTGAAAATTATAAAGAATTGATTGAAGTCCAAAAGAATAACAAAAATATAATGCAACCTAAAATTTAGGTAAATACAGAAGCCACTGATAATATCATACATTTACTATGGTGTGATGGGAAAAAGATGTTTTTCTTCTCTTTGGGAAGAGCCCTTCATCTGAGTGGATCAACACAAACCTGCTAGGGTGAGGCTTAGTGCAGCTGGAATCTCAGAAAAATCTGAGTGAGTGTTCAAGCCAAAACAAACTTTTACTGTTATTTCAGCCTTGGTTTTTCAGGATTATTAACTTAGTAAGGATTGTGGAAAAATGCAAATCTTTAATCGGAATAGAAACTCATTTTGTTTTGAAAACAAATGTATTTCTTCCCAGGCCTCCTATTCCCACTAACTATAATATTCTCTGGAGATTTATTTCTTAACTTGCCCTTTGAGATATATGCCATTTCCTTGTAAGTTGGAGTTTTGATGATTAGCATTGCAGATGTTATATTTTCTCCAAAAAATGTTTCCTGGGAAAGAGTACTAGGAACTACGCATTTTAGTTTGGAGCAAAAAACATTTCTATTAAGTTTGAAGTACTAAAATATAAGATGGCAAAATGATCCCAAGTGAAAAGGGGCAGACTTAAAAGAAATGAAAAATTAATCTCACCAGGCTCTTTTTAGGTAATGTAAAAGAAGTTATTTATTCATATATTATTGAGCCTTAATTGAGCCTAGAGTATCTCTCCAAAGACAAAAGACTAGAATCCTTTCACACGTGGTCAATTTAATCCTTAGGCTGTCTAACGCATCAAGTGAGCTCTTAGAGTCATCCAAAGACAATTTTTAATATTAGCTCTTGGCCAATACAAAATTAAAAGGCTTCTTCTGTCTTCTTCAGGAAAACTGTCTCCTCAATATAATCATTTGTTTCTAGTCATAGAGGAAATGGGCTTCCAAAACCTTATCTTTGCTCTTTCAATGTTATAAAATATTTCTGAGAGTTCCAGTGTGATTTTTTTTTCTTTTGCTAGGATATTTTCATCTTTTTCATTGCAACCACATTCATCACTTACATTATCAAGTACTTTTGGCTGCATATATAGAGTTTCTAAAATGACAGAAATGTCACTGTTCCCAAAGCCAGCTAATTTTTTTTTTAGTAATTCCGTTTGTGTTTGATTCAAATTCACTTCAACATTATTATTTTTATTTCTTCATTACACATTTTGGTGGAGCAATTCTCTCTTAATTATCTATTTTTATGAAACGTCACATGGATTTATCACTGGGAGACAAGAAAGCATGTGACTTCATGTCTCACTGTCTATGTATGAACTGAATAACTGACATACAGTGACCGGTTACCAATAGGCCTTGAAAGAAGTAGCATGGTTTGTCATTGACCAAAAATGTGCATCTGTTGTTTATGTAGTGATTTTTAAACTAAAGAGAGAGCAGCAAAGTTCGTACTCTGTGTAATTATTCACAGTTAATGAGGTAACTGAAATTTGAGCTATGTTATTGAGGAACAGTGTTGTTTAACTAAACCATGGTAACTGAAATCTATGCATACTTGAACTTGAACTATGAAAACAGGGGTTGCCTGTTAATTATTAGTATAATTGGTTAGTCATTTGAAAAAAGGTAAAATTATATCTGTACCTCACTCCCACATGAGAATAAATTCCACAATTGATCACAGTTCTATATATGATACAATAACAATCTCACTGACACTAAAAGAAAATACAGATGAATTCCTTTGTAACTTGAGTAAGGGAAATATTTTCTAATCATTTATTGCTGTTTAGTCACTAAATCCTGGCCAATTCTTTCATAGACTGTAGCCCACCAGGCTCTTCTGTCCGTGGGATTTCCCAGGCGAAAATATTGGAGTGGGTTGCCATTTCCTTCTCCAGGGGACATTCCTGACCCAGGGATGTCTCCTGCATTGGCAGGCGAACTCTTTACCACTAAGCCACTGCTGTTGCTGCTGCTGCTAAGTCGCTTCAGTCATGTCCAACTCTGTGCGACCCCATAGACAGCAGCCCACCAGGCTCCTCCGTCCCTGGGATTCTCCAGGCAAGAACACTGGAACGGGTTGCCATTCCTTCTCCAATGCGTGAAAGTGAAAAGTGAAAGGGAAGTCGCTCAGTCATGTCCGACTCCTAGTGACCCTATGGACTGCAGCCTATCCGGCTCCTCCATCCATGGTTTTTCCAGACAAGAGTATAAGCCACTAGGGAAGCCTTTTTAATCATTACTCAATATGTAAAATAAGAGATATGACTGATAAATTTGACTACATTAACATTTTTCAGTGTGAAAAACAAAACAAAAATTGCATAAGCAAAATCAAAGGACAAATTAACAGTTTATTATTTCCATTTTTATAATGTACCAAAAGCTTCTAGAAAAAAACTGACAATTCCTTAAGAAAATGAGCAAAGATACAAGTATAGCCCACAAGAAGAAATTATTTAAAAAAAAATTACCAGGCATATGAAATATTACATAGCTGCACATATAAAGAAATAAGAATTTAAAATATACTGAGATATTACTTCTCATCTATCAGGCTTCAAAAACTAAAAAAGATAATACCATGTAAAACTATAGTACTGTATCACCAGAGTATTTACATTGATATGGTCAAGGTACATGATATTTTTATCACCCCAAAGATCTCTCATTTTGTCAGTTTATAGCTATATCCTTACTTCTGCTTTAATCACTGTTCATGTCCAATTGTTAAGTTGTATCCGACTCTTTGGGACCCCGTGGACTGCAGGTCAGGCTTCCTTGTCCTTCACTCACTGCCGGAATTTGCTCAAATTCATGTCCTTTGTGTCAGTGATGGTATCTAACCATCTCAACCTCTGCCGCCCCCTTCTCCTTTGGCCTTTCCCAGCATCAGGGTCTTTTCCAATGAATCAGCTCTTCACATCAGGTAGCCAAAGTACTGGAGCTTCAACTTCAGCATCAGTCCTTCCAATGAATATTCAGGGTTGATGTCCTTTAGGATTACTGGTTGGATCTCCTTGCTGTCCAAGAGACTCTCAAGAGTCTTCTCCAACACTATAGTTCAAAAGCATCAATTCTTTGATGCTCAGCCTTCTTTGTGGTCCATTTCTCACACCCATACATGACTACTGGAAAAACCATAGCTTTGACTACATGAACTTTTGTTGGTAAAGTGATGTCTGCCTTTTAATATGCTATCTGGGTTGGTCATAACTTTCCTTCCAAGGAGCAGGTATCTTTTAATTTCATGGCTGAGGTCACTGTCCCCAGGGATTTTAGAGACCAAGAACATAAATGTCACTGTTTTCATTGTTTCTCCATCTATTTGCCATGAAGTGATGGGACCAGATGCCATGATATTCGTTTCTTGAATGATGAGTTTTAAGCCAGTTTTTTCGCTCTTTGTTTTCACCCTCATCAAGGGCCTCTTTAGTTCCTCTTCACTTTCTGCCTTAGAGAGATCACTGACAACCACTAATTTTCTCTTTTATAATTTTGTCATTTTAAGAATGTTTTACATATGCAATTATGTAGTCTGTAAATTCTGAGGACTGCTTTTTTCTTACTCAGTATATTTTCTGAAGAGTAATCCAGGTATTTTTAATGTATCAGTAGATTCTTTTTTTCCCTAATTGCTGAGTAGTGTTTCATTTTACAGATGTACCAATATCTGTTTAACCATTCACCTACAGAAGGACATCTGGGTAGTTTCCAGTATGGTTTCCTATTTTCACACAGATTTTTTTTGTGTGTGAACATAGATCTTGATTTGTTTCAAATTAATGCCCAGAAGTAAATTTGCTGGGGCTAATAGTAATTGCATATTTAGGTGTTTTTTTGTGTGTTTGTTCTCGTTTTGTTTTGAAGAAACTGATACACTATTTTGGCAGAGTAACTGTGCTATTTTGCACTCCAATTAGCAAGGTATATAATCCACTCTGACCATCTTTGTCTTTTAATTTGGTTAATTAGACTTTTAAAATATATAATTATTTATATACTATTTGCATTGGTAGTTAAGTTTGCCATTTAAATTTTTAAGGTTTTGTTTCTGCTTATTCAGCTTGTGTATATGAGTTCTTCCCCCTCACCTCCGCTTTTCTAAGGCTTACTTGAACATTTTTTAGAATTTCCTTTTGATTTTTATACTATTTTGAACATTGGAGTGGGTTGCTATTTCCTTCTCCAGGGAATCTTCCCAATCCAGGGATCGAACCCCAGTCTCCCGCATTGCAGGCAGACTCTTTCATGTCTGAGCCACTAGGGAAGCCCATATATTACATTATAACTTATAAATCAAAATATGCTAGTGTCATCATTTGATCAATTTAAGTGAAGTACAGAAGTCTTAACCTTGTACTTCATTCATTTATAATATAATGGTCTTAAGTATTTCCTTTACATGCATTTAGAACCATGTCATACAGTGTTATAATTTTGCTTCCACTGTCAAACAGAACTTAGGAAATTTTGAGAAGAAAAGCCTACTATGTTTACTCATATTATTGATTATCATTTGATCTTTCCTTTTTGATATTACAAGTTTTCTTCAGTTATTATTTCATTCCTGTTTAGATAACTTCCTTTGGCCAATAATTTACAGTACATCTACTTGTAAAAAATTCTCTTACTTTAACCTCATCTGAAAATATCTTGATAATTCTTTCATTCCTGACAGATAGTTTTTGTAGGTATATGACTATAAGTTGATGGTTCTTTTCTGTTAGGACTTGAAAATTTTTTCTATTTTCTTTTAGCTTCCATTTACTGATGAGAAATTTGCTGCCATTCAAAAAATTTTCTTCTATAAAAGTTGTTACTTGTTCTCTTGTCCTTAGCATTTTTTGTTTGTTTCTAGCTTTCAGAAGTATAGTTATAACATATCTTGACACCAAATTCTTTAAATTTACCCTGCTTGAAATATTCTCCAATTTGTGTATTATCAATTTATTTCTCTTGCTGAATTTGGTAAGTTTTCAGACATTATTTCTTCTTTTAAATTGGTGCAAAAGTAATTGCTGTTTTACATTGTCAAAATTTGCCATTTGATTTTGGAATACATTCTTAAATAAATGTGGTTATGTTATACATAATTTTAATGCACGTTTCTCACTTTGTGTTTTTTGCTAATGAATTATTACTTGCTGTGTATTTCATATTTATTTTAGACTAAGGAAATGATGTTAAACAAAAAGCAAATTCGAGCAATTTTCTTGAGTCCAAAATGGGTTGTAAAGCAGCAGAGACAGCTCACAACATCAGCAATGCATTTGGCCCAGGAACTGCTAATGAACATACAACGCAGTGATGGTTCAGGAAGTTTTGAAGATGAGGATCATAGTGTCTTGCCATCAGAAGTTGACAACAACCAATTGAGGGCCATCGTAGCTGATCCTCTTGCATGAGAATTTGCCCAAGAACTCAACGTCGACCGTTCTATGGGTATTTGACATTTGAAGCAAATTGGAAAAGTGAAAAAGCTTGATAAGTGGGTGCCTCATGAGCTGACCCAAAATTTTTAAAAAATCATTGTTTTGAAGTGTAGTCCTCTCTTATTCTACGCAGTAACAATGAACCGTTTCTTGACCAGATTGTGATATGCAACGACAAGTGGATTGTATATAGCAACCGGCAATGACTAGCTCAGTGGTTGGACTGAGAGGCTCCAAAGCACTTCCCAAAACCAAACCTGCACCCAAAAAAGGTCATGATCACAGTTTGGTGCTCTGCTGATGGTCTGATCCACTACAGCATTCGGAATCCCAGTGAAACCATTACATCTGAGAAGTATCCTCAGCAAATCAATGAGATGTACTGAAATCTGCAATGCCTGCAGCTGGGTCAACAGAATGGGTCTAATTCTTCTCCATGATCGCCCAACCACAGGTCCCACAACCAATGCTTCAAAAATTGAACATATTGGACTACAAGGTTTTGCCTCATCCTCCATATTCATTTGACCTCTCACTGACCAACTACCACTTCTTCAAGTATCTTGACAACTTTTTGCAGGCAAAACACTTCCACAACCAGCAGGATTCAGAAAATGTTTTCCCAGAGCTCATCAAATTCCAAAGCATGGATTTTTATGCTACAGGAATAAACAAACAGAGGATATGTAACTTATGTTAGCCTTCTCACCCTAGTGCCCAGGATTTGTGCCTGCAAATGAAGAAAGATAAATTCTTTTGTCTTCTAGATGATATTACCTGGAGATGCAGCCTTTCAGTTGTTTTAAGGAATGTGAGACCAAGAATAAAGATAATAAAACAGCAGGGAAAAGATAGCAGAACTCTGATCATATTCAGAAGACTCTAACTTTATCTCTAGAATTTTTAGTTAAATGAACTAATAAATTATCTTTATAGTTTAAAAAGAGTGTTAAGTGATCCCAACTGGCCTCAAGAATAAAATCTTTTATCTTTATTCTTTATTGAAGAGATAATTCTTCTACAAACTGCTTATCAGTACTAGTCTTGAAGTTTTTTAAAACAATCTTAGTTTTAGCTTTAGGAGGCATAAGTATAAGGTGTAAGTAACTGCCAACTCTTCTATCAACAAGACTACGAAACAAACAGTATGATGAGAAATTTACAATGTGCTCTAACTTTCTTTTTGAACTAATTTTATGAACATTTGTGCCTTACATTTTAGATTTTTCTGTGTCTTTGAAAAGATAATACAATATGGAAAAAGTTAAATGTCATAAAATATAATTAATAGGCTCTGTCCGATCGCTGATATTCAGGTCTAGAATTCCTTCACTTAGAGGCAACCACTGTTATTATCTACTTGATTAAGCACAAGGAAATATTTTATACATATACAAGCATATATTTGTATAATATACATATATATATATAATTATCTGTCCATTTTTGTGTATGGAAATGATTACTAGCTTCATATACCCTCTGTAACTTTCTTCTTTTATTTAACAATATATTTTTAACCTTCCAGACATGCCATATTAGTACTTACTGGTCATTTGTTCATTCATATGAACTGTGTACTTTATAAACAATTCTCATTTTAGGGATTCAAGTTTTGTTTTCAGTATTTTATATTACATGTAGTATTTTATATTACATGTAGTATTTTAATAAATAGCCTTGTACATGCTTCTTTGCAAAGGTACTAATATACATCTACTATAAATTACTATAATAACAATTTATAAGTACATTTTGAATGTTAACAGATATTTTAATAGACTTAAATTGTATTCCAAAGATTATTTTTCCATAAACTCTCCCCAATTCAATTTCAGTAAAATTTTACTATATGATAGACAAAGACTGCTTTATTTTTTAACTTTATTTATTATGAGTGATATTTAGCATCATTTTATACATTTAAAAACTATTTATACTTGTTTTCCTGAGAAATTTCTATTTACATTATACTTTTGCTTATTGATTTATAAGATCTCCTTATGCATTAAAGAATGAGCTATTAATTATCATATGTGTTTATGGTGAATGAGGTGGTTTACTAAAACTATATTTCCCCCTCTCTGGTATGCTTTCTTTTCTACAACCATAACTAATACTAATAGCTACTTTTTCAGACTATTTTAGAACTAGACTTCTGTAGTAAATTTATATTGCACTTGGATGTATTTGCATGAGATCTGGATAGAAGCAAAATTTTGGAGCTGGGAGGTCATACACAGTATTAGCATTATTCCATCTTCTTGATAAAAAGAGGCTGTTTTGGTGGAAGAAGCAGTGGGATCTCATATTCCCATACACCAGTCTGAGAAGTGACAAGAGGCATTTTTGCTAAGAGTAGCAGGTAAACATCACACATCAATGCAATTTCACTGGCTCTACAGCTCCTGACGACAGCTGCTAATCTATGAATTTCAGCTACAGAGTGTGTAGTTCACAATGGCAGTTTTGGAGGTAAAACTTCCTCATATGGGACAGTGCAAATAGTGTTTGGATGGTGATTCCTGATTCCAGCTTCCAGCTCATTCCTCCACTTTCAAATGACATTGTAAATGCATACTTTCCTTTATCAAATGGTTGTCTTCTTAATATTCCTTAAGTAGTCTCTGTCTTTTGTACTGAATCCTGACTAAGACAATGCTGCAAAATCTCTTTTTCAGTTTCCTGCCTTGAGTAATTTGAGCAATCTTCTATCCTTTAAAAATTTTTTTTTTAATTAATCAGTCTAGCTAGAGTTTTAGAACCCTAGTTAAAGAACTAACATTTGGTTTCATTGATTTGTTTTCTTTATTGTTTTCTTTTCTATTCTTTATGTCATTTAATTTTACTCTGATCTTTATTGTTTCCGCCCTTTTTTTTTTGCTTTAGACTTAGTTTGCTTTTCCTTTTTAAGACTCTTAAAAAGGAAATTTAGGTCACTAAGAATTTTTTTTTTAACACAGTCAATTTGTAAACCTATATCATAGCTATAAATATCTCCTACGCACTGCTTAGCAAAAGTAGTCACAGTGTAGAAACTTCTTTTATTTTGTCTATAATGCAAATCATTCTGTCATTTCACCATATTTTTATTCTGACTCAAACTATATAGAGATACATAAAATATATACACCAAATAATACATATTTACATTTTATATGTTCTCTTGTTAAAGAAATGCCTGGATTGCACCAACTGTCTTTCACGAACTTGGATGATAACTGTACATTTTTACCTCACTCTCAATCTTATGTGGCTAAAGTGAGGCTACCAGCTGCTGAGATCCTGAGACAGCTATCTGGAATTTTCATCTGGGCAGACTGCAAAATCAGTGAGGAATTTCAGGTGTTGAATATAAAAAAAAAATAAAAAATAAAGAAAAATATCCAGATCAACATAGATGTGACCAACACCAAAATGAAATTTCACACAGAATCACTGAAGTCCTGTGATTTCTAAAAATTATCTGTAGTATTTGTTATTTCTCCAATAGGGACTGTCTTCAGGTATCTAGCTATTCAAATCACAAAGAGTCAGACATGATTGAGTGACTAATAGTTTTACTTTCATGAAAGGTAAATGTGTATTAAATAAAGCATTTATGAGCTACTGATGATAACAGAAAAAGAAACACTATTTTTTAGAGAAGAAATGTTAATTTTCAGATATCATAAGATATAAAACACAGAAAAGAATTTGGTCTTTTTCTTATGTACTGGAATTGATTAGATGGATTGTGTGCCTTTCAACAAGTTTGTCTACAGCCAACTTAGCTCAATTTTTCATTTTATTTTGAGTAGAAGGAATCTGCTTTTGCCAATCAATAAACTGTAATGTGTCATCTGAAGTTAAATGAGAACTACCTCCTATTGCTAGCTTAATGTCCTGCTGTTACACTTGCTCTCCAGCCATGAGAACAACATGTACTATTTGCCCTCAGATTGACATTCATATATGGAAACATCAATTGCCCGACAGGTGGCCAAGATTCCCTTGTTTTTCTGCTACAGACTGATGAATCACCTCCTCTGCTGTCATTTTTCAGTTTGTACAGAGCTCTGAACCTTTATACTTTAGGTATTACTCTGCTGATGTTTCAGTGTTTGTGTAAAACAGACCCAAATTGCTGTCATCTCAATCCAAGACAGTATTGAGTTATTTCTAATTAGTTAGCACCAGCAATTAATCTAAAGCATTCTCTTGTAATTCAGAGTTTGAGAATCTGTATATTAAAACAGTGATAGGTGTTATTTTTTTTCTCGGTGAGCTAAAAGCATTTCAATTGCTATATCATTCAACCCTTTGAATTGTGGATCATTATCATTTTTATAGATAATGAAATTCAGGCTTACCAAAATATTTTCCCCAGGATCTTACAATTCTTATAAGGCAAACACGATATTCAAACCCAAGTTCCAGAGCCCATTCATTTAATCTCTAAGTTCAGATTCTTCCCAACTACTCCATCTATTGTTCTTTCATCAGTTGTATCATGCTATAGATTAGGAGCATCACTAAGGAGAGGGCAATGGAAAAGGAAGGCATAGAAACTCAAAGGAATTTATCTTCCAATCATAAGAAAGAAATAACATGATAGTGACAAACAAAATGTTCCAGGTTTTGATATTTGCTATATTTTTCAATGAGTCCATTTTGCAAACCAATAAAAACTGATAAAAATATCTACCCATCCTTTCAATGGGGTAGAGAGAATTTCAGATACTCAAGTGTCCTTTTTACAAGACCTTCTAGAACTAACACCGAAAAAAGATGTCCTTTTCATTATAGGGGACTAGAATGCAAAAGTAGGAAGTCAAGAAACACCTGGAATAACAGGCAACTCTGGTCTTGGAGTAAAGAATGAAGCAGGGCAAAGGCTAATAGAGTTCTGCCAAGAGAACACACTGGTCATAGCAAACACCCTCTTCCAACAACACAAGAGAAGACTCTACACATGGACATCACCTGATGGTCTACACCAAAATCAGATTGATTCTATTCTTTGTAGCCAAAGATGGAGAAGCTTTATACAGTCAGCAAAAACAAGACCAGGAGCTGACTGTGGCTCAGATCATGAACTCCTTATTGCCACATTCAGACTGAAATTGAAGAAAGTGGAGTAAACCACTAGACCATTTAGGTATGACCTAAATCAAATCCCTTATGACTATACAGTAGAAGTGAGAAATAGATTTAAAGGACTAGATCTGATAGACAGAATGCCTGATGAACTATGGATGGAGGTTCCTTACATTATACAGAAGACAGGAATCAAAACCATCCCCAAGAGAAAGAAATGCAAAAAAGCAAAATGGCTGTCTGAGGAGGCTTTACAAATAGCTGTGAAAAGAAGGGTAGTGAAAAGCAAAGGAGAAAAGGAAAGATATACCCATTTGTATGCACAGTTCCAAAGACTAGCAAGGAGAGATAAGAAAGCCTTCCTTAGTGACCAATGCAAAGAAATAGAGGAAAACAAGAGAATGGGAAAGTCTGGAGATCTCTTCAAGAGAATTAGATATACCAAGGGAACATTTCATACAAAGATGGCCTCAATAAAAGACAGAAATGGTAGGGACCTAACAAAAGCAGAAGATATTAAGAGGAGGAGGCAAAAGTACACAGAATTGTACAAAAAAGATCTTCATGACCCAGATAATCGTGAACGTGTAATGACTCACCTAGAGCCCGACATCCTGGAATGTGAAGTCAAATGGGCCTTAGTAAGCATCACTACGAACAAAGCTAGTGGAGGTGATGGTATTCCAGTTGAGGTATTTCAAATCCTGAAAGATGATGCTGTGAAAGTGCTGCACTCAGTATGCCAGCAAATATGGAAAACTCATCAGTGGCCACAGGACTGGGAAAGGTCAGTTTTCATTCCAATCCCAAAGAAAGACAATGCCAAAGAATGCTCAAACTACCACACAATTGCACTCATCTCACACACTAGTAAAGTAATGCTCAAAATTCTTCAAGCCAGCTTTCAGTAATACATGAACCATGATGTTCAAGCTGGTTTTAGAAAAGGTAGAGGAACCAGAGATCAGATTGCCAACATCTGCTGGATCATTGAAAATGTAAGAGAGTTCCAGAAAAACATCTACTTCTACTTTATTGACTATGCTAAAGCCTTTGACTGTGTGGATCACAATAAACTGTGGAAACTTCTGAAAGAGATGGGAATACCAGACCACCTGACTTGCCTCTTGAGAAACCTGTATGCAGGTCAGGAAGCAACAATTAGAACTGGACATGAAACAACAGACTGGTTCCAAAAAGGAAAAGGAGTACATCAAGGCTGTATATTGTCACCCTGCTTATTTAACTTTTATGCAGAGTACATTATGAGAAACGCTGGGCTGGAAGAAGCACAAACCAGAATCAAGACTGCTGGGAGAAATATCAGTACCCTCAGATAAGCAGATGACACAAAAAGTGAAGAAGAACTAAAGAGCCTCTTGATTAAAGTGAAAGAGGAGAGTGAAAAGTTGGCTTAAAGCTCACCATTCAGAAAACTAAAATCATGGCATCTGGTCCCATCACTTAATGACAGATAGATGGGGAAACAGTGGAAACAGTGGCTGACTTTATTTTTCTGGGCTCCAAAATCACTGCAGATTGTGACTGCAGCCATGAAATTAAAAGATCCTTACTCCTTGGAAGGAAAGTTATGACCAACCTAGACAGCATATTAGAAAGCAGAGATATTGCCAACGAAGGTCTGTCTAGTCAAGGCTATGGTTTTTCCAGTGGTCATGTATGGATGTGAGAGTTGGAGTATAAAGAAAGCTGAGCACTGAAGAACTGATGCTTTTGAACTGTGGTGTTGAAGACTCTTGAGGTTCCCTTGGACTGCAAGGAGGTCCAGCCATTCCATCCTAAAGGAGATCAGTCCTGGGTGTTCATTGGAAGGACTGATATTGAAGCTGAAACTCCAATACTTTGGCCACATGATGCGAAAAGCTGACTCATTGGAAAAGACCCTGATGCTGGGAAAGATTGAGGGCAGGAGGAGAAGGGGATGACAGAGGATGAGATGGTTGGATGGCATTATTGACTCGACGGACATGGGTTTGGTAGACTCATGGATTTGGTGATGGACAGGGAGGCCTGGCATGCTGTGGTTCACGGGGTCGCAAAGAGTCAGACACAACTGAGCCACTGTACTGAACTGAACTTTTATTGTATTAAGTGATGGTAGGAGAAACTCAGTTCAATTCAGTCACTTAGTCATTCATGTCCAACTCTTTGCAATGCCATGGACTGCAGCATACCAGGCTTCCTTATCCATCACCAACTCCCAGAGTTTTTTCAAACCCATGTTCATTGAGTCTGTGATGCCATCCAAGCATCTCATGCTCTGCCATAACCCTTCTTCTCCTGCCTTCAATCTTTTCCAGGATCAGGTTCTTTTCCAGTGAGTCAGCTCTCACATCAGGTGGCCAAACTATAGGGGCTTCAGCTTCAGCTTCAGTCCTTCCAATGAATATTCAGGACTGATCTCCTTCACGACGGACTGGTTGGATCTCCTTGCAGCCCAAAGGACTCTCAAGAGTCTTCTCTGACACCACAGGTCTAAAGCATTAATTCTTCAGCACTTAGCTTTCTTTATGGTCCAACTCTCACATCCATACCTGACTACTGGCAATATTATAGCTTTGACTAGACGGACCTTTGTTGGCAAAGTAATGTCTCTGGTCTTTAATATGCTCTCTATGTTGGTCATAGCTTTTCTTCCAAGGAATAAGTGTCTTTCCATTTCATGGTAGCATCCACCATCTGCAGTGATTTTGGAGCCCAAGAAATCCAAGTCTGTCACTGTTTCCATCGTCTCCCCATCTGTTTGCCATGAAGTGATGAGACCTGATGCCATGATCTTAGTTTTCTGACTATTGAGGTTCAAAACAGCCTCTTTCACTTTCATCAAGAAGCTTTTTAATTCCTCTTTGTTTTCTGCCATAAGGGTGGTGTCATCTGCATATCTGAAGTTCCTTCATCTATTAATGTCTTTATTGACAGGTATTTAAAAGCAAAATATTGGGGGAAAGACATGGATACATGGTCTTTTGTTGTTGTTGTTTAAATTTTTTTACTTTTTAATTGAAGGATAATTGCTTTACAGAATTTTGCTGTTTTCTGTCAAACCTCAACGTGAATCAGCCCTAAGTATACATGTATTCCCTCCCTTTGAACCTCCCTCCCCATCTCACCCCTCTAGGTTGATACAGAACCCCTGTTTGAGTTTCCTGAGCCATATAGAAAATTCCTGTTGGCAATCTATGTTACATATGGTAATGTAACCTTCCATATTACTCTTTCCATACTTCTCACCCTCTCCTCCCCTCTTCCCATGTTCATAAGTCTATTCTCTCTGTCTTTTTCTCCATTGCTGCTCTGTAAACTCTTCAATACCATTTTTTTAGATTCCAAATATATATGTGTTAGAATATGATGTTTATCTTTCTCTTTCTGACTTACTTCACTGTGTTTAATAGGCACCTAGGTTAGTCCACCTCATTAGGACTGACTCAAATGCATTCCTTTTTATGGCTGAGTAGTTTTCCATTGTGCATATGTACCACAACTTATTTATCCCTTCATCTGTTGATGGACATCTAGGTTGTTTCCATGTTCTAGTTATTGTAAATAGTGCTGCGATGAACAATGGAATATATGGATCTTTTTCAATTTTGGTTTCCTCAGGGTATATGCATAGGACTGGAATTGCTAGGTCACATGGTGGTTTTATTCCTAGTTTATAACGGAGTCTCCATACCGTCTTCCATAATGGCTGTTTCTGTTTACATCCCCATCAACAGTGTTAGAGTGTTTCCTTTTCCCCTTACCCTCTCCAGCATTTACTGTTTGTAGATGTGATCTTAGTTTTCTGAATGTTGAGTTTTAAGCCAATTTTTTCACTCTCCTCTTTCACTTACATCAAGAGGCTCTTTAGTTCCTCTTTGCTTTCTGCCATAAGGGTGGTGTCATCTTCATATCTGAGATTATTCATATTTCTCCCGGCTATCTTGATTCCAGCTTGTGTTTCAGCCAGCTCAGCATTTCTCATGATGTACTCTGCATATAAGTTAAATAAGCAGGGTGACAATATACAGCCTTAATGTACTCCTTTTTCTATCTGGAACCAGTCTGTTGTTCCATGTCCAGTTCTAATTGTTGCTTCCTGACCTGCATACAGGTTTCTCAAGAGGCAAGTCAGGTGGTCTGGTATTCCCATCTCTTTCAGAAGTTTCCACAGTTTATTGTGATCTACACAGTCAAAGGCTTTGGCATAGTCAATAAAGCAGATGCAGATTTTCTTTTTGCTTTTTCCATGATCCAGCAGATGTTGGCAATTTGATCTCTGGTTCCTCTGCCTTTTCTAAATCCAGCTTGAACATCTGGAAGCTCATGGTTCACGTACTGCTAAAGGCTGGCTTGGAGAATTTTGAGCATTACTTTACTAGCATGTGAGATGAGTGCAATTGTGCAGTAGTTTGAGCATTCTTTGGCATTGTCTTTCTTTGGGATTGGAATGAAAACTGACCTTTTCCAGTCCTGTGACCACTGATGAGTTTTCCATATTTGCTGGCATATTGAGTGCAGCACTTTCACAGCATCATCTTTCAGGATTTGAAATACCTCAACTGGAATACCATCACCTCCACTAGCTTTATTCGTAGTGATGCTTACTAAGGCCCATTTGACTTCACATTCCAGGATGTCTGGCTCTAGGTGAGTTATCACACCATTGTGATTATCTGGGTCGTGAAGATCTTTTTTGTACAGTTCTTCTGTGTATTCTTGCCTCCTCCTCTTAATATCTTCTGCTTCAGTTAGGTCCATACCATTTCTGTCCTTTATTGAGGCCATCTTTGCATGAAATATTCCCTTGGTATCTCTAATTTTCTTGAAGAGATCTCTAGTCTTTCCCATTCTCTTGTTTTCCTCTATTTCTTTGCATTGATCGCTGATACAGCAGTAAAAATTTAAAAAGATAGAAAAGTCTCTATTCTTGTGTAACTTACATTCTAGAAACTATCAAGCAGTCAAATCTGAGTCTTTTGAGCTGGATTTCTCTAGATTTTATTTTTTAAATTTAACTTTAGCAAGGAAGGTTGTAATTATATTTTATGTCTCTCATGATCAAATCTTTTCAAGAGTTGACTTTATGACTATCAGTTTCTATGGGGCAAGCTTGGCTTTCATAGCTTGGCTTAATAAGTTATTCATCAATAATAACAAATAACTGAAAATATGAAATTAGCCATTGTTATTCCTATTTAAGATAACTATTAAATGTAATAAAGTTTAACAAAAGAATTTTATGACTTTACAACTAGGTGATATATTATTTTTATGGCTATTATTATCCTGGTCACAGACAGATACTATAACTTGGGGGCAATATCCATCACAGAATTTCATGATAACACATTGTAATGAACCAGGATATCACCTAACTCTTCTCTAAAACCAAATGGTTCAGGTGAATTTTCATTTAACTAAAATTGTTATTTTTAACTAGTACACGTACAGGATGCTGCTGCTGCTGCTAAGTCACTTCAGTCATGTCTGACTCTGTGCGACCCCATAGCCCACCAGGCTTCCCCGTCCCTGGGATTCTCCAGGCAGGAACACTGGAGTAGATTGCCATTTCCTTCTCCAATGCATGAAAGTGAAAAGTGAAAATGAAGTCGTTCAGTCGTGTCCGACTCTTCACGACCCCATGGACTGCAGCCTACCAGGCTCCCCCTTCCATGGGATTTCCCAGGCAAGAATACTGGAGTGGGGTGCCATTGCCATCTCCACACATACAGGATGAGGTAGATTAAAGATGCTTTGAGGCTTTTCAAGCACCATCTGAATGTGAATTAACATTGTGAAAGACCTTTCCAAGGCCACACAAAATTAGTGGGAAGCAAGAAGAAAACCCAGGTTTTAGTTTCCTAGACTGGGGCTCTTTCTATTACACAATTCTTCTTATAAGTGCATAAGCCTGAGAGATGCATGAAGCACAATGGATAAGCTTTCTTTGTATGGTAGCTTAGTTGTAAAAACTCCATTTTCAATCTGTGAGAGTGACTCAATAAGCCAATAGGCCTACTTAAGATTTTTTTAAAGGTAAAGAAAGTAGCTAATGGCTTTTAAAATATGTCCTTCACGTGGCCTAGATGTGAAATAGTTTTTGAAATAAAATGCCAAAAGCACTCCAGTTTTCAGTAATGAATCACTAACCATTTGCCTCTGTTCTAAAACTTGGCTTTTAAGAAAGAAGTTTTTGAAACTCTAATTACAGTTTACAAAAGCAAAGACATCAAAAAAGTGATATTTAGTAGCTTAATGGGATTTCTTATCAAGCCAATATAGCATTATGAGAAAGCTGTTTCTCTCTTCATCAAAGAGTGAGTTGCTCAGTAGTGTCTGACGCTTTATGACACCAAGTACTATAGCCCGCCAGGCTCCTCTCTCCATGGAATTCTCCAGGCAAGAATACTGGAGTGGGTTGCCATTCCCTTCTCCAGAGGCTCTTCCAACCTAGGGATAGAACCTAGATCTCCTGCATTGCAGGCAGATTCTTTACCTTCAGAGACACAAGCGAAGCCTAATATAGCATTATAAGGAAGCTGTTTCTCTCTTCATCAAAAGGCTGCACACATAAACCAGTCCACTGGCTTGAAATTATCAATGTGTCAAACTAACATGCTACTCAAATTTACTGCCAAGCTCTTAAGCACCTAAGTTATACACAGAAGGCTAAAACATTGATTTTGAAGGTGAGAAAATACATGACATGTTGGGAATGCATGAAAATCTCTCTTGAAACAGAGAAGCGGAACCACTACAAAACATTTTCATCTCAATGAATCTACGTTTAGTGATGCAAAATCACTACTTGGTGGTAATGAAATTGAAAGCAGACCTGATTTCTTCATTTCTTTGCTTGAATAAATTAGTTCTATAAATTATTTCTTTAGCACAAATCAGGAGAAGTCATCCCTCAACTCATTCTTTTTATAGAGTTATAACATTTTTTTGCTTGTTATAACTTCTTCTTTACTTGTTATATCATTTTCTTTTACTTGTTGGATTTTTATACTGCTCTATATAATAAACATGGTACAGGTTTGTCATTGTTCCCAAGCTAAGATGAAAAGTGATGTGATTGAAGTCTTCTGAAAAGAGTTAAATATTGGTTCAATGCTTGCTGGGGTTAGAGTTTATGTAAGCCATGAGGTGTAAGTATTGATATTTTTTGTCCCATTTTTGAGTCCAGAAGGTCCATATGGTATAAAAGTTACAGGGCTTTCCTTTGCTTCTTTCAGATTATTCTAAACTTTGATCAAATTAGGTTACTTTTTATAATTTCCAAAATCATTCTATATTAGAATAAGCAATGCCAACTACTGTGAAAAACAACCACCAAGCATCAGTGGCTCAGCATGATAAAAATTTGTTTCTTCCTCACATCACTGTTGGCTGCAAGTTAGTTTGCCTTCAAAAATGTGTCAGGAATCTAGGTTTCTTCCAATTCATAATACTGGCATCTCAAAAACATGGCCTCTATGACAACCACAGAAGGAAAACAGTATGATCACGCACAGAGCATATTTCCACAGCAGGTTGCAAAATGAATACATTATTTCTGCCTACAACCCATTAGTCAGAACCCAGTCATGTGGCCATAACCTCCCTTCAAGGGAGGCTCACAAATACAGTCTTCCTTTGTGTTCAGGAAAAAGAAAGAGGTTAGATAAGCACATAGATAATTTCTGTCACAGTTCCTAAATAACAAATCTGTAACACCTTAGCATTTCAGATTGTCATCCCAACCCTGGAAACCTGGTTATTAGTGGTAGAAGCGGGGAGTTGTTGGGGAGGTAAAAATGTACAGGCAGGGCACATCAAGATACATGATAAACAAGAGCTATCCCAATTGCCATCTGCAATTAAATATCTTGTTTCTTCCTTCTGTCCTCCCCACCAACCACTCCTCCTGACACTTCCCAGAATCCCCTTGGTCTAACTGGAACATTTTGATCTGGCCCTTAGAGAGCAAAGACTTTCCAAGATTTCTAAATACCTGATTTCTACTTCATGAGGAAATTAGATAGCCTTAGTAGAGGCAGCAGAAGGGAAGAAACAAAATATGCCTAGAATTTAAACAGTTAATAGAAATAAATGCTTTTTGTTGTTGTTGAGATACTAACATGCACAGTTCCAAATCACCGTTATTTAGCTACATATTGGAATGAACTTGCAAAGTACTGTGGTCATACTGATTCCTGCCAAGAATCTAGTGAGCTGATAAACTGATATCTCAAAGAAAGGGAAAATGAAAATCAAATTAGAAATAAAAATTAACAACAACTGAGGGCATTTCAAAAATAAATTTCCATCTTATCGGTTCCTTTCAAAGACACCAATGATGAGCATTGTTGTGAATGGAAGAAGTGATTTTCTTTTCAAAGTTTTCCATTCAGTAAGATGACAAAGGTATCTGAAATTACAGATCTGAACTCACCGAGAATCAATGCGTCTCCTGCTGGCAACTTAGCAGCTTTTGTAATTGATGTGACAGTTTCATTTCCCCACTGCCACAGACAATCAGCATGTTACTCCATCTCTCAAACAAATCTGAAAAAAAAAAAAGATTTTCAGTTTTACTTTTTAGTTGATATTAACATTTTCCAAACAAGATATGGTGGCAGTGACAAACAATAGATTCAAGCCTTTGACAACATCCTGCTTTGGATAATACAAAATAAAAAATTGTCAGTGTGACTTCATCAACATAGCTAATAATTGCCTCAACAGGATAATTAATCATTTAAAATCTTTCTCTAAGGACTTTTAAAAAAAGGATTCTTCTCAGTACATGAACAAAGGTAGACATGTGCTCATACCTCAATCTACGTTATTTTTTTCCCCAGAATTATTTTTCTTGCCTCAAGAAGGAAGTAGAAAATCTTTAACTCAGCAATCGAAGACTGTTCATACCTTATCCTATCTAACCTCATCATTTTTCTCCCTTTCTTTATCCACATACTTTGAACTTAAGCCCCACTAAATTCACTGTTTCAGGAATGCACAATGATCTTTCAGAGATCTTTCTGCACTGGCTATTTTCTCAGTCTGAACTATATTATATTAGTCAGAATTAGTGAGGTTCTGTTGCAGTAACAAATGCTCCTTCGCATGTCAGTGTTTTAAAACACTAGAAATTGACATTTTTACTCCTGCAACATGGATAGGTGAGGCCCATCTCATCATAGTCTCTCTGACACCAAGAGTGGTGGGAACTTCATCTCAAAGTGTGCTTCCATGATTATAGCAAAAATGAGAAAAAATCATGGCAAACAGTGCACTGGCTCTTACATTTTATATGTGAAAGTGTCAGTCATTTATTCTACTAAAATTTCATTGACCAAAAAGAAAAAAAAAAAAAAGGATAAGCAGCAGCATGTGATTATTCCTAAATTGAAAAGTGATGAGAAAATGTAGTCCTACCATGAAAGGAAGAAACTCAGGTATTTTTGTTGAGCAGTGCTAATAACTACTGCATCAACTTTCCAGCAGGGGAAGTTTAACTCACTTTTCAAAGATCCAAACAAATGTCACCTCCTCTGAGAAGCTTTCCGTGACTTCTCAAGATAATGAATTGCTTCTTTATCTTTATCATCCAAATACTTTGTGTAGACTTTCTTAGAATACTTATTATATTATAACAAATCTATTACTAATTACTAAATCTAATTCTAATAAATCTATTACTACACTAAATTAAGCTGAATTACACTATATTACAATGAAAATTCCTTATTCACATTTTAACGCCAAGTGTCTGGGATAGCTTCAGCATAGGCTGTGTGTTTGCTAGATGTTCCTTATTTCAGATTTATTTGTCCATTTTTCTCATTAGACCATAAGCTCGCTGAGGACACAGACAGCGTCTTTTTGCACCATCCTAACTCTACTCTTTTATAAGAGTAGTTAGCCTTAGTAGATGCCCACTATGTGCTGTGCCATGCCTAGTTGCTCAGTAATGTCTGACTCTTTATAAACCCATGGACTGTAGCCTGCCAGGCTCCTCTGTCCAAGGCAAGTCTCCAGGCAACACTGGAATGGGTTGCCACGCCCTCCTCCAGGGGATCTTCCCTACCTGGGGATCAAACCCTGGTCTCCTGCATTGCAGACAGATTCTTTACCATCTGAGCCACCAGGGAAGCCCATGAATACTGGAGTTGATAGCCTATCCCTTCTCTAGGGGATCTTCCTGACTCAGGAATCGAACCAGGGTCTCCTGCATGGCAGGTGGATCTTTACCAGTTGAGCTACCAGGGAAACCTGATGCCCACTATCTCTTGGATAAATTAATTGATTAATTATTTTTGTTATTATAAAATGCTATGTGTGGGCAGGCTAGCTTATGGTGCAGCAAAACAAAACAGAACAAAACAAAAACAGTTCAAAAATATTAGATAAGTTTGGCAACAGTTTATGAATTGCTTGTTATACATATTCAACATGGAAGGGCAAGGAGCTCTGTTCCAGAGGGATCTGACCCAGTCAGGAATCTAGAATGACCTGGGCTCCATATCACCGACTCAATGAGCATGAACTTGGGCAAACTGAGGGAGATAGTGAGGGACAGGGAAGCTTGTCATGCTGCAGTCCATGGGGTTGCAAAGAGTCAGACATCACTTAGTGACTGAACAACTACAACATCCATAAACTCAATGTCTTTTCAGATACCCTGACAGAGAAATAGGTTCCCTGGTGGCTCAGGCAGAAAAGAATCCGCCTGCAATGTCAGAGACCTGGGTTCAATTCCTGGGTCAGGAAGATCCCCTGGAGAAGGGAACAGCTACCCACTCCAGTATTCTGGCCTGGAGAATTCCATGGACTATATAGTCCATGGTGACATACGAATAAGAAATTGGAGAATTACAGATGACTTTTTAACTCTTCAGTTTAGAAATGAACAATCGCATTTCCACTCATATTTTATTTTCATTGGCTAGAACTAATCATATGGCCCCATAATTGCAGAGGGCTTCCCAGGTGGTGTTAGTGGTACAGAACCTGTCAATGCAGGAGACTTAAGAGATGCAGGTTCAATCCCTGGGTCAGAAATATCCCTTGAAGAAGAGAATGGAAACCCACTCCAGTATTCTTGCATGGAGAATCCCATGGACAGAGGAGCCTGGCAGGCTATGGTCCATAGAGTCACAAAGAGTTGGACATGACTGAAGTGACTTTGCACAGAGAAATATTGAGAAACAACTGGAATACTTAGTGTGTATTACTGTCTCTGTGTCATAGTTGAAGACAATATTCTTGTAATACATATAAAATGTCTACAATATGGGAAATACAATGTTGGCAAATAACATGATTTGATTTCTGTAGCACTTTTAAAGTGAGAAGATGCTTAAATTCAATAGCTGTATAAAATGCCTATAGAGTTGAGGAGAGTGATCAAGCTGTTGTGTTTGGGAAACAATTATTTCACAGACATTCAAAAAACTTTCAAATTAAAATGAACCTACCTTCCAACTTCATGTTAATATCTATAACAATAAAGCCTATGCAATCACACTAGAAGCTAAGAATAATATTTAGTTATATGCTAGACACTGGAAGGAGTTTACAACTAAAAATGTGGATGGGTTTCAACACAGATAAGCAAAGTACTGGTTTTTGCTCACCTTGCTTCTGAGTCAGCAAAGAGACCCGGGAAGAAATACTTGCTCAACTTCCGTTTGTTTCCCCAGTACAAGAAGGCTGAGATTTCACTAACTAAAAAATGGGAATTTTTTCACTATTGTATAGGTATTGTCTCATTGTCATTGTTTAACTGCTAAGCCGTGTCCAACTCTTTGAGATCCCAGGAACTGTAGCCCACCTGGTTCTTCTGTCCATGGATTTTCCAGGCATGAATACTGGAGTGGGTTGCCATGTCCTCTTCCAGGGGACCTTCCAGAGATCAGACTGAACCCGTGTCTCCTATATTGCGGGTGATTCTTTACATTGAGCCACTTGGGAAACATTCTTTCATTAAGCAGTCATAATTTATGTTCCTTTTTATACTTTTATGCACACACACATATATGAGGTTTTTTAAAAGTGGTCCAAGGAGCTTTTAGATGTGTGAGTAGTTCATCATGACTCTGCATAAAACTTGTTTCTGATCTATTTCCCCTAACTTTGTTCTCCTGGCCTGCTAATGTAATCAATTTTATTCTACCTCTGGTTTATTCTGATTTGCATTGTTCAAAAGAATCCATCATAAAGATTACTATTTATAAAACTGGAAGGAAGATGTAATTTTGAGCCTTATTGAACTTTTGTCATTTACCTTTGCTAAATACTGCAACAAGAGAACATGGAAGACAAATTAATTTTTTACTACTCAGCTAATGAAAATCACCTGTGATAGGAAATGGTGCTCCTGAATTTCATTCTAATTAAAAGTTAATATAAAGTTATTCGGGTTCAACTAAAAATCCCTTTCATATTGTTGTGTACAAATTTATATTAGAGTTGATTTCCACTGATTTTGTCAAAGATTGGCTTGAAGTTTTTTAAAAAATAATTAAGCAATAACTAGTTGATATTGGTCTTTTTTTCTCCCTTAGGAAAGCCATTCCTGAATCACAAGTGTTAGCTTTGTCCTCCTAAAATATGGTACTTAGGAAGATAACTTTGGATTTCCCTTTTAACAGCTGGTTCAATTCAGTTTAAGCGATAATTACTTAGTCTCTATTATGTACCACTTGCGTTAGTACTGGAGAAGCTAAGGCACATTAGACACTACTCACGTCCTTGAAGAACTTCTAGGAGATAGTCGCAGAGGTTTCTTTTTTTAAATTATAGTATTGGGTTGGCCAAAAAGTTCAGATTTCTCCTGAAATCTCACAGAAAAACTCAAAGGAACTTTTTGGTCAAGCCAATATAGTACTCAGACCAGTTAGGATATAATAGGCATACAATAAAAACATTTTGATTGACAGATTAGAAGTATGTTCCAGTTTTCAGGGAAATCTTTCAATGGAATGGTTCAAATAAAATGGCAGACATGAAGGCTAGAAAGCTAGGTGAAACAAGATAGGAACTGCATACAAGGCAAGGCTCATTGAACTGTGAAATTTCTGTAAGTTTACTAGAAGTATTCTGGCATTTTTAGGATTAGAGTGGTAGGTGATAAATGGTCAGGTGGAATGAAACCATAGAATGCTTCTATATATTATTAACAAAGATTTAAATTTACTCTATAGGAAATGAGTTACCTTGGTAATGTTGAAAGCTTGAGGATGACATTCTTATGTTTATTATTAATACTTAGTGATCCAAGTATTTAGAAGGGTAGAGCTGAGAATGGTAGCAAGGAATCCTCTTGGAATGCTAATAGAGTTATTTGACCCCTGAACAACATGGGGGTTAGGGATGCCTACCTTCAGTGCAGTCAAAACCCCGAATGTAACCTAGAGTCAGTCCTCTCCATGCATGGTTCCTCCATACCTGCAGTCCCATGTCCATAAATTCAACCAACTCTGATCGTGCAGTACTACAGTATTTATTACTGAATAAAATATGTGTATAAGTGAACTGCCCATTTCAAAGCCATGCCGTTCAAGGGTCAACTGTAAATTAATTCCAAGTGGGAGAAGATAGAAGTGTGAGCAAGTCCTGCTTATCAACGAATTTGAAAACAGAAAAAAATCATGTTCCATTTCCACCTATGCAAAGATGCATGCTCTTGCTAACCATGGGGATGCTTTGGGTTATATAAGAAACCAGGGTGTTCCTGGTTGATACAAGGGCTGAAACTGGTCAGTCCACTGAGGCTAGAACTGAGAATATCTACAATGACAGGATGGAGAAGGGAATGACAACCCACTCCAGTATTCTTGCCTGGAGAATTCCATGGACAGAAGACCTGGCAGGATACAGTCTATGGGGTGACAAAGAGTCAGACACGACTCTGAGTGACTAACACACACACACACACACACACACACACACACACACACACACACACACACACAATAATAGGAACTTATCACAGTCCCTGGGTGATTTCAACTAAACTACTCCTTCTTGGTGGTTACAGAGCCAACACTTGCAGGTCATATTGGGTTTTACAAAAGTGCCTTAAGCATCATTTGAGAATAAAGAGTTCTGATTTCTATCAAGAGAGGAATTCTAAAACCCTGAGAAGAGAGAGGCTTATGATGTAGGTGTCCTAACACTAATAGTGTCATGTGTGACACATGTTTATCACTCCCACCAAAGATTTTTCATTTGATTTCCCAAAACAGCATACCACAGAACAGGAAGGATAAAAATAATTTAACCATTAATTTAGAACGCTGTACTCAGTTGCCCAGTCACATCTGAATTTTTACAACCCCATGGACTGTAGCCTGCCAGGCGCCTCTGTTCATGGAATTTTCCAAATATTGGAGTGCCTTGTCATTTTCTCCTCCAGAGATTAAAGAGCTAATTAGTCACATTAAATAAAAGCACTTACTATAAATCTTGTTTAAACAGGATACAATGGTAAATCTATTGTAAATCTATTGCTATTGTAAATCTAAAAATAGTTTTTCCCTTTGAAACTTTCTTATTAAACAAGAAAAAACAATAACACATGGATCAAAAATTCACAGTAGAATTTACCACTACACAAACCTGTCCTCCTTAAAATGGAGAGTACTGATACAGGAAAAATGTCTGCCCACATATTTTCACATATTTTCAATTGCTCAAAGCTTCCATACAGAAGGCAAAGTAGAGGGAATATAATTTAAAATGTAGTTCAAGGAACACTAACCAAATGTCTGCTATATGCAAAGTCCAGTGCTAGTACTGAAAGAGCCTAAGTGTAGTCATGAATCCTACTATTTTGTTGAGAAGACAAGGAATTGTGCTCAATCGAGGTCACCCTGATGGCTCAATGGGTAAAGAATCCTCCTGCAATGCAGGAGACACAGGAGATACAGGTTCAGTCCCTGGGTCAGGAAGATCCTCTGGAGAAGGAAATGGCAACCACTCCAGTATTCTTGCCTGGAGAATCTCATGGACAGAGGATCCTGACAGGCTACAACTCATGAGGCTGCAAAGAGTCAGATTCAACTGAGCACATGTCACATAAGTGTCTAAGTATTGAAAGAATGAAAGCATATTCATGAATCTTACTATTTTGTTGAGAAGATAGTGAGTTAAACTGTCATAATAAAGTATGGTAAGTACTATGAAAATTATAAACACTTCCCCTATCTAGTAACCCCTGCTACCCATTCATACCAACCCTAGTACACACAAACTAAGTAGAGAGAAGTCCTGTGTTTGTTATCACATAAGAAAGCAACGCCAGAGAATGCTCAAACTACCACAGAATTGCACTCATCTCACACACTAGTAAAGTAATGCTCAAAATTATCCAAGCCAGGCTTCAACAGTACATGAATCATGAACTTCCAGATGTTCAAGCTGGATTTAGAAAAGGGAGAGGAATCAGACATCAAATTGCCAACATCTGCTGGATCATGGAAAAAGAAAGAGGGTTCCAGAAAAACATCTACATCTGCTTTATTGACTATGCCAAAGCCTTTGACTGTGTGGATCACAATAAACTGTGGAAACTTCCTAAAGAGACAGGAATACCAGACCACCTGACTTGCCTCTTGAGAAATCTGCATGCAGTTCAGGAAGCAACAGTTAGAACTGGACATGGAACAACAGACTGGTTCCAAATAGGAAAAGAAGCACATTAAGGCTGTATATTGTCACCCTACTTATTTAACTTATATGCAGAGTACATCATGATAAACACTGGGCTGGATGAAACACAAGCTGGAATCAAGATTGCCGGGAGAAATATCAACAACCTCAGATATGCAAATGACACCACCCTTATGGCAGAAAGTGAAGAGGAACTAAAGAGCCTCTTGATGAAAGTGAAAGAGGAGAGTGAAAAAGTTGGCTTAGAGCTCAACATTCAGAAAACTAAGATCATGCATCTGGTCCCATCACTTCGGGGCAGACAGATGAGGAAACAGTGACAGACTATTTTCTTGGGCTCTAAGATCACTGCAGATGGTGACTGCAGCCATGAAATTAAAAGATGCTTGTTCCTTGGGAAAAAAGCTATGATGAACCTAGACAGCATATTAAAAGGCAGAGACATTACTTTGCCAACAAACGTCCATCTAGTCAAAGCTATGGTTTTCCAGTGGTCATGTATGGATGTGAGAGTTGGACTATAAAGAAAGCTGAGCACAGAAGAAGTGATGCTTTCGAACTCTGGTGTTGGAGAAGATTCTTGAGAGGACCTTGAACCGAAAGGAGATCTAGCCAGTCCATCCTAAAGGAGATCAGTCCTGGCTATTCACTGGAAGGACTGATGTTAAAGATGCAACTCCAATACTTTGGCCACTTCATGCGAAGAGTTGACTCATTGAAAAGACCCTGATGCTGGGAAAGACTGAAGGCAGGAGAAGGGGACAACAGAGGATGCGATGGTTGGATGGCATCACCGACTCAATGGACATGAGTCTGAATGAATTTTGAGAGCTAGTGATGGACAGGGAGGCCTGGCATGCTATAGTCCACAGGGTCTACAAAGAGTCGGACATGACTGTGCGACTGAACTGAATTGAATAGAGGAGTTTACGGGTAGTAATGTTATTACATCTCTTTAGATCTCAGAATTGTACCTCCTATGAATTAATATAAATACAATTAACAAAAATAAAATGCCTCTGAGGACGTCCCTAGTGGCTCAGTGGTAAGGAATCTGCCTGCCAATGCAGGAGACACGAGTTTGATTTCTGATCTGGGAGGATCTCACATGTGGTGCAAAAACTGAGCCCATGAACCACAACTATTGAGCCTGTGCTCCAGAGCCCAGGAGCCATGACTACTGAACCAACACTTAGGCCAGTCATGCTCCACAACAAGAGAAGCCTAAGCACCACAACTAGGGAGAAGCCCACCCAGAAACAAAGACCCAGACCCAAAATGCCTTTGTAATAGGTAAATCATATTTCTTCGAAGTTAACCACCTAGACCTTTTGCAAGGCTTCAGGATGAGAATCCAAGCAATTTTTACCTTAGGGTTCAGCTAGATCTGTACTTGTGTGAGCTTTGGTGAAGAAGAGATGCCAAGAATCACAAGTTTGGTTAGTGATAGGGTTTTCCATCCAAGAAAGGTTTTCAGACACCTGGGAATGTTGTTTGAAATATCTAGGATATTAATAGGTGGAATAACAATGGCAGAGATTTAATTACTCGATGCTTCAGGAATCAAAGCATAGATGGAACTTTATACTTTATTGTTCTGAAAATGGTCCCTTGAGAGAACTAAACTGGCAACAATGTATAACTCAGCTTTCTAACACTTATGGTAAGCATTGTTCTTTAAAAACATATTTTCAGTGTTGTGAGGGTTTTCATGTGACCTACCCATTTAAGGAACATAATTCACATAGCTTTTGAACTTGGAAGTTGATTACAGATTGAGTAATCAGAGTGATAAGGACCTTTAAACAAATTCCACTTAGGATTATAGCCAATTAAAACCCATCTCCTGGACACAATTTCACAGTGCTGCAAGAGAATATGAAGTATTACTCTGGAGAGAGATCTGATAGTTTCTCTTTCCTTTTAACCTTCCAAACATTCAAAATATTTCAAGCATAATAAATGAATAATTTAGAAGACCCAAATCTGGACATTTAGGTTGTGTTAGTGGAAGAAATGAGAACTATTTCAGACGTAGAGTGTTTGAACAACAGTTTGTGAATAAGTGGAATTTTATTTTGTTTTGTTATTTTACCATTAATTGAAAATAACAGCTTTTAAACTATAAAGCAGAGTGTTGAAGGAGAGTTTTTCACTTTTAAAATGAAAGTTAAAAAAATACCAGAAAGTTTCTTTAGGTAGAAATACTCCTAAGTATTTTATTCTTTTTGTTTCGATGGTGAATGGGATTGTTTCCTTAATTTCTCTTTCTGATTTCTCACTGTTAGTGTATAGGAATGCCAGGGATTTCTGTGTGTTGATTTTGTATCCCGAAACTTTGCTATATTCACTGATTAGCTCTAGTAATTTTCTCGTAGAGTCTTTAGGGTTTTCAGTATAGAGGATCATGTCATCTGCAAACAGAGAGAGTTTTACTTCTTCTTTTCCAATCTGTATTCCTTTGATTTCTTTATCTGCTCTGATTGCTGTGGCCAAAACTTCCAAAACTATGTTGAATAGTAGTGGTGAGAGTGGGCACCCTTGTCTTGTCCCTGATTTCAGGGGGAATGCTTCCAGTTTTTCACCATTGAGGATAATATTTGCTGTGGGTTTGTCATATATAGCTTTTATTATGTTGAGGTATGTTCCTTCTATTCCTGCTTTTTGGAGGGTTTTTATCATAAATGGATGTTGAATTTTGTCAAAGGCTTTCTCTGCATCTATTGAGATAATCATGTGATTTTTATTTTTTAATTTGTTAATGTGGTGTATTACATTGATCGATTTACGAATATTGAAGAATCCTTGCATCCCTGGGATAAAGCCTACTTGATCATGATGTATGATCTTTTTGATGTGTTGTTGGATTCTATTTGCTAGAATTTTGTTGAGGATTTTTGCGTCTAAGTTCATCAGTGATATTGGCCTGTAGTTTTCTTTTTTTGTGGCATCTTTGTCGGGTTTTGGAATTAGGGTGATGGTGGCCTCATAGAATGAGTTTGGAAGTTTACCTTCCTCTGCAATTTTCTGGAAGAGTTTGAGTAGAATAGGTGTTAGCTCTTCTCTAAATTTTTGGTAGAATTCAGCTGTGAAGCCATCTGGTCCTGGGCTTTTGTTTTTTGGAAGATTTCTGATTACGGTTTCAATTTCCGTGCTTGTGATGGGTCTATTAATATTATCTATCTCTTCCTGGTTTAGTCTTGGAAAGTTGTACTTTTCTAGGAATTTGTCCATTTCATCCAAATTGTCCAGTTTATTTGCATATAGTTGCTGATAATAGTCTCTTATGATCCTTTGTATTTCTGTGTTTTCTGTTGTGATCTCTCCGTTTTCATTTCTAATTCTGTTGATTTGGTTCTTCTCCCTTTGTTTCTTGATGAGTCTGGCTAACGGTTTGTCAATTGTATATAGAAAACTATAGAACACTGATGAAAGAAATCAAGGAGGACACAAACAGATGGAGAAATGTACCGTGCTCATGGATTGGAAGAATCAATATAGTGAAAATGAGTATACTACCTAAAGCAATCTATAGATTCAATGCAATTCCTATCAAGCTACCAGAGGTCTTCTTCAAAGAATTAGAACAAATAATTTCTCAATTTGTATGGAAATACAAAAAACCTCGTATAGCCAAAGCAATCTTGAGAAAGAAGAATGGAACTGGCGGAATCAACCTACCTGACTTTAGGCTAGACTACAAATCCACAGTCATTAAGACAGTATGGTACTGGCACAAAGACAGAAACATAGATCAATGGAACAGAATAGAAAGCCCAGAGATAAATCCACGCATCTATGGACACCTTATCTTTGACAAAGGAGGCAAGAATATACAATGGAGAAAAGACAACCTCTTTAACAAGTGGTGCTGGGAAAACTGGACAGCCACTTGTAAAAGAATGAAACTAGATCACTTTCTAACACCATACACAAAGATAAACTCAAAATGGATTAAAGATCTAAGCATAAGACCAGAAACTATAAAACTCCTAGAGGATAACATAGGCAAAACACTCTCTGCTATAATCCAAAGCGGGATACTCCATGACCCACCTCCCAGAATATTGGAAATAAAAACACGAATAAACAAATGGGACCTAATTAAAATTAAAAGCTTTTACACAACAAAGGAAACTATAAGCAAGGTGAAAAGACAGCCTTCAGAATGGGAGAAAATAATAGCCAATGAAGCAACAGACAAACAATTAATCTCAAAAATTTACAAACAACTCCTGCAGCTCCATTCTAGAAAAATAAACAACCCAATTAAAAAGTGGGCCAAAGAACTTAACAGACATTTCTCCAAAGAAGATATAAAAATGGCTAACAAACACATGAAAAGATGCTCAACATCACTCATTATCAGAGAAATGCAAATCAAAACTACAATGAGGTACCACTTTACACCAGTCAGAATGGCTGCCATCCAAAAGTCTACAAGCAATAAATGCTGGAGAGGATGTGGAGAAAAGGGAACCCTCTTACACTGCTGGTGGGAATGCAAACTAGTACAGCCACTATGGAAAACAGTGTGGAGGTTCCTTAAAAAGCTGCAAATAGACCTGCCATATGACCCGGCAATCCCACTGCTGGGCATATACACCGAGGAAACCAGAATTGAAAGAGCCACGTGCACCCCAATGTTCATCGCTGCATTGTTTACAATAGCCAGGACATGGAAGCAACCTAGATGCCCATCAACTGACGAATGGATAAGAAAGCTGTGGTATATATACACAATGGAATATTACTCAGCATTAAAAAAAAATTCATTTGAAGCAATTCTACTCAGATGGACGAAACTGGAGCCCATTATCCAGAGTGAAGTAAGCCAGAAGCAAAAACAACAATACAGTATATTAACACATATATATGGAATTTAGAAAGACAGTAATGAGAACCCAACATGGGAGACAACAAAAGGAATGCAGATGTATAGAATAGACTTGTGGACTTTGTGGATGAGGGTAAGGGTGGGATGAGATGGGAGAAGGGCATTGAAGCATGTTAATTGTCATGTGTCTAATCAATCGCCAGCCCAGGATTGATGCTCGGGACTGGTGCAGCGAGATTTCCCGGGGGGGGAGGGAGGAGGGAGGGGGGACCCGGAGGGGAAGCATATGTAAACCCATGGTGATATCATGACAATGTATGGCAAAAACAATAATAAAAAAAAAAATACCAGAAAGTGCTCTAAGAGATAATCTCATTTATTTCCAAATAGAGATCTAGTGCCTCTAACCCTAGCAGGGATGATGCAGTTTGGTAAGAAACATACCAGCTTTTTGAAATAACTAGGCTTGAACCCTGATTCTTCCACTGCTTAAATTTAAGTAAAAGCATTATATCCTCCAAACTTTGTTTTGCTTGCCTATAAAATGTAGATAAGTGTGTTTCTCAGAGACGATTTTTAAATACCAAATGAGATAAACTATGAGAATGTGGTCTGTGAAGCCCCAAACTCCATAAAATTCATATATTCATTTCACCAAGGTTTGCACAATGCCCTGTGCTATGGACTGGACTCTGTGACATGAACTATGTACTGTGTACAATTTTCTATGTGAAATATGAAGTACAGTGGTGAATGTCGGTTATGTAAGTTATTATCTTTATTTTTTTACTCTTCTTTGGCTTATTTTTCTTTAGATTTATTATTTTATTAAAGACTGTATTTCCTGAATGTTTTTTATCTCAAACATTTTATTTTTTTTATTGTAACAAATTCAATAAAGACTTTTTACTTTACAGTATTGTGTTGGTTTTGCCGTAAAAGTTGGTTTGTTAAAATTCCACAATATAAAAAGAAAGTCTTGCCCTTCAGGGTGAGTTGCATGTAAAGCTGTGCTGCCATCCTTCTGTTTCCCTTCAGAAGATACTACAAATGCCCAATTGGCCTCTGAGGTGGTCCAACAATACACTATAGTATCTTCCGTAGCGTCTTACATAAACACGCCTAAACTTATACTTTCCTTGGCAATTTGCTGTATTATGAACAGCTGTGTCCAGAAATCCCTCCATAATGGAGTCAGTTTTGATGTTTAGCTGCTGAGAACTTTTAATATCCACCATTTCTCTTACATTCCTGCCTCACACCTTGGTAAGCTAATAAGAGAGCCTAGATACTCCCTCCTTTTGAAGAAGGTTCAAACCACAAAGCCTGTCATGTCATCCTTTAATCATCATTAAAACCCCAAAGTAGTTTCTTTTCTTCATTCTCTCACGGCATTTATGGACCTACTTGGGAAGACTGCTATCCTCTTCCCAGAAAGTTGCATTACATAAATAACAAACCTTTCTCATATCCTTCTGGTGTGTGCCTGGAGTCTTTTTTTTTTTAATTATTTATTTATTTATTTTACATTATTGTGTTGGTTTTGCCATACATTGACATGAATCTGCCATGGGTATACATATGTTCCCCTTCCAGAACCCCCCTCCCACCTCCCTCCCGATTCTCTCTCTCTGGGTCATCCCGGTGCCCCAGCCCTGAGCATCAACCCTGGGCTGGCGACTGATTTCACATATGATAATTAACATGTTTCAATGCCATTCTCCCATATCATCCCACCCCTGCCCTCTCCCACAGAGTCCATGAGACTGTTCTATACATCTGCATTTCTTTTGCTGTCTCACATGCAGGGTTCTCATTACCATCTTTCTAAATTCCATATATATGCGTTAGTATACCGTATTTTTGTTTTCCCTTCTGGCTTACTTCACTCTGGATAATAGGCTCCAGTTCCGTCCACCTGAGTAGAACTGATTCAAATGAATTCTTTTTAATGGCTGAGTAATATTCCATTGTGTATATGTACCACAGCTTTCTTATCCATTCATCTGTTGATGGACATCTAGGTTGCTTCCATGTCCTGGCTGTTGTAAACAATGCAGCGATGAACACTGGGGTACACGTGTCTCTTTCAATTCTCGTTTCCTGGGTGTATATGCCCAGCAGTGGGATTGCTGGGTCATGTGGCAGTTCTATTTCCAGTTTTTTAAGGAATCTCTACACTGTTCTCCATAGTGGCTGTACTAGTTTGCATTCCCACCAACAGTGTAAGAAGGTTCCCTTTTCTCCACGTCCTCTCCAGCATTTATTGCCTGTAGACTTTTGGATGGCAGCCATTCTGACTGGTGTAAAGTGGTACCTATTTGTGGTTTTGATTTGCATTTCTCTGGTAATGAGTGATGTTGAGCATCTTTTCATGTGTTTGTTAGCCATTTGTATGTCTTCTTTGGAGAAATGTCTGTTTAGTTCTTTGGCCCACTTTTTGATTGGATCATTTATTTTTCTGGAATGGAGCTGCAGGTGTTGCTTGTATATTTTTGAGATTAATTGTTTGTCCATTGCTTCATTTGCTATTATTTTCTCCCATTCTGAAGGAAACTAAAAGCAAGGTGTAAAGGCAGCCTTCATAATGGAGTCTTTAAACTAGACACCCAAATCAAATTTTGGTGGGGGCCCGTTCTGTGTTTATGTATGGTTCCTGTCGGGGCCTCCCTGGTGGCTCAGTGAATCCGCCTGCCAATGCAGGAAACGTGGGTTAGATCCCTGGGTCAGGAAGATTTCCTGTGGGAGGAAATAGCAACCTACTACAGTATTCTGGCCCAGAGAACCCCATGGACAGAGGAGCCTGATGTATGGTTCGTGGGATTGCAAAGAGTCAGTACATGACTGAGCACGCAAATGCCAAATGGTCCCTGTCTCTGCAGAATGACCATAGTTAGCTCTGAGAGTGGAGTGCAAAGACAATGATCACCATCACTTGGGCCGGGTAGGGGAAGAGGTCTTCCTTCATTTCCCTTTGATTCTTGGATAATAGGCAGGCACTTTGAGCAGTGTTACTTTGTGCTAGATTAGCTGAGTTCTACTGAACTTCCATTATAGATTTAGTAAGCCTAAGTCAGAAGTTTCAATAATTAATTGGCTTTCAGGAAAAGAAGTATGGGATCCAGTCCCTCATTAAAGCAGCCCCAGGTCATGTATCTCATAAGCCCTAAGCCATCTGTGTGTCTTAGATTAAATCATGTATCTCATTTCTAGCATAAGCCCTGACTGACCCTAGATTCAGAGAATGACCAACTAAAACCTGGTTTGTTTCATCCAGGCATATGTTCCATTCTGTAGAACATTCAAGGCAAAGATTACCCCCCAATATGCTCATTGGGTGGTAACTCACACAGATGAAGAACAGTCACCATCTGAATAGCAGTCATCATTTGAAACTTTGAATTGCAGAATTCCACACTCCTAAAGGCAGGTGGTTCACTAGGGTACTACCAAATGCCCTGGCTGGTGCTACTCCTGTTGGACTTCTGTCTCTATTGCCGAAAGACATACTTATCATCAGAGGTACAGGGGAAAGTGCCCATGGTGTTTCTGTAGTACAGTCAAGGACTAATTCAATCATTTTCAGAGCAGAGGTCCTTAATCTTGATGATATTGATTTGAGGCTCTCTGGAGCAAGGAGCTTATGAATGTGACCAGGGTAGAGAGGAACCCAGAAAACACACACAGAGCAAGAAACTTGGATTCAAAGGGAGGAAACATAAAAACTGAATAAAAACGAGGTTCATAATTTGATCCAATAAGAAATCCAAAAGTTACTAAAATAATTTACAGAGCATAAGAAACAAAAAATGGGTATTGATTGGGTTTTGTGCCTCTACAGCACAGCTTCTCACTTAACTTTAACATCTGCTGAAATGCACCAACTGGCAAAACTTCACTGTCAATAATTATATTGGAGCTCAACTTATTGGGAAATATCCCTAAATTGAAAGAGATAAACCCCCTATGATCTTAGAGAAGTTGTTAAACATAAAGTGGAGGACACGTGCTTCATTTCGGCCATTAGAACTACTGCCTTGCTGAAATTCCCCATATTCATGGCACCTATTACCCAAAAAAATTCTGTAATGAGCATAAACACCCTGAGTTAATGAACAGGAAGTTAAAATTGTCTTTGCACTTACAGATTAATTTGACCAAATGGACCTACAAGGGCCCTCCCTCTATTTAAAATAGTTACTATAGTTCAAGGTAACCCAGAGCCAGGGACTTCAAGGATTGATCTGCATTATAAAGGACCTATACAGGAAAGAGTGATTATTCCCATGGCTTCTCCATTTTGTGGTCTAATTTGGCCTCCTCTTATACTTGTAAAGAACGAATGGTGTAACATAGCAGGTTACGACAAACTTGAGGCCTTGGTCTCATGCATTAAAGTTTCCACACCCAGTATTATTGACATTATTGGCTCAATATGAATAGTAACTTGTAAATATTTTGTTATTGTAGATTACAATAGAATGCTCCACAATCTATCCCAATTGGAACACAGCAGGTACTCTCGTCTGAGTCTCAGAGAGTTCTTTATTGCAGAGGCTTAGTGACTTCCCCTAGTGTCTTTTGGCATTTCTGGACCACCTATAATGGTTATAAGTTATCCACAGGCTTTGGATGCAAAACACTGCCCTCCATCCCATGCTATACATGCCATTATAGTAACAACTTCTGGATACATACTAGTCATGTGACTTGATCTCCATACCCATCTACCTAACTTGTGCTGGGTCATGGAAGCAGTAACTCTCAAGCTCAGCATGGCTCCTGAGACTTCCTCTTCTGAGACAGAGTCAAATCTGGCCCTCTGACTTAACTTGCCATCAGGAGAGGTTGTCCTCCTCTGTCATTAGTCTTTTTCTGTATCTCAGAGGTCTTGAGATGGTAACTTCTCTCCACATTCCTCTGGCTACCTGAGCCCCTTGGGATCAACTTGATGAACAGCAAAGGGAGTTTGTAAACTTTTTGGATGATATCATCACCACTGGGCTTCCCAGGTAGCTCAGTGGTAAAGAATCTGCTGGCCAATGCAGGAGACACAGGAGACATGGGTTCAATCCATGGGTTGGGAAGATCTCCTGGAGAAGGAAATGGTAACCCACTGCAGTATTCTTGCCTTATTAAATCCCATGGACAGAGGAGCCTGGTGAGCTACAGTCCATGGGGTTGCAAAGAGTTGGACACGACTGAATGACAGCATGCACACACATAATCATCACTAATGATGGAGCTCACTGGGAAGCAGTTGCTTTCCATCCTTCAACCAGGATATCCCTGATGAAGGACAGGGCATGAGGGTCAACACAATTGGTAAACTTCATGCACTGAAGCACCGGATATCAGGCATTGTAGCTCTGGATGCCTTGGCCAGCAGTCAGTCCTAGCTGCACCACGGTAGTCTCCTGAGCCACCGCAAATGGCCCTGCTGTCTGATCCATTGTTGGCCACTTAGGGGTAAAGAATTCTAATCATTTCTTGCCTCACAGGTATTCAAGACATAAATCAAGGTCACACATGCCTCCATAAATCCTCCTGTACAGTATAAGTCCTCACCAAGAGGCTCCTTGTTCTCTTCAGAGTTCCAGACATTATGGATAGTGACCAAGGCATGTATTTTACTTTTCAGACAGAATATGTAATACGAGGCCTTGAACAAGACATTCACAGTTCTGTATCAAAATTTTATTTACCAATGCAACATATATAAATGCAAACCTAAACAAATTCTGTTTTTTCTTGACCCTTTTATCACTCAGACAGGACCTCTATCTCCCAAAGCTAAAAAGTATATGTCCCTTTGTTGTTTGCTGAGACCATATTATCTCATTTCAATTGTTAAAAGAATACCTGCAGTATATAATTAGTCTGAGTACACTATGGCAGAGTGTGTTTGGGTGTGTACAATGATGTCCTTTGGATTTTCCTCAAGAACATTGTTATGGTACCAGAGTCTTCATCTTTTCCTGACTTTGCCTGTGGCTGCCCCTCTTCTTCAATTCTAATTATATAATGTTCCTGTATAATTATTAACTTAGTGGCTTAAGTTAGCGTTAGTTGCTCAGTCATTTCCAACTCTTTGTGACCCTATGGACTGTAGCCCACCAGACTACTCTTGTCCATAGAATTCCCCGGGCAAGGAAACTGGAGTGGGTTGCCATTTCCTTCCCCAGGGGATCTTCTCGACCCAAGGATCAAAGTCTGCATTGCAGGCAGATTCTTTACCATCTGAGCCATGAGAAAAGCTTATTTGCTCATGATTCTGAGGGACAGGAATTTGGACAGAGGATGGTGGGTTTGGCTCAGTGCATCTTTGTAGCACATGGGACCAGATGGTACAGATCAAGTGATTGGGGGGCGGCAACATCAGTTCCCCTAGGGTCATATGCTGGGGACTCTGTTCTTAGTATTGACTGGACACCTCATCTCTACCATGTGTCCTGGTCACATGATCACATGAACTGTCTCAGTGCACAGGGTTCTCAAGGTGGCAGGACTTCTTGAGAAGTGGTAGCTGGCTCCTCCTAAAATGCAAAAGTGCAAAGTGCAAAAGAAAGTTTCTGGGGTTTCCTAAGGCTTCAGCTAAGAACTGGCACAATGTTACTCCTACTACGTTTTATTAATTTAAGCAGATTCAGCACCAGTCCAGATTTAGAGGGTAGACTACACAAGGATGAGAGTGCTGGGAGGAAATTTAATTGGCTAGTAACCAAAGTTACAGGCTATCCTACCCTCCAAAGTATTATTTCCAAAGCTCCTATACTCTACACAAACTGGCATGATTCCGGGCAAACTGGATGTGTTTTGGCCACGATATTTGTGAATAACATAATTCTGTAGTGGCAGACACCATAAAGTCTTACAGATAAGATCAAGTGGGCTATAGAACGTGAAAAAAAGTGACTAAAGACCATAGAGAACAGGAAAGCAGAGATCATATTGCCTTTCTCTTAATAAGACTGTGAGGTTGAACAACCATGATTAGTTTTCCAAAATCTAACTGGTCCAAAGTCTCATTTCTATCATAATATCTTAAGCTCACTCTATTTTAACAGAATATATTGTGAGAAATAATAGCTAACATGGATTTCTATGGGATTTTCTATTTTATATCATTTTTGTTAATTTTTTTAAAAAGTATTTAAACAGTGTCTGCTTAAAACATATTTGGGGAAGGGAGTCAGAGATCAAGAAAAAAATGGGACACATACATGCATAGACTATGAAGACAGGGGAAGCAAAGTGATCAAGTGAAAAAGAAATGAATTACCAAGTGTCCATTTAGATAACAAGCAGGAGAGTGTTATTTACTGTTCTGTTCCATCACTGACATTTTCTTTCACACCACAGGTTGCCATGACCCCTCGTTTTGTAGCATTTCATGATCGGCATTCTGCCACATGACATTTCACAAACCACATTTCACTGAACATCTCTTAACCCTTGACATTTGGGCACCAATGATATATTGAACCTGCAACCATAAATCCTTCTCTAAGAGCAGGTAATGTTTTAGAATCAATGAAAGGGATGGAAATGTCCTCTCTACATTTTAAAAAGACATTTTCAATATATAAGATTTTCCATTAATATTCTTTAGATTCAAGTTAAAAACATGATTTCCCCCTCTATCATGATTTTCTTGGCATATGTTATAATCTTTAGTAACTACTAAAAGCTGTTTGGAACAAATATCTTTTCTTTCAAGAACTATAAGTAGCTTATTATTTTTTAATGGTACTTTGCTCAACTGAGTCTACTTGTCAAGCAGACTTTTTCCCAAGCTTTACTGAGGTATAATTGATAACTAAAATTATATGCAGTATATATAGTTAAGATATACAACTTTATGACTTGAAATACATGTACATTATGAAATAATCAAAGCTATTTAACATATCTATCACCTCAAGAAGTTGCCATTTTCTTTCCTTTTTTTTTTTTACTGGCATACTTAAGACATAAACTCTTAGCAAATTTCAAGTATACAATACACTATTATTCATTTTAATCACATTGTTATACATTAGATCTCTGTAACATAACCAAATAGACTCTGATTGGAATTTTTATTTGTAAATTTCCTGTGTATTCTACAATTTTTAAAAAGTTGGATTACAATATAATTTTATTAAAATTTTAATTTTCCTGTTGAATTTCTATGTAATCTTTAGAAATCCAACTGACTTTCATTTCTTCCTCAAATAGCTGACAACACTTGCTGAACAACTATTTCAGAAACTGGCAAACTTCAGCTCATGGGCTAGTTACCACCCACTGCCCTTGTCAATGGGATCCTCCAGGCAAGAATACTGGAGTGGGTGGCAATGCCCTCCTCCAGGGGATCTTCCCGACTCAGGGATCGAACCTGCGTCTCTGACTTCTCCTGCATTGGCAGGCGGGGTCTTTGCCACCAGTATCACCTAGGAATTTGGTGAAGGGGGTCAAGAGGTGCAAACTTCCAGTTATAAGATAAATAAACATTAGGGATGCAATATATAATATAATGTCTGTAGGTAACAATGCTCTATGGTGTATCTGCAAGTTTCTAAGACAGTGAATCACAAAAGTTCTTACCACAATAAAAAACATAACATTTTTGCAACTATATGAGTTGATGGATGCTAACTAAACTTATTGTGATAATTATCCACATATGTATGCATGTATATATGTATATATATATATACACACACACACACACATATATACACACAAATATATATGTTCACAGGGTTGCAAAGAATCAGACACAACTGAAGAAACTTAGCACATATACATACATGTATATACATGTTAAGTTATTACGCTGTACACCTTAAACTTATGGTGTTGTATGTCAATTATATATCAAAAAAATTGAGAGGAGAAAAAGCAGACGTTATTGATTTGAACCAGATTGTTTACATTAGAGGAGAACTTACGTGTTTTCTACAAATAATACCTTCTTGACATTTGGTTGTTTTATTAGTTATCTATGTCGGCAGAGTACAAATTCCCCCTAGCATGCAGCAGCTTCAGACAACAAGCACGATGCTGGGACAGCTGGCATGGCTTATCTGGGGGCACTGGTTCAGCAGGCTGCAGTCAGGCTGCTGGCCGGGATGACGGTCATCAGAAGGCGCATGTCCAAACCCACCCCTGTTGCAGTTAGAAGGTCTCAGTTTCTCCAGGAAAGCTTACAGCGTTGCAGGTGACATCTCTCAGAGCAGGAGATCACAAGAGAGACCATCACAGATGCCATGTTTCAAGCTGCTCTCATGGAAAAATGCATATGATTAGGAGCTAATGTCAGGGGCCAGCAGTCTGTGAAGCCCCCCGAGGGCTCTTGGAAGCTCTCTCCCCCAGAATCTTGTGATGACCACAGTCCCTGCCGACACAATGACTGCAGCATTGTGAAAGACACAGAGCGAAGAACACCATCCAAAGAACATTCTTGCTATATCACATACGAAACAGAAAAGACTATAAGGCAAAAAACGTAACCATAAACTAAGAGAGACCTGTCATAGTAAATCAAAGGCTTAATTCACCAGGAAGACAACTAACTCCAAATTTTCATGCCCCTGTCTTACATAGCCTCATTAAATATAAAGCAAAATTTAATACAAACAGAAAGAAATATGGGCAAATGCACAATTATAGTGGGTCAAATTTATACATTTTTGTCAGTAATTGAGCAGACCAAAAGTTAGCAGAGACATGAAAATGTTTAAACTATGTCATTAGCAAAACTGACCTAATGAAAATGTAGAGAATACCTCACAGAGCAGTTATTGTTTCCAGATATAGAAAGAACATTTTAAAAATTCACCATATGTTGTGCTGTTAAGTTAGTCTGCAGACTTCAAAGACTGAAATACATATATATTTTTTTTCTTTCAGCTCAATTACAGTATAAGTGGGAAAACCCAACACTATGGACTCACCATTTTGAATTTCACATTCTAGAATACTATTTGTTTACTATTGGTTGTTGTTCAGTCACTTAGTCATGTCCAACTCTCACAACCCCATGGACTGCAGCACTCCAGGCTTCTCTGACCTTCACCATCTCCCGGAGTTTGCCCAAGTTCATGCCCATTGTATTGGTGATGCCATCCAACCATCTCATTCTCTGACACCCTCTTCTCCTTCTGCCCTCAATCATTTCCAGCATCAGGAACTTTCCCAATGAGTCGGCTGTTCTATATCATGTGACTGCAATCCTGGAGCTTCAGCTTCAGCATCAGTCCTTCCAATGAGTATTCTATTCTATATCTATTGTTTATTTTACATTTTCCTTTACTAGAGATTAGAGATATCTAACTTTTGGGTTTCTGTCTGCCTGCTTCTTATTTTTGTTGATGCATCCATCCTCAAGCACCTACAACAGTGTCTGGAACATAGTGATATTCAATATATATTTGTTTGCATTGATGTTGTTGATTGTTAGGGTCCAAAAGAGAAGTTATAGGTCACCTAGAAAAACACTCCTCCCCCCAATTTTTGTTTTTTTGAGTTATAGCTGAGCACCTAGTAATTGAATGATTAAAGCAGGGGTACTGAGGAAGGAGTATGGTATTCCAGGGTCTTCCCTGGTGGTGGCTCAGCAATAAGAAATCCAACAGCCAATGCAGGAGATGCAGGTTTGATCTCTGCATTGGGAAGAGCCCCTGGGAGAGGGGAATGCCTACCCACTCCTATATTCTCATCTGGAGAATTCCATGGACAGAGGCAGGATACAGTCCCTGGAGTCACAAAGAGTCAGATATAACTGAGCCACTCAACAACAAGAGCATGGTCTTCCAGGTAGAGTTGGATAAAGGGGAGATACAAGGGGAATGGCTGAAAAACACTGATGGGGGCTAATGCAAAATTAGCAGTGAGGCGCTAAGAGAAGCACTGAGGATGGCACTGTTCAACTGAGGGTAGGGACCTTGGGTCCTCTATCACTTAAATAGTTAAAGGAGTATTAGTAAACTATGGAGATTATACTCAATTGTACATGATATTTTCTTTGCATATTTATTCTAATTTCTTTCTTGACTCTTTAGCTGTGTCTAAGATACTGTTCAACTTCCACTGAATTCTTAATTTTATATTTGAAATTTTTCAGTTTTAGAACTGCCACTTTGTTCTTGCTTAGCTTCCAATCTTATGTGTGAACTGTGTATCTTGTGTTTATATTGGACTATCGTTGATTTACAATGCGTTATTTTCAGGTACACAGCAAAGTGATTCAATTATACATAAACACATATCTATTCTTTTCCAAATTGTTTTCCATTTAGGTCATTATAGAATATTGAGCAGAGTTCCCTGTGTTATACAGTAGGTCATTGTTGGTTATCTGTTTTAAATATAGTGTGTAGTGTGTGTAAGTCAATCCCAAAGTTTTAGACAAGGGCTGATAACTATTATCTGAATCCCTTCTGATTCTGTTTCAATTTTCTTCTATCTTGTTTTTTTTATTTCATTCTTACATGGTTGGTTAGTTTTTACTGAGTGCCAAATATAAACAAAAACTTTTAAAGATAATTTGAAACCTGATATGATGCTATATTCCTCCAGACAGATATAAATTTGCTTTGGCAAATAAACTATCCTGGAATGCCTTAACTCAATCACGCATTAGATGATTGGCTTCCAAACTTGAAGAAGAAGGTTCCATTTTGCTTTCATTCTTATGTTAAGGTCACCGTCCAAACTTGGAGTTCAGTACTTCCTTTGTTAGTGATCCTGAATTCCAACTTTTTTCTTAGCCTAATACATCCTGTTGGAAGTCTTTCTTATCTTCGTCTACACCCTTCACACTTCCACCGCAATCAACTAATGCTCCTTGGGGACAAGTGTCCCCAAACGTCAGATCACCTGGTTTTTTTTCTTGGTCACGATGTTTGCTCCATAACTCTCCTTTGCCTTTGTAGCCTGATACCTTCACATAGGATGCTTTTTAATAATTTGACCAGCTTTCTCAGTTTTTCTCAGTGGAAGGACCGGCACGAATGACAAATTCTTCCATCCCCAGGGATGGAACCACATCCACTTGACCTTCTGGCACAATATCATTTCAAGGCTCTGGCGCAAACTAATGGAAACTATTCTGACTAAAATCACAATTATTACTTGATATTTGACTCTTGTCTATTCTGATAGGTTGCTACTCAGAGAAGACAATTTTAATTACACAAATAAAACATAAGACAGCTTCCCAAATGGAAGAACTTCTCAAACCTCTCATAACTGACTAAGTGATCACAGGGCATCTGGAGTGGAGACTTAGTATTAAAAGTATCCTAAGAAGTCTCGTATTGACCATGCGTCTTCCGTTTATTCTTCCTCATCTCTCTCAGTTCTAACAATCCTTTCTCTTTATGGCTCAGAAACATGGAGGGCTAGTGCTGCATCTGCCATGTGGGTTCTCTCTTTCCCACTTGCCATCACCACCTCCAGAGTTCCCTCTTATCTGACTCTTTATGTAGAAGTCCCACACAGGATGACTGTAAGAGAACCCTGGTTGACACTCTTCAGCACGGAAGCATACAGGCTCACGGGCCAGATCATATTCTGTCACATGACTTCCAGAAAGAATTTCTGATGTTGGCAAGTAAGGTTCAGAAATTTGTCTGGGCATCACTTTCTATGTGGGAGTGTGCCTGACTATGTAAGTGTGTGATAGTGATTAAAATTTTTGACACTGATACTGATTAGGAGTACAAGGAAACTGGCAGAATGAACCCAAGAAAATTTTTTATTTGTTTAGCTTGCACAAAATTAATACTAATTACTGTCACTTCCATGACCTACTTACCACTTATTCTTAATTACAATGTAGCAAAATAATAATTATGTGTGATTAAACATGTTTTAGATTTATTTTACTTTTTTAAAATATAAAAGGAGAAACTTTGCATATCAATCAGCCTTAAAAATGTCCCGGTTTCTATAACATCTGGTGATTAAAAATGGATCCAAATTAAAAGTGATAACTCAAATTTTACCATTTTGCTTGCTTTTCTCACATGCAGGACATATTCTATGACCTTTCAAGTGGGAGCTTGATATGAGATAAGAGCTTAGGAAGTCTGGGGTTGGCCATCATATGCATGAAATGACTTCAGCCTCTTGCAAATTCTCCCAGTTCCCCTATATTTCTATGATTGTGTGAGAATGCCCCATGTATGTGCTCATAAATAAGCAAGATCAGTGCTTTTCTGAGCTCCACAGTCCTAGTCAGGGCTTATCCCTGGACTATGCCTTTACCCTCCTTGACATAGCATCCTTTCCAAGTACCTCTGACATTGCCACCCTTGGCATCATATTATCTGCTGGAGTTTTATCAGACTCATCAGGGTAAGAGAATTCTGCTTGCACCTCCAGATGTTTTATAGAATTTTGGGGGGAAGGATTTGTTCATGTCTTAATGAACTTACTGTGTTTACTTCAGTAATCAATTGTATGATATGTGGCACCATGAAGTTGTGGTACTGACAACCTGAAGTCTTTTGGAAAGCACTGTCTCTAAGTTTATATGAAACACTCCAAAGAATGATTGCCAGAGGCAAGGTATATATTTGCCATATTATGCCATGATCAGTAGAGTGTACTCAAGATCAAAGCGCATTTGAGTTGCATGTTTCAATTCGTGTACTAGTAAGAATTTGTGCTGACACATGAGATCACAAAGCTTTCTGTTGTCTTTAACTTCTATCACCATGAGCCCAGGATACGGTGGGCCCTCAGTAGGTACTGGTTAAAAAAAGAAATTAGAAAAAACTGAGCTTCCCATTTGGGATGAACTTTCTAGCTTTATGAATATTTTCAGATGGTAATTTAAAAATCTTTAAATCAGAAAGCCTAGAAAAATGTCTTTTTTGGTCAGGTCTGTCACTGAGAGAGGCTTTAGGATCTGCCCCACCGTGTATCTGGTTTAGTGACAGAGGTAATTCTTAGAGTAGTTGACACAGTGTCAATTATTTCTGTAAAAATCTTTTCTGTTCAAAGTTCTGGAATAAGTACATTTAAGCAATATACATTTTTTCCTGAGTAAAATCCAAATTGCCCTTCAAAGCTAACTTTAAAAATGCCCTAAAAAGGACCAATCTTCTAAATGCATAGCACTTTTTGAAAACTGTGATGGCAGACTGAAATGATAGCAAAATTTACTTGAGAAAATATAGGAAGTAAGTGTTACATTATAAAAATTGAATTTTCCCTTGGTTTTGTAAGGTATACCTGACAAATAAAAATTGCATATATTTAAGGTATACAATGTGTTGCTTTGATATATGTATATGCTGTGAAATGACTATCACAATCAAGTTAATTAACATATCCACCTCCTAACATGGTCATCTTTGTGTGTGTGCAAAGTGAGAACACTTAGGATTTAATCTTTTAGCAAGTTTCAAGTATACAATACAGTTTTATTGACGTAGTTACCAAGCTGTGCATTAGATCTCCAAAACTCATTCATCCTGCACAACTAAAACTTTATCCTTTAACCAGTATCTTCCAGTTTCTCCAACTCTCAGTCCCTAACAACCACCATCCTATTCTGTTTCTGAGTTCTGTTTTGTAGATTTTACATATAAGTGAATGGCTTATTTCTTTCTGTGTCTGGCTTATTTCATTTAGTATGATATCCTCTAAGTTCATCCATGTTGCTGTAAAAGGCAAGAATTCCTTTTTTCTGGAGGCTGAATAATATTCTATTATATATATATACACCATATATTACATATATTGTATAGTATATGTTTTATAATATGCTATTTTATATATATGTATAGACATTATATATATATATATATATATATATATATATGTATTATACAACATTTTCTTTATCCATTGATAAGACTTGGGTTTAGAATGATTGACTTTTACAGGTCTTTTCCAGGACATTTTCATGCACTGATAAAGTGGTGATAAGGAGAGAGAATTCTGGAATAAATGCAAATCTCCTGTCTATTTAGGTCAGTGTTAACTCCACTGAAGTTATTGATATAACTGTGATGAAAAACTTCCAAGATCATAATTTAATGTTACTGCAAATTTTTAAAAATTTCTTCCCTTGTAGGAAATTACAACAGAATATTAGGAACTGACATAAAACAATTCATTTGCTCTAAACATTGTTGGTAGTTACCAGGACACAGCATAGCTTTATAAATTGGATTATTAAACTTTTCCTTGGACCAGATTAATTTACTATTTTAGTATTTGAGAGATTTGCAATCTTTGATGATCTGCCAACACTGTTAGTGAGATACTTCATACTTTTTGGTATTTCTCCATAATGAGATCAGTTCTCACAGATTTATGGATAATGTTAGATGTCTTTGAATTTTCTGGACAAGACTCTTGAGAGCCCCTTGGACAGAAAGGAGATCAAACCAGTCAATCCTAATGGAAATCAACACTGAATATTAATTGGAAGGACTGATGCTGAAGCTGAAGCTCCAATACTTGGGCCAACTGATTTGAAGAGCCGACCCTTTAGAAAAGACTCTGATGCTGGGAAAGATTGAGGGCAGGAGAAGAAGGGAACAACAGAGGAAGAGATGGCTGAACGGCATCATTGACTCAATATGCATTATTTTAAGCAAATTCCAGGAGATAGTAAAGGACAGGGAAGCCTGAAGTGCTGCACCCCATGGGGTCGTAAAGAGTCAGATATGACTTAGTGACTGAACAACAACAATCTTTATGTATTTGGGAATATATTATAAGTTCCTTTTCACAGAGTGTCATTTGATTCCATTTCCAAAAACACATATGTTGACTCTTCTTTGATATAGTGAAAATATCTCGAGTCATACATACCTGAGAAGTTAAGAAATGAAATATGTAATGTTTTTTTTCTAAAAGCTATCAACTCATAGACACCTTTCTTCTGCTGTTAAAAACAATATCATAAGGTCTAGTCAACTGATATAGGTCACCAAAAACCATCAAAATTTGATGATGCTTTAGATTACCTCCCAAAGAAAAAAGAAATATGGCCAGACCTGTTTACCCTCAAGTTTGAATAGTGCTTGCTCCAATTCTGAAGGAAGTGCAGACATCTGCCATCACCCCCAAGTTTTCAGAGAGGTGCTAAAAATTTCCTGTGTCATTTTGTGCCTCTATTCTGCTTCTACTTGTTAGGCAGAAGTTCTGTAGAACAGCCAGGTATGAATGTACTTATTAAACCAGTGGCTCTCAATTCCTTGTTATGGATTAAAAACATCTACCAGGAAAGTGCTTATGAAATAGCAATTCTTTTTTTTTTTTAGTTTTCTTTACTTTATTGTGTTTGTTTTGCCATACATTGACATGAATCCAATTCCCAAATCCCATCTCAAGATAACAAGAATTGGTTGGAGGTAGAGCCTGAAAAGGGCTTTCTTGGTGGCTCAGTGGTAAAGAATCCACCTGCTGATGCAGGAGAAACAGGTTCCATCCCTGGATCAGGAAACTCCTCTGGAGAAGGAGATGGCAACCCATTCCAGTATTCTTGCCAGGGAAATACCATGGACAGAGGAACCAGGCAAGCTATAGTCCATGGGATCACAAAGAGTCAGACATGACTAAACAACAAGAGTCTGAAGAATGAGAGATTTTAATATCACTTTGAGTAATCCTCTTGTGGATACAAGAATGGGAATCCCTGCTTTGGGTGACACTATTCAGGAGGGGAAGAATGATTGGAGTTCCTTATGCCAGCTCTACATGTTCTTATTTCCTGGCACTTTCCATTCCTTTGAATGAAATGTGGCCATATCACAAGCTTTGGCCAAAGGGCTGTAAGTAAGAAATAGTCAATGGGATACTTCTGAGTTATATTAGCAAAGAGCTTTGCTTAAATAACTTTAGCTACCTCATTTTATGGTGCCAACTTTGAAAACTCCATTGAGACAGAAGAGCTGCAAAGTAGAAGCAATATGGATCCCTGAGTTTCTGAATGGAGAACTGCCCTGGAGAATATTCTAGACTTTTCAAGAGACAGAAGAAAATGTTGTTGCATTAAACTACTAAGATTTCATTGTGTTATACTGTTGTTGTTAATCATGCAGCCTAGAACCTTATTATCCAAAGTGATTCCACACATGAAAGGCATTACCTAGGGTCTTGTTAGAAAGACAGACTCTCTCTGGCTCTATCCTAAAGCTACTGAATCCCAAAGAGATTTGTGCTCACATTAAGGTTTAAGAAACATTGGTTTAGCATATTCTGACTAATCCATTATCCTTTTGTGAAATATCCTGGAAGCAGAAGAATAGCCAGAGGCAAAGACCAATCAGAAGAGTCTCTGGTACAAAATTATTCATTTACCCATCCATCTATCCTTCTATCCAGGAATTAAGTGAGAATGTATTCAGTTGGCCAAAAAGTTCATTTGGGTTTTTCCATGAACTTTTTTGGCCAAACCAATATTTAGATTTGTTTGTTTTTGCTTTAAATACAATTAACTAAATATTTGTTGAGAAGCTATATTCAAAGGCTCTGGAAGTGTAACAGTGAACAAGTCAGTTAGCATTGTACACTTAAAAGTTACAAACAGAGGACAGAAGCAAGTATGCAAGCAAAAATGATAGTAGCCAGCAGGGGTGCTATGATCATCAGTCATCAAAGTAGCTGGTGATATTGATGCATGTGGGAGACATAAGGGAAGGTTTCCTAGAAGACGTTATATTTAACCTAAGATCTGAAGGATGTATAGGAGTTATTCAAATTAAGTTGTGATAAACTTATTAAATCTGGCTGGGATACAGTGGAATCTGTGCAGGAGGATGAAGAAAGAGCATGGATAGGTAAGCAAGGTCCTGGGTTCTGTGCTCATACATACAAAGAAGAGCAAGAATAATTGTAAAGAGGATTAAAATAATTTTAATCATAGTGGTATGAATTAACTTTGTATTCAGGCCATTGAAATCTTTGTCGTTGCTGTTGTTCAGTTGCGAAGTCACGTCAGACTCTTTGCGACCCCACGGACTGTAGCGCACCAGGCTTCCATGTCCTTCACTATCTTCTGGAGCTTGCTCAAACTCATGTCCATCGAGTCAGTGATGCCACCCAACCTCGTCCTCTGTCACCCCTTTCTCCTCCTGCCCTCAATCTTTCCCAGCAACAAGGGCTTTTCCAATGATTTGGCTCTTTGCATCAGGTGGCCAAAGTATTGGAGCTTCAGCTTCATCGTCAGTCCTTCCAATGAATATTCAGGGTTGATTCAAATTTTGCAAGAACTCAAGCTGGGCTGGTCCAGTGATGAAGATCAGTGAGTTCAGCAAAGATGTAAATACCATTTAGTGCTCCTGCCTAGTTTTTTCCATTCCAGGTGTCAAGAACAGAATGTTTCTAACTTTCCATTGACATCAAAGCATTCTGACCTAAGCTTGGGGTCCTCAGACCCAGTGAATTGGTAGATGAGCACCTCTTTCTTCTGAAATCCTGAGGAGCTTTTCCCAAGACATGCCTTAAATGACATGTTAACATAGCGTATATTGAAATGGAAATGGATGAATGTCTTATTGAACAAATTGGTCATTACTAGTTTATTTAAGAAGTAGAGGCAATAAGCTTTGGGGCAATAATTTAAAAGTCTACAAGTGTTTCAATTCATAAGGTGGACAGTGCCATAACCATGGAAACAGAAGACTCAGAATATGATATGGTTTGCACTGGGATCCAAAAACCTGGGAATTACTGGGAGGCTGTCACTGAACAGGGTGGTATCTCTGTTTCAATCAACCCTCTTTCCTTAATTTGCTCATTCAAGGACTTCAGAAAGCAGAACAGGCATGTCCATTGATTACATGATCTTTTGTAGTTATGGATCTAATTCCTGGTAACTATTTTCCAATCAGCCTTTGGGGAATCAAACACGCTGGGTACATAGGAAAAAGAAGTTTATAGACTGTAAATTCTGGGAAACTTTGTATGAGAAAGTGAAAGTCGCTCAGTCGAGCCCAACTCTTTGTGATCCCATGAACTATACCAGTCCATGGAATTCTCCAGGCCAGAATACTGGAGTGGGTAGCCTTTCCCTTCTCCAGTGGATCTTCTCAACCCAGGGTTCAAACCCAGGTCTCCCTCATTGCAGGCAGATTCTTTACCAGCTGAGTCACAAGAGAAGCCCAAGAATACTGGAGTGGGTAGTCTATCCCTTCTCCAGCAGATCTTCCCAACCCAGGAATTGAACCGGAGTCTCCTGCATTGCAGGCAGATTCTTTACCAACCGAGCTATGAGGAAAGCCCACCATGTATGAGAGCCCTCTATTAAACGCTGCCAGTGTATCTGTATATATCTTAACAACAGATTTAGAAGTTGAAGCCTATTATTATGAAATCCAAGAGTTATCCTCCATTCTGATATTGCAAGCATTTAATTAAATTAAATATTTTCAGTTATTAGGATTCAAAAATATGTTTGGCAATTTACTTGATATTTTAGCTGCATCCCGCAAATTTGGTATGTTATCTCTTCATTACCATTTGGTTAAAAATATTTTCTAATGTCTTTTGGATTATCCACAGATTATATAGAAGTGTGCTAATTTTAAATATTTGTCATTTTCCTAGGTGTCATCCTGTTAGTTTCTAATTTAATTTTAATGTTTTCAGAGGCCATACTCTATGATTTTAATTCTCCTAAATTTATTGAGGCCTGTTTAGCCTGTTATTGTCTAGCTTAGTGAATGTCCACATGTACTTGAAAAGAATATGTATTGTACAGTTGTTGGATGCAGGACTCTATAGATTTGGTAAATCATGATAGTTGTCAAAATCATCTTTCTTTACTCTCATCAAATTTTTAATTAGAAGGTATAGCCCATTAATTTTAACTATAATCATTGATTTAGTTGGATATACAACTACTATTTTGTTATTTTTTTCCTGTTTGTCACCTCTGTTTTATTGTTTTCCTGTTTTTTCTTTCTTTTCCAATTGTATATTATTAAATACCTTTTGGATTTCACTTTATTTATCTGTTTTTTATCTGTACCTTTCTGTATCTTTAGTAGCTGCTCAGATTATAATACTCATACTTAACTTTCCAAAGTCTATGCTGGTTCTCTCCTCTCTTACTGGGACTGTAATTCACTATACAACAGACAGATCCTTTTATTCTGTTAATCGTCTTCTCATACTTTCTTCTCTCTACTTCAGATTGGATAATTTTTATTGACCTGTGTTCAAACTATTTCTTTTTTCATCTCTGTCTTCCAAATAAGTTCATTTTGTGAACTATTTATCTTAAGCATATTGTATATTTACAAAATATCCGTGTTTCCTTTATCCTTTTATTTTTCTGCTAAAACGTCTTATGTTTCATTTAAGTTTTTTTTTTCCATCTCATTGAACTTGGTTATAGGAGCAGCTTTAAAGTCTGACTACAAATTTCAGCATCAAGGTAACCTCAGGTTTGATCTCTCTCAACCACCTTTTCCTTTTAGCACAGTTTCTTATATGTCAAGAAAACTTAGACTGTATCTCAAACATTGTGAATGCTATATTGTAGAGACCCTATGTTCTGGCACACTGCTCCAAACAACGCTTTTGTTTTAGCAGAGAAATACTTTGGTTGGGCACAAACTCCACCTCTGACTTAACTTAGGTAGGCAGAATTTTCAAATCTCAAGTCAGTTCTGTAAACCTTAATTGTGCTTCCTTTACCTTTGCCTTACACATGTCTGATATGAGTGTCAGGTGAAACTTTAAGCAAAGATTATGCCCACAATATGAGTTTCCTGGCTTAGGCTCTTTTCTCTCTAGGATCTATCTTCCTCCTCACTCTCTGAGATCTATTGTTCCCTGAGCTCTGTCTCCTGGTTCTTTATTCCATAAAGACGGGAGACTATCTATAAAAGTTTTAACTGCTTACCCTACTCTGTCATTGTAGCTTACTCTAGGCCACAGGTGCAAAATTAAAACCTCACATTTTACATCTCAAATTCTCATAAAATGAGAAAATGGCAATCTCTCTCCAAAAAAAATTTTTTTTTCTTTCAATTTGGCTGCACAGATTCCTAGTTGCAGCATATGGGATCTACTTCTTTGACCAGGGATCAGACCCAGGGAGCTTGGCCCCCTGAGTTGGGAGCACAGTCTTAGCTCCTGGATTACCAGGGAAGTTCCTCTCCCCAAATTTTAGCTGTTTATGATCACTCTCAAGAGCCTTCAAATAGTTGTTTATATTTTTCACAGTTTAGTATTTACTGGATACTTGGTTATGAATTTGCTCTATGACATCAGAAACAACATATTCATACTGTTTCAACTAAAGAATATCTTTTAATATCTGAAGGAACTGGCTTCTCTCACCAGCTTTGACTCTGGACTCACTTGTCTGGGTTTAAGGGAGGCTCTTAGCCTTGTAACCTCAGTTCTCAAACGAAACAAAGAAAAATCACTGATTTTCAGTTTGTTCAGCTTTCTCTTCTTAGTATAAGCATGGGAGTGATGGCTTAATATTAGATGGAATAATCCATAGCACTTATTAAGTAAGTATTTAATGTATATTATTTTTATTATTTCCTATATGTGTTAGTCGCTCAGTCATGTCCTACTCTTTGAGACCCCATGGTCTGTATGTGGAAGTCTCTAGGCAAGAATACTGGAGTGGGTTGCCATTCCCTTCTCCAGGGTATCTTCCCGACCCAGGGACTGAACCCAGGCATCCTATATTGCAGACACATTCTTTACCATCTGAGCTATCAGGGAAGCCCCTAAAGAATATTAAACTGGTTGAGGTTTTTCATGTTTTCAAGTATCTTTATGGTTTCTAAATTTGAGCACATAAAAAACAACAGTATGAAACATCTGCCTGAAGACTTCTTGAGGCCAAGTTCAAAACAAACTCTGATTTGCCAATGTTTACTCCATACTTGAACCCATAACTGCTAGTCTCATTTTAGACTTCCCCTAGGAGCTAACCCTTGCTAACAGCTTCCAGGTTTAAAGGTCTGACTGCACTCTAATCACAGTGGAGAGCTGCTTTCTTTCTCTGTTCATGGGACAATTTCCCTAAAGTATCCTTTTGCAATCAGATTAAATACCCTTGCTCCTAAAGGTAGCTGAATTACAGATTTTCCCATTGAAAATTATGATGTCGAAGAAAAGAAACATATCTTAAATTGGTCACAGTAGAGGTATAGATTTGAACTAAATATCCCCGAGTGAAGCTAAAAGAAGCATTTGAATAAAGCTACCAATTGGAATCTTCCATGATACTGATGATTATTGCTGAGAGGAGATGATTGTTTATTTAGATAGTTTAGATTCTTACAACTTCTAAAATAAGTTTGAGCAAGTAAAATAAAATAAAAAATTAGCGCTAAATATGTATGTGTTGAGTCACTCAGTCATGTCCAACTCTTTGTGATCCCATGGACTGCAGCCCTCCAGGACCCCCTGCCCATGGGATTTCTGAGGCAAGAATACTGGAGTGGGTAGCCATTCCCTTCTCCAGGGGATCTGCCCAACCCAGGGATCTAAGCCCAGTCTCCTGCACTGCAGGCAGATTCTTTACCATCTGAACCACAGGAAAGCCCATATATATATATATATATGTATATATATATATATATACACATATATACATATATCTATAACTAATGCCAAAAATATTAAAGAAAGTGGAATTATTGCACAGCCTTTCCTCTAGAACAGATTGCTTGGGTCACAAGTTGCCAGTGAAGAATCCTCTTTAAGATGATGTCTAATATATCTTCTCATATGACATTTCTACCCATAGACCAGCAAACTGCTCTATCACAGTTACAAAAGAAAAGTGAGAATTTATTTTTTAAATGGTAAAATGGAACTAGTGCTCACTCTGTAGGATTCTATGCTTCAATATAATCTTATGTTCACTTCAGAGCCGCTGAAAACTTGGCAGAGCAGAAAAGATTCTGATACTCTATTATATTGTAAATCTACAGTGTTTGTGAGCTTGCCTAGTCTAAAAAATCATGGGTACTTCAAATAAAAGAACTATTGAGAGGACTAGGCAGTAAATGTGGTTTTCAGATTTATTTTTCAGGGAAAATATGCCTCTTCAACTGAAGCTGAATCTTTTCAGTGCATCAGGAAAAATGTTCTGACTTAGCTCTATGTTCAGTGTAGATAAGTTAAATTATATTCCGCACTCCCTATGCCTAAGATGCATTGTTAGATTGTGGTTTATGGAACTGTTCTGATTTCTGAACTATTATGAATAATTACACACCAGTGCAAGGCTATTTTTACTTAATCATTTTCTGATTCCTCCCCTCATCTCTCCATTTCTAGGAATACACATATATTAAAATAATAACTACCTGCCAAGACAATCACCCTAGAGTGAAAAGTAGGGAGGAGGCAAGAATAGTGGGGTCATTTTAACTTAACATTTTCTGCCAATGGTAATAAATAGCAAAGAGAGGAAAGATTACACAAATCAGGATGGCTGGGAGACCAGTCTGATGCAGCAAAGCATGCCTGTCTCTCTATATCCAGAGACACATCTGCTTAGCCTCCTGCTTTATCTCCTCTTCAGTCATTTATTCTCTTGCTTTTTGCTGTTCAGTCCCTAAGTCATATCCAACTCTTTTGCGACCCCATGTATGGTAATCTGCCAGGCTCCCCTGTCCATAGGGTTCTCCAGGCAAGAATACTGGAGTGTGTTTGCCTTTGCCTTCTTCAGGGGATCTTCCCAACCCAGGGATCAAACTCACATTTCCTACATTGGCAGGCAGATTCTTTACTGCTAAATCACAGGAAAGCCTATATATTCTCTACTGTGTTCAAACTATCAATGACCTTACTGATAACAGTTCAGAAATAGGACCTGGGTCTGTCAAATATACTCAAAAGCTGCACAATTGTATCCATTATTTCTCCACAACTGAGAGCCACCAGTGCACAGAGAAGGACTGGATGAGTGCATCGATCTGTCACAATTCTAAGATTTGTGGATGTTATGAATATTGAATTCGATAGAGCCTCAAAAGCACACATATAATTTCTAGATAATATGTGAAGTTGGTCTAAAGTGGAGGATATTTCAGTGTAGTGAACGTTTGAAGGTGGGCAAATCAAGTCACTGACAAAGGAGGTGAGTTTTTCAACCTTTTCCAAATTTTAGTTTCCTGCTGGGTGCTGTCAGCTTGGGTATCAAAGCCAGAGAACAGCCTGATTTGAATTGCTTTGTGTTATTTGTAGCAAACTGGGGTCTGAACAGATATTTTTACAGCATTTTTTAACATTAATTTGGCACTTAATAGTGTTTTTAAAATAACAATTAAATAGATAACCAAATTTAAAATTCTGATTTAATTATATTTAAAATGTGTGTGTATATATATATACACATATATAAAATATTATATATAGGATATATATATGATACATACTTTTATACTTTTATTTCAGTGTAACAGATCTACATTTGAAAGCACTATTATCATTTTAGCAATACATTGTTAGTGGGGTAAATGATATGAAAGAAATAAAGATGAATTAGACATCTTTGCTGTATTACTAGGAAGATTTGTTAAATTATCTAAACATCCCCAGACTTGCAAAACTCTGCCTAAAAAGACTTTACTTTTTATATAGAGATTATTGTGACCTATTTGTGTGAAATTACCCCACCAATGTACAAGCATTTTTGAAGAATTTCTAAGCCACACATTTGTTCTGAAACAAACCCCTCAATCTACATTCTCATTTCTGTCCTGTTGTGATGCTGGTTGCCTTTAGCAGGCTGGCACTCAGTCACAGCTTATCTGAGAGGGGCGACACTGCTCTCCGACGTCCAAGTATTTACTCCAAGGTCAAGTAAATATTTGCCTGGTCAACCTTTTTCCTTCTTAAAATTTCAATCTCATGTAATTTTAATTCAAAGATGACAATTAAATTGGAATGTTTTGTACTGTGAAGAAGCCATGGGGCGGGCTCATTCATTTTCTCTCTCCATACACACACACACACACACACACACACACACACACATAGTTTCTGTCTTTATAACTTCTATATGCAATTCACATAGGTAAATATTTATAGCTTATACATAAAATACATGTGTATATATATGAAAAAATAAATACATATAGTTTGTATATAATTTAAAATAAATAGTATATACAAATTCTTTCTATATGCATAGCTTCTAGAACGCTAGAGTGAAGAGGAGCAAGGCAGTGAAACACAGGATTATGTGCTCAAGGAGCTTACAGGTCATGAAAGGACTGTAGATAAACATAAATGGCCATGATATCAATAGAAAGACTACTTTGTGTAAGGAATACAAATAAATATATGGATATCAGAATCGGGAGAAATTACTTCCAGCTGAAGGACTCGTAGATAAGGTGACAGAATAATTTATTACATAAACTTGCACACTTTTAGGAATGAAAGGGAGAGCATCCATACTAAGGTCAGGAAAAAGGCAGTTAACTTGGTGTTGCAGGCAAACCCAGAGAGATGAGTCACCTTGGAGGGAGCGTGTTAGAGATATCATTTCATTTAAAGATTGAAAAATGGCTAGAAGCTCAGCAAACAGATCAGGGCAAGGGTCACATAGGAGCAACACTATACGCAAAGTCATAGATGTGATTTTTAAAATATGGATGGCTTTTTTAAAGCCAAAGATGATGAATTTATATACTCAAAGAACCAACAAATACACGTGCTATTTGGGGACCTCAGAAGGAATCAGTCGCCACGATCAAACTGGGTAATTCAATAAAGTGACTGTTTACAGACATGCACGCAGGTTTACGAAACAAATTTTCCACACCAGCACCCACTCTAAGCCTGAAGTGGCAAAGGGAATTGGGAGTTTCTGGAACCGGATGAGGGTTGTTTGATAGGACCTGTGACTTTCAGTAAGGACCATCACCACTTGAAGTGATCTCGAATAGAGAGGATGCTACTGGAACAAATACCCCAAGTCACTCCCCCGACACCCACGGAGTTCTTGCTGTTACATTTCACTGGTGAAATCTAAATAAAAGGCAGCAGATAAGAGAACTGTTGAAACCATTCTGTCTGGCTACCTGGAACTCAATGCAGGGTGGAGAAGGGTGGGGAATGGATTTGGAGGTGCAAAGAGAACATATCTAAAATAGACACAGCCAGAATCAAGGTCACTGATTCGTGTTGAGGTTTGACAGAAAACAACAAAAATCTGTAAAGCAATTATCCTTCAATTAAAAAATTAATTAATTTAAAAAAATAAGGGAAAAGTTGAAAAGCTGATTTTGAATATAGATAGATCCAGGAGTGGAAAGAAAATATAGAACCAGAATTTGGGAAAGATCAAATTTCTTTTGGAACCAACTAAATAATGTCCAGGAGATAGAGAAGGACAGGGAAGCCTGGTGTGCTGCAGTCCATGGGGTCACAAAGAGTTGGATGTGACTTAGTGACTGAACAACAACAAATAATGTTGACATTAATACATTTGCTAATTATTAATGAATACAAGAGGTCTCTTCCACCTCTTGAGGTCTGGACTGGTTTTCTACGGTATGATGTTTTTTGGTTTTTTTAATTCTGAATTTGTTTATTTGCCCATGAGCTTTTTTTTGGTATAATGTTTTTATATAATGTTTGTAATGGTGACTCCAATGCTTCAATGCTGTTTGACTAGTTCAAACAGATTTGTGTAGCTCCTTCATATGTATGTATCGATGAATGAATGTATATAAAACAAAAACACTTGCTGCAAAAATGAAAATTTAAAGACTTTCTACTAAGATAGATTCAAAGATGATTCTTGCTCAAATCCACTGGCATGCCCTAAGGGAATTTTCAGTTAGAACAACTTGAAAAAGTCCTATAAACCTGTAAGTCGTAAGCATGAAACGACCAACACATTTCACTCATGGTATTATTTTGGATCCTGGTATGGCTAAAACGGTTTTAACAAGTAAGCTCTGTCTTTGTATCCTATACCTGGATTTTTGACTTATTTATTTTTGTTACCATTCTGCCTAGCTCTTATTCCCCCTTGTGCTTATTATCGTTTTTCCTTACAATCCCTAGTGTTTCAGTTTGTTGACTTGCTAACATATGTTAGACTTTCTGGAGGCCAAAATTTGTGTTGCTAATTTTAAGTATCATTTATGTTTTGCACTGTTTTGAGCCCCATTTCATATTAGTACAGTTTGTTTTTAATGTAACTTCTCGTTCTTATCCCCCAGTAATAGCTGCTCAACTAGATTATCAGCTATTCTCTTTTATTGTTCCTATTTAATTTATTGTATTTATTACAGACTGGACTTCCTTTACATGCAACTGAAACAGGTTTAGTTCTAGAATCCAGCTCCTATCAGCTGTCAAAGCATGCTACAATTACCTGGACCATACCTTCTTTCTTTACCACTTCCCTGAAATAATGCTGGCAGGATGCACTACTGATTACCTAAACATCTACCCCAATGCATACTTCTCAGTATTCATCCTATTTGAATATTTGCTATTTGTGATATCTTTTTTTCTTCTTAAATATATTCTTTCATTTCTGAGACACTAATCTCCCTTACTGGAGCTTCCCTAATGGCTCAGTGGGTAAGAATCTGCTTGCAATACAGCAGACACAGGTGATGTAGGTTTGATCCCTGGGTTGGTAAGGTCCCTTAGAAGAGGAAATGGCAACCAACTCCAGTAGTCTTGCCTGGAAAACTCCATGGACAGGGGAGCCTAGTGGGCTGCTGTCCATGGGGTCACAGAGAATTGAACACAACTAAGCACAAGCACAGATGGATAGAATCTCCCTTAGTATTTCCCTATATTTTTTATTCTTTCTCCTCCCTTTCTTTTGCTGACTCTTTTTCTGCTACAACAGACTGTCTCCAGGATGATTATCAATGACCCTTGCCCTCTGGTATTTACTCAGAGTAAATACTGTGTTTGTCTTGTTTGTCCTTCCACACTGAGTAGGGCTGACCTATCTAGTCAACTATAAAGGATATCGCAAAAACAGTCATGTGTGACTTCTATGGCTAAGTTGTAGAAGACAGTGCCATTTCCACCCCACTCTCTAGGACCACCTGCTTTCAAGAAGCCAGCTGACAATTCAGAACACGGTTATTAAAGAAGTTAAAAAGATAAACAAAATAAGTGGAGTTTTATGCATCTACACATCCTGGGGAAAAAAACCTGAAATCAACATGCATTAAAGAGTAAAGGACCTTTATATTTATTTAAGATACCAAAGAGGGTAAGACCTTTGAAGTAGGACAAACTGGAAATAGGTTAGTCTTCAATGCATCAAGTTGATCTACTTGTATTCTTTGCCTACCAGAAGAAAATTATATCCCCTCTGGAGAAAAACAGTACCAGTGAGAGTCTCAACCATTTTTCAAACATTATGTCTAGGAGTCAATAAAAAGTAGCTATGCCAAGAAATAGTATCAATTAATAAAAACCAAGGGAAAAAAGGAAGTATAAAAAAGTAAAAGAGTATAAACTTAATTAAAATGTTTTCAAAAACAGAAAATATAGGATATTTCACTGGAAAGCAGGAATTTATGAAAAATAATCAGATAAAAATTCAAGAATTGATGGAACTTCCCTGGTGTTCCAGTGGTTAAGAAACCACTTTGCAAAGCAGGGGATGTGGTTTCGATCCCAGGTTGGGAAATTAAGATCCCACAGTGCCATGGAGCAACTGAGCTTGTGCACAGCTACAGAACCTGAACACCACGGGAGAGTCGGCATGCTGCAACTGAAAAATCCCACATGACGCAACAAAGATCCCACAGGCTACAGCTAAGACAGGAGACAGCCAACGAGATAGATATATAGATCTGTTTTTTAAGTTAAAGAATTGAAAACATAATTTAGTATATGAGTTTTGAAACAGATTAAAAACTGAAAAGAGAATATCAATTAACTCCAAGTTAGGTCAGTTCAAACTAAAAGAACATTGAAAAGAGCATACAGACACGCGGGACATGGTGAAAAACTCTAACATGTGTAATTGGAATTTCAGAAGAAAAAAGGAGAAAGACTTCAGGAGAAAGCTGAGAGAAGAGAACAGAGAAGTAACATTAGATAACTTAATGGTTGAGAATTTTCCAAAACTAATTCAAAAATTCAAACACTGATACAAGCCTAAGGAAGGATAAATAAAACCAACCACATTTTGGCAAGTTTAGTAAAACTGCTGAAAACAAAGGAGAAAGAGAACATCATAAGGGCAGCTGGAGGAAACAACACATAATGTTAATAAATGAGACATATCCAAGATGATAAAAAAAAAAACAGAAAACAAAAAGAAAATAATTTCCTAGCGAAACATCTTTCAGAAATGAAGGAAAAAAAATAAAGATGCTTTCATAAAGCAAAAACCAAAAGATTCAGTGTCAGCAAACTGACACTGAAAGAAATGCTGAGAGCAGTTCTCCAGTCAGAAGACAAATGGCCCTTGGAGGGGCTGTAATAATTAGACAAGGGTGAGACAAACCGGAAGGTTCATGTCCTTCATGATTAAGGCACTTTTGAGGAGTACAATTGAGATGTTTTGTAGGATACTCCTCAGTTGGGATTTATTTGATGTTTTCTCATGCTTAGACTGGGATCATGAGTTTTGGGGAGGAAAACAATAGAAGTCAAGTGCTATCTTCATTATACTAAATCAATGGTGTATTCTGTTCATTACTTATTAATGTTGATGTGAAATTGGTCACCTGGCTGAGACAGCTTTTGTTAGGTTTCTCCACTGTAAAGTAATTCTCTTTCCCCTCCTTTTCATACTGAAATCTTTGGAAGGTAGCAATTATGGACAATGGACACTTAAATAGTAAGAAGTCAGGTTCCAACTCCTTGAGGGCAACATATTTACATAAATTATTTTGAATTCTTAAGCATGGGTTAGAGAACGAAATGACAGCCTGCTCCAGTGTTCTTGCCTGGAGAATCCTGTGGACAGAGAGGCCTGGTAGACTATAGTCCATGGGGTCGCAAAGGGTCGGACACAGCTGAGCGACTGAGCACAAGTGTGGGTAATCTGTCTCTTCTCCTTCATCTATATTCACTTATTTAACCATTTATTTACACTAGGATGGACTCAATGAATATTATGGATTATAATTTAATAAAAATTATGCCATTGCTCGAATCATTCCAGCTTTGGCCACAGAGCTATTTCACTTGGCTCTGTAAGTTTTGTCTTTCCTAGATGCTATATATTGGAATCATGCAGGTCACAGATTTTTTAGACTGATTTTTTTCACCTAACAGGTGCATTTTAGGTTTTCCCATGTCTTTTCATGGTTTGATAAGAGATCACTTCTTTTTATTGTTGAATGATATTCCACTGTATGGATACTGTTGTTGTGGCTCAGCTGCTAAGTCATGGCTGACTCTTTGTAACCCCATGGACTGCAGCGCGCAAGGCTCCTCTGTCCTTCACTGTCTCCGGGAGTTTGCTCAAATTCACATCCATTGAGTTGGTGATGTTATCTAACCATCTCATCTGCTGCCCGTATCTCCTCCTGTCCTCAATCTTTCCCAGAATCAGGGGCTTTCCCCTTGATTCAGCTCTTTGCATCAGGTGACCAAAGTACTGGAGCTTTAGCTTCAGCATCAGTCCTTCCAATGAATATTCAGATTGATTTTCTTTAATTAACTGGTTTGATCTGTATGAACTGTGTGGTTATTACAGTTTGTTTATCCATTTACCTGTTGAAAGACATCTGGATGCTTCTGTCTTGGCAATTATGAATAAAGCTGCTATAAACATTTCTATGCAGGTATTTATACAGGCCTCAGTTTTCAAATCAAATGGATAAATACTAAGAGCATAATTGGTAAGTTACATGGTTTAGACTTTGTTTAGCTTTGTATAAAACTATCAAACTGTCTTCCAAAATGGCTGTACCATTTTTCATTACTACCAGCACTGAATGTGAGTTTCTTTTGTTCTACATCAAAAATGCGTATTGTCATTTTTTTTTTACTTCAGCCAACCTAAGAAGTATGAGATAACATCTCATTGTCTTGATATGCAATTTTCTGATGACAAATGATGCCCAGCATATTTTTAATGTGCTTATTTACCATGTCTATGTCTTTTTTGATGAGATGCTTGTTGGGTGGTATATGTATGACCTTCTCGAGTCATAGATATGAACATGTAGGACCTTTCAAAGCCCTCTATAGACACTACATTGTTCAGAGTTTTCTTCACAGCTTGTTGATTAGCTCGTTGCATTTCCCAGGTTCTTTCCACTGCCTTGGGTAGTCATGATGTTAATTAATTGCCTCTGATCTTTTTGACAAACAGCCCTTGGTAAAATAATGTTAGCACTAAGCACGCTCTGAATCAGTTCAAATAAAGTCTGCCTTGGAAATGTGGTCTACCATTGAACCACCAGACATGTCAAATGATAATAGCTCTCTGGGACTGGGATTTTGAAGGAACTTCAACTCCATTCTACCTCTTTCAATGACTCCAACTGATCTCTTTTCATTGTGACTTGGGGCTGTTGGTTTTCGAGGCTATTGTGCAGTTAGGAAATGAAAGAAACAGAGCAAACTACAATGCCATAAAGCTCACTTTCGTTGCAGAGAGTCAGCTGCTTTTCTTGAATAAATTCTCCCTGGATTGCTATTATACAAGCCTCTGTTTAATTCTTGGAGTTTTTACAAAGTTTTTTCTAACAAGTTTTGTAACTGCTCTTACTGCTTTCATGAACGAGAGGATTTTGGGGGGTCCTCACTCCACTCTTCTCACTTGCTTGTTACTTTATGCTTTCATTTAATTTTGCTTTAGATTTTGTCAGCTTCAGTATTGGAACCCTGTCCAACTTTGATCCTAGAACTCTTTCTGAGAAAGCAAGAGTGAATGAATACCTGCTACAAGTACACAGTTACTTCTCAACTAAACTCTTTGACGCATATTAGCCTACTCTATACAGTCTGTCAGCATATTGTGCTATAGACTTGATTGATCAGCATGTTATTCTCAGATTGTGGAAGCTTTCTTAAATAATTTATGAGACATAGAGCCATCTTTCAATGAAAGCTCTTTACGTATGCTCTCGATGCAGCTATAGGGCATATCCCAGTTCAGTAATACGAAAAACTGGCTTTTTCTAATGGCAACAATGTGTCTATGACCATGAGGAAGTTAATAATTATCATAATTTTCAAAAGCAATCTACTATTTTTCTCATGTCACAAATTTGCCATCTTACTCAGATTCCAAGAGAAAACTCAGCTAAAGTTTGATTTCTAGATTCTAATTGAGAGCACTGGATCCTATGCACTAAAGTGCAATGTATGCAGGCTAGAGTAGCAGAGAAGAGCATAGACTCTGAAGTTGAATATTGACTAGGGTTGCATCTACCACTGTTTATTTTTGTTTGTTTGTTTTTTCATGTTTTTATCATTTTATTGTTTAGGTATAAATTTTTTAAACACTTTACATAAATTAACTCCTCTGAGACTAATATCTGATTATGGTGTGTCTTTGGGTGAGTTTCTGAAAGTCAGATGACCTCTGTCTTCTCAAATCAGCATGTCATCAATGACTTCTGTGGGTTTCTTTCTCTTTCTATCATGTCCTCAGCAGAAAGTCAGCACAATTGCAGGAATCACTCCATTTGTTGTATTTTCTTGGGGACAATAGTCCTGTAAGAGGAAAGGTAAAGTGGAAGCTGCTCAGTCATGTCTAACTATCTGTAGCCCCACGGGACTAGAGAAGTGACAGTTGATATAATCTGTTTCCCACCAATGCTGGTCCCGAGCACTTTTTCTTCTCTGTAAAGCTGCTACAGTCTTCAGCTCTGGGGTGGATTCTAGAGAGAATGCTCCTAATCTTGACTATTTATTGCCCACTTCCATGAATACTGCATTTCTGGTCATCTATGCCCCCTATTATGCTCTAGGTATGATATTTATTTTATTGTTTCTTGTATGTTTTGCAAGAGAATCTATGGGAACACTAAATTTTAGACAGCTTCCATTATCCTGTGGCAAGTTGAAAGGTATCTGTTATTTTTTCATCTCCTTATTTCTGGTTTACTTTACTTACTTTTATTTGAAAAATAAAATTTAAAAAATTTTTAAACATTTCTAAACCAGTCAAGATACATCTCTTTCATACAAGATAGGACTGGATTATACTTTGAAAGAAAATTTAAAATATTCTTCTTCTAATTAGATTAAGCCTGATATCCTTGATTGGTTCAACAGTAAATTTGGTTCCTGTTCTGCATTTTATCTAATGTTTCATCTACTTTTTCACTATGTGGACTGTTTCCCTTTTTTATTGTCACTTTTCTGATAATTAGTTTATATTTGTATATATAAAGGGTTTAACTTTATGCTTTTATCTTCTTATGAAGTAGGAAACCTCTCTCTTCATGAAGTGGTATGTAACTTCTCTCTCTTCATTCCTCTACCATTCAGCCTTACTCAATAGCATTATCTTTCTTTGTGTTTACCTTGTTATCTTAATGTGCTTATGCTCTTACTTCTTAGTTTTCAGCTTTAAACAATATATCTTGACTTTCAACATTCTACCTTTCCTCCACTCTTTATGCCATTTCTATTACCTGTCATTTCTATGCTGTCAGAAGATTTAATAAAGCATTCTGCTACATTTACATCAATTTTTTAGTCAAAATTCTACTCTTCAGGTATTCATTATTCATTCATTACTCCTTTAAGGAGTTTTTCTATAACTCCTTGAATGGATGAAAATTGTGCTCTAATAAATACTTCAGGAAGAGCTCATGAATACAATATTCTCCAATATTCTAAATATTCACAATAATCAATAGCCTTTACACTAGACAGTTTGAGTGTGTAAAATATCCTTGATTCACATTTTTCCCCTTATGTGTCTTGAATATCTTTTTTCTAATTAAGAATTTTATTGTAAAAGAGATATCATCTAATGTGAAACATTGTATTTTGCTCACAACAGATTCCATATATATGTCTGGATATTCAAGGAATATCTTCTTTACAGTGACATTTCAATAATTTTAATAAGATATAGCTTAGTGTTCCCAACATTTCTGGCCATATTTTATCACCTGTCAGAATGCTACATTGATTTTTATCCTCTTATGGTGTCTTTAGATATAGGATGAACAAATTTCTTTTCCATTATTCATATTCAAATTAGATGGATTCTTCTGAACTAGAAGCAAGAATTCTCTAGAAAATGACGGTGGCTCTTTTCAAAGGTTCAAGGGTCAAAATATCCTTTATCTGTTTGTTTCAATTCAGACTCTAAAACATGGCTCTTCCAAGTCATATGAATATGACTCTGGCTGCCTTTGCTCTGGTCCTACATCCTACCTTGTTTCAGGAGGGTTTCTGTCTCTTTCCCTTTTTACAGTTTTCTCATATAAATCATCTTCCAATGAGGCATACCCATATTTAGCTGTCATGGTATGCTGTTTTTTGCTGACATCTGCCACCTCTATTGGGCTTCCCTGGTGGCTCAGTGGTAAAGAAGCTGCCTGCCAATGCAGGAGACACAGGTTCAGTTCCTGGGTCAAGAAGATCCCCTGGACAAGGAAATGGCAACCCACTCTAGTATTCTTGCCTGAAGAAATCCATGGAGAGAGGAGCCTGACAGTCTACTATCTATGGAGCCGCAAAAGTCAGACACAGTTTAGTGACTGAACAACAATAATACATCTGCTTTCCTAAAACTGTCTGTGCCTCTTTCATTTTCCCCAGTTTCTGCCCTATTTAGTGTAGTTTACATGTGAGATTTGTATTGCTTCACTAGATTATTTATGGTAATCCTAGCTGTTCTAACAAAGTATCTAACGTAAGTAAACCTTGTTTCTTGCTAATGCAAAGTTCCAGTGGGAGAGTGCTTGGTGAATTCACATCTTTTCTCCACTCCACTGAGTGGTTTAGGAATCCACACTTTATCTATATTGCTTTACCACTAGGCTCCATCTCAAAGTTCTCCACATTCAGTAGGGAGATAGAGTAAGGAAAGATTAAAGGCGACACATCCACTTCTTAACCACCTTGGCCCAGAATTGACATACATTCACCTCTGTGCACATATGTTAGGTGAGAACTATTCATAGGGTTCCACCTAGAAGTCAAGCTGAGGGCTCGCCAGACTGTTCAGAATGGGGAGCTGTTTCCAGAAACAACTGCAAACAATGGAAGGAAGCATATATTTACTAAACGGTCAGTCTGCTATATGGCATTTTCCCTTTACTGTTCTGCATCATTTCCAAGAGGAGTGGGAAGGTTCATAACTAACTAGTGGAAAGAAAACCCCAGAAAAAGCTTTAATGGAACCAAATATAAGCAAAACAATTATTTTCTAAGTATTCCTTGAAATATTAGCAATTTGTTGCTTCTGCTGTTAACTGATTTTCTTTTTGTGGAGGACTCAACTGATGCTTTGTTCTCCTTCAAAGATGGTGCAATAGTATTGCAGAGAATCCAATAACCTCTGTGGTTTTAAAGTATAAATCTAAAATTTAATGGAGATAAGCTGACCATTAACAACTAGTGCTTAAAAGCTTTTTTTAAAAAATAGCCATCTGAACTCTATGTCCTAAGTAACAGAGTAAGACCTGACTCTAATTTTAATCTGTAAGCAATGAGGCTATGGATGGCTTATGATGAATTCTGTATCCACTTATACTTGGAATTCTCCAGGCAAGAATACTGGAGTGGGTAGCCATTCTATTCTCCAGGGAATCTTCTCAACCCAGGGATTAAAACCAGATCTAGTGCATTTCAGATGGATTCTTTACCATCTGAGCCACCAGGGAAGTCTTATTTGATAACTACATCTGATGAAATCTTTACAGGGTCCTCTTCTTTCACGTGGACTCATACTTCGGAACATAACTGACAGTGAGGAAGATAATTTTTAACTTCAGCCAAATTTATTAACCTGAGATCTTGGATTCAACAAATCATCTCAAATAGGACAGATGATTTGCTCAGTTGATCACCTAATACCTCAGTGACTGTGTATACTAAATAAAGTTTATATGACTGAAATTCTTTCTAAATACAGAAGATTAAAATGGAAAAACTTAGGAAGACAGAAATTTGGGAATGGAATGGATTGCTTACTTACTCTTTCTTAACTATGCACCCTGGGAGCCCAAGAAAATTTTCCTTAATTAATATGTTGAGAAATAAATGTTTGGAAAGTTCTGGAGAGGTTCTTCTCTGAAAGGTGGGAAATAAAAGTGGGAAATTTTATTTTTGCTGTCTCCTGAATTATGATATAACAAGTTACTGTAAAACAGGCAATTTCTTTTGGAATTCTAAAGATTGGTAGTGTGTATAAGAAATCTTTGCTGATTTTAAAAAATTAATAAATGAACATTGATTGCACACACACAAAAAAATTTGGGAAGGCTGCCATTAAATAAATTCTGATATAAATGAGAATGGTGGGATTCTGAGTTAACTGAGACTGGGGAGCAATCATTTAACTTCAGGAATATGGTGGTACAGTTACAGTGCAGGCACAGAGCTTGAGTGATAACCAGGATGATTTGACCCTAAGAGATCACTGGCAATGGCCAACCAACAAAAATCTGTCCTGAACATCTTAGTTTGTCTTATGGCCTTGATGGATAAATAAATTGGTAATAGGCGTATTCTCAGGAAACAGACCTCAACTATAGTATAGGGATGGAGTTGTTTGTATATTAGGTGAGTAAATACGTCATAGTGTCATCAAGGAGACATGGGACACTGGCAATATGTAATATAAAAATATATTGACCACTCATATCGCCATCACCACTGATGGAGCAAAGAACAAGTTATTGGAAAATCAATTAGCTTTGGAATGCAGAATGATTTTGACAATAATGTTTAAAAAGACTGAAGGATGCAATTGGCTACTTCTTCCTAGTCTAGGGATAATTCAAAAAGAAAAGGAAAAAATGGAAGGCCTAAACCAAACCCTGAACTTAAGGTTTAGCAGGGGGTGGGAAGGTATGTATAAAAAAACTAAGGGAGTTTTATTGAAATAATATTTCAATTAAACTCTCCTGAATTCAGGGAACTTATGGCTGAAGATTAAGCACAGGAATTTATTGTAAAAGTTGTAAAACCATGGACTGTAGCCTGCCAGGCTCTTCTGTTCATGAAATTCTCCAGGCGAGAATACTGGAGTGAGTTGCTATTCCCTTCTCCAGGGGATCTTCCCAACCCAGGGCTTGAACCCAGGTATCCTGAATTGCAAGCAGATATTTACCATCTGACCCAATGGTGGCTCAAGAATTAATGTTAAATATTTCTAAGTTCTTATACTAAGGTAAAGCATTGGTTGCAATATATTGCAACACTAAGACATGGACTGGGAAAAGTTGGCATGAATATATAAGGCTGACAACTTCAGACTTTTAAGTCCCCCTGAATTTTCAGGAAGAAAGCAGCCTCCTCACTACCCCAACTAAAGGATGATCCAAATTGCATAAATAATATTCAGTGACTTGACCTAGGAAACCTGTCTCATTAAGGAATGCTAAATCTCTACAGGACTCACCCTAAATATTTCTATTCTCTTTTGGCCCATAATAAAGTCAGGCTCTCATTGGAGCCCAGACAAAAGAGTACAAGGAATGTTTACTCTGGTAATAGCTTACACACAGAAAGTAGTGTTTTTCTCAATTTAATATATGTAATATGTGGGGGAAACGTCTGAGAGTGGATTCTTGGAATGGTAAACCAGATTTTAATGACAGACCAAATTTGTTGATATGAGAACCTCCACTTCAGATTGAATATATTGCCTTGAAAAACACAGAGTGGAAATACAAAGGATCATAAGAGACTATTATCAGCAACTATATGCAAATAAACTGGACAACTTGGAAGAAATGGACAAATTCTTAGAAAAGTACAACTTTCCAAATCAAAACCAGGAAGAGATAGATAGAGACAATCTTAAAAGACCCATCACAAGCATGGAAAATGAAACTGTAATCAGAAATCTTCCAACAAACAAAAGCCCAGGACCTGATGGCTTCACAGCTGATTTCTACCAAAAATTTAGAGAAGAGCTAACACCTATTCTACTCAAACTCTTCCAGAAAATTGCAGACGAAGGTAAACTTCCAAATTCATTTTATGAGGCCACCATCACCCTAATACCAAAACCTGACAAAGATGCCACCAAAAAAGAAAACTACAGGCCAATATCACTGATGAACATAGATGCAAAAATTCTTAACAAAATTCTAGCAAATAGAATCCAACATCACATTAAAAAGATCATACATCATGATCAAGTAGGCTTTATCCCAGGGATGCAAGGATTCTTCAATATTCGCAAATCAATCAATGTAATACACCACATTAACAAAGTGAAAAATAAAAACCACATGATTATCTCAAGAGATGCAGAGAAAGCCTTTGACAAAATTCAACATCCATTTATGATAAAAACCCTCAAAAATGCAGGAACAGAAGGAACATACCTCAACATAATAAAAGCTATATATGACAAACCCATAGCAAACATTATCCTCAATGGTGAAAAACTGTAAGCATTTCCCCTAAAGTCAGGAACAAGACCAGGGTGCCCACTCTCACCACTACTATTGAACATAGTTTTGGAAGGTTTTTTTGTTTGTTTGTTTGTTTTGTTTTTTCTTTAGTTTTGGAAGTCTTGGCCACAGCAATCAGAGCAGAAAAAGAAATAAAAGGAATCCAGATTGGAAAAGAAGAAGTAAACTCTCACTGTTTGCAGATGACATGATCCTCTACATAGAAAACCCTAAAGATTCTACCAGAAAATTACTAGAGCTAATCAGTGAATATAGTAAAGTTGCAGGATATAAAATCAACACACAGAAATCCCTTGCATTCCTGTATACTAACAATGAGAAAACAGAAAGAGAAATTAAGGAAACAATTCCATTCACCATCGAACCAAAAAGAATAAAATACTTAGGAGTATATCTACCTAAAGAAACAACACACCTATATATAGAAAACGATAAAACACTGATGAAAGAAATCAAAGAAGACACAAATAGATGGAGAAATATACTGTGTTCATGGATTGGAAGAATCAACATAGTGAAAATGAGTATACTACCCAGAGCAATCTATAGATTCAGTGCAATTCCTATCAGGCTACCAGAGGTATTTTTCAGAGAACTAGAACAAATAATTTTATAATTTTATAATTTGTATGGAAATACAAAAAAACCTCTAATAGCCAAAGCAATCTTGAGAAAGAAGAATGGAACTGGAGGAATCAACCTATCTGACTTTAGGCTCTACTACAAAGCCACAGTCATCAAGATAGAATAGTACTGGCACAGAGACAGAAATATAGATCAGTGGAACAAAATACAAAGCCCAGAGATAAATCCACACATATATGGACACCTTATCTTTGACAAAGGAGGTAAGAATATACAATGGAGAAAACACAATCTCTTTAACAAGTGGTGCCAGGAAAACTCAACAGCCACTTGTAAGAGAATGAAACTAGAACACTTTCTAACACCATACACAAAAGTAAACTCAAAATGGATCAAAGATATAAACATAAGACAGGAAACTATAAAACTTCTGGAGGAAAACATAGGCAAAACACTCCCCGTCATAAACCAAAGCAGGATCCTCTATGACCCACCTCCCAGAATATCGGAAATAAAAGCACAAATAAGCAAATGGGACCTAATTAAAATTAAAAGCTTCTGCACAACAAAGGAAACTGTAAGCAAGGTGAAAAGACAGCCTTCAGAATAGGAGAAAATAATAGCAAACAAAGCAATGGACAAACAATTAATCTCAAAAATATACAAGCAACTCCTGCAGCTCCATTCCAGAAAAATAAATGACCCAATCAAAAAGTGGGCCAAAGAACTTAACAGACATTTCTCCAAAGAAGACATAAAAATGGCTAACAAACACATGAAAAGATGCTCAACATCACTCATTATCAGAGAAATGCAAATCAAAACCACAATGAGGTACCACTTTACACCAGTCAGAATGGCTGCCATCCAAAAGTCTACAAGCAATAAATGCTGGAGAGGATGTGGAGAAAAGGGAACCCTCTTACACTGTTGGTGGGAATGCAAACTAGTACAGCCACTATGGAAAACAGTGTGGAGACTCCTTAAAAAACTGCAAATAGACCTGCCATATGACCCAGCAATCCCACTGCTGGGCATACACACCAAGGAAACCAGAACTGAAAGAGACTCGTGTACCCCAATGTTCATCGCCGCATTGTTTACAATAGCCAGGACATGGAAGCAACCTAGATGCCCATCAACTGACGAATGGAGAAGAAAGCTATGGTACATATACACAATGGAATATTACTCAGCCATTAGAAAGAATACATCTGAATCAGTTCTACTGAGGTGGACGAAACTGGAGTCAGAAGGAAAAAACAACAATACATATACAATGAAGAAAAGACAATCTCTTTAACAAGTGGTGCTGGGAAAACTGGACAGCCACTTGTAAAAGAATGAAACTAGAACACTTTCTAACACCATACACTAAAATAAACTCAAAATGGATCAAAGATCTAATCATAAGACCAGAAACTATAAAACTCCTAGAGGATAACATAGGCAAAACACTCTCTGACATAAACCAAAGCGGGATCCTACATGACCCACCTCCCAGATTATCGGAAATAAAAGCATGTATAAACAAATGGGACCTAATTAAAATTAAAAGCTTCTGCACAACAAAGGAAACTGTAAGCAAGGTGAAAAGACAGCCTTCAGAATAGGAGAAAATAATAGCCAATGAAGCAACGGACAAACAATTAATCTCAAAAATATACAAGCAACTCCTGCAGCTCCATTCTAGAAAAAGAAACGACCCAGTCAAAAAGTGGGCCAAAGAACTTGATAGACATTTCTCCAAAGAAGACATATAAATGGCTAACAAACACCTGAAAAGATGCTCAACATCACTCATTATCAGAGAAATGCAAATCAAAACCACAATGAGGTACCACTTTACACCAGTCAGAATGGCTGCCATCCAAAAGTCTACAAGCAATAAATGCTGGAGAGGATGTGGAGAAAAGGGAACCCTCTTACACTGTTGGTGGGAATGCAAACTAGTACAGCCACTATGGAGAACAGTGTGGAGATTCCTTAAAAAACTGCAAATAGACCTGCCATATGACCCAGCAATCCCAATGCTGGGCATACACACTGAGGAAACCAGAATTGAAAGAGACTCGTGTACCCCAGTGTTCATCGCTGCATTGTTTACAACAGCCAGGACATGGAAGCAACCTAGATGCCCATCAACTGACGAATGGATAAGAAAGCTGTGGTACATATACACAATGGAATATTACTCAGCATTAAAAAAATTCATTTGAATCAGTTCTACTCAGGTGGACGGAACTGGAGCCTATTATCCAGAGTGAAGTAAGCCAGAAGGAAAAACAAAAATACAGTATATTAACACATATATATGGAATTTAGAAAGATAGTAACGAGAACCCTGTATGCGAGACAGCCAAAGAAATGCAGATGTATAGAACAGTCTCGTGGACTCTATGGGAGAGGGCAAGGGTGGGATGATATGGGAGAATGGCATTGAAACATGTTAATTATCATATGTGAAATCAATCACCAGCCCAGGGTTGATACTCGGGGCTGGTGCACCGAGATGTCCCAGGGGGAGGGAATCGGGAGGGAGGAGGGAGGGGAGTTCTGGAGGGGGAGCATATGTAAACCCATGGTGGTTTCATGTCATTGTATGGCAAAACCAACACAATAAAGTAAAGAAAATTAAAAAAAAAAAGAACAAGAATCTACTGAAGTGGTAAAGCTGGAGAGAGATGAAAGATAATCTTGAAGGTCCACACTTTAATATTCTGTGTTATTCATGTCCCATATTAAAAGGATTCTGTCCTTTCATAATTTCCCTAAAGCAGTAATTATTGACACTTTATAAAACAGGGAAGCTAGTGAAACTAGCTGCAGTTTTTGAACTCACAGCCGATATTCATCACCTCCCTCCTCAATTATTCCTGGATTCCCCTCAACCTCAGCTAGTTTCCTAGCCTGGTGGAGACCCAGACCTTCATCACTCTTTTTTTATGCCCTTTTTTTATTATGCTCTTTTCAAGCTATGGTTGCTATAAATGCCCATTTCTGGCAGTTACTCAATATGGAAGCAAAACAGGCACCCAGTGAATTCCTCAAGTTTCACCCATCTGCCTCCATTAGACATATATATAGCATTTCTGTTTCCTCATGATAATCAGAGTCAGTCAGAGTGGATGGTATAGAAACTCCTGTATTTGAGGCTTTGAAGAGCATGTGTGAACAAGTCACAATTCACAGGCTATTGGATTCTCTTGTGAAAGAATCTTTCCTCACCTCAGCCTCCACTCCCATCAAAGGAAAAGGACCTCAGGTTAAACAGAGCGTAAACTTAAATGTTGTTTTTTAGTTGCTAAGCCTTGTCCCACTCTTTGCAACCCCATGGACTATAACCCGAAAGACTCCTCTGCCCATGGAATTCTCCAGGCAAGAATGCTGGAGTGGGTTGCCATTTCCTTTCCCAGGGAATCTTCACAACCCAGGTGTTGAACCCACATCTCCTGCTTTGCAGGCAGATTTTTTTTTTTTTTTTTTTTTACCGCTAAGCCAACTGGGAATGGATAGAAAAAAAACTTCTGAAGTTGATCACTTGGAAAGATGGTGAGAGCAGTCTCTCTTACATCCATCCTTTGGGTTCTGGGACTCAGTTTTGTGCCTCCGTTAGCACTGTAAATGTACCTTGATCCTGCTAGTTATGCCCACGCTAGTGATTAAGCTGCCCCTGTAAGAGTCCATCCATTAGTCCATCAGTCCAGCAGCTAACAGGTGTTTCAGGGTATGAAAGATCTGCTGATCTGGTATGAAGCAATTTTATGAAGTATCATGCTATAACTAATCACACATCCTGTGGGTCTTTGGACTTTGCTAGCTAAGGCTCTGTGGGTAGAAAAAGTAAACCCATAACTGAAATGTACATAGCTAATATGTACCAGTCCCAATAAGGATAAATTTCTGCATCCTCTGGGGAAGAAGGAACCAGACTATTCAACTTGCTATCGAGGAGATGGGTGGATTCATCAAGGGATAGTGCCACACAGAGGATTTAGTGTCAATGTTTTGCTGCCATTGGACATTCAGGAGCAAGAATGGATAACCAGGCTTAGTGAGATAGAATACATACTATTAGGTGTAGGCATTGCCTCCATCCTGCTACTACGGTTCCCACTTTCATGGGCTTGTTGTCAAGGTACTGGGATGCCTGAGCAGGGAGGCTGGCTAATCTCCACCAAATGTCAAATTAGCCATTTGAGTCCTCTTCTGCCGTGGTTGGGCACTGATATGAAATCAAAGAAGCACACACTATTCTTCCAGTTCCTGCAAGCTATTAGTTGAGAGAAGAATTCTCTATAGAAAGTGGCAGTGCTTGAGAACTTGAGAAACGAAGTGATACATAACTTTGAGAGTGCAGTACATTGTCCAAGGAAGACAGAGGTGTGAAGACCAGAGGAATGTAATAAAGCCTGGAAAAAGCCCTGAAGAGATTTCATAAACAACTAGGCTCTCATCCTAGTACTTTGACAGTGAGCAGACGAATGGATTAACCATAATGCCAAGAATGGAGGCAACGGTAAGTATTCTATCTCATTGATCAACCAGAGAAGGAGAGAAGACCTCAAGTTAGAGGTCTGTGCCAGGGGGGGCAAAAAATTACCAAAAAAATGATATAACACCTTCACCTCTCTGACAACTTAACCTGAAGTGGGGCATACATATGAAAAAACTACAATGTTCTTATTTAATGCTCATCATCCTAATATCATGAAACCATTTAAGTAACATGAAGGGCACTGCACTTTCTTGCATTAAATCAACACCTAAATCACTTGGTCCTTTGTTGTGAAACGTTCTTTCAAATGTATTTCCGCATGTATTTATTTCACTGATATCAAGGAAAACTGCAACTTTTGGAGCCAGACAAACCAGGTTTAGACTTCATTTCTTAATTTGATAAGGTTATTTAAATTATCTGAGCTACTTAATGCAGAGCCAGTCACATAACAGGGTCTTATTATGCACTAACGGATATCATTATCAGTATTACTTATCATAGTCTTAAAGAAATTTAATAAGCAATGTAATGGCAATTCCAGAATTGCCACCATATCCTCTAGGGAAAATCCTTCAACCTTTGTAAGATAAATTTTATGACTTTTTTTTTGTAAAGAAATAGATTAAATGTCACTATTTACATGTTTTATATTGATATTCCAAAGGAAACATGTTTGGCCTGAAGGGTCCAAGAAAATAAGACCTTTACATTATTTATTTTATAGTTTTTCACTTCTTTGGTCAAATCAGGTGCATATCAGTTGTTGCTACTTCCTCAAGGATGGTTTATTTATCAGACCAACTAGGTGGAGCTCAATGTGACTTCTCAAGTTAAGAAGAAAGTTAACGTTCTTTCCAGGGAAATACCTGCATCAGTATTTCAGTCATTCACCCAGGTCATGTAAAGTTGCACTTTAAATTCCCAACACACTATGGTTAGACATGTTGTGACACCAGACATTTAGGAGAGCTGACTTATTAACCAAAAGATGGTATCGAACCTCTCATTGTTCTCACCAGGTGGGTGTACTTTGGCTTGTCAAATTCACCTCTCCATACATTTTTAGGGTATGAGAAATTGTTACTTAAAAAAAACCCCACAATTTCCTAAGCTATATTATAACAGCTCCACCACTCTGTCAAGAAGAAAAATTGCTTTAGCTTGACCATATTTATATAAACAGTTTCTGCTAAATGCAAATAAAAGCAACAGTTGTACTTTATATATGTCATTGTACTAGAATGATTTTAAGATTATGAAACATGATATATACTCAAGTCATAAAATATTAGTTAAATGTCTTTGGCTGGGGCTCACTTGCAGAGAGTCCAGTGCTCTTGAGTAGGTTGGAACAGAAGATAGATTTATTACTGGATATTGAAAGGCTTACAGAAATCTTTAGAGTTGCTGAAAACTAGGATGAATCAATACTTCAGGCCAACTCTCCTACCATGGACAATAGATAAGAAGACCAGCTGGAAAGATTTTCTCATTGCTGCCATTCAGGGTCAGCCTTGAGGAGCTCTGTAATATAGTGGCTATCAATCTGTAATATAGTGGCTGGTGCCAGAATGTCATGAAAAAAGAACACGTTCTTTCCTCTACTAACTATAAAACAGTCAACAACTTTTATTTCCCCTCCGTAGGTATTGGGCCAAAGGGAGCTTCTTTAAAACTATAGGTGTAGTTCAAACTAAGGCAACAAAGCAGTGGGAACAGGGACCTTGAGGGCCCTGTTCAGACAAGTTATTCATTCTTTCTGATCTGCTAGGGCCCATCCCATATTCACCATCAGTGAACAACAACATGCTCCACCCACATGGTTCAGCAAATCAAATGATATTCCACCCGTGATGGACAGTTTGAGGGTCATAATCCCTTCATATTCTTGGGTTCAGTATTCAGTCTAAGCTAGTGTACTGTTAGACCACTCTGTGTTTTTCTTTTTTTCCTTTTATTTATTTTTTATTTACATTATCGTGTTGGTTTTGCCATACATTGACATGAATCTGCCATGTGTTCCCCTTCCAGAACCCCCCTCCCACCTCACTCCCGATTCCACCTCTGTGGGTCATCCCAGTGCACCAGCCCAGAGCACCCTACAGCACCAGCCTTGAGTACCCTCATGCATCAAACCTGAGCTGGTGATTCATTTCACCTATGATAATTTACATGTTTCAATGCCGTTCTCCCATATCATCCACCCTTGCCCTCTCCCATAGAGTCCAAAAGACTGTTTTATACATCTGCATCTCTTTTGCTGTCTCGCATACAGGGTTATCATTACCATCTTTCTAAATTCCATATATATGCATTAGTATACTGTATATTTTTTTTAATTTTCTTTACTTTATTGTGTTGGTATTGCCATACAGTAATATGAAACCGCCATGGATCTACACATGCTTCCCCTGCAGAACCCCCCTCCATCCCCCCTCCCGACTCCCTCCCCCTGGGACATCCCGGTGCATCAGCCCCGAGCATAAACACTGGGCTGGCGATTGATTTCACATATGGTAGTTAACATGTTTCAATGCCATTCTCCCATATCATCCCACCCTTTCCCTCTTCCACAGAGTCCACGTGTCC
>ML661346.1:5082333-5172803 GCA_007570785.1 Antilocapra americana | reverse complement strand
ATGAGTGATGTTGAGCATCTTTTCATGTGTTTGTTAGCCATTTTTATGTCTTCTTTGGAGAAATGTCTATCAAGTTCTTTGGCCCACTTTTTGATTGGGTCATTTATTTTTCTAGAATGGAGCTGCAGGAGTTGCTTGTATATTTTTGAGATTAATTGTTTGTCCATTGCTTCATTGGCTATTATTTTCTCCCATTCTGAAGGCTGTGTTTTCACCTTGCTTATAGTTTTCTTTGTTGTGCAGAAGCTTTTAATTTTAATTAGGTCCCATTTGTTTATTCGTGCTTTTATTTCTGATAATCTGGGAGGTGGGTCATAGAGGATCCCACTTTGGTTTATGTCAGAGAGTGTTTTGCCTATGTTATCCTCTAGGAGTTTTATAGTTTCTGGTCTTATGATTAGACCTTTGATCCATTTTGAGTTTATTTTAGTGTATGGTGTTAGAAAGTGTTCTAGTTTCATTCTTTTACAAGTGGCTGTCCAGTTTTCCCAGCACCACTTGTTAAAGAGATTGTCTTTTTTCCATTGTATATTCATGCCTCCTTTGTTAAAGATAAGGTGTCCATAGATGTGTGGATTTATCTCTGGGCTTTCGATTTTGTTCCATTGATCTATATTCCTGTCTTTGTGCCAGTACCATACTGTCTTAATGACTGTGGATTTGTAGTATAGCCTAAAGTCAGATAGATTGATTCCTCCAGTTCCATTCTTCTTTCTCAAGATTGCTTTGACTATACGAGGTTTTTCTATAACTGGTATTTGCACCAGATGATGGTGATATGTGTGCTCAGTCATGTTTGACTCTTTGCCACCTCATGGACTGTAGTCCACCAGGCTCCTCTGGCCATAGAATTTTCCAGGCAAGAATACTGAAGTGGGTTGCCATTTCCTACTCTATGGGATCTTCCCAACCCAGAGATTAAATGTGCATCTCTTGCTCCTCCTGCACTGGCAGGAGGATTCTTTACCAATGTGCTACCTGGGAAGACTGGGCTTTTTCCAAAGCTACTCATGCCTGTGCATATGGTAGTCTGGAGATAACTCCCCTACTTTCCAAACCCCAAAAAGCAAAAGTTGGTGGATGAATATCCGGTTCCCTCATTCAGAACTGGTAAATATACCTTTGGAAATTATACTTGTAACAATCATCTCATCTCTGTTCCCTTCTTTCTAAAACCTACATCCCTGAAGTCTTAACTGTTTTGGTAGATTTCTAACACCTTTGCTGATTTTTTTAAAAAATTTAACAGCTTTTCTAGGTGTTTTGTGAGGACACGTTTCCTGCAAAATAACCTATTCTAAATCAATGGAAATCTTTTGATAGATGTTTTTCACTTTCTAACATAATTTCTGGCCATTTTTTTTAAAGCATGTTAATGATAGCATTACTCAGAAATCATGATTTGACATGCTTGATATTGGTCAGCATGTATACATTGCATCAGATTTTCCCACCTACAAATATTATCCCTATTTAAATATAAGAAAATGAGCTAAAGAGAGGCTAAAAAACTTTCTGAAGATCATATATTTAATTAATAATTATATTATTTAATTTAATTAGGTTCCACTGATCCTTAAGTTTTATATGTACAGCAAAATAAATGAAAATTGTATAACGAGCATATGCCTCATCCTAACTCACAGATATTCTGATTAATTTTGTCTGTAAAGAGCTTCAGGATCAACAACTTTGGCAAGCAATCCCGATAACCTGACATATATATTCCAAGATAATATTTTGAGAAATAATGTCCTATATCAGATTGCCTATTTTGCATGTTTTATAAGTACACAAGGTTTAAAAAAAATTGTAACTTACTTGAATTCAGAGATCAAACATTACACTTGGAATATGATTTTCATAGGATGTAACATGGCACATAGGAGGGCTTCAGTAAATACTCTATAACTAAGAGTAAGTATTCTAGAAAAGGAATGGTGTACATGATCTGACATTATTATGGTCTAACACCAATAAGAGAAAAATAAACAAGAAAAATTTCGTTGTCAAAGTGCAGGAAATCTGTGCCTGGCACAGGTGAGAATATAGTTTTAAAGGAAACTGACATTATCCTGCTAAATATATAGGGGATATTATTGTTTTAAAAATTAATAAAAAATAATGTCTATATTTTTATAACTGAGTCACTTTGTTGTACAGCAGAGATTGGCACAACATTGCAAATCAACTACACTTCAGTAAAAAAATAAATTAAAAAATAATCAGGAAAATATCATGTGCAGATGTGCCTAATTTCAAATCAAATCAGTTTCTTTTTATCAAGCATATTCTTGTTTTTAAATAATCAATCTTATAGAAAAACTCTCTTATGGAAAACCTTGAGTTCTGACATTTAACATTTTCAGTAACTTTTACAGAAATAGTCTAAATCCTAAGGAATATTCTAGAGTTTTAGATATCAGTGAGATCATTTTAACACAGCATGCATTTATTTAGCATAAAATTTTCATTTATCGTAAGTGTATTTGATGGACAAATCATTCTTTCCAGTTTGTTCACCTTGATTATATTAAGTAAGAAGGTCGCTGCAGCAGACGCTCCTATAAGCCATTTCTATCTGGGAGTGTAATGACACTCCATATGACATAAACATATTCCAGAGTTTTCATTTCTGTGACACAAGAAAAAGTTTGATTCAGACCCATTTGATATTTCAAGTGCCTGGAGTGGACTTTGGAGCTAAGATATAGCTCCAGATATGTCTGAAGCTCCTCTTTCTATCAAAATACAATTTGTACTGACAAAAATGTTAATTCAGAAAAATATTAGAAATAACAGGTTCACCATATGCAGATTCTTTCAACTAATTGAAATGTCAATGTGAGAGAAATAGAAATATAAAATTAAAGCACAAAACCAGACTAATACTTCTGGCATGAGAATTATATAATGTTCTAGGTATGCTGATAGAATGTAATATATAAATGAATGTCGTCCCTCATGTATTTAAAAGCAGAAGAAAAAGGTTGAAAGCCAGTATTCTGTATTTACCCTAAGTATTCAACAAGAAAACACAACTCACATAATAAAAGATTCTTTAAAAGGAAGCAAAAAGTGTTACAAAAGTATTTGCCTTAAAATTCCCCAACAGAAGAGCAAAGCCTACTTTGAACAGGAAAAAAATAAAATTTTACCCAAAAGGAACTTAAAATAGATAGTGATTAAATGAAGTGATCAAAGGCAGGAGGAGAAGGGGACAACAGAGGATGAGATGGTTGGGTGGCATTACCGACTCCATGGACATAAGTCTGAGCAAGCTCTGGGAGTTGGTGATGGACAGGGAAGCCTGGCATGCTGCAGTCCATGGGTCACGAAAAGTCATACATAGCTGAGCAACTGAACTGAAATGAAGTGACTGAAGTTTTAAAATAATAAAATTTGAAATATTAAAATATTAAGAATATAACACTTCTGAGCAGGCTGAATTAGGTTACAGTAGGCTAATGATCCTCCTGCAATAACTAGGTAAAGTGAGATAAATTCAAAGTGTCATGGTTATATAGACATTTGGAGAGCTGTGGAAGCAATGAGGAGTGAAGAAGATAAAATACCTCTGAAGAGCAGAGATTTATTTTTCTAAGACAGGGTGCTTAAAAGACAAAGATTTGCTGAAGAAGAAAGGAAGAGTATGGAGAACACAGTGAACCCTCCAATGGGATTCTTTGAAAACGAGGAATAAGAAGGAATATCCTCAGTCTGAAAAAAAGAATACCTGCAAAAGAACATACAGCAAACACCACAGCAGTGAATGGTGACAACTTCCCTCTGAGATAGGAAAGACACAGTGATGTTCTCTTTCATCACTTCTATTCAAAATCAGATTAGAATTTGTATCCAGTGCAATAAGGCAAGGAAAAGAAAATAAAAGACATTAACACTGGAAATGAAGAAGTAAGTTCCCAAAGTTTCAGATAACGTGTGCACAAAATCCAACAGAATCTACAGTTATTAGAAGTAAGTGAACATAACAAGTCTGATACAGAAAAAAAGTAATGTTTTTTAAAATTACCTTTATAATTTTAAAACAAAATATCAACCACTTGGAAATAAATCTAATGGAAAATGTGTATAATAACAATATTGGAAAGTACAAAACCCAAAGAGGCCTTTACATGAAGGGACACATAATCTTCATAGATTAGATGACTCAATATTTTTAAAATGTCTGGTCTCCTTAAATTAGTTTATAATTTAATCCCAATCAAATTTCCAGCTAATGTATTTTTTGAAACTCAACAGCTGATTCTAAAATTTATATGGAAATTCAAAAGACCAAGAATACCCACAGCAAATTATCAAACAGCACAAAAATCAGACATGACCTATTATACTGCTCTAATATTTAAGATGGTGTTGGACTGGGGCACAGATAAACAAAAAGACCAATACAGAAAAGGATTCACGATTCTGTAATACAAGGGTTAAGTTGACCTGTCACTGCAGTGGAAACAGAATGATCTTTCCAAAAACAATGCTGAATCAATTGGGTATCCCTGTCTATCTGTCTAGACTCACTCTTTATACTACACATAAAATTATGACATGAATTATAGACTTAAATGTGAAAAGTGAAACTATAATACTTTTAGAAAAAACATATGGAGAAGTGTTCATAATCTTGGGATATGTAAAAAGGTTTTTTAAAAGTACAAAAAAGCATCAATCATAAAGAGAAAATGGAACAATCTGCCTTACATTAAAATTTAAAATGGCTATTTATCCAAAGATATTGTTGAGGAATATCTTTGTCCCTGGAGAAGGAAATGGCAACCCACTCCTGTATTCTTGCCGGGAAAATCCCAGGGACAGAGGAGTCTGGGGAGGCTATAGGCCATGGAGTCGCAAAGAGTAGAACATGACTGAGTGACTAAGCACATTGTTGATAGCATAATGATGGGACATAGACTGGAGAAGAGTTTTTGAAGACTTATATTGGACAAAGGGTTTATGTCCAGAATATATAAAGAAGCTTCACAAAATAATTTTAAGTAAAAAACTACCCATTGAAACATGTTAATTATCATATGTATAATCAATCGCCACCCCAGGATTGATGCTCGGGACTGGTGCAGCGAGATTTCCCGGGGGGGAGGGAGGAGGGAGGGAGGTTCTGGAGGGGGAGCATATGTAAACCCATGGCGATATCATGTCATTGTATGGCAAAACTAATAATAAAAAAAAAAACTGTAAACCAACAACAATAAAGTGAGAGACTGCTCCATCAAAAAAAAAAAAAAAACCTACCCAAAAGACTTGAATATGTATATCACAAAAACTCATCTACAAATGGTCAGTACATATATGATAAGGTATTCATCAGTGCAGTGCACACCAAAACCATAATTTTATTTACACTTTTTCACTGTTTATTGTATATTAGTATATAGTTGATTAACAAACTTGTTGGTTTTAGGTGTACAGCAAAGTGGCTCAGTTATACATATACATGTATCTATTCTTTTTCAAATTCTTTTCCCATATAGATGGCTATAGAATACTGAGCAGAGTTCCCTGTGCTATACAATATGTTTTTGTCAGTTATCCACTTTAAATATAGCAGTGCATATATGTCCATCCCAAATTCCATAACTATCCCTTCCTCACACCCTTTCCCCATGGTAACCATAAATTTGTTCTCTACCTCGAAAACCACAATTTTATATTTGCATAGCTTCACCCAAAGGGCTAACCTGAAAATGATAGCAATGATACCATATCAGCAAGGTGAGGAAGAGTTGAAACCCTCATAGTGAGCTTATGGTAGTGAAATTGATAAAACTGCTTCAGAAATGTAGAACATATAACAAGGCATATCTCATAAGATTATAATCATATGTGCATTACTGGGAAATCAATGGCACTTCAAAATCATAACAGGCAATTTCCTAAATAAAGTTACTGAAATGAAACCATCATTTCAAGTTGAACTTTAAAAAAATCTTTACTCTGTAGGAAACTTGACAGGGATATTAGTGTCTGATTTGGAAAATTTCTTGACTTCCTTAGACTCTTCCCTAAATTTGATGCAAAATGTAGACAATTCTTCTTTTTACCAACATTTTCTGAAAATATTTTCTCCAATATTTCAAAATGTCTTTCAAATGCAATCTGTTATGGCAGAAAATGAGTTTGAAGGCTTTAATATATTCATTTATCATCTAATTCTGAAATGGCACCAGATGTGTAAGGGAGTAAGCTTTTCATTTGTTTCCTCAAGAGTAATATAAAATTAACAAATAGCTTAGATAGTCACCCAAAACAATCACCGTGAAACAGAATGCCACATGCAGCATGCATCAAATAATTTGTGATAGAGGATGGTAAATATTCTAATGAAAGGTTTAGAAAGGCATATCTCTCCAAGAATAAAATGAATTACTGCAATACAATTCTAAAAAACACTATTTTATAAGTAAAATAAAATATAAGGGTTTTTTGATCATGTGCATAAACATGACATATTTCAATCAATTTAAAATACTATTTTTGTATTATGTAAACATATATTATTTTTAAAATGATAAAGTTATAAGAACCAGCTCTGCAGGTTTACAATCAAAGAAAGCATACTGATCTTTCTCTTTGTAAAATGAAAAATCCTGTTATAATTTGACCATATATGAAATCTGGAAAAAATCCCCAATATTTCTGTTTTGTCAGGTCTCTATGGAGTACTTTTCATTTTGAAGTAATACAACCTGTTATTAAGAGCTTCTGTGAGCTATAAAGCCAACCTAAATTTAGATTCATCCTTTGATGTTGTATGGTCTTTGGTAAATTACTTAGCCTTGCCGATTCTCAACTTTCTTGTCTGTAAAAGGCTACAAGATACTTACGTTGACTTACACTTACAAAATGCTTAGCACATTACCTGGCAGTTAATATGCATATGAAATTATCTTACCTTCATCCTAAAAAATATTAAACATCACCTGACACTTCAAAGCTTAGTCCTCTAGGAATACGATTTATATTTAAAATCATGAGCCTAAATCCTTCTCCTTGTTCCCCTCAGCAAAGCTGAGAGGTTGTCACTATAAAAATAAACTGAAAACAAAATTCGCTCAAAACTTACTGGAATCAAAAAGGAAATAATTACTAAAAATACAGCCAAATATAAAATATCTTATCCAAAGATTGGTCTTTTAATCTTCTGAATCCCAATAAAAGCAGAAAGATGTTTTAATAAAGCCTTTAGTCCCCATTTTTCCAACGTCCAGATAGAGTGTGAGGAGGAGTGTGAATGTCCCCATTTCCAGCCTCCTCTGAATGTGATCCTATCTTGCAGTGTTCAGAGAGTCTGCAGTGAGGCCAAGGAATCTGCATTTAAAAAGCTTTTCAAGTGGTCCAGCTTTGAAGCCAGGCTTGGGAATCACTGAATAGGATCAATTAGTTTACATCACTATGAAATGATCCATGGTGACTTACTGCAATGCATCTTCCCTTCCCATTTCTCTCCCCAAGATACAGGCAGATCCTGAGAAGAAATCTTGTTCAAATCTGCATTTTAAGGTCACAATAATGGTTGCACCTAATGACAACATTGGCACAAAGAATAAATGCACTATAGGAGAGAGAGTGTTGTTTTTAACTACTACAAACCCATCAACCACCATCTCTTACCTGTCATATCTATTTCACTCCTAAAGAACTTCTTGGGGTTGTGACATTACCTACAAACAGTTGTATTTCAGATGGTCTTTTGCAGCACGGATCTAAGAAAATCTTTTTGAAATCACTTGGATGGTAACTGAGTTTTAGAAATCCAAAACAGTAGAACTCTGCTCACTTTAGAAAGATTATCAAATTTGTTCAACTACAATTTCTTTCATTTTTATCAAAAAGAGTATGGAGTAACTCCTATGGACAGCTTTTAAACTTCCTGTTTAACTTTAAAATTCTCTTGTTAATACTTTGATATTTGAGTAATCTAAGTATTAAAAAGAAAAAAGTCTACTTAGAATCACTTTCAAATTCCATACATCCAAGACTTTCTCATTAGGTACTGATAACCAAATTGGGCTTCCCTGGTGGCTCAGTGGTAAAGAATCCACCTGCCAGTGCAGGAGACACCGGTTCGATCCCTGGCCCAGGAAGATCCCACATACTGCATAACAACTAAGCCTGGGCACCACAACTATTGAGACTGTGACCTAGAGCCTGAGAGTTGCAACTACTGAGCCCTCGTGCTACAACCACTGAAGCCCGCATGCCCTAGAGGCCACCCCAGGGAGAAGGCTGCACGCGACTAGAGAGTAGCCCACACTCTTCTACAACTAGAGGAAAGCCTGCGCCCCCAATGAAGACCCATTGCAACCAAAAATAGAATAAATAAAAAAGAGAGAAAAACAAAGTTCCTAGAGAAACAGTTGTTAAAAAAGAGATCCACATCAAAATTAAAAAAGGAAAGAAAGAAACGTTAGTTAACACACATCTACCAAACAAAAGAGCCTGCTAGCTACATTTCAGAAATGGGCCAATGGCTATGAAAGTAAACAAAAGCATGGGCTTCCCTGGTGGCTCATCAGGTGGTTAAGAATGTGCCTGCAATGCAGGAGACCAGGGTGCCATCCCTGGGTGGGGCTTCCCAGGTGACGCTAGTGGTAAAGAACCTGTCTGCCAATGCAGGAGACGTAAGAGACACGGGTTCAATCCCTGGGACAGGAAGATCCCCTGGAGCAGGCCATGGCAACCCACTTCAGTATTCTTGCCTTAAAAAAAATCCGCTGGACAGAGAAGCCTGGCAGGCTACAGTCCATCAGGTTGCAAAGAGTTGGACACAACTGAAGCCACTTAGCATTCACACAAAGAAAAGCATGTATGTTTTTAGCTAGTTTATTTTGACTTATTATTTAAGGGGAAAAAATAGTTCCAACAGTTTTGTTCTTAATCATGTTGAGTTAATTTAACAGTAAATTATCTCTTTTATCTATAAACACATCTTTGTAAATGTAAGATAGCATATTTTAAATGAAATGAGGACAGATCACAGGGAATCCCTCGGTTATTTCTTGTTTCATTTAGGAGGCTGTTCTGCATTACTCTTTAATTAAATTAATTTCAGTTATAAAGCAATGCTACTTTTCGTACAGGTACCTGGTCTTTGCAATCTCAGAATAGGAAGGAATTGAAATTGCTCAAGGAATTCTCTATAGTACCAGAGAGACACAATATAAAATTTAGTAGGAATTAAAGAAAAGAAATGAAACATTAAAAAATATGTCAGGGTGGCAAGTCAGCATGAGTAATTGAAAAAGGAGTCATAGGACTCTGATATTCTTATAGTAAATTTCAAACAACGATTGTAAAATTCTTAATGATGAAAGCGAAGCTGAGAAGCCTGGAAACAGAAACCTGTAGGTGGAAGTTCTCTTAGTGATCATGCACACGTGCTTGCTAAGTCGCTTCAGTCATGTCCGACTCTTTGTGACTCTATGGACTGTGGCCTGCCAGGCTCCTCTGTCCATGGGATTCTCCAGGCCAGAATATTGGGGTAGGTTGCCTGAGCCCTGGATCGAACCTACATCTCCTGCATTGCAGGCAGATTCTTTACCACCTAGCCACCAGGGAAGCCCAAAATATACATGTACATTTATATAAAAAAAGATTTTCTAACATGCTTGTCTGATGCTTATTTCATTCTGTTTTACTCTTCAGTTCTTCACTCTGAATGATTTTCGCAACACTGAATAGAAATTATTCCTTATTTCCTAACTATGCTTATTTGAAGCTGTAATACTGCTATTAAAATTCTATTTCTATAGAAACACATCTGTATGTCATGAGGATATATGAATACATTATGTTTATGTTTTAGCTTCTACTACACACCAGTCGCTTCCCTGATAGCTCAGTTGGTAAATAATCCGCCTGCAACCCCGGTTCGATTCCTGGGTCGGGAAGAGCCACTGGAGAAGGAATAGGCTACCCACTAGAGCATTCTTGGGCTTCCCTTATAGCTCATCTGCTAAAGAATCTGCCCACAATGCGGGAGACCTGGGTTCGATCCCTGGGTTGGAAAAATCCCCTGGAAAAGGGAAAGGCTACCCATTCCAGTATTCTGGCCTGGAGAATTCCATGGACTGTATAGGCCATAGGGTCGCAGAGTCAGACATGACTGAGCGACTTTCACTCACTCACACACCAGTCTTTTCACAAGAAAGAAGCCAAAATACCTTTCCGTTAATACTCGGGAATTTTTCTTTTTCTTGTGAAATCATTAGAGTGAGTGAGTGACTCACTCAATCGTGTCTGACTCTGAGGCCCTGTGGCCTATACAGTCCATGGAATTCTCCAGGAGTGGGTAGCCTTCCTCTTCTCCAGGGGATTTTTCCAACCCAGGGATCGAACCCAGGTCTCCCACATTGCGGGCAGATTCTTTAGCAGCTGAGCCACAAGGGAAGCCCAAGAATACTGAAGTGGATAGCCATTCCCTTCTCCAGTGGATCTTCCCGACCCAGGAATCGAACCGGAGCCTCTTGCATTGTAGGTGGATTCTTTACCAACTGAGCTATCAGGGAAGCCCTGAATACGCCATTAAATTTTTGACATAGCACACACACAGCTCTCTCCATACGGTGGCAACAAGAAGCAGAAAAGGGAATTGATGTGAAGTTCTGAGACCAAAACACAAGCAGGTTTAGGTATGGTCTATTAAAAGCGCACTTTCTTTTAGGAATCCAGGAGAGATTTATAAGGGTAGTTGTTTCTGTTATTAGTTTTCACCATGTGATTTTGGGCAAGTCTTGATTTTCCCATATACTCCAGATAGACAAGTAGTAATAGTTGGTGTCACAGATTTGCTTTCTGTAGAATTTCAAAAGAGATCAAAAGGACCACACCTGGACTAAGTGTGAGGTCAGAGAACATAGTGGAGCTGTAGGCTTGACCTTGTTGGGCCAGGGTGCTCTGTGGCATCCACAAAGTCTCTGATACTGCCTCACTGGGGAGAATCAGTCTTCAACAAAAACCCTGTTCTGCTCTTCCTCCAATGAGCCTGAGACCTTTGAGTTATTTTTCTATGACTTCTGGTTACTTTTCAAAGAACTTTGACTGGTCTTTTTGACAATAGTCTAGATTTGGCGTGAAGAAATTATAATCACTGGCTTTTTACTTGGCAATGTTTCAGTTTTATTTACTTTTTTTCATCAAATTTTCCTTAATTACCACTGTATATTAGATTTTTGGGGTCTCTTTTTTAAAACAAATGGCTCTTAGAACCCTGGTTTCAATCTGATTGGCATTTGGCCTTGTATTATTGTTAGTTATTGGACCTTCCTTGAATAAAAATGTGATTTAAGCTAATTGTTTTCAGCGTCATTCCTGTTTCACTCTTGGCCCTTTGAAATTTTATTAAGGAAAGAACTGCTCATCAATCTCTTACATCTCAACGAGCAGGTGAGTCAACACATGCCATCTCCAAAGTCATTTGGAATATAAAGCCTCAGCTCTGTAGAAATAAAGTTATTAAGGCTAAATTTATCCGGATTTATGAGCATACTCTACAGAACAGGAATTTTCTTAAATGCAGTTAAAATTACATTGTATGGATGGACAGCTTCCCACTCATGGCCTTCTTTACTTGGTTATTGCATATAAACACCTTTCCAAAACTAAATTACAAGCTCCTTTATCTCAGGGGATATTTGAAGGTACTTTTTTGGAAACTTTAACAAGGCTTAAAATTAATACCTTTATATACTTACTCATAACATTATAGTTACTGAAGCTGGTATTTGGAATAATCATCCATACGATAGAATTAATACAATTTCAAACCCAGGTCTCACACTCTGCATTCTGTCTATGACAAGATCATGCTACATTGTAGGTACCAGGAAACCCTAGTTATATGCTTGTTATTAATGTCATTTGAATCTGTGGGCATGTTTCCAGTTCTGAGCCAAGTCATTAAAAACTATCTTCATGAGTACATTCTAAATCATGAGTCTAAATTTGTAGTTTGTGTCTGTATAATTTGTACTTTGGGGTCTGTTACAACATACAAGACACAGTGTTAAAACTTTTCATAGCACATCAAGTCATCAAGCTATTCTCTTTTGCTCTGATGTGAAGATTTTGTCTATCACTGGCAAGGAAAAATAAAAAGTCTTGGTCTCGATATATTTTGCCAAGTAATACATATAAGTAATAACACAGAAAGCACAATGACAAAAATGTGCCTTAAATTCTAATGTATATGTGCTTTCAGGCAAGAATACTGGAGTGAATTGCCATTTCTTCCTCCCAAGGATCTTCCCAAACCAGAGACTGAACATGTCTCCTGTGTCTCCTGCATTACAGATATATTCTTTACCTGATGAGCCATCAGGGAAGCCTCTAATAATTGTATCTAAATTAATTAGATATCTTTAATTGCAAAAGACAGAAATCTAAGTCAAACTAGATTGATTAAAATAAGGGACTTTGGTGAGTGATGTAAGTATAATAAAAAGTCAAGATTACTTTGAACATGGTTGAATTCAGAGATTTACATGATAGTATTAAGATGCTTTTTCATCTCTCTACTCTGTGGCTATTTGGTTAGCTTCAACCTCAGTCAAAAATACTCATAGGAAGCCCCAGTCCTTACAACTGGTGATCTCACAGGAAAGAGGCAATTGGGTGTACACCAACATCCATATCAATTCCTGAGAACTTTGATGGGTCCCTGTTTGGACTACATATTCACTCATATCATTAGTGAGTTGATGCTGTATGATTAACTGTCCCAAGAGTAGCAGAGGAAGTAGAAGAGAGGTATTTCCCAAAAGTGTTTTAGACAGCCAAAAAGAAATAGAAGTCTATTGAAACACTGAAATTTTTTTTTTCCCTTGTTCCGTCTTACTGGTTTTATTTTTTTTCTTTTTCTTTTTTATTGGTTTTGCCATACATTGTCATGATATCACCATGGGTTTACATATGCTTCCCCTCCGGAACCTCCCTCCCTCCTCCCTCCCCCCCCGGGAAATCTCGCTGCACCAGTCCCGAGCATCAATCCTGGGCTGGCGATTGATTAGACACATGACAATTAACATGCTTCAATGCCCTTCTTTTTTACATCCTTCAGTTTTATGTTTGCATATAATCAATAACTTAGATTAATTATAGATATTGTGCATATTCAAAAAAAAAAGCCCCTGTTCTAAGATTTTCCTTACTATATCATCAGCTTCTAAGCCATAAAACATCATTATTGAGAAATCAGTATTATAACAGAGCCTTATAAATTAGGTACTCGTGAACTTAGTGCATGGCAAAGCTGTTTCACGTTAAAATTTTTATATGCCATTCAACTTGTATCTGAAACATATTGAGTTTGTATGTTTGATAATGATTTTATAATTTACTCCATTTCAGGATGAGTTCAGAGTATGATAAAATATTCGGTGTATTACAACATCTTCATTCTCTAACTGAGGTCTAGGTAAGCATTTTCTACAAAGGACCAAAGAGTAAATACTGTAGGTTTGTGAGCCATAAGGATTAGGTTGCAACTACCAACTCGTCTGCTGGAGTAAAAAAGGAAGCTGTAGATAATGCAAGAATGAATGAGTGTGGCTGTATTCCAATAAAACTTTATTTATAAAACCAGGTGGTAGAATGGATTTGGCCCATGTGCTGTATGTATGTTCACCAGCTTAACTTGGTGAACACTCAGTATGTATCACACAGGGACTCTCAAAACTCACTGACAATGGTTTAATCACAAACAATTCTAACTTAAAGTAAGTCAATTTGCTTTTCCTTCATCTTAAATTATCTACTATTAATTGGAAACTGTCAAAATTAAGTAGGTAAATATTTTGTCGAGTGCACTGAGATTCTTCCAACAAAGTATTTAAAACAATGACTAACATTTTATTGTAACTTGTATTTACCTAGTACTCTCACAAGAAAGCAAGCACATCATTAGTTCCTCAGAACCACCCGATGTGACACTACCTTTTCACCCTAAGTCCTTCTGCCACCACTCCCCTCACTTAGGGAGGCACAGACCCTTTCCACTTTAAGGAATTTACTTATAACCACTCTTGGAACATAAACAAGGAATGACAAAAAACACAAATGTCAACATTTTTCTTACCTCTTATACTAAGAGGTGCTAGTGCATAGAATCCATAGGATGCTGATAAGGTCCTAATAAGGATGCATCCTGTGCATAGGATGCACGGGATACTAATAAGGTCCTAGTGCACTTGCTGACACATTTGCACTTCTATCTTTTCTTCTAAGTAGAAAAAATTACGATGCACTCCCAGCTCCTTGACAAAGCTGATCTAATTCCCCCCGATAGCTCTAAAATGCATAAATACATCTATACAACAATATTACAAGTATCTCTGCATTTTCTTCTCCAGAAAAAGCATACAAAGCAATTATTTAATTACCTTGTACTAAAGAATTGATTCATAGGTATATTGTTCAATATGCAGTGATTAAGCACAGTATTGTATACAAATCACCTCCTCTGTCACAATATCATAATGCAAATAAATAACAAAAATATAATCAAAAACATAATAAATGAAAACTTAGCACTTAGAAAAATAAACTAAGCAAACAAAATAATATTTAATAGCTGTTTACCTCATATCAAGAAAATTACCTGGGGGGTGGGAGGAATTGGAAGGTGGAGATTGACACATATGCACTATTGATACTATGGATAAATAGGTAACTAATGAGAATGTAGCACAGGGAACTCCACTCAATGCTCTGTCATACCTGAATGGAAGGAGGTCCAAATGAGAGGGAATGTTTGTCTATGTATGGGTGATTCATTTTGCTGTGAAGTAGGAACTACCACAACACTGCAGAGCAACTATAGTCCAACAAAAATTACTTTAAAAAGTTACCCAAGTGAACTTTGGTGGCAAGAGGAAGAAAACACAAGACTGTCCTTTAGGGATGGATGAAACACTAAGGGTGAAGTGGTGAAGGAGTGAATGAAGAGATCTAGATTCTTTAACATTTCATGGTTCTCAAGGATTGCACTGCAAAGGCTGTTCTTTGCATGCAGGCGTGCACTTAAGCCTACAACTTTAAAACTCTGAAGTATAGGATGGGCTTTGCAATTGGATAGATTTAGGTTTGAATCTTCGTTGGGTTACTTACTAACTGCACCTTTCAGAGCAAGTTATTTAAACTCCCTGAACTTACTTCACTTTCCTCATTATAAGATGGGAAGACTCACACTTTATGTTAATTAGAGGGTTTTGCGAAGATTTAATTATACAACAAAAGTTATTGCCCAGGATAAAATAGGTGTTTTAGAAATATAGTTTTCTTCCCAACTGACCTATCTGGTTTCTTTTTTTTTTTTTTTTTTTCGCTTTTTTGTTTTTAAAGATTTTTTGATGAGGACCATTTTTTAAAGTCTTTATTTAATTTGTTACAATATTGTTTCTCTATTATATTTGGTGTTTTATGTTTGTGCCTGACCCAAAAAAGCCCAATTTTGCTTTCACCATCCTGATCTTACAATTTTCCTGTACCCAACTTCTATTAGATTCCAAAGCAGTTAGAACTAGGGGGATTATGGCTCAATGTGTCTTAATATCTGTAAACGCAGATGACATCAGCGTGATAATCTAAGCCAAACTCATGTGAAGTGGGGAAAGTCAGAAAAATCAAAGATACTTTTAATAATAAGTGATCATGTACAGGTGAAGGCATATTGTTCTTGAAACCTGAATTATAGTTCAATTATAAATTTTAAAATGTCCAAGTAGATGCAGTTATAAAGTCATTTTCTTCTTGTAATACCTTTTCTAGAAGTTTTTCAGTTTTACACTCAGTTTTTCAGTTTGTAACATCAATGAATCAGTAAAAAGCATGCCATTTCAACTACTATTCATTTAAAAATGGAATTTGGAAAAAAAAAAATCATCCTCAAATTCTATAAGAATCCAGGCTAGATGATGGTTGTAGATCTCTGTCCTGTGCAACAGAGAGAATGTGACATAGCACCACCTCACCCTTGAGTCAACAGCCAGCCATTGACCTTCATTATAAGCAAAATGGCTGTTTGTAGAGAGGTACCACAGATAGGGAAGTTATAATTTGATAGCGCGAGAAGGGAGTCAGACTGAACAGACTTCAATAAAAGTTATGTGGAAAGATAACTCCCTAGAAGCATCGTTGCTCATGAAATTACGTCTGGGAAGAGACAGAATTCGCTCAGGCTATTGTAGTCGTTACAGGCAATTTTCGAAGAAATTGTATTACTAGTGATTTTCAAGGAAATGGCAGTAAAAAGTAACGTCCTGTTTCTATTAAGCAACTGGTACATAGCTGAAAGGGAAGCTTCGATGGAACATGAACCAGATATACCCCCTGTGATTTCTATGTCTGCAGGTAGAGTTTCCAATAACTGGCCATTCATTTCCTTTCAAGTCAACAATTATTGCACCCACTTCATAAATAATTGGCATGGTTCAGGGCACTAGGGATACATGAATCAAGAAAGCAGACAAAATTTTCTCTCCTTACGGCATTGGCATTCTATGAGAGGAAAATAGATATATCATTCATTAAGCTTTTTAAATGATTTTGGGGAACTCTTTAACATTTGAGTCCTCAGACTGTCTAATGCCAAAACATCAAAACTCAGGTAAAAATCCAGCTATTATTTAGCAAATATTTTCTGTGTCCTCAACTGTGTAACTTTGGGGTCTAAGAGTTAATCCTAAAGGAAATCAACTCTGAATACTGATTGGAAGGACTGATTTAGAAGCTGAAGCTCTAATACTTTGGCCACCTGATGGAAGAGTCAACTCACTGGAAAAGACCCTGATGCTGGGAAAGATTGAAGGCAGGAGGAGAAGGGGTGACAGAGGATGAGATGGTTGGATGGAATCATTGACTCAATGGACATGAGTTTGAGCAAATTCTAGGAGACAGTGAAGGACAGGGAAACCTAGTGTGCTGTAGTCCATGGGATCACAAAGAGTTAGACAAAACTGAGCAACCGAACAACAAAGGAGATGGATCCTTGGATCCCATGACATTCACATAAACCTTCCCATTTGGTTTTTGATTCATTTGATAAAGAGTTATTGAGGCTCACAATATGCAGGTGTTCAGAGTCTAGGGAAAGAGACAGGCAGGCTAGTAGATGGATGCCATACAATATAATAGAGGTACATGGACTATGTGCTTTAGAAGCATAAGATGTCACTAACTCCATCTGGACTTCAGCAATATTTCTCATAAAGGATGTGACACTTGGATTAGGACTTAAAGGTGAGTTAGACTTTGCCAGATAAGAGAAAGAGAAAGGGTGTTACTGTAGATATAACAGCAAATACGGAGGCAAAAAAGAAAAGAGGAGAATTTTACCCACATTATAATACAGCTATGCCTAGCTTCTTTATCTTTCATTACAAGCTGATGTTCCATTCTCACTGGAAAGTGGAGGAGCTGCCAAAACATACTGGCATCAATAGAGCCAGGGTGCTCTAACCTAAAGAGTTTTCTTTTTCATTCAAAGTAGCCTCTCAAGGATAAATAAATAGTTTCAAGCTCAGTTCCAGGTCAGAGCCATTTTTCCTTCTCTGTCTTCTCAAGTCTTCTTAAGCCATTTCTCTTCTCTGTCTTCTACTGTCTTCTCAAGTCAATGAGTGAGTGTAGGGGAAACTTACGGACTGAATGGCAGTGGGGGAGAAGTACTTAGGTGGTCTCTCTGCTAATTTCTGCGTCAGGGCAGATTGTCATTCACTGATGCTACCAAGTGTGGTATTGCCCAGGTAAGACCACAACCTGGCCTCCTCTGCGTCATGATCTCTTAACCTCATCAGACCCAGTGGTCCGCTCATTTCTTTCTCACTGGCAGTATGGATACCCCTTGAATTTTGGCTTTCATTCTTCTTTGTATCACTGAACCAAGCAGCTTATCCTAAAGCCCTCAGCTAACATGATGCCATTCAACCTTCTGCAAAGAAGTTCTAATACTCAATAACTGTATCTCAGTGGGAAAATTACTTAAATGTCACACATCTACATTTTCTTCTTTGTCAAAATGAATTCTTCTTCAGTGTGTGGTTGCATAGATTAAGTAGGTTAATAGATACAAAATGCTAAGAAGGATGCCTGGCAAGTTTACAGGCAATGTGTGCTTGCTATTATTAGTTCTTCATTCCCCCTTGAGATGTGCAGGAACTTACTGGTCCTTTCTCTATTGTGTACATCGCACTTGGAGCCAGGAGGACTGCTTCAGGTCACTATGGAACTGCATCTTTGCTCCAGCTACTACAGCTATGCTGCTAGCATGCCATCAGCCTGCATGGCAGTCTCCTAACGCTTTTGACTTTTTCTTCAACTTCAAGAAATCGCTCTTTCTTCTTGGGATTTTGCCTCCAAGAAGCGAAGAAAGGACACACTGTAGATCTGAGAACCCTGGTTTTTTCTTCCCAGACCCTTGGCCAGAAGGCAAACATTATTCTTTCCATTTTGGAGAGGAATTTCCCTTTAAGTCTAAGATTTCCAGAACTGGCTCCTCACATGAATACAAGCTAAGATATTTTCTAAAGAGTGTTTTCATTCCAAAGCCTGCCTTTCAGAACCACTGTTTTACCATGGACTCCCCAGATTCAATTTTGAGTGTCAAAGGCTCACATATAAATCCCTTCTCTTTATCTTCTTGATGTAAAAATTCTGTTCCCCTCTAAGACAAATAATTCCTTGCAAAAACATAGTAAGAAAATAGCACACAATGAAATGTAAACAAGGAAAAACACACAAGCATATTTCAAAATTATTGTTCTCACTTTATTCATAAGAATTAAAAGGTTTAGTGTTTCCAAAAAGCAGGAAGTAGTGATTAATTTGGTGCTGTAAGTGCAGAACTGATGTGTGTGTGTGTGTGTGTGTGTGTGTGTGTGTGTGTTGGGGAAAGTGAGGCAAAAGTCAGAAGGTGGGTAAGAAGGCTAACAAGCGAGGTGCAAGAAGCCAGTTTCAATCAGGTTGAAAAGAACATCATTTGCCAGACTAAGTAATTTTGCTCTTCACTTAGCCAAAATAACTACCCTGTGTATTAAGTGGTGTTAACATTTGCATGTTCATTTCATATGTTAGAAAATGAAGGCTTGAGCCATTAAGCTATGCTCCTATATTGTCATCACTATAATTATTAGAGCTGGGATAAGAATCTGGTTTTCCTAATTTATAATTCATCACATTACCCTGTTTTGTTTTTAACTTCAAGCAACTTCTAGGGACAAGTTATAAATTGGCAGCTTCACTTTTGAGATAAATCTAAGAGAACAATGACTTAAATCAAAAACATTTTGTTGCTTCTGAAACTCCAGTTCTTCTAGCAAAACAGAATCCCAAGGCTGTGTTCACGAAGATTCTCTGATATATTTCTTGCTTGCTTATTACTCACTGTCTTTCTTGCTTTCATGGTTGGTAAAGAATCAGTAATTCTAAATATGAGGATATCAAATTGCACATGTGTACAGTCTAAATGAAGTTACTTATTTATTTTTGCCACACAATTTTCTGAAAATGAAGATATAATTTTAAAAGTGTCTACTGGATTAACTGCAAATCTTTTGTGGTGATATCCATAATATATATTCTTTTATACCACAGTGTCATTTAACCAAGACCTAAGAGATAAAACAAGTTACTCCAAGCACATTTCTGAATCTAACATGAGTCTATCTGAAATATCACTTAGAATCAACTGTAGATAAGTCTACTCGCAAAGAAGACAGAGAACAAAATACAGTCTGCAGTTAAATGATTACATTTGACTATGTAGAAATTCATGACAAAGTAAATTCTTCATATAAACAGTTTAGTTGCTGTTTTCATGTAGAGTGAAAAAACTTCATTAATTTGAATAAATATTTCGTGACTATTGTTTTTCCACTGAGGATGTACAGATGAATGAGGGAGACACAGTCTCTGCTGCCTTGGAGCTTACAATTGTACAAAGGTTAGAAGAAGAAATACAATGTCTATGAGAATTCCTAATGAGTAAACTTTAACTAATACAAGGTGTCATGGAAGGCTTATACAGAGAAAATACCTTTAAACAAAGACATGAAAGTTAAGTAGAACTTGTCCCGGTAATGAGTTAAAGAAAGGTGTTCCCAGGAAGAAGAAATAGCATATCTCAAGGCTCTGACTGCGGATAAAGGGAATTTAGAGAATTCAAGGGATGAAAAACTATGGAAGAAGCATAATGACGAGGGAGATAAGGCCAGGTCATGAAGGAATTTAGGCCAAGTAAAGTATTTTAAATGTTAAGTCACTAAAAACTTTAACTGGAGCAGTATGGTGGTTGCTTTTTATTTTTAGAAGATTACTTCAGATGAGAGCCATGTTGTATACAACGAGGGAGGTGTCAGTCACATTCATCATTCACCATTCGTACGGGGTTCTGCTCAAGATGCTATGTGCTGCTCCAGAATGGATCCAAGCTGGTGAGAGTGAAAACAGGACTGTCATGGGAAGAAAACGCATTGGTCCAGGCAAGAGATGACAGTGGCTTAGATTTAAATGGAAGCAACGTAGTGAAGTGGAAGGATTTGCAACCAACATATTAGAAGGTAGAATTCATGATATATAATGTGTGATGATGGGAGCTGATACAGAGAAAATAAGCAAGAACGATTCATCGCTTCCTGGTTCATTTGGCTGTGGGTGCCATTTGGGGGGTACAGGAGTGTGGGAGGCAGAGGGAATCATAACTGCTTTTGGAGGCATGGTAGCTTTGAAGGACCCATGAAACATATGGCTGGAGATTTAGAATAGAATGTTTGGTATTTTGTTCTGGAGCTCAGAAGATAAATTTGACCTAGAGACAGAAAGTCAAAAATAATCACTATTGAAATGGAACTGAAGTCACCGAAGTGGCAAAAATCAATAAATAAAAACAGGCAAAGAGAAAACAGAGGGACTGGGGTGAAACCACCAGGACGCCTACAGTTAAATGTCTAATAGAAAGGACTTCCCTGGTTGTCCAGTGGTCAGGGAGCTAAGACCCCACATACATCACCAACCAAAACATTAAAAAAGAGAAGAAGCAATACCGTCACTAGTTCAATAAAGACTTTAAAAATGGTCCACAGAAAAAAATATCTTAAAAGAGTCTAATAGAAGAAGAGTAGACAATGTATGGCAAAAACCACTACAATACTGTAAGGTAATTAGCCTCCAATTAAAATAAATTAATTAATTTTAGAAAAGAAGAAAAGTAGACATGGAGGTAGACGCAAAGGCAGGAGAGGGGCATGGAGTTAAAGGAACTGAGTCTTAAAGCAGAATGAGTGTTCAGTTATGTCCAAGATTGCAGAGAGGTCAGAAGGAGTGCCCATTCCATCCTCTGACTTGGAGGGCCTTCCCACAGTTGTGTCTAGGGAAGCAGTCCTAGTGGATTGAATTGAGGAGTGAATGCGGGATGCGGATGTAGGGATACAAGAAACTTGACTGTCAACTGAGCATGACAGAGAAGACTGGGGAAGACTATCGAGTCCAAAGATTTCAGAGTGGCTGAGCAGTGTCTAGTACAGAGCAAGGTTCTGAGTATACATGAGTAGTAAAGGATTGAAAGTGTCAAAGTTAATTCCTCAGTTGTGTCCAACTATTTGTGACCCCATGGACTGTAGCCCTCTGCCCATGGAATTCTCCAGGCAAGAATACTGGAGTGGGTTGCTATTCCCTTCTCCAGGGGATCTTTCTGACCCAGGGATTGAACCCAGGTCTCCCGCATTCAGACAGATTCTTTACTGTCTGAGCCACCAAGGAATCGCAGTGAAGAATTACCTGAGAGAGTAAGGGAATTCTGAGGAATAATTCCTCCACTGGGTTACTTGGCTGTCAGAAGTTGTATGGGGGTGGTTGTAGGACCAATGGCTTCTGCTTTCTCTGCAAGTAGGCTAAAGAGTTAAAGCACACACACAAAAAATAAATAGTGTCAAGCTTTGAAGAGGGCTAAGACTTGTTTAAATGTCTTGTGGAGATTGGAGATAAGTGATAAGAGAAACACTGCATTACCAGGTAATGTTCAGGGCCCAGTTTAAATTGGGAATCAAGGATCAAAATCGCTAGTACCTTAAAGAAAACAGAAGCACAAAAATCAGAAAGAGAAAAACAAACATCGTATATTAACACATATATGTGAAATATCTTAAAATGGTACAAATGAAACCATCTGCAAGGCAAGAACAGAGAAGCAGATGTAGAGAATGGACTTGTGGACATAGTGGGGGAAGGAGAGGGTGGGACAAATGGAGAGAGTGGCACGGACATATACCCTGACTGACATAAAACATCCATCTATTTGATCACCACGTGTAAAGGAGATAGCTAGTGGGAAGCTGCTGTAAGGCACAGGGAGCTCAGCTTGGGGCTCTGTACTAATCTAGAGAGGCGGGGTGGGAGGGCGGGAGGAAGGCTCAAGAGGGAGGGGATATCCGTACACATAGAGCTGGCTCCCTTCATTGTACAGCAGAAGTTAGCACAGCATTGTAAAGCAATTCTATTCCCCTTAAAGCCAAAAACCTGAAAAGCCAAAAAATCATTTTACTGAGCGTTGAATACTACAGCCTGGTGCACGTCTGTGGTAGAAGGAGATGTTCTTGTGTGATATGCGTGTCTATGTGCATATGTCAGGGTTTGATCCCTGGGTTGGGAAGATCCTCTGGAGAAGGGAACGGCAATTCACTAAAGTATTCTTGCCTGGAGAATCTCATGGACAGAGAAGCTTGGTGGGCTACAGTCCATGGGGTCGCAAGGGTAGGACACGACTGAACCACTAACACACACACATACACACATACATGCATATGTGTGTGCACATGCGTATACATACACATGCATATTTTATTTAGTGTTATGTTTTCCGTATATGTGTTTATGCAGGAAGAATAACCCTAACACAATTTTGATCCATATAACCTTAATTTCCAAATTGGAACAGTGACAATAACTAGCCAATTATAAATTGTATCACATGAGAATGAGCCATGATTACATCCTAATAGGGCCTAGAAACTGGGATCCAGTGTAAAGGAAAGAGTTCTGGGATTCTCACAACACCATAATTATTTCTTAAATATTTTCAAAGAGCCATTGCAAGATAGAATTATTATTTTAAGGCCAAGGAACTCAGGTTTGCCATTTTTTTGTGACTGTAAGGAAAATCAATACTGAAAACACTCTCAGAAGTTATCATTGCTAAAGAGGTGTGCTGGTGGTGGTTTAGTTGCTCAGTCACGTCTGACTCTCTGTGACCCTGTGGACTGCAGCCTGCCTGACTCCTCTGGCTATGGAATTTTCCAAGCAAGAATACTGCAGTGGGTTGCCATTTCCTCCTTCAGGGGATCTTCCAACCCAGGGATCAATCCAGGTCTCCCTCATTGCAGGCAGATTCTTTACCACCTGAACCACCAGGGAAGCCCTCAGTAACACGGCGAGTTTAAGCCATGTCTTATCTCCTGGCCAAGAGGAGATAAACCCTACTCTGAGTCAGCTGGGCTATCATCCAAGAAATGAGAATGAAGACGATGAGGATGACGATCCTCTCTAATTCTCCCAAATTCATTGTAATTATTTATTCCTTCCTTAACTCTGTGTAGGATATATTTTAATCTTCCCTGTACTGTAAACTGATTATTTACATGTCTTAATCCTCTGGTACATTTTTCCTGGACCTGATTGACAATGTGTTGAATGACTATTTCAACATGGTTTTGAAGAGTGCCCCCCTACTGGATAACAAACCTTCCTTAATAATTCATTCAACAATTATTATTGTTATTGATTGCCTTCTTTAGGCCAGACATCATGCCACATACTGACCACACAGCAGAGAAACAAAACAGATATGTTTACTATTCTCATAGAATTCACAGTTTAATGGGGAAAACAGCCATTAAACAAACAGATGCAGAATTGAATACAAAATTGAAAATTTAAATGAGTTGCTGAGCAAAACAACAGCATGATACGAGAGAAAGTGAACTAAATCTATATTAAGTAAAAATGTTGAGAAAGACACAGGGAAAGCAGGCTTTATCAACCTCAGTGTTACTGACATGTTAGAAGCGACAATTCTTTGCTGGAGAGAGCTGTCCTATATGTTGTCCTTTGGCAATTTCCTGACCTCTACCTACTAGATGCCAGCAGCACCATCCCAGTTATGACAACCAAAATGGTCTCAAGATATTGCCAAGTCACCCCAACAGAGAACCACTCATTTAAATTGAACCCAAACGTATAAGGAAGAAGGGATTTCCCCAGTGGCTCAAAAGGTGAAGAATCTGCCTGCAGGCAAGAGACCCACGTTTGATCCATAGGTTGGGAAAATCCCTTGAGGGAGGGCACGGCTACCCACTCCAGTTATTCTTGCCTGGAGTATCCCATGGACCAAGGAGCCTGATGGGCTATGGTCCATGGGGTCGCAAAGAGTTGGACACGACTGAGCGACTAACACTTTCAGTTTTCAACGAGGAGGGAAACAGTCAGAAGAGCATTATTCTGGGCAGAGGAAACACCAGGAGAAAGCCATGTGGGCAGGGAAGAGCCCCAGGCATTTAAATGACTAAGAGGCTGGCTTGGTAGGATGAACGAGGCAAAGATTGGTGCAAGCAGGGTGGTAAAAGAAGGCAGAGGAAAATTGTTTTTAAAAAAGGGTTTTGGAAGTATTTTAGATGAGTTCAGAATTTAGGAGAAATGGGAAGCTACAGGAGAGTTTTCAGGAGGAAAGTGGCAAGATAAAAATGCAATTTGTATTTTAAACTACCTCTCTGTTTGCTCTGATAAGAATAAATAAGATAGAGTGGGAATGAGGAGGCCAGCTAGGGTCTGTTGCTGTTTTCTAGGATGATGGCTTGGACCATCTTGGTTGGAAGTAGAAGGGCCTATTTTCTTTACCAGGAGTGACTGCAAAATGTAGTAAATTGCCCCTCATCTTTAGGAGAATGTCTTTTGTATAATTCGTCTTCATCCAGTCCATTCATAAAAATACTAAAGAGCTCAGGATCAAGTTACAAAGTTACAAAGCTTTGTAACTTGTCAGTAAGGATACATTTTCAAAACATACATTAACCCTTTACTTGAAGTTTTTCATGTTATAAATCTGCCTAATTGTCATAGTGGCCTATGTATTTGTATCTAGCCATTTTCTCTTCATTAACTAACAATCAATGTTTAATTCTATTTTAAATGATTAATTGTAGGAAAAATAGATAAGTTCATTGTCCTGTGTGATGGGCATAATTTTGTTCTCTGAATATATCAGGTCCTTGGTCAATGGTAGAATTTCCTGATCCACTTATGTGTAAGGAGCACCATGGGATTATTTCTGGACTATTAGTTGTGAGTAGAACTTTTACAAGTACTGTAGGTCAAAATTTTAATTGCCAGTACAAAACCACAAAACTTCCCATTATCCTCGAAGCTATTAAAATAGTAGCTCCTCTCTAAGTCAAAGTTTCTGAGTAAATTAAATGAAAAGTCACTTCCAACACCACATGATAAACAAGCAACATGAGTATAAAATAAACCTTTGCTATTTTAAACCACTGATATTTAGGGCATGTGTGTGTGTAACTTTTCCTGATAAAGTTTATAAAAAATTATAAACCTGCAATAAAATATAAAGTTTTATTTGAGTAACAAATACAATCCAGGTTTTTTTTCCACTCTGCCCCACTCTGCCCTCTGGAACCATTTAATAATGGTTACAACTTTGAGTCTTCTTGGCATTTTTCCTACTTCTCTCTCAAGGTATAATGGTTAACGTGCTTATTCTCATAAAAAGTGTGTTAGATATGTCTCTGAATGATATATAGAGACCTAGTTTATTACTTTTAATGATCATATAACATCCCATTAGATGAATATGCTACTTTATTCTATTTTGATTACCATGTATACACATTTGTTTGTGAATAAACATTTAGGCCACTTTTAAATTTCACAGCTCCATACTAACAGATCATCTTTCTACATATCTCATTGTATACACATAAAAGCAGGACGTCTGGGTTGTAGAGTGTACCCATTTTGAGTTTAATATATAATTGCTAAACTCTCCTCCAATGTGACTAAATCATTTATACTGCAACCGTTTTTATTAGGTTTATTCCTATATTTATTGCTTTGGTTTATTAAATAAGAACCTCACTTATTCCACATTAAAAAATAACCCATTTGAATGGTGATTATGATCTGGCATTGTTAAGGACTTTGGCAATATATAGATACATAGGGCACAATTAAGGAGCCGTTGCTACACAAACAAGATCGCCTTGATTCTTTTTTTTTTTTTTTTTAATTTTCTTTACTTTATTGTGTTGGTTTTGCTATACATTGACATGAAACCGCCATGGGTTTACATATGCTCCCCCTCCAGAACCCCCTCCCTCCTCCCTCCCGATTCCCTCCCCCTGGGTCATCCCGGTACACCAGCCCCCAGCATCAACCCTGGGCTGGCGATTGATTTCACATATGATAATTAACATGTTTCAATGCCATTCTCCCATATCATCCCACCCTTGCCCTCTGCCACAGAGTCCACGAGTCTGTTCTATACATCTGTGTTTCTTTTGCTGTCTCGCCTTGATTCTTTGTATGATGATTTATTCAGTAAAATTGGGATAATATTTTCTTTAATCACAGTCACTCAAGAAAACAAGCTTTCAAGTATGGTGCACTTACCTATAACCTATTTTCTCCATCTTCAAACTGAATAACAAATTATATAAAATCAGTCACTTAACTGAAGTAGTTCTGTAAAATATTTTATATAAGCTTATATTTCATGGTAGTTTTATTAATATCAGATGATGGTCTTGGGAAATGCTAGGAAGAATTTACTTTTGCTGCAAATGGAGACTGGGAATCTTCTAAGTTACTTTCACTATAATTCTATTTGAAAAATGGAAAGGTACAGGACTAATTTGAAGATGGATTAGAATTACTTTAAAACATATATTCTAAACTTTAGCTTTTATATTTAAAAAGCACCTTAAAGTTTTTAAATGAGGCATGAACAATAAATCAATAGATGAGAATCCCAAAAGATGCTCAAATAAAATGAAAGAAGTCAGGAAAAGAAGAAACGAAGACAAATGCAACATAGAAAAGAGCAAGACAGAAGATTCTAATCCAACTATCAAGAATCATTTAAATGTGAATAGTCTAAAAGCACTTTGTTAAGAGATTTACAGATTGGATAAAAAAGCATTACCTGAATCCATACCAAGAAAGCCAATTTAAATACAAAGAGTTATATAGATTAAATGAAGGGATGGAACTACTGTAGACAATAGTTTGGCAGTTCCTCAAAAAGTTAAAACACAGAATTACCACGTGACCCAGAAATTCTCCTCCTAGGTCTAGATCCAAGACAACTGAAAACATGTTCACCAAAAACCTGTGCACAAGAATTCACAACAATCTAAAACCTGAAACAATTTGAATGCCCATCAACTAATAAATGGATAAACAACATCGGACCTAGGCATACAAAGGAATATTAGTCAGCATAAAAAGCAACAAAGTACTGATACATGCCACAAGTGGGAAGCCTTGTAAATGTTATGATAAGCGAAAGAAGCAAGAAACAAAATGCCATATGCTATATGATATCTCTACAATGGGCAAAACCATAGAGACTTTAAACACTTAAAACTTAGTGTTTGCCAGGAGATAAAGGGAGGGGAGAACTGGGATTAATTGCTGACAGACTGAGATGTCATTTTGGGATAATGGAAATATTCTGGAATCAGATAATACTGATGGTAAAACAATAGTGTGAATATATTGAAAGCCACTCTATTGAAGGCTTCAAAATGATAAGCTTTGTGTGAAATTTATCTCAGTAAAAAAGCTTTAAAAGGATGCAAAAAGTTACACAATACAAACACAAATCAAAGAAAGTTGAAGTAGCTTCATTAATTTTAGACAGACCAACATCAGAACAAGGAAAATGTTTAGGAATAAAAAGGGACATTACATAATAAAAGAGGGGTCAATTCTCCAAGAAGACATAACAATTCTAAGCAATTGTGCACCTAACAGAGTATCAAAATGCATAAGACAAACAATGATAAAACTAAATAGGGAAATGGATAAATCTACTTCTAGAGCTGGAGACTTCACCACCATAAATAAGCAGGAAAAAATTCAGGAAGGACCTTGAACAGCACTGTTAATCAACTTGGCATAATTCACATTTATGGAACACTAAACAACATTAAAATGTACATTTTTTTCTCAAACATGAGTCATCAAGATAGACTATATTCTGGTTCATAAAATAAACCTTAACAAATATGGGAGAATATAAATTATGCAAAGTATGTTCTGACACCATAATGGAAATGAACTAAATATCACTAACAACACTATAAAATGGTCAAATACTTGGAAAATATACACTTTTAAATAATCACAGGTTAAAAAATCAAAAAAATGTTTAAATATTTTTAATTTAATTATAAAGCAAACACAACTTATCAAACATTGTGGGATACAGCTAAAGCAAGTATTGACCTCGAGGGATAGCTATGGCATAAAATGAACATATTTTTCAAAAAGAAAGACCTACCAATCAATCAGTCTTAGGTTTTCATCTTAAGAAACCAGAGAAAGAAGTGTAAATTAAATTTTGCACCAGCAGAAGAGTGGAAATAATAAATATGAGAGTAGAAATCAATTAATTAAAAATAGGAAGGCAATAGAGAGAAATCAATGAAAACAAAATCTAGTTATCTGTAAAGAATAATAAAAACTTCTACCTAGGCTAAGCAAGAAAAAACAAGAAAGAAAAATATTACTAATACAAAAAATGAAAGAGGGGCTATCACTACTTATCCAATGGACATTTGAGTGATAAAAGAATATGAAGGACAATTCTGTAACCATAACTTCAAAAATTTAGATAAAATGAAACAATTCTTCAAAAGCTGCAAACTACACAATTCACTCAGGGAGAAACAGATAATCTGAATAGACCTATATCTATTAAAGAAATTAGATTATTACTTAAAAATCTTTAATTTGAGAAAGAAAAAAACACCAAGCCCAGATGATTTCACTCATAATTTGTCCAAATATTTAAGGAAAACACATTGGCAATTCTACACAATCTCTTTCAAAAAATAGAAAAGGGAATATTTTCCATTTCGTTCTATGAAGTCATTAGTGTCAGCTTTAGTCAGATTTCTGGGTAGAAAGTTACAGCGTGTTTAACTTTATAAGAAACTGACAAGATATTTTTCTTAGTGGATGTACCATTTGCAATTTTACCAGTAATGCCTGAGGTTCCTACTTGCTCTTTTGCATTTTTGCTAGAACTTAATTTTGCAGGTGTCTTTGTTGTTGTTTGTTTGCTTGCTGTTTGGTCATTCTAATAGATGAGTTCTTTCCACCAGTCATGTCTGACTCTTTGTGACCCCATGGACTGTAGCCTGCCAGGCTCCTCTGTCCATGGGATTCTCCAGGCAAGAATACTGGAGTGGGTTGACATTTTCTTCTCCAGAGGATCTTCCCAACCCAGGGATCGAACCCGAGTCTCCTGCACTGCAGGCAGATGCTTTGCTATCTGAGCCACCAGGAAAGCCCTATGAAGTCATAATTACTCTAGTATCAAACCAGACTAAAAACATTATAAAAAAAGAAAACTGAAGACCAATGTCACTCATGAACACAGAACCAAAGATCTCTAACAAAATGGGAACTAAAACTCAGTGATACAGGAAGCTCAGCCTGGCACTCTGTGATGACCCTATGGGGAGGGGTGGGAGACTCAAGGTGGCGGGGGATTTATGTATAATTGTGGCTGATTTGCATTGCCATATGGCAGAAGCCAGCACAACATTGTAAAGCAATTGTTCTGGAAGGGGAACACACGTATACCCATGGCGGATTCATGTCAGTGTATGGCGAAACCAACACGATAATGTCAAGAAAAATAAATAAATAAATAAAATTAAAATAAATTAATTAAAAAATTAAAAATGAACACAGACATTAAAAAATAAAACTAATATTTAAAATCTCAGTGATCTATAACACACTATGGCTAAATGGGTTTCCTCATAGGACTGCAATACTAGTTTCACATTCATAAATCTCAACAATCAGCGTAACAGAAATAAACACTATATAATCATATTACTAAGTGCAAAAAATTACTTGACAGACTTCACAGTCCATTCATGATAAAAACTCCCCCAAACCTGGAAGAGACTGAAACTTTTTTTAACCTTACAAAGGATATATAAGGCAAACCTACAGCTAACATCACACTTAATGCCAAGAGACCTAATGCTTTATCTTCAGTGTCAGACCAGTCATGGATTATTCTTCTCACCACTCGTATTCAACGATGTGTCAGAGGACATATCAAGTTCAGTAAGGTAAGTATACATTGTGAAGGAAGACATAAAACTCTCTTTTGTTGGCTGATGACATGACTGTCTAAGTGGAAAACCCCAAAGTCTATAAAAATTTCCTGGAACTAGTGAGTAAGTTAAGCAAGAACTCGGGAAACAAGGCCAGTATACAAAAGTCGATTGATTTCCTATATACTAATATTAGTAGCTGGAATTCTAAATTAACAGTATTTATAACGTCATCAAAAATGAATCACATATAAATATAAAAAAGAATATATAGGTTCTATATGCAGGAAAGCTGTAAAACACTGATGAAAAAAACCAAAGAATATCAGAATAAGTGCAGAATGAATGCTCATGGAGTAGAAAAGTCAATATGGTTAAGATGTCAGTTCTTCCCTATTTGATCTGGTATTTAACATAATCCCAATAAAACCCTCGAAAGCTTTTCTGTTGACATCAACCACTTTTAAAACTTATCTTGAAAGCAAAGATATTAGAGTACTGTAAAAATTTCTGAAGAGAAAATAATTGAAAGACTCAATTTACCCAAGTCTAAGATTTCTGTAAAGCAACAGAAATACAGTGTGGTATTACTAAAAGAATAGATAGATATTAAAAGAGCAACAAAACAGATCAACAATATAAATAGACCCCCAAAATATAACCAACTGATTTTTGACAAAGGTTCCATGGCAATTCAATGAAGAAAGGGTAGGGGTTTTTTTTTTTTTTAACAAATGGTACTAAAACAGTTGGAAAGAAAATTTAAAAATAAATAAATAAAAATAAAATATATGCTGTTAATAAAAAAAAAATGAAAGAGTTGGAAGAGCATATGCACTTGGATGGGCTTTGAAAGGCAGTTGTTTGGTCAAATGGCAATCCATACATTACTGTGAAGGTAATTTCTAGATGTGATTAACATTTAAATCAGTCCGCTCTGAGCAAAGCAGATTATGCTCATCCAAACAAGCTGGAGACCTGAAGAAAAGAAAGTCTACCGCCAGACTGTCCTCCAGCTTAAGATTATCAGTACTTCCCAGTTCTCTAGTCTACCTGCTTTCCCTCAGGATTTTTGACTTCTGCTTGTAAGCCAATTACTTTAAATCAATCTCTCGGTAGACAGACAGACTGACAAACATAAAGGCAGAGATGTTTGCAAGCATACTCGTTGCTTCAGTCTTGTGTGTCTCCTTGTGACCCTGTGGACTGTAGCCCACCAGGCTCCTCTGTCCATGGGAGTCTCCAGGCAAGAATACTGGAGTGAGTGGCCATGCCCTCCTCCAAGGGATCTTCCTGACCCAGGGATCGAGCCCAAGTCTCCTGTCTCTTGCATTGGCAGGCAGATGCTCTACCCACAGAGCTGCCTGGGAAGCCCCCAAAGATAGAGATATATACATCCTATTGTTTCTGTTCCTCTGGAGAGCCTTGGCTAATACAGTTCACTGTACAGTATCTGAATCAGCGGTTGGAAAGATAATTTCTTACAATGGAACCCTAAGACTGCTGTTCATCTATGTTGCTGTCAAAACATGAAAGTTTCCCAGATGTGGACAAATTTCAAATCACCCTGGTTATTTTACTTATTTTCATTGATTCAACATATGTTCCCCGTCTGCTACCAAAGAAAGCACAGGTTTTTTTCAGTTTAATTTTGGTGAGAGGTAAGTCAGTTTACTCCATTTGAAATTATTGTTTTTAGTCAAAAGCAGAAAGACTGGGTTGTTGGTTTAAATTTGATAAACATTAAGTCATATTCCTAGTGTTTCTGCATGAACTTGGAGTTGGATTTATGTTCCTGATTAAAAGAAAAAAAGACATTTGTCAAAAGTAGAAAACTGTATTCTCAAAAAATATCCAGAAGAAGAAACAAATCTCCACTTAGCAGAATGGATACCAAGATCTGCAGTCTTTAAACAGATGCTAAGCTTCTTAATTTGTACTCTATATCTCTGGCCAAAAATATTTTACAATGTTTTAAATTTATGCATTAAGAGCAATAATATCTAAACTCCCTGCTTCACACCTGGCAAGAAACAGCTGCTGTTAGAGCAGATGACATTATCTTCAGCTGCTGAGTGGACATGCATTCCCAGGATGTAAATAAGAATACCTGAGGATTAGCTACATACATACACAATGGGTAATAAACGTGAAGGAAAGAAATGGTCATCTGTTTCCTCAAGATAATCTTATTTTCCCCCAAATTCCAGAAAAAAATACTCCACAAGCAAAACCTCAAAGCATATCAAAGAAAAGTACCTTTCAACACTTCATATGATCACTTCCAAAAAGTCTTCAATCAAAATTAAGTGCTAAAATTATGTAAGCTCAGAGAAATACTGTGGCTGAGCTATATCTACAGCTCTGAGTTCTCTACATAACTAGAAGTTCTTGCCCCTCTATCAAGCTTCTGATTTCTCCAGCTGAACAGTATGGCACTTGGAGCTTGTTTATTTTAGACAAGGGTAAATGAGCCCAAATGTTGATCTATTTACAGTTTCATAAAACCAAAGAGAGGACAATTTCCCAAATCTATGTGCTAACTTGAAAGAACCCAAGGGATGAAAATATACCCACATTCTTGCTTAGGAGTAGTCAGACTTACTGGATAGTAATGCAGACACAGCTTTTTGGTCTTCTCACCACTTTCAGCTGAAGGGGCCCCAGGAGCCAGTCTGCACACAGAGATGGGTCAGCACTGGGTACCGAAAGAAGTCTCTCCAACACATGGACACCATAAGAGATTCAAACAAACAGAAAGGAAAAGGGTAATACGCACACGGATAATGGTGGAACATCTACTGAAGAGCCCATTCAGGTTCATCATCCTCTAGCAGGAAGCCTCAGGGTCTCAGTTGCTTTATATACCCAGGCGGTAGTTCCTTGATTGCTAGGATATACACCCAAACCCCAGACTATTCTTTTTCCCCAGATCTAACCAGCCTAAATGCCTCACTTATTTTAATTTCTTCCATTTCTCCAAAATGCCCACTTTTCCTCCATTCCTCAACCTGGGTTATTTCTCAGCCTCAATTTTAGAACTCTGTTCTTTTTCTCTCATTTCTGTTGCTGAGAAGGGAAAATTTAATTTTTAGTTTTGGAAGAAAGACATACAGAAAAGATCACTAAGATGGTCTGGTCTTTGCTGGAAAAAAAAAAAGTTTTGAAACTAGAGATCAGTTTCTCTGACTGCTAGACTGAAAGTGGACCATGAGTTGTAAGAAACAGCACCTTTAAAATACATTCAGTCCAGCAAAAAAAACACTATAGGGTTGTAAATTAAATACACCATATTGTAGGTTATCACATAGCATCAAAATTCACCTTACTGAAAGTAACACCACTCAGAACCAAAAGGATATGATCCACCTTCATAGCTCCTAGTGGACTTCCTTAATAGGAGGGAAGTTTTAGGATCCCTAGATTATGAGGTGACAATGAATTTCAGTTTATGAGCAATATCTGACTGGTTACTGGCTATAGTAAGACACTTCTGAGGCTTTGCTGAGATTTTAAAAAGTGAGTTCTAGGATCAATTACTGATTGCTAGCGGTGGTTCATAAATGAGCAGGTATCAAACCATAAGCCACTAGTTCACCTTATATTAGGAATGAATGTATGTACAGCTTTTAGAAAATTATCTATAGAAGTAATTTGGTTAAAGATATAAACTTGCAAGTTGAAACACTAGGAAAACCCCAAATTAGATAATTCAGAAAAAACCACATGTAGAAATTCTGTAATCAAACTGCTGAAAACTGAAGACAAAGAAAAGAATCTTGAAAGCTGCTGTGGTGAGCTGTTGGGTGGTGAGGAGATATTGCATTATATATAGCAGAATAATGATCTGAATGACTTCAAATATTTGAAACCATGAAAGACACAAAACAAATGATGTTTTTAAAGTGCTAAGTAAAAAGAACTGTCAACCCAGAATTTTATATAGAGAAAAAACTCTATCAAGACTGAAGGCAAATAATATATATTAATTGCTTTAAAAATTCAAATACCCAAAAGAAGATCTGAAAGGAACAAATATCAGAGGAGAAAAACAGAAAAGTAATAAAATGATTGACTTGGTGAACCATAGAAATTATTACATTAACGTTAATGCTTTAAACACAACTATTAAAAATTATCAGACTGGATTGTTCAAAAAGACTAAACTATAAGCTGGCTGTAAAATCACAATTTAAATACAATTACATAGATTGAGTAAAAGAAAAAGGATGAAAAGAGGTATTTCATAGTTATGGAAAATCAAGGAATGACAATGGCCAAAATTTTAAAATAAAATAAAATTGGAGGATTTACAGTACTTAATTTAAAATTCATTAGAAACAACGGTAATCAAACAGTGTGGTTTTGGCAAAAGAATGTGCATATACATTAATGGATCAGAATAGAATCCAGATATCGACTTACACACCAAAGTACAACTGAATTTTGAAAAAGAGTGCAAAACCAATTTGGTAAGTAAATGACAGCCTTCCACAAATGGTGTTGGGACAATAGGTCATCATATTAAAAAATAATCTTAATATACACTGTGCATCTTATGCAAAAATTGATTCAAAATGGATCATACACATAAGTGTAAAATACAAAACTGTAAGAGAAAATCTCGGACATCTCAGGTTAAGCACTGAGTACTTAGATCAGTTCAGTTCAGTCACTCAGGCGTGTCCGACTCTCCGGGACCCCAGGAACCGCAGCATGCCTGGCCTCCCTGTGGATCACCAACTCCCTGAGTCCACCCAAACCCATGTCCATCAAGTCACTGATGCCATCCAGCCATCTCATCTTCTGCCGTCCCCTTCTCCTCCTGCCCTCAATCCTTCCCAGCATCAGGGTCTTTTCAAATAAGTCAGCTCTCACACCAGGTGGCCAAAGTATTGGAGTTTCAGCGTCAACATCAGTCCTTCCAATGAACACCCAGGATTGATCTCCTTTAGGATGGACTGGTTGGATCTCCTTGCAGTCCAAGGGACTCTCCAGAGTCTTCTCCAACACCACAGTTCAAAAGCATCAATTCTTCAGTGCTCAGTTTTCTTTATAGTCCAACTCTCACATCCATACATGACCACTGGAAAAACCATAGCCTTGACTAGGCAGACCTTTGTTGGCAAAGTATTGTCTCTGCTTTTTAATATGATGTCTAGGTTGGTCATAACTTTACTTCCAAGGAGTAAGCATGTTTTAATTTCATTGCTGCAATCACCATCTGCAGTGATTTTGGAGCCCAGAAAACAAACGTCTGACACTGTTCCCACTGTTTCCTCATCTATCTGCCATGAAGTGATGGGACCGGATGCCATGATCTTAGTTTTCTGAATGTTGAGCTTTAAGCCAACTTTTTCACTCTCCTCTTTCACTTTCATCCAGTAGCTCTTTAGTTCTTCTTCACTTTCTGCCATAAGGGTCATGTCGTCCGCATATCTGAGGTTGTTGATATTTCTCCCAGCAATCTTGATTCCAGCTTGTGGTTCCTCCAGCCCAGCATTTCTCATGATGTACTCTGCATATAAGCTAAATAAGCAGGGTGACAATATACAGCCTTGACATACTCCTTTTCCTATTTGGAACCAGTCTGTTGTTCCATGTCCAGTTCTAATTGTTGCTTCCTAACTTGCATACAGGTTTCTCAAGAGGCAGGTTAGGTGGTCTGAAATTCCCATCTCTTTCAGAAGTTTCCACAGTTTATTATGATCCACACAGTCAAAGGCTTTGGCATAGTCAGTAAAGCAGAAATAGATGTTTTTCTGGTACTCTCTTGCTTTTTCGATGATCCATCAAATTTGATCTCTGGTTCCTCTGCCTTTTCTAAAATCAGCTTGAACATCTGGAAGTTCATGGTTCATGTATTGCTGCGTACTTAGACATGACATCAAGTACATAGTCCATAAAAGAAAAATATGATTAATTAGGTCATTGAAATTAAAAATATTTGGTCTCTGAAAGACAAGGAATGAAAAAATTAAACAAGCCACAAGTTCAGAGAAAATATTTTAAGTTTCTTATGAAACATAGAACTTGTATTGAGAATACATGAAGAACTCACAAAACTCAATGATAAGAAAACTCAGCAACAATGAGGAAAGGATATAAACAAATAGTTCACCAAAGAAAATATATAGACAGCAAATAAGGGCATCAAAAAAAAATCAACATCAAGATTCATTATGGAAATACAATTTAAAACAGAGTAAGGTTTCACTACCCATCTATTGGGGTCTTCCAGATGGCTCAGTGGGTAAAGAATCAACCTGCAATGCAGGAGACATAGGAGACCCAGGTTAGACCCCTGGGTCAGGAAGATTCCCATGAGTAGGAAATGGCAACCCACACCAGTATTCTTGTCTGAAAAATCCCATGGACAGAGGCACCTGGTGGGCTACAGTCTACAGCGTCACAAAGAGCTGGACATGACTGGTGGAAAGAACTCATCTATTAGAATGACCAAACAGCAAGCAAACAAACAACAACAAAGACACCTGCAAAATTAAGTTCTAGCAAAAATGCAAAAGAGCAAGTAGGAACCTCAGGCATTACTGGTAAAATTGCAAATGGTACATCCACTAAGAAAAATATCTTGTCAGTTTCTTATAAAGTTAAACACGCTGTAACTTTCTACCCAGAAATCTTACTCATAGGTATTTATACAAGTAAAATAAAAACATGCTTATATGAAAACCTGCTCACAAATGTTTACAGCAGTTTCATTTACCAAAACTAGAAGCAACCCACATGTCCTTCAAATAGAGAATGAATAGTCAAACTGTATTAACTCTATTTAAAGGAAAACTACTTGAGAATAAAATGGTTTACTGAACTTAAAAAAAGGGGGGCATGGTATCTACAACAACATGTACATTTCAAATATACTGGTTGAAACAAGTTGGACTAAAAAGTTTACATACTATATGAACATGAATACTTTGACCTGACATTCTGGGAATTATAAAACTTTATGGGTAGAGAATAGATCAGTGGTTCAGTTCAGTTCAGCTCAGTTTAGTCGCTCAGTTTTGTCCTGCTCTTTGCAACCCCATGGACCGCAGCACACCAGGCTTCCCTGTCCATCACCAACTCCCAGAGCCTACTCAGATTCATGTCCATCGCATCGGTGATGCCATCCAACCATCTCATCCTCTGTTGTTCCCTTCTCTTCCCGCCTTCAATCTTTCCCATCATCAAGGTCTTTTACAATGAGTCAGTTTTTCCCATCAGGTGGCCAAAGTATTGCAGTTTTAGCTTCAACATCAGTCCTTCCAATGAACACCCAGGACTGATCTTCTTTAGGAGGGACTGGTTGGATCTCCTCGCAGTCCAAGGGACTCTCAAGAGTCTTCTCCAACACCACAGTTCAAAAGCATCAATTATTTCTGACTATAAAATATAAGTCTGAAGACATCTTTGGGGAGAGTGTTAAATTGTTCTGAATCTTGATTATGGTCATGGTTACGGGACTCTGTGTATCTGTTAAATCTCATAGAACCATGCAATATAAAGACTGAAGTTTACTGTTTATAAATTTAAAATGAATTTGAAAAGATTAAAATCCCCCAATTTCCAGTTGAGCCAACAAACTGAGTACAGATTAATACATAGTGCTTGTTCTTAAAAGAAGAAATTTTCATTATTTTAACCCTCTTTATTATTATAACACTTCATCTTACCAAAGAAAAATAACAGAATTCTTGTCTTCCTATTATAAAGCATCAATGTACTCAGCAGTGTTGCTAAAATACTCTGTCAGAGGGATGGTGGCAGAAGAGAGATTGTGTGCTTTTTGATAAATCTTCACTGCTACATGTGTGGTTGTTCTGTAAGCAAGGGAATCTGCTATCTTGGTACCTTTCTGAATAGAGCTGTCTAACAGGAAGAATCAATAAAGTTACTGGCTGATTAATGAGCATGAAAACACAGAATGTTGCTATCTTTATTTACCTTGAAAAAGTATAGACCTTAAGACTAAACAGAGCAAAAGACATATATTGTGTGATTCATTTTCTCTACTCCTAGCTCACTGCTGTTGGGAACCTACTTCTATCTGCATGGTGATGAAAAATTAACTTTAGTAAACAATAGCTCAGTCAGTAAAGAATCTGCCTGCAATTCAGGAGACCTGGGTTTGATCCCTGGGTCAAGAAGATCCCCTTGAGAAGAAAATGGCAACCCACTCCAGTATACTTACTTGGGAAATCCCATGGACAGAGGAGCCTGGCAGTCTACAGGCCACAGGGTTGCAAGAGTCAGATCAACTTAGCAAATAAACCACCACTGTACAATATGTGGGCTTTTTGTTTTTCTTTGGTTGTTTGTTTAGTGGGAAATGAGATTGTTGTATTGTAGGATCAAGTTGATTCCCTCCTATAAACAGCATTCGATGTAATGAATGCTAGCTTTTGAGTTTCTCAGGATTTTCCTATATCATTATCTATTTACCCCATCTATTTTGATTTCTTTTGTTCAATAGAAGGACAAAAAAAACTTTCATTTTAAGTATGTTATGTATTTTGCTAATTCCTACCAGAAGCCACTAGTGTTAGTGGAACAGGCACAATTCCAGGGTATTAGTCTCTTGAAATCATTCACTAAAACTTGTTAGCTGAAAGGAATATCATCAAAGTGGATATATAAAAATCATATTCAACTGTTACCCTACAATTAAGCTTGTGTTCTCAATCTCTTTCCTCCCTGATGCCCAGGTTGTATTGTTGTGGCCATGAAAATATTGAGGATAAGAGGAACTGATAGAACAAAACTCAAAGCACAAACTTATATATGAATATATGTGTGCTCAGCTGCTCAGTCATATCTGACTCTTTGCGATCCCATGGACTGTAGCCTGCCAGGCCCCTCTGTCCATGGGATTTTTCAGGCAAAAGTACTGGACTGGGTTGCCATTTCCTCCTCCAGGGGACCGTCCCCACCCAGGGACTGACCCTGCATCTCCTGAATCTCCTCCATTGGCAGGCCGATTCTTTACCACTGAGTACATGTAGAAAGGAATAATCTCTTTCCTTTGCATCAGACCACTCTTTGTTAACTAGAAACAAAATATTATAATGGTTAATTTTCTACCTTGAATAATTTTCTAAATACCTAAGTGCTGAACTCTAAATTTAGTGCTGATGAGTCAATATGAGGATTTATTAGAAACTGCACAACATGACATTTTTCTGCTTTGACCTGATTCCCTCAAATATATTAAGACTCAAGTCTATGATGAATGCTAGTGTTTAGGATCCAGAGATCAAGGAGAGAAAATGTGGGGCCCACATAGCAGGAAAATAAAAGGCGGTCACCATGGAGACTGAGTGACCAACCTGGAGGTCAGTGTTCCCTTCAACGTTATCCTAGTAGAAAACTCAAATCTGTACTCATTTGTCTACTTCCAGAATTTCTGTCCACACCTCTCTTGCCTCAATCTCCTCCTTGCTGTGCTACGCTTAGTTGCATCCGACTCTTTGAGACTCCAAGGACTGCATCCTACCAGACTCCTCTGTCCGTTGAATTCTCCAGGCCAGAATACTGGAGTGGGTTGCCATACCCTCCTCCAGGGGATCTTCCTGACCCAGGGACTGAACCTGTGTCTTCTGCGTCTCCTACATTGGCAAGCAGATTTTTTTTTTTTTTTTTTTTTTTTTTTTACCACGAGTGACACCTGGGAAGCCCCAGTCTCCTCAAGGTCACTATCTCTTCTCTGTAATCTTGTCCCCATTTCCTATCTAGCTCAAGTTCCTATATCAGAACATTTTCAGTGGCTTATATCTCAGAGAGTCTCTGTTTTTACTACCCAGAAGGTGGTATATTAATGGAAAAGATCAACTATTTCTCTACTGACATGGGCTGTCTGACAGACAACTTTGAATACATGGTTCCCTCAGAAACACTGCATTATTATTGTATTTATACACTATATTTCAGATATATTTAGACTTGACCTCACCAAGAGACATAAATATTTTGTATGATATTTTCTCCCAAAGAAAAATGTCTTCTAACTCCTGAGCAACTGACATACAATCACTTTTGCAACCCTACCCATTGTCTTAGTGGGGATTTCAAGGAGTTATATTTGCATCTGCACTATGTTCTTCATTACTATAAATTTCTGGGTATTACAGACAAGGGTAAACTTTTATTAGATTAGTAAGAAAGATAGAGTATCTACTTTGTGCCATAAACCAGGCTCTAGAGAAGAGAAAATTAATCACCATCCATTATTTATTATGTACAAATTTGGCTGTGGTCTATGTTTGGCCATTTCAAAAGGAACTAAACAAATCTAGTTTCTTCCTTCTGGGAACTTAAAATCAAATATAGGCTATTCTAATAAAGCCAAACAAGTCCAGAAAACATGTGAATTAAATAAGAAGTATTTATCAGTTTAAAAAATGAATTTAATTAAATGAGAGCTGATCTCAGAAGAATGATCCTCAAAGTGTCCTGAAAGGTTTGAATGTAACTCTTTGAGACAGAGTGAAGGGCGCACTGGCTGTCTTTAAGGCACTTTGCTTTGCTCACCTCCAAAACTAAAGACATTCCCCTGCATCAAGACCATTGGGAACATCAAGGGTTTGCTCTGTCTTAACACTGCACCTGTGGGGAGAGTAATTCAGCTCTGACCCTCTTGTTACTCTCTATAATCATTCCAATACTTTGGCCACCTGCTGTGAAGAGCCGACTCATTGGAAAAAAAACCCTGATTCTGGGAAAGACTGAGGGCATGAGGAGAAGGGGGCAATGGAGAATGAGATGGTTGGATGGCACTGCTGACTCAAATGGACATGAGTTTGAGAAAACTGCAGGAGACAGTGAAGGACAAGGAAGCCTGGCATGCTGCAATCCATGGGGTCGCAAAAAGTTGGACACAACTGAGCAACTGAATGATAACAATAATAGTCACTCTGAACTTGGAACTTTTCCTTCCATTTTGAAAATAAAAATTCCTTCTATTGTGACACATTGATTTGCTTGAAGGACTGGCCTGTAGCCAGCTAGGCGCCTCTGTCCATGGAATTCTCCAGGCAAGATTACTGGAATGGCTGCCATGCCCTCCTTCAGGGGATCTTCCCAACCCAAGGATCGAACCCAGGTCTCCTGCATTGCGGGCAGATCCTTTACAGTCTGAGCCATCAGGGAAGCCCAAAGAAAATCTAAATATATAATTAGAAATGAGAGAAGTATTTTTATAGTCTTTTTAAGGTAATTTGATACCAAACCAAAGCTTGATAAGTGATAGTTTCTTAAAGGTTAGTTGTAATATAGAATCTGAGACCATATCAAAAAATAATTTTTACTCTGCCACATTAAAATGATTTGTCTATCTTGAATTTTAAATAAATCTTTTATCCAGGCAAGATGTGGTAATAGCATACATTGGTCATTTGGAAAATATTGGATCAGTGAGTTATTTAGACCTTCTAAATGTTGACACATTTCATTACACAATATAAAAATTATATGTGTTAATATCTCTAACAATCTTTCTAGAAAAGTCTTTATATGTTGGGAAGCTGTCAGGCTCATGTTGGTGAATACTAATCCCATGGACTATAGCCTGCCAGTCTCCTCTGTCCATGGAATTCTCCAAGCAAGAATACTGGAGTGGATAAGCATTCCCTTCTCCAGGGAATCTTCCCCAACCAGGGACTGAACCCAAGTTTCCTTCATTGCAGGAAGATTCTTTACCATCTGAGCCACGTGGGAAGCCCAATTTTCAGTTAGAATTTCTATTTGTATCACTGGCACTGTTTTCTATAGTGTGCAATAGTTGGTTTGCAATGGTTTCTGAGACCAAATTGGAGAAGGAAATGGCAACCCACTCCAGTACTCTTGCCTGGAAAATCCTATGGACGGAGGAACCTGGTAGGCTACAGTCCATGGGGTCGCAAAGAGTCGGACACTACTGTGTGACTTCACTTCACTCATTTCATGCTCTATTACTAGAGAAGGAAATGGCAACCCACTCCAGTATTCTTGCCTGGAGAATCCCATGGCAGGCCATGGTCCATGGGGTCGCAGAGAGTAGGTCACAATTGAAGCAACTAAGCAAGCATGAGACCCAATTACCTGTTCTTAACACTGTGTCAGTGACATCAAGTCAGTAGTTTAAAATCAGCCACACTGGGAGTATTTACACCACAGAAATTGGCTATAAATCTACAAATTGGGAACTTTCTTTGTCCCCTGAGGGCTAGTTGTTAAACATTTATCAGAACATCACTGACTGTTTTCCGTGAAGTGGCAGGTTTATATTTTGTTGAAAAATTTTCTGCTAAGTCCCCTAAATTTAAATAATTATAGGTTGCCTGACAGTTGTTCTTTAAAAAAAAGAAGTGTTCCATGAAAAGTAGTTTATTCATCTCATTTTCAAACTATTGGATGAATGCTTTTCCCCCAGACAACCTATATACTTTTTAGTATGCAAAATGCTTTATACATATTTTCCCTTCCTTGAAAAAAAAAAAACACACATTTTCAAATGTTAAAATGTAATCAAATTAGTAATTTTTACTACTTCATCAAAACATTCTTAAGGAGCCAGAAGTTTTAACCACCACTGCTTTTCAACACCTGTGCAAATGTCAATAAAGTAAAAAATGCAAATAAGATCTTAGTATTTTTATGAAAAGAGTTTTATGAATCCTCTGAAAGTATCTTGGGTTCCCCAGAGTTCTATAGTGTATACTTTGAAATCTATTGTTTTAGACAAACAGAAACCTAGAAACTTTACTAGCAATATACTCTCAATTAAGTCTAAAGAAAATAAAGCCTCAAGAAACAAATACCAACATCAGATTGTATCAGAGGAGAATCTGAGATGTTCAAGAAGGGATGATAACAAATAAAATGGTAAGCATGTTAAATTAAAATATGAAATAATAAGCATGAAATAATACTAAAGTATATGTTGAGGAATTAAATAAACAAGAGAAACTAAAATAGCAAATAATAAAAGTATTTAACTCAGGAGAGAAGGTATGTGAAACTAAAATATTAATATTTGAAATTCTTGATTTGTTTCAGAAGACAGACAAGATAACTTCAGACTACAGTTAAATATGAATGTTAAAATTTTCAAGGGAATCACTAAAATATTAGTAATGTATATATCTTACATTATACTTTGAACAGCCAGAGAAAACAAACGAAAGATATTAAAGGGAGAAAAATAGGACTGAAAAAGTCAAAACAATGCATCTCAATATATTTATAGTTAAAACTCATAAAAATCAATTAACTTATCATGTTAAAAGGAAAATACTGACGATTTCCACTTTTGTCTATGGTAAAGGAGTTTGTAAAAGACTAACCTTCCATCAGGAATAATTGTTGACTGTAATGCAAATGGATAAACAACTGTTTGAACATACCAGAGAGCTGCATCGACATCCAGAACTTGAGACAGCCTACATGACAGACAGGATAGAAACACTTTTATGAGGCCATGATATTCTTTGCCCCTCTCTCCTTGAAATGTTTGCCAGTACCTAATTGCTATCAGGGGATTTAAGTGGTAAAGAATCTGCCTGCCGACACAGGAGATGCAAGAGACAGAGATGCAAATTCAGTCCCTTGGTCAGGAAGATCCCCTGGAGGAGGAAATGGTAACCCACTCCAATATTCTTGCCTGGAAAAATCCATGGACAGAGGATCCTGGTGGGTTTCAGTCCATGGGGTCACCAAAGAGTTGTATGTGACTAAGCACGCACACATAATTGCTGTCAACCTAGAGATCTTGCAGAAAGCAGCAATTCTAACCCTTTAACATTCTCACAATACTAGGAAGACAAATGGAGTTTAATGCTACCAACTCAGCAAGGACTTGAGGGACCAAAATCATGGAGTTTAAGAAACTGCATTATCAGAGAAATGCAAATCAAAACCACAATGAGGTACCACTTTACACCAGTCAGAATGGCTGCCATCCAAAAGTCTACAAGCAATAAATGCTGGAGAGGATGTGGAGAAAAGGGAACCCTCTTACACTGTTGGTGGGAATGCAAACTAGTACAGCCACTATGGAAAACAGTGTGGAGGTTCCTTAAAAAGCTGCAAATAGTCCTGCCATATGACCCAGCAATCCCACTGCTGGGCATATACACCGAGGAAACCAGAATTGAAAGAGCCACGTGTACCCCAATGTTCATCGCTGCATTGTTTACAATAGCCAGGACATGGAAGCAACCTAGATGCCCATCAACTGACGAATGGATAAGGAAGCTGTGGTACATATACACAATGGAATATTACTCAGCATTAAAAAAAAATTCATTTGAAGCAATTCTACTCAGATGGACGAAACTGGAGCCCATTATCCAGAGTGAAGTAAGCCAGAAGCAAAAACAACAATACAGTATATTAACACATATATATGGAATTTAGAAAGACGGTAACGAGAACCCAACATGCGAGACAGCAAAAGGAATGCAGATGGTATAGAATAGACTCGTGGACTTTGTGGATGAGGGTAAGGGTGGGATGATATGGGAGAAGGGCATTGAAACAAGTTAATTATCATATGTCTAATCCATTGCCAGCCCAGGATTGATGCTCGGGGCTGGTGCAGCGAGATTTCCCGGGGGGGAGGGAGGAGGGAGGGGGGTTCTGGAGGGGAAGCATATGTAAACCCATGGTAATATCATGACATTGTATGGCAAAAACAATAAAAAAAAAAAAAAAAAGAAACTGCAGAGATTAAGCCTGACATTCTGCACATCTTTTTCTCAGATACATTTTCCTAATCCCACACTTTGTAAGATGGAAGATCAAAAAGCTAAAAATCAAATTCTCTTACAAAGTTCTCCACTTTGACATCTATTTTCTTGAATATATTAAGCATAATTATTTTAGAGCTCACATAAAATACTTTCAAAATCCAATTCACCCGTGAGTCTACTTCTATTAAATACTTTGTTTTTTTATCATTTTGTCCCTTAGCTAGTCTTATACATTTTTATTTTAATACTAAACACTATATGTAACATTGTAGGGTGTCTGTTGCTGTTTTTCCTCTAAGAGAATTTAATTTTCTTTTGTCAGGCACTTAGACTAAGGCCACACCTTACTTCCAACAGAAACATTTGCATATTGATGAAAAATTTAAATCAGAAACATATAACTTTTCTAAATTTATATCTATCTAATATGGGTGTGTGCCTCAGTCACTCAGTTGTGTCCCACTCTTTGCAACTCCATGGACTAACCTCTAGGCTCCTCTGTCAAGGAAATTTCCCATGCAAGAATATTGGAATGGGTTGTCATTTCCTCCTCCAGGGGAATCTTCCTGACCCAGGGATCACCTAGGAATCGAATCGGTGTCTCCTGCGTCTCCTGCATTGGTAACTGGATTCTTTACAGCAAAATTAAAAAAAGATATCATGCAAAAAAATAAACAGAACAGCAAAAAAATAATTCCACCATGTAACACTTAGTCATTTATAGCTCAAGAAAATAATCCCTAGTAAACACAAAACTTGAACAACAGAACTAATAAGTTCAAAGTAATGAAAATTATAAACGCTATAACCCATGTATACAAAGCTAGTACATATTCCTTACAAACATACATTTTAGAGGGGAAATGGGAGGAACAGACTGGGAGTTTGGGGTTGGTAAATGCAAACTATTACATTTAGAATCGGCAAACAAGGTCCTACTCTATGGAACAGGGAACTATGTCCAATCTCCTGGGATAAACCATTATGAAAAGGGATGTATATATGTGTATAACTGAGTCACTTATCCATACAGCAGGAATTAACACATTGTAAATCAACTCTACTTTAATAAAACATATATATATACACATATGTACAGATATACATATACATTTTTCACTGAACCTGGAACATTTACTAAAATTGGCCACACTTTAGGCCGTTTTATCGAGTCTCAATAAATTTCAACACAACAGGGCATTTTCTTATGAAAAGTGAAGTGTTACTTGCTCAGCCCTAGCTAGTTAAGGTGCACATCAATAGAATGATTTCAATGAGTGCAGACGCCTGCATCTTCCCAAAGAGAAAAGTGCTAAATTTATTAACTCAGAATGTCTGGTTTTTCTGTAAATAATAATCTCTTAATGTTCTGATTACCTAGGATTCTTTTGTTTTGTTTTGTTTGCAAAACTCATATACTGGCCCTTCCCTTACCTCTTGGGAATAGTCCCTTAGAGGTACCTGAGAGGCTATCTCCCAGGTTTATGTCCTCAGTAAGTGTGTGGAATAAAACATAATTTTGAACATCTAGGTGGTACTTTTTTCTTTCAGTCAACACCAACAAAGCTGAATTTTGGTCTAAGGGAAGACCTAATAAAATTTATAAATCTCAGACAATACTGATGAAGAAAAACAAACAACAAAAAAGAACACAGATAAAAAATACTTAAAAATAAATGAACTGTTACAACAAAGATGCACAAAAGACAATAAGAATATATTTGAAAACATAGGTCAAAAATTCCAGGGAAAAAATAGCCTCACTAAAACAAAGCATAGAAAAGGTGAGTCCTTGAACTGTTTTTAAAAATTAAATAAAAAGTTAATATATACCCACAAATAAAATGCCAGGTTCAAATGGTTTTAAGGTGAATTCTGCCAAAATTTAAAGGCAGTTATGTCCATTATTTCACAAAGCCTTCTAGAAATTGTAGAAGAAGGCATTCTCCATAAGACAAATCATTTTATGAACTCAGCATTATCTTACTCTTAAAAGTGGATAAGAATCTTATGAGAATAAAAAAATACAGACTAATCTCAATTATGAACATAAATCTGAAATCTAAATAAAATATTAAGAGTTATAATCCATTAATGTGTTTTGAAAAAGCTGTATGTATTTCAGATATTCACAATTGAATCAACATTAGAAAATCTGTTTATGTTCATCTTCACTTTACATTACACGATCATCTCCATAGACTTGGGTGGGAAAATCGATACAATGAAATATTAGTTTGTGTTAAAATTAATCTGATTAAAAAAATAAAACAAACAGCATATTCAATATGAATGTAAAATCAGTCTTTAAAATCAGGAGCAAGACAAAAATGTCCATTAATACCACATTGATCCCATCCTGTAATGAAAGTACTAGGCAGTTCAAAAGTACAAGAAAATGCAAGCACATAAAAGAAATAAATCGAAGAAAAGCTAAATAACTTGTGGTTGATATAAACTGCCTATTTAGAAAGCCCAAAAGAATGCAAAACTATTAAAATTAATAGGAGAGTTCAGCAGGAATACTAGACAAAAGACCAACAAGCAAAAATCAATTGCATTTTTATACCAATAAACAAGGTATTAGAAAATGTAATCAAAACAATAGACACTGTCTTCAACAGCAACAAAAGCTATAGGGTGTTTATGGCAAATATAGGAGTAAACCTAACAAAAGATAATATAAAAATACTTTTGGAAGATATTGCGGGCCTAAATAAAAGAATAAACAGAGCACAGAGATGAAGCTGACAAAAGATGAGGATGGAGACGTAGTCAGGGCCACATCATCATGGGATTTGGGGTCTTATTAAGTGGTTGGAAATAATTCTGAGAGCAATGGGTATCCCCTGAAGGAATTTCATGAACTACCTAGACTGTGATCATTCTGGCAATAGTGTGGTAAACATACTGAAGGGGTAATATTTGGGATCGGGCTTCCCTGGTGGTTCAGCACCTGCCTGCCAATGCAGGAGACTGGGTTTGACCCCTGGATCAGGAAGATGCCCTGAAGAAGGAAATGGCAACCCACTCTAGTATTCTTGCCTGGGAAATTCCATGAACAGAGGAGCCTGGCGGGCAACAGTCCACAGGGTCGCAAAGTCAGACACCACTCAGTGACCGAGCATGCATGCATGCACACACACAAGAACCCAACATTTGGGATCATGAAAGAAAATTAGAGACCTTTTAAGCTATCCTATTAATACTGAGGGCTTCCCTGGTGTTCGTAAAGAATCTGCCTTCACTGCAGGAGACCAGTGTTCGATCCCTGGGTCAGGAGGATCCCCTGGAAAAGAGAATGGCTACCCCCTCCAATAATCTTGCCTGGAGAATTCCATGGACAGAGGAGGTGGCCTGAATTAGGGTGCCCAGGTCTAGTCCTAGACCGCCTCTTCAGCCTTACCCTTCATGAAGGTCATCTCATACTCTGTCCTTGCAGTCCAATGAGCTCCATGTGGCTTCTCATACCTCCAGATGTGATATGAAACCTTGTCTCCTGGGACACTTTCTAGACTACCTTTCTTCTGACATTGGCCTGGATTGGTCTTTTAGTTCTGAGCTTAGCCATTGTATCCAATTGGAAAACATTTACTGTTCCTCCAAAGCTGAGGCAGTTTGTTCATAAAACATAATTTCATACTTCTACTGTAATATCTCAATTGTTTTATGGAAATAGTCTCTTTATTCACTTCCTCCCCTCTAAGTCAGAAACCTAGATCTTATTCAACAAGGTATCCCTAGAGCCTTATATATATCTTGGCTTCAAAAAATATTTATTGGTATGAGAAAAAGAGATGGGGAGAGAGGAAAGAGAAAGAAGGAAGGAGGGAAGGGCAAATGAGGGACAAGAAGAAATTCCATCTTTTGTTTATTATCTCAAGGTCTTTTTCAGATCCTAAATAGAAGACTGGTGATAATTTGTTTAGCACCACTAAAAACCTTAACCTTGTCTAGAAAATGTAGCTCATGGGATTTCTACTGCACAATCTTAACCTTGGTGAAGGAAGTGGTGAATCTTGGCTCAAGTGACAGTACAAAGCAGAAGTTGGCATATATATCTTTGTTCTGTAAATAAAGTTATATTGAAACACAGTTCCATTTTAAAAGCTCATTTGCATATTGTCTATGACCACTTTCTTTCCACACCATCACAGCTAAATAGTTGTGCTATAGACTATATAACCCAATTGTCAAAAATATTTATTATTTGGCCTTTTACAGAAACACATTGACAATACCTGGTGTAAAAAGCCAGAGCTCACATGATCAACTGGGAGTGGATTAACTGAACAATTAATTGATCAATTATGGTTACTTCCTGGTGGCAGTATAGCACAACAGAACATCCATTGTCTTCTAAATTCAGTCCTGGGTGTAGTGAACTGGGTTAGGTAACATGACAAGGTCCCTTGGGGTACTAAATTATTATTTTAAAATTTTTTTAAAATGAGACACAGAGACAGAGAAAGATGGAGAGAGAGAATAATTGCTAAGTTATTGGCAGAATATCTTCCTGATACAGCAAAAGAAATTCTTTCCACTGGTGTAAAATAAGATGTCAGACATAGTCATCATACCCAGCCTATGGTCTTTGCTTGTCATTTTACGATATTTCTCTTTCTTATGAAAGATATAAGACCAGTAGTCCTGAAGGCTGCTATATTTTTATTTCAGAAAAAATAGTTGATCTTGACTGAGGCTATGGAGTTCTTATTATCAAAGTGCTTCCTCTTATAAAGATTCAAGGAATTTTACTTTTTGTGGCTATGGCATATTTATATCAACTACAGTCATTTCTCAAGACAGGCATCATTATATAGATATTTCCTTAAGAGATCTTGACTCAATCAAAATAACAAAGCACTTCATAAATTTATATATATATATATATATATAATACACACATATATATATTATGGCTATAAGTTACTATTTTCAAGAATTCTTATGGAAGTTTAAAATTATTTTACGATTGGAAAAGTCACACAGTACTATTTATTAAAAATTAGAAAATGATGACTCTAGAAATATCATGCTGATTAGCTTTACTTGGATGCTTCAAAGGGTAATTAAACAAACCATCAATTAATCATTTTGCAGTGACATAAAAAATAACTCCATGAAATAAAAATTATCATAGTTTTGTGACAAGCTATTCCTTTCAGCTGTCCTTCTAGAGGTGCAAAATTACATCTTTCAGTATTTCAAGAAAAGTATTGGTACATTTGTTCTTAATTAGGAAGAGTTTACTTCATTCACAGATGTATCTTTTGTATATCTTAATGTCTTCCTAAAAAGCTGTGTAGAAACAGAACTTTTAGTAACAAGTGTCAAGAATATATATGTGCATACACACACACACACATGCACACACACACATATATATATATGAAAACCTGATTAAAATCTTGGCTCTTGCATTGTGTTTTGAGAGGTTTTATAAATTACCTCATTTCTCTGAATTTCAGTTTCTCAACTATAAAATGGAGATAATGATATTTTATCTCATAGGATACTGTGAGGATTTGAATGAGTTTAATGTAAAGCTATCTCATATTGTCTGGAATATGGTAAATGCTAGGGGAAAAAAATTTGCTCAGTCATGTCCAACTCTTTGCAACCCTACGGACTGTAGGCCACTAGGCTTCTCTGTCATTGGAAATCTCAAAGCCAGAATACTGGAATGGGTTGCTATTTCCTTCTTCAGGAGATTGTTCTAACCCAGGGGTCAAAACCGGGTCTCCTGCATTGCAGGCAGATTCTTTACCATCTGAGTCACCAGGGGAGCCCGACAATGTTATTATGCTACCTGCATTGGGGAAGCTAACTGTGGTGTTCCGCCACAAGTAAAAGTCCCTTGGTGAAATCAATTGTTACCCTTATAACCTTTCTCCTGCTTGACTGAACTTTGGTTTCCATGTTTGATATCTGAATTTGTTCTCTTAATTTTAGGAAGTATGCGCTTCCTCGGTGGGTATTCTTAAAGTAGGCTAGGTTTACTAAGTATTACTGGCAGATTGCATCTTGGACAATAGTTACTTGGCAAAACCTTTAAACAGACATGGCAAATCTATAGCACACACATGACTACTTCTCTCTCCCATGCCAAGAAAGATACCATTAATTGATGACATTTCTTTTCCACCTGAGTCCTAATGCAAGCTCGAATACTCCTGAAAGGCAAGAGCAGTAGATCAAGGACTATATATGAACTGAAATCTGGCTGGCATCCCTGATGGTGTCTGTTATATTTTCATTGTTTATTTTTTATCCTCTAATAACTTTTATTCCATTTAGTTCTTATATTTCACGCCTACCTTTTCACCTGCTTAAAGCTTGGGTCTGCAGTAGCTACCGCCCATGCCGTGGTATCTAAGAACTACTGCTCACACTGATACTAAGGTATTGTTTACTGAATTTCTATAAAGCAGGCAGCTGCCTAGAAATTCACACCTGCCCTTATGGAGTTTACAGTCTAGTACATTACATGAGTATTGACAAATGGTGACATTAAAATTTTAAACTACAGTTGAGTTAAATGCTATGAAGAAAATGTATATAACAGAATTCCTGACTGAATCTAGTGAGTCAGAACTTCCCAGTGGCCCAGCGGTTAAAAATCCACCTGCCAGTGCAGGGGACATGAGTTGATCTTTGATCTGGAAGATCCCGTATGCTACAGGGAGACTAAGCTTGTGTGTCACAACTGCTGAAGCCCCCGCACCCTAGAGTTCACGCTCCTCAAGAGGAGCCACTGCAATGAGAAGCCTGTGCACCGCAACTAAGAGAGGAGCCCCCGCCTGCTGCAACTAGAGAAAAGCCCGTGCAGCGATGAAGACCTGGTGCAACCAAAAATAAAAAATATAAGTAAATGAAATTTGTTAAAACTCTAGTGAGTCAAAAAAGGCATCCCAACATGGGAGACAACAAAAGGAACGCAGATGTATAGAATAGACTTGTGGACTTTGTGGATGAGGGTAAGGGTGGGATGAGATGGGAGAAGGGCATTGAAGCATGTTAATTGTCATGTGTCTAATCAATCGCCAGCCCAGGATTGATGCTCGGGACTGGTGCAGCGAGATTTCCCGGGGGGGAGGGAGGAGGGAGGGGGGACCCGGAGGGGAAGCATATGTAAACCCATGGTGATATCATGACAATGTATGGCAAAAACAATAATAAAAAAAAAAAAAAAAAGGCATCCCTAAGGTCGTGATGGTTGTGCTGAGGTATAAAGATAAACAGCACTTAAGTAGAAGTAGGAGTTGCTGACAGGGAAAATACTCCAGGCTGAAAGGCCATTAAAGAGTGAAAGTTTAGGGACAGAAGGAGCTCACTATGCTTAAAAACCTGAGAAGACCAGTGGTAGGGACTTAGACTAACAGGAGGGAGAAATGTGGTTAGACAGGCAGGCAGAGGCCAAATCATTTAAGGACATTTGGGAGTACATTAAGTATTTGAGACTTCATGATAAGAACAAGTTGAAAGCATTGAAGGGGAGAGTAGCATGATTAGATTTGTATTTTTAAAGATTATTCTTTAAGATTCTTAAATAATTATATAGTATTTATTTAAAATTAAATATTTATTTAAAATACAAATAAAATTTGTATTTTTAAAGATTATTCTTTAAAATTCTTAAATAATTATATAATAATTATTATTTAATTATCTTTAAATTATGTTAAAGATTATTATAATTAACATAATAATAATAATTATTATTCTATCATTTTGATAGATGGATTAAAGTCAGTAAGATACGCACACCAGAACTCCAAATGGGAACTTAGAGTATGAGATGGGCTTGATAAAGGAATAAGGGCAAAGACTTCCATCTCCAAGAACTTGTTGATGAAACTTCCCTTCTTCTTGGGTAGTCCCCCTCAGTGTCTATTTAACGGAAAAAAATCACATATTTAAACTACTTTACTACATTGTGGGGTATTCTCAGTAAATAGTTTAACTACATAACTAAGCAGTATCTCATCATTAAATCAGCCTGATGAAGTTTCATTCATTAGATTAGGTTATTAAGATGTCTTTGCTCTGGACTTCAATCTCTGGTCAGCTAAAACTCCCAACAATCCATTTACCTCCTCTTTCTTGATGGCTTGGGCCTCACTTTCTTCCCAGCTTGAGATTGCTTGTTCAGCTACCCAGATCCTAACTCACTGTGTCTGTCTACTTGATTGCCAAGTAAGGAAAAATCTTCCTGCCTAAGTTATTCCCAAATTACTTTTGCCTTTGTATTGAACGATAGGTCTGTGTCACTCCTAAGAAGCTACATTTCCTCCATCCTCTCTATTGTCTATATTGTCTCCAGTTTGAACATTCGAGAGTCTATAGAGGACCAGCAGGGGTCACAAATAGAAGCGATTGAGTTGTGACTGAGGCATAGGAGAAACAGTAAGCAGAAGGGGCTTGGCTATTCAGCTCCGCCCTGATGCAGTCACAGTTTTGCTAAACTCTTCAATTTATCAAGAAAATCCAGAAATTCAGAGTATGCAAAATATCTTCAGCATTGCACGCATGCTAGGTCGCTTCAGTCCTGTCTCTTTGAAAGTCAATGAACAGTAGCCCGCAAGCTGCCCCATCCATGGGAGTCTCCAGGCAAGAATACTGGAGTGGGTTGCCATGCCCTCCTCCAGGGGGTCTTCCCAGCCCAGGGATTGAACTGGCATCTCTTGTGTCTTCTGCATTGGCAGGCAGGTTCTTTACCACTACTGCCACCTAGGAAGCCCATCTTGGGCATTAACTGCAGACAAACAGCTCAAGACATACTGCAGAACAAACAGATGTATACATAGATTTAGGCCACTGGTTGTAGATTTGTTGCCTTTGGCCATCATGTTCATGAGAAAGGGCGAGTTCTAACACTGGGTGACTCGGACTCAGAGGCCCTTAGGACCCAGCTGCAATTCAGCCTGTGCATGATGGAACCAGCAAGAACCTCACCCCAGAGGTGAGTCCAGAGTGCATTGGACTGTACAGGTTCAAGCTCTCAACAGCAACTTTTTGTGGTGCCAAGAGGCAGCAGTAGTATGTTGGTCAGACTTTTTGGACTTCTATTTATTTGGTACTTGGAAAGAGGATTGATTCCTCCTTCATTCCCTAATTTCAGTGCCTGAAATAGCCTGTCACGATGTTGGGAAAGGGAGGAGGATGGATATCCTCAAGAGGGTCATGCTGAACTACAACAATAATATGAGATATTTTAAAATTCATTTAAAACTACATATGATTATGTCAGTACACAAACTGGTGAAAAGCACATTAATAGAAAGAAGCACATCATTAATATAAATCTAAAAATTAAGTATACTTTTATTCTTAGTAACAAGGTGACTGTCAAACTCATGTAAGTTGGGATGACTTTGTCATATGTTGTGCAAGTTAGGAGTCTTTAATGACCACTACTGTGTTAGACAAATTCCATCTGGATCTCCATCTGCTGTGCATTGACATTTAGATAGATTCCTTGGTGTTTTGTAGCTTAATGATACATTGGCTTTATCCAGGAGTTTGTAAGGAAAACTTACAAAACTAAGGTCATGTGTATTTCAATCACCCATCATCCTCCTACAGACAGACAAATGGGAGCCTAAGCAGAATTCTGGAACGCCAGATGACTCCAAGATAGAGCAGAGAGAAACTGTCTCCTGCCTATTGTTCTCATCCCATGGAATATTACTCAGCATTAAAAAAAAAAATTCATTTGATGCAGTCCTACTCAGGTGGATGGAACTGGAACCTATCATCCAGAGTGAAGTAAGCCAGAAGGAAAAACAACAATACTGTATACTAACGCGTATATATGGAATTTAGAAAGATGGTAACGAGAACCCTGCATGCAAGACAGCAAAAGAAACGCAGATGTATAGAACGGACACGTGGACTCTGTGGAAGAGGGCAAGGGTGGGATGATATGGGAGAAAGGCATTGAAACATGTTAATTATCATATGTGAAATCAATCGCCAGCCCAGGATTGATGCTTGGGGCTGGTGCACCAAGATGTCCCGGGGGGAGGGAATCGGAAGGGAGGAGGGAGGTGAGTTCTGGAGGGGGAGCGTAAGTAAACCCATGGCGGTTTCATGTCAATGTATGGCAAAACCAACACAATAAATTAAAGGAAAAAAAAAGAAGGAAAACAACCTTTTCAGGCAATGTGGAATTGACAGCCAACTATGTATTGCCATGTAGTTCCCTCAGACAAATTACTATTCATTGAAGAGTTATATTTATATTTTTTAATGGCTTCCCATGTGGTGCCAGTGGTCAAGAACCTGCCTGCCATTGCAGGAGACATAAGAGATGTAAATTTGATCCCTGGGTTGGGAAGATCTCCTAGAAAAGGGCATAGCAACCCACTTCAGTATTCTTGCCTGAAGGATCCCATGGACAGAGGAGCCTGGCAGGCTACAGTCCTGGGGACAGCAAAGAGTTGGACACGACTGAAGCAATTTATCGCACACGAGCACATGCCTGTCATGAGCACCTGCGTCTTGACCACGGTGGCAGAATCCATCTTCCAAGTTTGGAAATCTCTCTATATATTAATACTTAGGTGCTTTAACTGGACCTTTTGTAGTTTACATTACTGAAACCATATGCTGAAAAGAGAACCATATTAGTGTTCTCTACATTTAACACATGCATAAATTTTTATAGAAAATGATGTCTTGGAGGGATACATGTATATGTATGGATGAGCCCCTTCACTGTTCACCTGAAACTATCACAGCATTGTTAATCTTCTATACCCCCAAACAAAATGATTTTGGTGTTAAAAAATAAAATTAAAATGAAATTTTGTAGAAGAAACTTCCAGTTCCTCTTTACCATTGATTGGTAAATCCAATCTAAGATAAAACTAAGAGCATAGTCACTTTTCTGAGCAAATAAAGATTTTTATTCAACTAAGCACTACTATCCCTCGTCTTTGTCTCTGCTGAGTTTGCCCTAGGATATTGTCTTTTTACATCACATATCATTACCACTTGGTATAAACTTTTTAAAGATTTTTTTGACGTGGACTATTTTTAAAGTCTTTATTGAAATTGTTACAATACTGTTTCTGTGGTCTGTTTTGTGGGTTTTTTTTTTTTTTTTTGGTTGCAAACATGTGAGATCTTAGCTCCCCAACTAGGGATTGAACCCACATCTCCTGCCTTGGAAGGCAAAGTCTTAACCACTGGACTGCCAAGGAATTCCCTGGAATAAAGTTTTAATCTTGGCTTATGTGCTTCCTCAAAGCTCCATTTCAGTCTAGAAATTTTACAACTTTGTTCTTAAGGAGGTATTATTTCTTCCATTATATTCAGAATTGTGCTTCTCATCACCCATTAACCTGGAAATGACTAGTTTGTGATGTACAGATGCTATCTTTCTTTGTTCCTTTCTAAATGCTTTGTGTCTGAATACTCTGTGTCCTAATCTGTTTGAAAACCCCATATTCTATTTGAAAACTCAAATTTTCTGTTGCAGTATCTAATTAAAAATTGACCTTTGTCTCTCTTTCATCCTTATCCAATTGGTCAAAATCATGTAAACGAAACACAATATATCAAAATCTATGGAATGCCACTAAAACAGTATTTAGGGAATATACAGACAAGTTTCAAAACAATGAACACAACTTGTACCATAAGAAATTAGAAACAAATGATCAATTAAAACACAGAGCTAGGGATTTCTCTGGTGGCCCACTGGTTAAGACTTAGCCTTCCAGTGTGCAGGGTGTGGGTTCAGTCCTTGGTGAGGGAGCTAAAATCCCACATGCTTCACAGCCAAAAAACCAAAACATAAAATGAAGGCAATATTGTAACAAATTCAATAAAGATTTTAAAAATGATTAACATAAAAACCAGAGTTTGCAGAAGAAAGAAAATAAGACAAAAATAGAAATCAAGAAAATGGAAAAGAGAATAATATAAATAATAGATGCAAACAAAATCTAGTACTTGAAGCATATAAATAAAGTTTACAAACCTCTAGAATAATCAGGAAAAGGAGGAAATCCAATTAATGAGTAAATGATATTATTATAGACTCTAAAGATATTAAAAATATAAGGAAATACTAAAATCAACTTTATGCCATTAAATTCACCAAATTAGATGAAATAGACAAATGTCTTAAAAGACATAAACTACCAAAGCTCACTTACAAAGAAATAGATGACATAAGTATCCCTATATCTATAAATGAAATTGAATTTCTAGTTTAAAATCTTCCTATAAACTCCAGATCCAGATGACTTTGCTGGTGAATTTCAGAAATAAATATTTAAGAAATAAATAATATCTATTCTACAATAGCTCTTCAATAAATTCAAAGAAAGGAAATATTTCCCTACATTTTAAGAGGCTATGTTTACCCTGATAACCAAGAGCTGAAGAAAAAGACTATAAAATAAAGAAGACTACAGATTAATAACCTAGATCAATAGAGATGCAAAACCTACATAAAAATTAATAGAATTGTATAAAATATGAAAATGTCAATACATCAGAACAAGTAACAATAATATGTGGAATACAAAGTTGATTTAAAAAAATCATTAAAATTTCAGTCATTATAACTCATCATATTAACTACCTTAAATAGAAAAACTCAAGGATCATTTTAACGGAAAATATCCACCTTATAATCATAAAAAAAAAAAAAACGTGCAAGCCAGGAGCAGAGGGGAATGTATTCAATCTGATAATGGACATCTAAGAAAAACTTACAGCTAATATTATACTTGATGTTTTTGCCTCAAGGTTAGCAACAAGACATGGATTAGTTCTTGCCACTTTATTCAACACTGTGCTGAAGACTCTAGCCAGTGCAGTAATCAGGAAATAGAAGTGAAGGGGGTCAAAATAGGAAGAGAAAAAGTAAGATGATTCTTATTTACAGATGACATAATCATCTATGTTGAAATTCTGTCAAGGATAAGACAATAAAAGCTTCATTTATTGTTAACAAGAATGTAAAAAAATATATCCTATTTGAAAAACAGTTTGAAAGTTTTTCAAGACGTTAAAAATAAGCTTACCTATTATTCAGAAATTCCATTCCTAGATGGCTCAGATGGCAAAGAATTCACCGGCCAATGAAGAAGACCCGGGTTCAATCCCTGGGTTGGGAAGATCCCTGGAAAAGGGAATGGCAACCCACTCCAGTATTCCTGCCTACAGAATCCCATGGACAAGGGAGCCTGGTGGGCTACAGTCCATGGGGTTCAAAGAGTCAGACACAATTGACACACACCCAGGAAAAATGTAATCATATGTTTAAAGACTCATACACAAATACCCATAGCAGCATTATACAAAATAGTCCCAGACTGGAAACAATCTAAAGTTCATTAACAGATGAATGGACAACCAAAATGTATATTCCTACAAGCAAGAGAGTTTCAGAAAAACATCTATTTCTGCTTTATTGACTATGCCAAAGCCTCTGACTGTATGGATCACAGTAAACTGTAGAAAATTTAGAAGGAGATGGCAATTTCAGACCACCTGACCTGCCTCTTGAGAAACCTGTATGCAGGTCAGGAAGCGACAGTTAGAACTGGACATGGAACAACAGACTGGCTCCAAATAGGAAAAGGAGTACATCAAGGCTGTATATTGTCACCCTGCTTATTTAACTTATATGCAGAGTACATCATGAGAAACGCTGGGCTGGAGGAAGCACAAGCTAGAATCAATATTGCCGGGAGAAATATCAATAACCTCAGATATGCAGATGACACCACCCTTATGGCAGAAAGTGAAGAAGAACTAAAGAGCCTCTTAATGAAAGTGAAAGAGGAGAGTGAAAAAGTTGGCTTAAAGCTCACCATTCAGAAAACTAAGATCATGGCATCCAGTCCCATCACTTCATGGCAAATAGATGGGAAAACAGTGGAAACAGTGGCTGACTTTGTTTCTTTGGTCTCCAAAATCACTGCAGATGGTGATTGCAGCAATGAAATTAAAACATGGTTACTCCTTGGAAGGAAAGTTATGACCAACCTAGACAGCATATTAAAAAGCAGAGAAATTTCTTTGTCAACAAAGGCCTGTCTAGTCAAGGCTATAGTTTTTCCAGTAGTCATGTATAGATGTGAGAGCTGGACTATAAAGAAAGCTGAGCGCTGACAAATTGATGCTTTTGAACTGTGGTGTTGGAGAAGACTCGTGAGAGTCCCTTGGACTGCAAGGAGATCCAACAAGTCCATCCTAAAGATAATCAGTCCTGAGTGTTCATTGGAAGGACTGATGTTGAAGCTGAAACTCCAATACTTTGGCCACCTGCTGAAAAGAGCTGACTTATTGGAAAAGACCCTGATGCTGGGAAGGATTGAGGGCAGGAGGAGAAGGGGACGACAGAGGATGAGATAGTTGGATGGCATCACTGACTCAATGGACATGGGTTTGAGTAGACTCCGGCAGTTGGTGATGGACAGGGAGGCCTGGTGTGCTGCGGTGCATGGGGTCACAGAATTGGACACTACTGAGCAACTGAACTGAAATGACTGATATTCCTACAATGGAATACAATTTATGAAAAGAAACTGACAAACTCAGTTCAGTTGCTCAGTCATGTCCAACTCTTTGTGACCCCATGGACTGCAGCACACAAGGCTTCCCTGTTTTCACAAACACCCAGACCTTGCTCAAACTCATGTCCATGGAGTCAGTGATGTCATCCAGCCATCTCATCCTCTGTTGTCCCCTTCTCCTCCTGCTTTCAATCTTTCCCAGCCTCACGGTCTTTTCCAGTGGTTAAGTTCTTTGCATCAGGTGGCCAAAGTATTGAAGCTTCAGTGTCAGCATCAGTCCTTCCAATGAATATTCAGGACTGATTTCCCTTAGGACTGACTGGTTTCATCTCTTTGCAGAGACAAACTACTGATACATATTTAACATGGATGAACCTCAAAAATACTACACTAAGTAGAAGTAGTACATTACATTATTTATAATAAATGTCTAGAAAAGACAAATCTACAGAGACAGAGAAACCAGTACTTGCCTGGGGCTTGGGGTTGGAGCAGTGATTGACTACAAATAAGCATCACTACAAACTTTTTGGAGTGGTAGAAATACTCTAAAATTGCATAATGGTAATAAAACTCCATACATTTACTAAAAATCAGTGAACTGTACAGTTACCATGGGTGAATTTTATGGTTTGTAAATTATATTTCAATAAAGTATTTTTTAAAAAATTAACAAAGGGTTGGGAGTGAGAGGTTTTGATGAAAGAGATTTGACAATATATTTATAAGTGTTGATGCTAGGTGAGGGGTAATGGAAAGCCATTGTACCATTCATTTTACTTTTGTGTATGTTTGAAATTTTTCAGAACAGAAAGTAAAAATAGAAAGCAAATCAATGATTCATATTTAGATATAATGAGCAATTTTTTTACACAGTCTGACAAGCTTTTTATTGTATGTTATTCATACCCCTAAGCTTCCACATTCATTTTTCACCCACAGCTCTGTTGACCTAAACGTCCTAATATTTCCTATCTTGGTCATTTGTTATTCTCAGTAAATCTAGAGAGCCACTTTCTATTTCACTTCTCTCTTCAATTATAAATGAGCCACATGCCTGATTTTCATGCACTTCCACAATTCAACGATTTTGTTTAGTCCACTATGAAACTACCAAGGGCCTGGGCTCAGATGCTCTGTGGCAAGAGAATGGAAAGAAAGAAGCTGTTTTTCATGCTGCTTCCAAGTTTCCTTCTCACTGTTATTTTAGCCATTGATTAATAGTTCCCTGTGAAGTTATACTATGCCTTATCGTATAACCTTTTTCAATAAGGAAATTATGAATGCTTGAATTTAATCCCATTTCCCCAGCTGCTTTGTTGGGAGTTTCTGCGAAGAAGCTGCTGGTTTCTCACTCAGTTCTGCCAACAGCCTGTAGTGATCTTGGATGGGTAGTAATCTAACTTCTCTTTATCTGCGTTGTATCCAAGATTAGGTTTACAATTCTTAAACCCTACTTCCCTTCTTAATAGCAATTTTTTCTGGAGATATGAAATTTATACAGACTAAATGTCACCTCTTTCTGAAGTCTTCTATGTTTTTATCCTACAATTAGAATTAGTCATTCCTTCTGAGTTTTTATATCATTTGAATTATAATTCATCCTCAAATTCATCATGACTTGTATTATAAGAAGAGAACCTCATGCCTGTCTTTCCAGTGAGTGTAGGCACTCATTGAAAACCACAACTTTGGAAAAACCACATTCTATTATTCTTTGAGTACCAGAAGTTAGTATGGTGATCTCTCCAAACGCTGGAATTCAATTGAACTGAATTGGAGTTCATTTTGTCCAATGTCTGCATTTTAGATATTAACTTAAGTCTAGACTGGACAGTATTTACTCATCTTTTTCATCCCTCACATCATGGCACACACAGAAAACATTAAGACCTGTGCTGTATACTAAAGTAATTGGAGGAAGCAACTTCCCTGGAAACTCTGGAAAGCCCAGGCCCTCCATTTCCATCCACACTGCCCTTCTCTAAACCCCTGAAAAGCTAGGCAGATTATCTCACCCAGTTTGTAACCTATGCACAGCATACCCCAGGGACAATCAGGGAGGGAGGCTCTGCTTGTATGTCTGCCTCAAGGTCATCCGACCTTCTAGCTTCAAATACTTTCCATGTTCAACTACAATTAGATGTGCAACTAAATTTGTATAGCAATAAACTTATTTCTGAATAAAACATTTCCTTTTTCATTCAGATGGTGGCCAAACCCTCTTGGCTGACTTGTATGTAACACTCTACAATCAAAATCAACTTAAGCTACGCTCTCCAAAATCTAAGTGGGATATTTTGAATACATATTGGCTTTTATTTTCTGTATTCCCAAATGTAATGGTTCCGTTCATCTGGTTTCCAGTCATGGACCCTTTCCTTCATTAAAAAAGATGACAGATAAAAATGATCATTTTTGGTTGTGCTATATAAACATCAATGTAATCCAGGGTGGATTCATTATTATATATTCATTACTATATTTTTCTTATTTTAAAAGAAATTATAAAAAAAATTTTTCTTGGATCCTAGGCACTGTGCCTAACGGAAAAGTTGGCTCTACCCAATCCATTAATGATTTCTGGTGTTGAAGTTCACCCACTGAGAGACCCATTAGTTAACCAGCCTATGGGCTAAATTTCTAATGTCTCCAGCAACTGTTCTTAGCAATGATAGGAAAGAAATGTAGCAGAGTTGAATGTACAAGTAAGACTGAAAACAATATATTCTAGTCTCTATTTGATAGCACATTAATGTGCCCTGAACAAGTCCACTGAACTCAATCCAATTACATCTGCTTGTTCAATTAAAAATAACTCATGGGAGGCTAGGCTGTACCATTTAAATCCTTACAGAAGACTTCATAGGGTGAATACAGTTGCCTACCTGACCACTGTTGAGTAACTGACATCTGTCACAGAACCTGAATTCATAGGTTGTATAGAATCTGATCTCTCATGCTTCCGAGTTCATAATTATTTTCAGATGGGAAAGGTTATAGTGTTTTCCAGCCATCAAATGGCTCTGAATTAGTCCAAAGTATGATAAACTAGGGCTTCCCTGGTGGCTCAATGTAAAGAATCCACCTGCCAATGCAGGAGACATGAGTTCGATCCCTGGCTTGGTCCCTTCTCCCACAAAGAAGAAAATAGCAACCCACTACAGTATACTTGCATAAGAAATCCCATTGACAGAGAAGCATGGCAGGCTACAGTCTATGAGGCTGCAAAGAGTCAGACATGACTTAGCGGCTAAAAAACAAGGATAGATTCCAAGGAACCAAGTGGTTTAGTTCCTATGCCTATCTGCAAAACAAAGGCATAAAGCTATGCTTCTTTCTTTCACATGCATTTAATTCAAAACTCTTTCTCACCAGTGTTGCCAGGTAAGAACTGATGCCAGGCTAGAACTGATGCTTAACCTTTAATCAAATTCCATTCTGAAATGTATCACTTCCCACTGGGCTCAAATCTGATCAAACTCTGAAACTCAAGACCCCTGATAGATCTCTTTTCTGCATTCCTTGATATTTATAATAGGGCAATAGCACATTAAAAAGCTGAGACACCACTTTTCTCACAAAAGTCCACATGGTCAAAGCTAAGGTTTTTCCAGTAATCACTTATGGATGTGAGAGTTGGGCCATCAAGAAGGCTGAATGCCTAAGAATTGATGCTTTAGATTGTGGTATTGGAGAAGACTTTTGAGAGTCCCTTGGACAGCAAGGAGATCAAAGAAGTTCAGTTCAGTTCAGTCACTCAGTCGTGTCCAACTCTTGGTAACCCCATGAACCACAGTACGCCAGGCCTCCCTGTCCATCACCAACTCCCGTAGCTTACCCAAACTCATGTCCATCGAGTCCATGATGTCATACAACTATCTCATCCTCTGTCATCCCCTTTTCCTCCCTCCCTCAATCTTTCCCAGCATCAGAGTCTTTTCAAATGAGTCAGCTCTTTGCACCAGGTGGCCAAAGTATTGGAGTTTCAGCTTCAACATCAGTCCTTCCAATGAACACCTAGGACTGATCTCCTTTAGGATGGACTAGTTGGATCTCCTTGCAGTCCAAGGGGCTCTCAAGAGTCTTCTCCAACACCACAATTCAAAAGCATCAATTCTTCAGTGCACAGCTTTCTTTATAGTCCAACTCTCACATCTGCACATGAATATGGAAAAACCATAGCCTTGACTAGATGGACTTTTGTTGGCAAATTACTGTCTCTGCTTTTTAATATGATGTCTAGGTTAGTCAAAACTTTCCTTCCAAGGAGTATACGTATTTTAATTTTATAGCTTCCATCAGCATCTGCAGTGATTTTGGAGCCCAAAAAAACAAAGTCAGCCACTGTTTCCACTGTTTCTCCACCTATTTGCCATGAAGTGATGGGACCAGATGGCATGATCTTAGTTTTCTGAATGGTGAGCTTTAAGCCAACTTTTTCACTCTCTTCTTCCATTTTCATTAAGAGGCTCTTTAGTTCTTCTTCACTTTCTACCATAAGAGTGGTGTCATGTCTGTATCTGAGGTTATTGATATTTCTCCCGGCAATCTTGATTCCAGCTTGTGCTTCTTCCAGCCCAGCATTTCTCATGATGTAATAGAAGTTAAATAAGCAGGGTGACAATATACAGCCTTGATGTACTCCTTTCCTGATTTGGAGCCAGTCTGTTGTTCCATGTCCAGTTCTAACTGTTGCTTCCTGACTTGTATACAAATTTCTCAAGAGGCAGGTCAGGTGGTCTGATATTCCCATCTCTTTCAGCATTTTCCACAATTTATTGTGAGCCACACAGTCAGAAGCTTAGGCATAGTCATTTAAGCAGAAATACATGTTTTTCTGGAACTCTCTTGCTTTTTTGATGATCCAATAGATGTTGGCAATTTGATGTCTGGTTCCTCTGCCTTTTCTAAAACCTGCTTGAACATCTGGAAGGTCACAGTTCACATATTGCTGAAGCCTGGCTTGGAGAATTTTGAGCGTTACTTTGCTAGCGTGTGAGAGGAGTGCGATTGTGTGGTAGTTTGAGCATTCCTTGGCATTGTCTTTCTTTGGGACTGGAATGAAAACTGACCTTTTCCAGTTGTGTGGTCACTGCTAAGTATTCCAAATTTGCTGGCATATTGAGTGCAGCACTTTCACAGCATCAGCTTGTAGGATTTGAAATAGCTCACTGGAATTCCATCACCTCCACTAGCCTTATTCATAGTGATGCTTCCTAAGGCTCACTTGACTTCACATTCCAGGATGTCTGGCTCTAGGTGAGTGATCACACCATCGTGATTATCTGGGTTGTGAAGATCTTTTTTGCACAGTTCTTCTGTGTATTCTTGTCACCTCTTCTTAATATTTTCTGCTTCCATTAGGTCCATATGATTTCTGTCCTTTGTGCCCATCTTTGCATGAAATGTTCCCTTGGTATCTCTAATTTTCTTGAAGAGATCTCTACTCTTTCCCATTCTATTGTTTTCCTCTATTTCTTTGCACTGATCACTGAGGCTTTCTTATCTCTCCTTGCTATTCTTTGGGACTCTGCATTCAAATGGTATATCTTTCCTTCTCTCCTTGTTTTTTGCTTCTCTTCTTTTCACAGCTGTTTGTAAGGCCTCCTCACACAGCAATTTTTCTTTTTTGCAATTCTTTTTCTTGGGGATGGTCTTGATCCCTGTCTCCTGCGCAATGTCACAAACTTCTGTTCATAGTTCATCAGGCACTCTGTCTATCAGATCTAGTCCCTTGAATCTATTTGTCACTTTCACTGTATAATCATAAGGGATTTGATTTAGGTCATACCTGAATAGTCTAGCGGTTTTCCCTACTTTCTTCAATTTAAGTCTGAAATTGGCAAAAAGGAGTTCATGATCTGAGCCAGAGTCAGCTCCTAGTGTTGCTTTTGCTGACTGTATAGAGCTTCTCTACCTATATCAAGTTTTATATTTCAATACACAAAGAAGAAAGACAGTTTCTGTTCTAAAAGAGTTCATATAATCCAAGGAAAGAGACAGGAAGAAACAAGAGACAAGAGATACACTGGAGATATACTGATACATTTGAGAGAGATAAATGCTATAATTAAAATGATCAGAAAAAGATCTCTGCATGATCTGTATTCATGTGTGTGCATGCATGCTCGGTTGTAACCAACTCTGTGATATCATGGACTGAAGCGACCAGGCTCCTCTGTACTTAGGATTCTCCAGGCAAGAATAGTGGAGTGGGCTACCATGCCCTCCTCCAGGGGATGTTCCTGATCTAGGGACCAACCCTGAATCTCTTGCATTGGCAGGTGGACTCTTTACCATTGAGTCACCTGGGAAATATCAACTTGGTAACAACTTATGGTTAATTAACACCACATACATTCAGATTGTTTCTTTATTTGGACTTAATGTGTTTTTCCTACTTCCTGGTTTCTGTTGGTGGTAGGTACTACTCTCTGATTTCTGCAGTTTCAATTTTGTTTAATATCATCTGGTGTCCTCAACCCTGTTCATTTTAAAACTCATCTTTTCCCAACACCATTTTCTTATATTCCTCTAGACCTTCCACCAAAGGAGTAAAATGTTGACTTTAAAAGTTATATAGAAAAAATAGATAAGCTTTAAAAATGAAGAAGCAAGGTATTGTATTAGTTTCCTAAGACTTCAGTAACAACACAAAATCGAAGGCTTACAACATGTGTTTTTCTTCTTCTTCTTACCATTCCAGAGGCCAGAAATTTGAAATCAGTTTCACTGTGATGAAGCCAAAGTGTCCCCTAGGCTGAGTTCTTTCTAAAAACAGGGGAAAGTCTGTTTTCAGGTCTTTTTCAGCTACTTTTAAAGGTCCCTTATATTTCCTGCCTTGTAGCCCCTTTCTCTATCTTCAGAGCTCATCAATCCAACCTTTACTTTAATGTCACATGGCCTTCTCTTTGATTCTATTCCTTCTACACCCTCCTTATAAGATCTATGATTACTTGAGTCCACCTGCATAATCTATAATCTCAATATCCTCAACTGCATCTGCAAAATTCCTTTTGCTATATAAGGCAATATTTACAGGTTTCAGGGACTAGGCTGTGGACATATTTGCAGAGCCACTATTCAACCTATCATAGACATTTTGAGTCCAAGGAATTTATAGAATACATTCAGGGCTTATGTTTCCTGGTGGCATCTTGTTTGCCACCAGCACACATTTCCCCAGTCCTCAGTTCACTCCTGGACCTTGATTCTATATCAGAAATACATAACATTGCTGCAAGTGCTCATTCTTATTAATGTTTTCCAACGTAAACATTTCACAGTTTTCTCAGATTTTTATTTAAAATGTATATGAACATTCAGAAATGCAACTGGGGAGGATTGTGCTTCATTAAAACTTCATTAAGGAAAATGCTCATACATTCACAAAACTGGGGATGCCTTAAAAAGTAAAGATGATTGTTACTAAGTCATAGTTGACAACCATGGAGAAACAGACACAGTTTCCAGAGTTTCATTTCTAGTGAGATTGACCTTTGTTCTAATATTACATTTATTTAGTCTCCAGGGAGAAAAAAAAATTTTTTTCTAAATTAACATCATCAGTTTGAGCAAGTTTCAGTAGACTGTGAAGGACAGTGAAGCCTGGTGTGCTGCAGTCCATGGGGTCACAAAGAGTCAGACATGACTGAGCAACTGAACAAAAACAAACAAACAAACAAAAATAGAGTTAACCACAGAAGAGAGAGTGTGTATGTGAATGAGTGTGTGTGTGTGTGTTTCAAATGGAGACAAAATGCTTCTTGGGTTTTCACTGAGCAGTTGCCCATGAGGTTATGGATATAACCAGCAATTGATAAAACCAACACTGTTAAAGCTATTTAAACCTCCTTCCACCAGCATCTAAGTAACCTTGCAATTGAGAGATCAAGGTATGCAAAACAGTTCAGGTCTTAGGCATTCATGTTATTCTCATTTCAATTTAATATTTTGTCTATTGACAAGAAGCATTAATAGTAGTGCTATGAACTGTTAGAAACCAAAATATGTATTCCACATCACCAGTGATGAGAGGAATGTTAGTGATTTCTATAAGCAGTACATTTGCCAAAGCTTAGGATGATAAAATATGGACAAGGACATCTAGTATTTAAAGCTAAAAATTACATGCATATCGGTACTTCTTTGGTGGTGGTACTTCCTTGGCTAAGACTCTGTGCTCCAAATGCAGGGGGCCTGGGTTTGATCCCAAGTCAGGGAACTAGATCCCACGTACAGCAACTGAGAGTCCATGTGCTGCAACTAACGATCCCACATGCTGCAATTAAAGGCCAGCAGAGGCAAATTCTACTGTGGGAAAGATCCCTCAGGAGAAATGGAGTAGCCATCATAGTCAAAATGCATAGTCCGAAATTCAGTACTTGGATGCAATCTCAAAACAACAGAATGACCTCTGTTTGTTTCCAGGGCAAACCATTCAATATCACAGTAATCCAAGGCTATGCCCCAACCAGTAATGCTACAGAAGCTGAAGTTGAATGGTTCTTTGAAGATCTACAAGACCTTCTAGAACTAACACCCAAAAAAGATATTCTTTTCATTACGAGGGACTGTAATGCAAAAGTAGGAAGTCAAGAGATACCTAGAGTAACAGGTAAATTTGGCTCTTAAGTACAAAACACAGCAGGGCAAAGGCTTATAGAGTTTTGACAAGAGAACACACTGGTCATAGCAAACACTCTCCTCCAACAACACAAAAGAAGAACACATGGACATCACCAGATGGTCAATACAGAAACTGCAGCTGGAGATGGAGAAACCCTATACAGTTAGCAAAAAAAAAAAAAAGACTGGGAGCTGACTGTGGCTCAGATCACAAACTGTTTATTGTCAAATTCAGGTTTAAATTGAAGAAAGTAGGGAAAACCACTAGATCATTCAGGTATGACCTAAATCAAATCTCTTACGATTATATAGTGGAAGTGACAAATAGATTCAAGGGACTAGATCTGATAGACAGAGTGCCTGAAGAACTATGTACAGAGGTTCATGACATTGTACAGGAGGCAGAGATCAAAACCATCCCTAAGAAAAAGAAATGCAGAAAAGCAAAATTGCTGTCTGAGGAGGCCTTACAAATAGTTGTGAATAGAAGAGAAGCAAAAGGCAAAGGAGAAAAGGAAAGATACACCCATTTGAATACAGAGTTCCAAAGAATAGCAAGGAGAGATAAGCAAGCCTTCCTCAGTGACCAATGCAAAGAAATAAAGAAAACAATAGAATGGGAAAGACTAGAGATCTCTTCAAGAAAATTAGAGATACCAAGGGAACATTTCATGCAAAGATGGGCACAATAAAGGAAAGAAATGGTATGGACCTAATAGGAGCAGAAGATATTAAGAAGAGGTGGCAAGATACACAGATGAACTGTACAAAAAAGATTTTCATAACCCAGATAACCACAATGGTGTGATCACTCACCTAGAGCCAGACATGCTGGGATGTGAAGTCAAGTGGGCTTTAGGAAGCATCACTATGAACAAAGCTAGTGGAGGTGATGGAATCCAGTTGAGCTATTTCAAATCCTACAAGTTGATGCTATGAAAGTGCTGCACTTAATATACCACCAAACATGGAAAACTCAGCAGTGGCCACAGGACTGGAAAAGGTCAGTTTTCATTCCAATCCCAAAAATAGACAATGCCAAAGAATACTTAAACTACCAAACAATTGCAGTAATCTCATATACTCGCAAAGTAATGCTCAAAATTCTCCAAGTCAGTCTTCAACAGTACATGAACAATAAACTTCCAGATGTTCAAGATGGACTTAGAAAAGGCAGAGGAACCAGAGATCAAATTGCAACATCTGTTGGATCATCGAAAAAGCAAGAGAGTTCCAGAAAAACATCTATTTCTGCTTTATTGACTATGCCAAAGCCTTTGACTATGTGGATCACAACAACTGTGGAAAGTACTGAAAGAGATGGGAATACCAGATCATGTGACCTGCCTCTTGAGAAATTTGTATACAAGTCAGGAAGCAACAGTTAGAACTGGACATGGAACAACAGACTGGTTCCAAATCAGGAAAGGAGTACGTCAAGGCTGTATATTGTCATCCTGCTTATTTAAATTATGTGCAGAGTACATCATGAGAAATGCTGGGCTGGAAGAAGCACACGCTAGAATCAAGACTGCCGGGAGAAATATCAATAACCTCAGATACACAGATGACACTACCCTTATGGGAGAAAGCAAAGAACTAAAGAGCCTCTTGATGAAAGTGAAAGAGGAGAGTGAAGAAGTTGACCTAAAACTCAGCATTTAGAAAACTAAGATCATGGCATCTGGTCCCATCACTTCATGGCAAATAGATGGGGAAACAATGGAAACTGTGAGAGACTATTTTTTTCCTCTCCAAAATCACTGCAGATGGTGACTTCGGCCACGAAATTAAAAGACAGTTGCTCCTTGGAAGAAAACCTATGACCAACCTAGACATCATATTAAAAAGCAGAGACATTATTTTGCTAACAAAGGTCCATCTAGTCAAAGCTGTGGTTTTACGAGTAGTCATGTATATATGTGAGAGTTGGACTATAAAGAAAGCAGAGCACCGAAAAATTGATGCTTTTGAACTGTGGTGTTGGAGAAGACTCTTGAGAATCCCTTGGACTGCAAGGAGATCAAACCCATTAATCTTGAAGGAGATCAGTCCTGAGTGTTCATTGGAAGGACTGATGTTGAAGCTGAAACTCCAGTTCTTTGGCCACCTAATGCAAAGAGCTGACTCATATTGAAAGCGGGAGGAGAAGAGAACGACAGAGGATGAGATACTCAGAGGACATGAGTTTGAGTAAGCTCCGGGAGTTGGTGATGGACAGGGAAGCCTGGCATGGTGCAGTCCATAGGGTTGCAAAGAGTCAGACACAATTGAGCAACTGAACTGAACTGACAGTCAAATAAATTAATAAAATATTTAAAAATTTTTTACACATATTTACAATTCCTTTGGGAAAATCAGTTGTTTATACTATGTATACTTTTCATTTTCAGTTTGGAGACCCACCATTAACCAAAGTTAACTGAGTGTTGATAGTTTGTGCAAAATTTGAACTTTAATTAAAATTGACTATTGCTATGAATATATTGTCATTTTCTTTCTAGTACTTCAATCAAGCTTCAGGCAGGTAATATGGGGAGGTAGCTAGAGCCAAAATAGGAGGCTGGATTTTGCCTTCAGTTTACCTGAAACCATTGGGCAAGTTATTCAGAAAGATCACTGCAAAGCATTCTTATTTCCAACATCATAATGCCGGAGGAGATGCTATTACCAATATGTTTTACCTGAGGATAAAAGTCCTGCTAAGATTCAAAGCATCTACATTTATATTTAAACTAAATTATCATATTTTCTTTAATATTTATTCTACTCTACTTTCATATATACTTCAATGAATGACTTTGACATGGCCTCATTTTAAAAAGAAATAAAGCAAGAAAGCGATTCACAATTGGCTTTGATTCTGACTCATTAAGTCCTCAGTTGAACTGATACCAGGATCTACCCTTTTCAAGGTAATCAGTTTTAGGTGAGAAACAATAAAATCCCCTTGGTCTCAGATGTAGTGTCATAATTACCATCTCCATCCTTAGTGCAATTTCACTCTGGCTGTCTATACCTAAAACACTGTCAGCATAACACCAAGATGTTGTGAAAGAGAGTAAGGGGTCTTTATCTTTATACTATAATAGTATTATTAATTTTACTGCCAATCTTTATACTATAATAGTATTATTAATTTTACTGCCACCTCCAAGTCTTACAAGTTTTGTTGATAGATTGATTCTTCCATTTTTAATTTCTCTGGTCAGCTGAAAAAATATTATTGCATATATTTCTTATTTACTTTTTTCTTTTTACTTCGTTGGTTAACCTCAGCTTTACCATAGATTATGTAATTGATTAGCTTTAAGATGGCTCAACAAACACACAACTAAGATTTTGTTCTCCCTATTATGGAGTTTCCACTCAATTCCTCCCGTAAGCAAATATTTTAACATTGTCAGTATAAATACCAGTATGTGCTAACACATAAGTGCAGTGAGTGTAATAAGGGGAAAACCCAGGATCAGAGAATAGGAGAGAATGTGGCAAGTTACTTAATTTCTGAAATCTGGCTTTTCAGATATAACTTTCAGTGGGACATTTATCCACCTTGTAGAATTGCTGTGAAGATGAGATAAAATATATTTAAATGCCTCATGCAGTAGCTAAGGTCAGGATCAAGCACTCAAAAGGAGTAGCTCTGGTCATTAACAGTAGAGGTAGCATTATCAAAATTATTATTTCAGAGTCATCCTAGGGAAATGAGTGAAATGAATCCTGAGGGAAATTCAAACGTGCCTAATTATGATTTGGTTGCAATAAAATAGAATAAAGTCAAGAATCTTTATAACTACATGCACAGGCCCCTTTACCCCTGTGAAATTCAGTTATTTCCATCAAGATTCTGGGTGAAAAGGACTCTGGGTACAGGACTCTGAATATGATGGTTTAAATAGCTTTTTTTTTTAAGTGATGACTATCTTATGATATCTTTTGATCATCTGTGCAAGGAAGCTGTGCAAGCAAGCTTGTCACCTTGTCTTTCGTGCTTATTTTGTCTCCTTTATTTTTCATGAAGTGCCTAGAGAAGGGCACTTTAAATTTCAGCCACTTATTATTCTACAGTAATTTCTGAAACATTCATAGGAAAGTGGTTAAGGAACTGAATAAAAGTGCGACTGAAGAAAGCAAGTAAGGTCAATTTAGGACTCCTGACTATAAATGACAGAAACTCAAACAAGTTTTTTTCAAAAAGAAAGAAAGATAGTTTATTGGCTCTCTTAATTGGAAAATTTAAGAGCTGATTTTCGAAGTTGAGATTGTTATGGAAGAGAGAAAATCTTATTATGATTAAAAATGAGTTTGACAACCTGCATTAATATTGGGAAATACTTATAAGCCACGACAGTTTCTGCTGAAGCAAGTACAATGGGTCAAATTTGAAGATACTCTTTCTAGTAAGGAAACAATGCATTTATTCAGCAAATTTTGATAATGTCCATGGCTGGATCATGTCTAATTGCCCCTCTAAACAGACTTTCTTTCTTCTTCACCCTATTATGTGCTTCAGTAATGACTTGTATAAACAGGGCTTCTTTGTCCTCTACTTTCTGATTTGTTAAGCACTGTTTGAGTTTAAGGATAGAAGGAAAGAATTCAGGGTGTATACTGCTATATTCAGGGTATTTACTCCTTTCTTTTCTGCTGTGGGTTGGCTAACACACTCTGTTCCTTGACCAATTCTTCAGTTTCTTTTAGATGGGTACATCCTACAGCTGGAGATCTCAGAAGATTCCAGCAAACATGTGTACCCTTTGTCCTTTAAAGCCTACAGATGATGGCAGCTTTCTGCTTTTGCTAACTTGTGGGTATTTTACCAATCTTTATTGCTTTTCTTTCAACCTGGCCATATAATTGTAAAGAGCTGGTTTCTTCAACTATTTTCAATAACTCCTGATGATATCAATCCCTTTTTCTTGCTGATTTCATGCCTGATAGAATAATTTATACAGGTCTGGACCCTGAAAAAAGACCTTCAAAATGTATTTCTGTAATTGATTTGTCCTCCCAGGTGATGCTAGTGGTAAAGAACCTGCCTGCCAATGTAGGAGACGGAAGAGACACAGGTTCGATCCCTGGGTTGGAAAGATTCCCTAGAGGAGAACATGGCAACTGACTCCAGTGTTCTTGCCTGGAGGATTCCATGGACAGGCTGTGTCCTGATGAGCTACAGTCCATAGTGTCTCAAAGAGTCAGACACAACTGAAGTGACTTACCATGCACTAGCACACACTCATTGGATAGGTACACTAACCTTATTATGCAGATGGGAGGATGGGCTTTGCTGATCCCAGTTCTTCATTTCCCTGCAATAGAAGTGGACAACCATTCTCTTGCTACGGACATGAACTCAAGGTGGGCAGAGTGAACTTCTTACTCCTTTGTGAAAGTACCCAAGTTTTCAAAAGCATGGGCCAAACACCACTGAGTCACAGTGGTTTTTGTGGGTTATGCATCCATAGTCTTAAAGAAAACAGTAACATCCACCCTGCGTATCCCCTCGAGGTTCAGGAAGGCTTTATTCTATAAATCTTTACCCAACAGAATCATTACTTTTAGATACCAATTCCACAGAGCAAGAATTTCAAAAATTAAATATTAATAACTGCCTTTGCTCTATATAGAAAGTATCTAAATACTCAAAGCAAGATGAAATTTTCCAGTGACCACTTATGTAGAATAGTGAGTAAATTGTTTGAGTTAGATAGTGTTTGATGAATATTTTTATACTTCTCTGCTAATGAGAGGACAGTGATGTGAAGTGGAGAAAAGCCCTAAATCATGCATAATGTCAACTTTGTTATAATCCTCGCATTAATATTTAGTATAATTTCCATTGGGAAAATCACTTAATCTGTGTCATCTCAGTTTGTCTTTTTAAACTGAGAGTCTGAGGGACCTCTAATTTGCTTCTATTTTTATATTTCAAATGCCCCGGGCAGTTTTTAAATCTTTTTTGAAATCTGTGCCTTCTAAGAGGTCTTCCAAAGACTCAGCAAGTTGGTGAAGTCAATCAGGAACCAAGTGTTCCAAGAAGGAAATGGAATATAAACATAGGCTGAGTATCTCAGTGACCTTTAAAACAGTGGCATCACGCTGGTTGCAAAGTAATATCATATCACAACACTGTCAAGACCATGAAACAAGCCATTTAAACTAAATTCCAACAAATCAAAAAAAGGGAGTGGGGAAGAGTACCACTGAATAATCTCCTTCACTGCATTCCATTCAGAATCCAAAAAGAAATTTTTGGTAGTTCCAGACTTCCCACAGGCAGTTTCAACCTCTTGCACAGGGCAAGTATGAGTAGTCTATTGGCAGTATTGGGGAAAGAAACCAAGTATTTCCCTCTGACATCCAAGTAACTCGCAACACTGGTTGGGAAGACTGCAAAAACGCAGAGAAGGCCACCAGAGATGAGGCTTGGCTGCTAGTGCTGGGCTTTGTTTGCTAGAGAATATGCCAACCCCCCCCCATTAGGAGGAATGCCTGGTTAGAGTAAGTGTGCTGATCATTGGGGATCCCTCAAGGCTAGTGTGGAGGTCAGAGTTTTCTTCTCCAAAGTCAAAATGCATGGAGTGGTGTTCCCAAATGGGTTATAAAGGGAGAGGGGGCTTGAAATGAGCAAGGGGTTCCAAAATAGAAACAAAAATGGGGGCCCGAATGGAGAAAAGAGGTGAGGGGAACATGAACCAATTCTGGGGCCAGAGGGTCATTGCTCATGATAGAACTTTTACATCCTCCCAATATACGTGTGCAGAATTCTGGGATGGGAGAAAGGGGCAAAGCAATAAATGTCACATCTGTTCACTGTTCAGGTTCTAAACAAATAAAAATAAACAGTTGTTATGGAGAACAAATTATCACTTTCATTAAGCAGTATCTAGGTAGGAGGGTTTTTAGGTAGGAGAGTGAAGTAGGATCACCAGTATTGGACCCCTGAACTAGACAGATGTGAGTACTCAGCTGCTGAGCCCACCAAGGCCTCCTTGCAATGTGGACCAAGTAGAACCCACAGTATGAAGGACAGAGGAGGACTGATCTTGTAAGCAGGCCTGATCCTAGAAAAAGATGGAGAGCTGAGTCAAACCTGTCTAGGAATTCTACTCAAGTTTATCGTTTAGTTGCTAAGTCATGTCCAACTCTTTTGCAACCTCGTGGACTATAGCCCTCCAGGCTCCTCTGTCCATGGGATTTTACAGGCAAGAATACTGGAGTAGGTTGCCATTTCCTTCTCCAGGGGATCTTCCAAAGTTAGGGATCGAACCCACGTCTCCTGCATTGGTAGGTGAATTCTTTACCACTGAGCCACCTGGGAAGTCCCTATCCAAGTTCACTACTCAGATAAATCATTCTATTAAGAAATTCCTCAGGGCAGAGCACGTAAAGCAGTTGAGAGAGATCTATGTTCTACTGATTGAATTTTATTTGCAGGAAGAAGAGAGCAGAAATAGGGAAACACCTTCTCTACTAATAGGAATTGGTTTCATTTGAGTGGACTGGTTTGGGCGAAGGTAGAAATAGCTCAAAAACATTTGCAAGTTATCAGTCAGGGTAGGTAGAAGTCACAGTGTTGTGTTCCAAGACCTGGAATGAACAGTGACTGTCCCAATACAATACCTATGTAATTAATATGTTTTTAAGAGTTGAAAACTGAGCCAAAGTTAAAAGATTTTAATCAATCCTATTTCCATAGCTATTTGTGCATGAGTACTTCCCTGTAGTTACTTGTTATTTAATACTTTTCAAAACGCCTCCACATATTGTCATTTTGTTTATGTTCATAATCACCCTTTTGGGGGAGGCAAAACTATCATGATCATTTCTATTTTAAAAATGCATATACCCAACATACGAGACAGCAAAAGGAACGCAGATGTATAGAATAGACTCGTGGACTTTGTGGATGAGGGTAAGGGTGGGATGATATGGGAGAAGGGCATTGAAGCATGTTAATTATCATATGTCTAATCAATCGCCAGCCCAGGATTGATGCTTGGGGCTGGTGCAGCGAGATTTCCTGGGGGGGGAGGGAGGAGGGAGGGGGGTTCCGGAGGGGAAGCATATGTAAACCCATGGTGATATCATGACAATGTATGGCAAAAACAATTAAAAAAATAAAATAAAATAAAAAATAAAAATGCATAGAGAGCTAACATGTCATTTGGAGGGAAAATATTGGGTAGAAGAACTAAAACAAGAACATGGTTTCCCAAAAATTGTATGAATGGAATATGAAACTTTCAATTTACAAGTAGAAACTAACAAAGAAAGTTAAGATATGTCTTGACATATTGGCCTTATTCTCAGAATATGAACATTCAAATACATTCAGGCTAGGGCAAAGTTATCAATAAATATCTTGTGTGAAAATCTTTGACCCATTCAGTCCACAAGCTAAAATTTTAAATAGTATTACATAGAGAAAAGTCAGTTTTGTTTTAACAGATCTATTAAAGGCAGATTTATAGATATTTCAGATTTCTGTTTGCTAAACTCATGGTAATATAGAGTAACTTTTCTAACTATTATTTTTAGGAGAAAGAGAACATTTATGTGTAAGCCAATCACTTACTCACTTATGCTGAGTGAACAGTAAATGCCAAGCTCTATGTTAGATACTTATTAAAACAAAGAAGATTAAGACTTGTATTTAATTGAGTATATTCAAGTCAGAGAAGGGTTTCCCGGGTGGCTCAGTGGTCAAGAATCCACTTACCAATGCAGGAGACTCGGCTTTGATTCCTGGGTAAGGAAGATCCCCTGAAAATGGCAACCCACTCCAGTATTCTTGCCTGAGAAATCCAAAGGACAGAGGAGCCTGGTGGGCTACATCCATGGGATCATAAAAGATTCAAACATGACTTAGCAACTAAACAACAGCAACAGCAAAGTCAGAGAAATGGACACACAGATGAACCTGGCAAATTATGACAACTTAAATAATTGTGGGATATATAGCCTGCAATGGGAGCACAAAGGATAAAACAAAGAGAATATTTTCTTGGAAATTTTATGTAACATATAAATTCTTTTATGCCAGGATCTTACATTACAAATTGTATAAGAGCTTGGTTTTCCCTACTTAACTCACACATAAAAATGATTTATCTTTACTACTCAAAAAATGTTTTAAAACAGAGTAAGTGAGGAGTATTATCACTGCATGATTGGTCACTTTGGCATTTCTTTCATTATCACAGTATCATGAGTGTGGGGATTAGGAGAGAAAAAAGGTTGGATCTCAGAGCAGTAAGAATAAATAAGGACTGAATGATAAATTTCTGAAACTCAACATGTTCCTTTATTCTAGCTGAGAACAGACTGACAAGTCCCTATAGGATCTTTATATTCACCTGGAAATAAGAAAATAATTTAATGAATCAACAGAAAAAATCTACTTTTATGATTTTCTCTCTGCCCACTGGGGTATTTTTAATGAAATACAGTATGTCCCTAATCACATAGAATCCTATGGAAATGACTGATGCCATGACTAAAATATTGAGCTGTCTTTCAAAAAAACAGAAATATTTTAGTAGTATTTACCTTGTGACACACTTCATCTATGAAAAGTTCTTCAGAAAGTCTTATTCTATATAGGACAATGAGCTTGTGTTAGTTTGCCTGATGAAGCATTCTAAATCTCCCGTGTCAACTGAGTAATTCATTCCATTCATGCAGAGAAGATCCCAGGGGGTCTTGTTTATCTTATGATGAGAATGAAAGCCATAGTTACAACATAAATGTCAGGTTCTGAAGAACTCAGTTCTAAAAATATTCACCTTTGTCAATAGGGAACCCACCTTAGAAGACACATCAGGCCCAGATATCCACCGATTTGTATGGGTTCTTCATGATGATTCCTTCTCTTTTCCAAATGGGTTGATACCTCATCATTTCTTTCTGAAGTAAAACATCTACCCAACTGTGTATTGTTCACAGACAGCTGAGACAGAAACAAGTAATTCATCTGCTTGATGTCCTAACTTTACTAAAGTGTTTGAGACATTCATTAGCTTTAGTGCTAATAAATGTACTACAATACAAGGTAAGAGATTGGAGCAAGCTCCAGTGAGGTCATGAGTGGCCTCACAAAGCCTGCTGGGGAAATATCTGTGATACAAAGTCACTAGGTAGCACTTCTAGAAATGACAAGTCACTCATCAAGTGAGGAGTAAACACTGAGGGTCTCCCCAGGTGGCTCAGTGGTAAAGAATCTGCCTGCCAATGCAAGAGACACAGGTTCAGTCCCTGGGTCGGCAAGATCTCCTGGAGAAGGAATAGTAGCCCGCTTCAGTATTCTTGCCTAGGAAATCCCATGGACAGAGAAACCTGGTGGGCTACAGTTCATAGGATTACAAAGAGTCAAACACAACTGAGCGAATGAGCAGAGCAAATAGCATCAGGTTATAAGACTGGTAGCAGGAATGAAGAAACCTCAGGAAGGGTAGAGAGAGAGGTAGGAAGGCTTGATTTGTGGCATTCATTAGCAGTCTGATAAGATCAAGAATCACAGAGCCCACAACACATTAAAAAGATCATACATCATGACCACGTAGGCTTTATCCCATGGATGCAAGGATTCTTCAATATCCGCAAATCAATCAATGTGATACACCACATTAACAAATTGAAAAATAAAAATCACATGATTATCTCAATAGATGCAGAGAAAGCCTTTGACAAAATTCAACATCCATTTATGATAACAACAACAAAAAAAACCCTCCAAAGAGCAGGAATAGAAGGAACATACCTCAACATAATAAAAGCTATATATGACAAACCCACAGCAAACATTATCCTCAATGGTGAAAAACTGAAAGCATTTCCCTTGAAGTCAGGAACAAGACAAGGGTGCCCACTCTCACCACTACTATTCAACATAGTTTTGGAAGTCTTGGCCACAGCAATCAGAGCAGATAAAGAAATAAAAGGGATCCAGATTGGAAAAGAAGAAGTAAAACTCTCTCTGTTTGCAGATGACATGATCCTCTACATATAAAACCCTAAAGACTCTACTAGAAAATTACTAGAGCTAATCAGTGAATATAGCAAAGTTTCAGGATACAAAATCAACACACAGAAATCCCTTGCATTCCTATACACTAATAATGAGAAAACAGAAAGAGAAATTAAGGAAACAATTCCATTCACCATTAAAACAAAAAGAATAAAATACTTAGGAGTATACCTACCTAAAGAAAAAAAAGACCTATATATAGAAAACTATAAAACACTGATGAAAGAAATCAAAGAGGACACAAATAGGTGGAGAAATATACAGTGTTCATGGATTGGAAGAATCAATATAGTGAAAATGAGTATACTACCCAGAGCAATCTATAGATTCAATGCAATTCCTATCAAGCTACCAGAGGTCTTTTTCAGAGAATTAGAACAAATAATTTCACAATTTGTATGGAAATACAAAAAACCTCATATAGCCAAAGCAATCTTGAGAAAGAAGAATGGAACTGGAGGAATCAACCTGCCTGACTTTAGGCTATACTACAAATCCACAGTCTTTAAGACAGTATGGTACTGGCACAAAGACAGAAATATAGATCAATGGAACAAAATAGAAAGCCCAGAGATACATCCACGCATCTATGGACACCTTATCTTTGACAAAGGAGGCAAAAAATACAATGGAGAAAAGACAATCTCTTTAACAAGTGGTGCTGGGAAAACTGGACAGCCACTTGTATAAGAATGAAACTAGAACACTTTCTAACACCATACACAAAAATAAACTCAAAACAGATCAAAGATCTAAATGTAAGACCAGAAACTATAAAACTCCTAGAGGATAACATAGGCAAAACACTCTCTGACATAAACCAAAGCAGGATCCTCTATGACGCACCTCCCAGAATATCGGAAATAAAAGCACGAATAAACAAATGGGACCTAATTAAAATGAAAAGCTTCTGCACAACAAAGGAAACTATAAGCAAGGTGAAAAGACAGCCTTCAGAATGGGATAAAATAATAGCCAATGAAGCAATGGACAAACAATTAATTTCAAAAATATACAAGAAACTCCTGCTGCTCAATTCCAGAAAAATAAACGACCCAATCAAAAAGTGGGCCAAAGAACTTAACAGACATTTCTCCAAAGAAGACATAAAAATGGCTAACAAACACATGAAAAGATCCTCAACATCACTCATTATCGGAGAAATGCAAATCAAAACCACAATGAGGTACCACTTTACACCAGTCAGAATGGCTGCCATCCAAAAGTCTACAAGCAATAAATGCTGGAGAGGATGTGGAGAAAAGGGAACCCTCTTACACTGTTGGTGGGAATGCAAACTAGTACAGCCACTATGGAGAACAGTGTGGAGATTCCTTAAAAAACTGGAAATAGAACTGCCATATGACCCAGCAATCACACTGCTGGGCATAACACCAAGGAAACCAGAATTGAAAGAGACACGTGTACCCCAGAGTTCATCGCCATATTGCTTACAATAGCCAGGACATGGAAGCAATCCAGATGTCCATCAGCACACAAATGGATAAGAAAGCTGCAGTATATATACACAATGGAATATTACTCAGCCATTGAAAAGAATACATGTGAATGAGTTCTACTGAGGTGGATGAAACTGGAGTCCATTATCTAGAGTGAAGTAAGCCAGAAGGAAAAACAATAATACAGTATACTAACGTATATATATGGAATTTAGAAAGATGGTAATGATAAACCTGTATGCGAGACAGCAAAAGAGACAGATGTATAGAACAGTATTTTGGACTCTATGGGTGAGAGTAAGGATGGGATGATATGGGAGAACTGCATTGAAACATGTAAATTATCATATGTGAAATAAATCACCAGCCCAGGTTTGATGCATGAGACAAGGTGCTCAGAGCTGGTGCACCAGGATAACCCAGAGGGATGGAATTGGGAGGGAGGTGGGAGGGAGGTTCTGGAAGGGGAACACATGTATACCCATGGTGGATTCATGTCAATGTTTGGCAAAACCAACACAATAATGTAAAGAAAAATAAATAAATAAATATATTAAAAAAAATAAAGAGGTTCTTCACTACTTCAAAAATTACAAAAATATTTTTCAATATTAATGTCTTTAAAATAGCACTTTTACCATTAACAGGTCAATCTTTAATTTACCTGAGAATTTTTGAGGTAGAGTTAGTCCAAATTTTTTTTCAGTATGGTTTCCAATTTTACCAGCATCTTTGGTTGAAAAAAATATGTATTTTTCCATTCATCTGTTATGCCATGTCTCTCATATCTTACAGGTTTGTTTATACATGATTTTTTTTTCTGGGCTACTGGTTCTGTCCATTGTCCTACATGTCTGTCACTAAAACATATCATTTTATTTATTAAAAATTAATAATTATTTTGATATCTAGTTTCAAGAAGTTCATGTGCTTTTGAGAATGGGGCAAGTTACAATGTCCCAAGATTCACTGTTTTTACTGTGATCATCTATTCTCCTTGAAACTAAATTATAAATAAATATATTTGGAATGCCTTATGTATAACCCTATCATTAGTAAATATTGATAATTTTGTTTCTTCTCTTCCATTCCTTATGATTTGTTTCACTTTTCTAAAGACATCCCATACAATGTTTAACAGACATAACAAAAGCAAAATTTCTGTTCTTATTGCCAATTCTAAGCAAAAACTCTTCATTTTGTTATTAAGTATAATATTGCTATAGCTTTTTTAAAATTTTTATTGGAGTATGGTTGCTTTAAAATGTTGTGCTGTTTTCTGCTGTACAGCAAAGCGAATCAATCATACATATACATGCATCCCCTCTTCTTTGGATTTCCTTCCCTTTGAAGTCTAACCTCTATCAAATTAAGAAATTTTGATTTTTTTCCTCAGGTTACTAACATGTCTATCTTATATGAATATTGAATTTGTCTGCATGTATTGGCATGAAAATATAATTAATATTCTTTAAGTTCTTAATGTAGTAAATTACACTAATTGATTTTATAACATTAAACCAAACTTTGATTTCTTAGATAAATTCAACACGGCTATGATTTCTTACTCTTTCATGTTTTCTGTAGCATATTTTGATACCACTTCATACCAGTCAGAATGACCATCATTAAGAAGTCTATAAATACCAAATGCTGGAAAGGATGTTTAGAAAAGAGAACCCTCATCCACTATCGGTAGGGCGGTAAACTGGTGCAGCCACATGGATAACAGTATAGAGGTTCCTCAAAAACTAAAAATAGAACTACCATATGATTCATCAGTTCCACTCCTGGGTATATACCTGAAAACAAAAACATTAATTTGAAAAGATACATGCTCTCCAATGTTAATAGCAGTACGATTTACAACAGCCTAGATATGGAAGCAACTCAAATGCCTATCAATGGGTTAGTAAGAAGATGTGTATTTACAATGGAATGGTACTCAGCCATAAAAAAGAATTAAATTCTGCTACATGCAGCAACATTGATGGACTTAGGTAATATTCTACTTAGTGAAATTAGATAAAAACAATACTGTATGGTATCACCTACATGTGGAGCCTAAAAAATAATACAAATGGATACACATGCCAAACAGAAACAGACCCACAAATATAGAAATCAAATTAGTGGTTACAAAAGGGGAGAAAAAAGGGGAAGGGGCAAATTAAAGGTATGAGATTGAGAGATACAAACTACTATGTATAAAATAGATAAGCAAGAATGATCTTTCTAATAGCATAGGAAATTATACTTGATATAATAACTTGTAATGGAATATAATTTGTAAAACTACTGAATCACTGTGCTGGACATCTGAAATTAATACAATAATGGAAATAAGCTAAACTCCAATTTAAAAAAAGAGCAAATTATATGCAATAGAAAAGAAAAATTCAAAACTGAGTGGAGTCAACTGAAACAGACAATGAACGAAATACCAAGACAATCAAGAAAGTTTGATTTTCCAAAGAGATTAATCAAGTTGAATAGTCAGGATAAATAGAGGAAATAAAATTTAACATCAGGAATAAAAACACTAAAATGATAATAAGGACATATTGTGAACAATTTAAAAGTACAGATAAATATGATATAGCATTCAGCAAACCACGACTTTCAAAAACATTATGTTAAATTTTAAAAGCCAGGAATAGAAGAAATGATTCCCAAATAATTCCATTTATAAGGATTCCAAGAACAGATAAAAGTCATTAAATAGTGACAGATACAGAAATCATGGTGAGGGAAGGGAGAAATGACTGAAAAGGTGCCCGGGAGAAATCTCTGGTGCACTGCAAATGGTCTATAATGTGATTTTTCTTCGGTGTTTACAGAAGTCTATACAATTGTTAAAACCAAGCATTTGTGATCTGCATATTTTATACCATGTGAAACATACCTCAATTTAGAAAAATCTTTACAAAATTCAACTTCCTTACTTGCATCCTGTTTAGAAAAGAGGTTGAACCCTATCAGTGCCTTACGTTTGACATCTTCATGATCTGATATTCTTCCTTCGCTTCTTAGTTTTCTGCTCATCCACTAGCCTTATTTATATATCTTTCCAGACATGTTCTTTCCTCCCTACATGCCTTTTCCAAAGCTATTTGTGCTTTCTGGAATACTACCCTCCTTGACCTATTCATTCTTCTGATTCCTCAAAGCTCAGTTCTAATCCCCTGTAAGTCTTGCCCATCTATTCCTGCCATGATTATTATTAAAATGACTAATAGTAACTATCATTTATGGAGCATTTTACATGCTGTACCCTGTGCTGTTTACATGTATAATCATTTCTCATAGCAACCACATGAGGTAGGTAATATTATTCCTCTCTGTACAGTAAACCAAGGCTCAGAAACACTTATCAAAGCATTGCACAACTAGAAAGAAGCAAAGCCAAGATTTTCAAACTAGTAAGACTGTGGTCTTGAGCCCATTGTATCACATTTAATCTTATGCCTTCTTGTAATCAGTATGAGTAAGCACTTTAATACAGTGGGTTTTTGTTGTCACTGTCTCTTACGAATAGAAACCAAGGCTGGTTTCTATTCCTTTCTCTTACTCTTCCTAAAATACTTAACATATTTGTAGTCACATAGACAATGAGGGAAATAGTTGCTGGTTGATTGAAAATAAAGTTGTTTCCAAGTTTCCATGGCTAGATCTTTGCCTAAGTAAATAAAGGAAACACCCATAACAGTTATGGCTAAAATAATGGGAGTTCTGTTGACATATGACTAAATTATGGCCAATATTATCACTTGGCTGACATACTCTACATAGGTTATATGTGTTAATGATTAAAGCTAACCTCTTAAACATTAACATGAATACAGGAACATAGTCATTATCTGTACAAATATTTGGTACTCATTAGCACCATAATGAAAGCAAGGCTAAGTCATTTGGGTAAAGAGCTTTTAGCACAAATTAAAGCTAAGAGTATTTTATTCCACTTCCTTGTATTTTGAAAAAACAACAGTGACATGTGGATTGTAATTTGAGTTGTCTCTTTTTAAATTAGTTGAGAGGATGTTCTGAACATTTTACCTAAATGTTTCTTTAGGTAAAAGATAAATATTTTCTTTTTGAATAACTCAAGGTGTTCTTATTTTATTATCAGTGAATAATCATTATGCAAGCTTTCTCCACCCCTGATCTTCTGATCTTCTCAATATCACAAGGAATTACATTTATTTGTCTTTGTCTTGCCCTCTGTGGAAAAGGAAATGGCAACCCACTCCAGTATTCTTGCCTAGAGAATCCTGTGAAGAGAGGAGCCTGGTGGGCTAGTGTCCATAGCATCACACAGAGTCAGGCACGACTGAAGCGACTTAGCCTGCATTGGAGAAGAAAATGGCCACCCATTCCAGTATTCTTGCCTGGAGAATCCCAGGGACAGAGGAGCCTTATGGGCTGCCGTCTATGGGGTCGCGCAGAGTCGGACACGACTGAAGCGACTTAGCAGCAGCAGCTTGCCCTCTGACTGCCAAGTAGGCATAGCCTTTGAGAAGTATAACAAAACACTGGAAGGCAGGTACAGAATAAAATCCAGGGTATTTCTCCTTTGTTTCTCTCTACTCCTGGTGAGAGCAGGGGTCACATAGCCTGCTGACTCCAGCTTTCATTACACAGCCTTCCACTTGTCCCCCTGATTCTAACTCTCATAGGAAGACCCAGCTTCTGGATTCTGGTCATACCACCCCTTTTTATCTTGTCCCTCCAGCTTTGGGGTGGTAGAGCTGTCTTGATGCTCTTAACTCTAGATTGCTTCACCTTTTGCTTTTTGGTGTCTCAGCTCACCTCTCTATTAAAAAAAAAAATAGATAACCAGGTTCCAGTAATTGTTCCCCGGATTTAATTAATCCCCCTTTTTTGAAAGACCTGGAGAGGTGCGTTTTCTTATTTGGACCTTGACTGATATATGTAATAACCATTCTCTTCTAAACCAATTAGTTAATATGTTGTAGTAATATACATCCAAAACATTACAAAAGCAATACAAATAAAACTTCTCAGAAAACAAGTAAATGATTTACGAAAATGCTTTTATTTTCTATTTTGCTCATTCAAGACTTGATGACAGCAATTAGTATCACTATGGAAGTCTCATTGTCCCTACTCTTGTTGTTAATACAAAACTAAAACTCACATGAATGAGCATGATAACACTGATTTCACTGTCTGGGTCTGTGTTTCCTTCTTATTTGAATTTTTTGGTATATTTCAATTTTTGGTTGGATGTGTCAGGAACTGGTATGTTTAATATAAAATATTACCAGTTAATTAGTAACCAGTAGAAGTCTTTCACTAAATAAAATGAAATAGACTAGAGATGGCAATCAAAATTGTGCTCTAAAAGAGAAGTAGCCACACTTTTGAACGATGAGTGAGCCTAAGGCAACACCTTTCTTCCTATGGATTTATTAATAAATTAGCAAGTTCTATTAGCTTATCTAATTTTTTAATCACAAATATATATTAACAAAATAACCTCTCATTGCTGTCGAGATAAATTAGAGCACATTTTGTTAAACCAATTGAAATTCAGGACTCACCAGGTCTACCATAAGACAAGCCCTTGACAAAGACATCTGGAGCTTCATTGAGTGATGCTGTTGACTATGCCATAGAGACGTGACACATTATCTACGACAATTCTGAGAAACCCAGACTTGAAGCTTCCTGTATCAGCAATAGCAAACTAAGAAGTGTCCTTTGTTTCTACTATTCTGGTATGAATAGAAGGGAGGAGCCAGCACCTCCTTTAATAACCTGCCTCTTGGCTAGCAGTCCTATTAACCCAACAGGAAATTAAACGTCTTCAAATGTGTCAGTGGAAAAGAGGCCTGAACCACTGCTGCTATTCTTTACTTGAATAACTCCATCAGTTGTCTCTACGGATAAGAACAACAACAACAAATATGCTAACACAGATAGAAGCAATGATTTGAAAAGAGGATTTAATGTCACTTAGGTAATGTGTGATCCTGGAAAACATATCATCCTTTGTCTCTAAGCTAACTCATCTATAAAGCAAAACATCAATAGCAGCTGATCTCCAATCCTTTTTACCTCTAATATTCCTTTTTCTGGAATTTCCTTTCACCTTTGTTTGACTAACTAGACATGTGCAAAGGAAAATGGGAAACAGGACTCCCAAAGAGCTGTGATATGGAAAAATAAAATTATGCATATTATTAATATAAGGAAATCAGAACTAATAATAGTGGAAATCCTACAGGAAAAAAAAAGAGTTAAACCATATACACACAGAGAGAGACACACACACACTATTAGAAGTAAGACAGAGTAGGGTGAAAGTTAAAGTTGGGTACCTTAAATAGAACAGAAGCAAAAAGGAAAGCACCAAAGAGAGAACAATGTAGCAAGAAGAAGCTAACTAGGCAAATCATTTTCTTGTGCTCTCCTTAAATACAAAGAGTAGTAAGGCTACCCACTTCATATTCATATTCAGTCTTCTGAGACAATTACAAACAAATGCACGCAAGATAATGATCTAACTAGACACATGCAAAGGAAAATGGGAAAGCAAAACATGTGGAAAAACTCCTTCTTCTATTTTAAAAACACATGTCCTCAGCTAGGGAGGATTTCTTTTCTTTTCAGCCCAACAGAAAGGAATTGTTTGAGCATCTGACAGAGTCAATCTCTGAAATATTTCCAATCTCTCCTTCCTTCATTTTTCATTTTATCTCATTCCCATGTAACTGAAAGTTAACCAGAAGGAAAATCCAATCTCTTACGTAGTTTCATTTGAAAACAGAAAACAGTTTATCAAGTTGAGTAGGTTCCTTTGAGCATTTTTACTCTATGAACAATTTATTCCTGAAGAGTAATTGAGAAGTAGCTTGGGTGGAAGAATGTTACACAATAAAGACATACCTCTATACTTGGAGAGGAATTCAGTTTGCAGTAGTGAAGAAAAATCTAGTTTCTCCCGACTGTGGTCAGTGCACACAACTACAAGGAGTGTTATGGAAAAACCAAATAGCTTTCAAATTTTCCAGCAGCAGCTGACTGTTTAACCAGGAATGTCTTTAGTGTGTCCTCAGAACTGGTTGCCAGAGTTTTGGGGTTTTATCTTCTTATCATAGGATGATGCATAATTTCCAGTTCTTTTGTACAAAGAGAACATAACATTTTGAAAATAAAGTGGAATTCCAATTCCAGTGGTGACATGTGCTTCTCACAGCATATGACCACAAAGACCATGCTCCTCTGTCCGCGGGATTTCCCAGGCAAGAATACTAAAGTAGGTTGCCATTTCCTCCTCTAAGGGATCTCCCCAACCCAGGGATGAAACCCACATCTCCTATGTCTCCTGTACTGGCAAGTGGATTCTGTACCACTAGAACCCACCATCTGGGAAGCCTCAAAGACTATAGGAACATTATATTAATAATTTTCTATTCCCTCTTAAACATCCTCCATCTCTTGACTGATCTGTCAACCCTAAATGTAGTAGAGGAAGTACCTAATCCTTTAGAATCTGTTCCAGACATTTTGTAGTAGTAGATAATCCTATACATTATGGACTGCCAATCCTAGACATTAAAATATATATACATGATATAAAAAAGCAATGAGAATAATAATGGCTGCCATAATATCTAATACTTATTTGAGGACTTTACATCCATTATCTAATTTAATTTTCATGATTTTCTAAAGCAGGTATTGTTATGGTACACATTTTATAAATAAGGAAGGCAAGACTTGGAGATGTTAGGTTGTTGTTGCTTAGTTGCTCAGTCATCTCCGACTCTTTGCAACTCCACGGACTCTAGCCTGCCAGGCTCCACTGTCCATGAGATTTCCCAGGCAAGAATACTGGAGTGGGTTGCCATTTTCTCCTCCAGGGCATCTTCCAGACCCAGGGATCAAATCTGCATCTCCTGAACTGCAGGTGGATTCTTTACCCCTGAGCCCCTCGGTACCCTGGAGAAATTATATTAAACAGTTAACAGGCACAGTTCATTCTTTTGGGGTCTTATCCACTGTAATGCTACATATTTTATCAATTAATTATATTAAAATTTTTAAATGTTTAATGTTGTCTCTCAGAAGAAAAGTTTGTGAGACTCTAGAACAAATTATTGATTATTTTTATAACGGCTTCCAGAAGATTCTGCGGGTATTTAGATAAAATAATGCAGTGTTTCCATTTATATTTTTTCAGTATATGCAATAAGTATTTAGATTTTGTTTTAAAAGAGTTTTCAAGTTGTATCTGGTGTGTATGCATAGAGATATTCATCACTTATATAGTGAATATATTCATGACTTAGTCACAACCTGGTTTATAATTCAACTGAGGGATACCAGCTACCACAGTCATTGCTTTTTAAATAGCTTTATTAATAAATAATTAGCATATTACAAAATTCACTTACTTTAAGTGAACAATTCAACATTTTCAGTATATTCACAGGCTGTGCAACGATAATCTCAATCTATTTTAAAATAGATTAAAAATAAAAGATTTTGTATATTTTTGAGATTAATTGTTTGTCCGTTGCTTCATTGGCTATTATTTTCTCCCATTCTGAAGGCTGTCTTTTCACCTTGCTTATAGTTTCCTTTGTTGTGCAGAAGCTTTTAATTTTAATTAGGTCCCATTTGTTTATTCATGCTTTTATTTCCAATATTCTGGGAGGTGGGTCATGTAGGATCCCGCTTTGGTTTATGTCAGAGAGTGTTTTGCCTATGTTATCCTCTAGGAGTTTTATAGTTTCTGGTCTTATGATTAGATCTTTGATCCATTTTGAGTTTATCTTTGTGTATGGTGATACAAGCAACTCCTGCAGCTCCATTCTAGAAAAATAAACGACCCAATCAAAAAGTGGGCCAAAGAACTTAACAGACATTTCTCCAAAGAAGACATAAAAATGGCTAACAAATACATGAAAAGATCCTCAACATCACTCATTATCAGAGAAATGCAAATCAAAACCACAATGAGGTACCACTTTACACCAGTCAGAATGGCTGCCATCAAAAAGTCTACAAGCAATAAATGCTGGAGAGGGTGTGGAGAAAAGGGAACCCTCTTACACTGTTGGTGGGAATGCAAACTAGTACAGCCACTATGGAAAACAGTTTGGAGGTTCCTTAAAAAACTGCAAATAGACCTGCCATATGACCCAGCAATCCCACTGCTGGGCATACACACCAAGGAAACCAGAATTGAAAGAGACACGTGTACCCCAATGTTCATCGCTGCATTGTTTACAATAGCCAGGACATGGAAGCAACCTAGATGCCCATCAATTGACGAATGGATAAGAAAGCTGTGGTACATATACACAATGGAATACTACTCAGCATTAAAAAAAAATTCATTTGAAGCAGTTCTACTCAGGTGGACGGAACTGGAGCCCATTATCCAGAGTGAAGTAAGCCAGAAGGAAAAACAATACAGTATACTAACGCATATATATGGAATTTAGAAAGATGGTAACGAGAACCCAGCATGTGAGACAGCAAAAGGAACGCAGATGTATAGCACAGACTCGTGGACTCTGTGGAAGAGGGCAAAGGTGGGATGATATGGGAGAATGGCATTGAAACATGTTAATTATCATATGTGTAATCAATCACCAGCCCAGGATTGATGCTCGGGGCTGGTGCACCGAGATTTCCCTGGG